>OZ008370.1:125253464-126472613 GCA_963931995.1 Phaonia tiefii | reverse complement strand
GAGGCCTTCGGCCACGGACTGTCCCCTGCAGGCTGTGTCAGAGACACGGCCATTAAGTTTAACGTAGAATACGCCATCCGATAAGACAGAAAACATATATAACAATAAATTCATTTGCTTATATTATTTATCATTTATTGTTATATATGTTTTCTGTCTTATCGGATGGCGTATTCTACGTTAAACTTAATGGCCGTGTCTCTGACACAGCCTGCAGGGACAGTCCGTGGCCGAAGGCCTCGGACAACTGTCTGCTGTAATTTTTCAGTTTATTGAACATTGCCATTATCTGTCTGACACAGCCTGCAGGGACAGTCCGTGGCCGAAGGCCTCGGACAACTGTCTGCTGTAATTTTTATATTTACCAACGGCATTTGATTCAAGTCCGTTTAAAAAAAAAAATATTGTGTTCAACTTTTTTAAACTTAATTTAATTTATGTATTTTAATTAATATTTTTATTGAAATAAGTTCTGCGAATGTTGAGAGGGCCGCCCTAATATTAAAAAAGGTTTACCTTATCGAGTCTTCGCATTAGCATTCGAGCGTTGTGTGAAAGCTTTACGCTTTAAAATTCAAAATTAATGTTACAACAGCTTTATTGAAGCTTTCGCAAAAAAGCTTTATTACGTTAGCTTACTGTTTGTTTCACTTTTTATTAGATACATGTTGCCAAGCAACATTAGCTTGCTGTTCGTTTCACTTTTTACTAGATACATGTTCCTAAGCAATGTTGAGCAACCAAACACCACACATATGTTTGAGTGTATGTGTTTAAACAATTTTCATTTGAGAAATTAAAATACTAGAAATATATCAACCAATATGAAATGTATATCAAACGAAAGATAACATCTTCATTTACCTACAAAAAAAATTTTAAAAAAATTCATCTAGCCGTTTCCTCAAATTCAATGAAATAAAGATTACAACAATAAAAACCAGACATGACTCCTCATACCGTAAGGTAAGACGTATTCTACGTCAAAATAAATTTTTTTTCATCCGCGCACTTGTCCATGTCGGCTGTCACAATTCAAATGAGCATTTGATCGAAAGCATATATGACGACCATCACATGAAACGCCATCAAATTAAAATATCAAAATTTTTGATTTTCATCAATCAGAGCCGACAACGCATGTGTGTAGCCGACGAAAGCCGATTACACTCACACGGTCACACACATATGCACTGATTGATGGACTTTTTTGAACGTTGCCTGGGCTCTTTAATCAGGTGACGTTTTTTGTGACGTTGTCACACAGCTGATACTTTCACAAAGTGCACGCAGTGATGTAAAACTATCTGCACAAATCTTGTTCAACTGAAAATGTTCCCCAATGCAAACGTACAAGACGCTGAAACCCCTTAATGATAATAAAAAACAAAATTAATAAAGACAGTCGATGCACAAATCCAATGATAATCTGAATAGATGCTTTCCTGTCAGTGTTGCCGAATGTGTAGATATATTTGTTTTTTAAAGTGAAAAACATTCTTCCAGGTTTTTACTGCAAAAAACCGTTTTTAAAATCAATGCAGTATGATTAACAAACATTTATTTTAAAGCGGACCCTACAGTAGCAGATTCGAAATTTTTTCCTACTCTATGTCGAATATTTTAAAAAAAATTTGATTGTACAAAATTACTTCAAACAAAAGAAATGGAAATTAAATTTAAGAAGAATATAACTAATATTCCTATATATAACTAATATTCCTAATTAATAATTTACCATCATTACTATGTGTGAAGAATTAAATGAAATATTATGTCATGTTTTTACTTTTAATTAAATATATTTAATATAAATTTCTTTATATATGATATAATAGAAAATTTTTTTTTCCAATAAAATTTAGTTAAAACTTCACAACATGGTTTTATGACTTTTTTTAAATTTGTTTTGATGAAGCAGTTTTTTCCTAAAAAAAAACAATTTTTGCTCTAAAGAAATTTCTCTTCTCTTAACACAAATCCATCGATCTCGAAAGAAACCTGAGTAACGAAACACAGTCACTCACTTTCGATCTTATCCCGGCTTTAAATGTTACTGTGTGGTTGTGTGTTTACAAAATCGGAACCCACTAACTATTTTCGCTATTATCTATTCGAACGAAAATGTCAAAACCAGACACTTGTCTTTTGGTTGTCGCATAGCTGGAAATCTAAAAAAGCTTGAAACGAAAAGAATTTGAATAGAATTCAATGGACGAATCACAATGGACAGAAAATAACGTCATTATAATAGCATTTTTATTAAAATTATTTCCATTTCAGCAAAAAAACACCAACTTTGCAGCACCATCAGCACCTGCTGATACTGGTTTTCTCGTACTCTTCTCTCTCGCTTCGCAATTAAAGCTAGGCATAGACGAACGATAAATCCGACCAATTTGTTGGGTTTATGGTCGCTTGTTTACGTCTGTGGGGTAATTTGCGAGCAATTTGTTTACAAACAAAAAAAAATCATACATGTGTGGGCTACTGAGCCAATCTTAAGCCATTTCGCCATTTCAGTTGCTCTTCAAGCATTGTATTAATTTATGATAATGTTAATTAAATTAATTATATATTTTAAATTTATTTTTATTTTATTATTTACTAAATTTAATATTTATTTTGTATGTTTATATATATATATATATATAAATATTTTAATTTTATTATAAATATACAAAATATAAGTTCAAACACAAAATGAACATGCGAGCGCGTCATCCGCTTCGTAGCATATGTTTACACATCAACGTCGGCCGAATTATGATTTTTTCGAGCGTGTGTGGAGAAACGATATGCAATAAATCGCAGCAATAAATTTACAAATCGCACCAATAAATCGTTCGTCTATGCCTAGCTTAAACGGCAAACGTCATTTTTATGTTATTGCTTTGAACAACAACCACAGAAACACACGTTAAACAATGCGAAAGACAAGTCGAAAGATAGTGGACTGAATTTTCAGCGAAAGTGAGTGACTGGTTTCGTTTATTTAGATTTTGAGTAAGTTGGGTCCGAGTAAGTTGGGTCCGAAATTGCACTGAATTTTCTTGTTGTTTTGTTGTTTTCTTGTTAGTGGTTACCAAATCAGCTGTGTGTCGCATAGAAAGAAAGCAAACGTTAACCTTCGACATCGTGGATTAAGTAGCGTACACAATGGCAGCAACGAATTTGTAATTCAAGCCTTCTCGTTCCCACTTACAGTATTCATATAATGCCCTCTCATGTTTTTCGTGAAATTGGAATTCAAATTTGTCATAGGAGTAGGTTCTACTTCTACTTCAAATTAGAATTTGTTCGAATCAGTTTATTCTACTGACCGCTAGGGGCGCTCTACTTCGAATTTTGTTTTAAAACTTGAAAGTATGAATGAAAATGTAAACATTTTGTATCAAAACACACATTTTAATAAATAATATTATCTGTAGAATCTGTCAATAACAATAATTTCACATATAATTATAATTTTTTATTACCAAGAATACAACACTGTCGCTGGCTTTCGAACAAATCAGCTGATGCAAATGTGAAATGTGTTGTTGTTTGTAGTAAGTGTAGTTCGCGCCAATTTTATTAATAAACAAAAGAAAAAAGTTTAAAAAAAGCTGACATTTTCAGGTTTATCGAAACCGTCCAAGGCCATGACATATTATGGAACATAAGTTTCTAAACATTTCTATAGAAAAATTTTAAAACATTTCTATAGAAAAATTTCAAAACTTTTCTATAGAAAATTTTGAGACCATTTCTATAGAAAAATTTAAAAAAATTTCTATAGAATAATTTTAAAACAATTCTATAGAAAAATTTTAAAAGATTTCTATAAAATTTTACAATTTTTCTATAGAAAAATTTTAAAACATTTCTATAGACAAATTTTAAAACTTTTCTAAAGAAAATTTAAAACTCTTCTATAGAAAAATTTGAAAAGTTTTCTAAAGGAAAACACTTAACACTTTTTGCTCCGGGTAGTGGTACAAATCTGAGGTCCGTGTCTCACATTTAATTTTTCAATTTTTTACTGTTTGCTTTTTCGTTTGTATTGCAATTCTCCATGGTTTTCAATCCCCAAATATGTATACTGCTGTATAATGTAAACAATGTTGCCAGTCAGCTGTTTTTTCGAACTTATTCCAACAAATTTGTTGCTTGCATTGTGAACGCCTGTTGAATTTGTTGCTATTATTGTGAACGAGCCTTAAGGCTGTTAGTATTTCAATACGTTTGTGTTTTAGCGCTAGAGTATGATCAGATTAATAGAACTTTTCAAAAGCTTTGTTTTGATGCAGTGAATTGCTACCAGAGAGCGCGGAAATCTAGTTTCGACAATTGAAAGCTTTTGAATAAACTTTTTTCATTTTCTGTATGTGCGTGTTATTAATGGAGTTGATAGGAAAAGGAACCAAAAATTATTCTTATTTTGTTTCCTCCATTGCCATTTGTTTTGTTTGATTTGAACTTATATGTTTACACCAGACTTGAAAATTATAGTTTTTGTTAAGACTTACCTTGTATTAATTTGAAGATCGCAATTTATTTAAGTTTCCAGTTTGACGAATTTGACTGTTTTTACATTTACTTTAATGACCAAACACATCACAACATTCTGCCACCCACGACACCGAAACCGAGCAACGCAGTGCAACAAACACAATAGTACGATAACAACAAAAATGAGTAATTGAACAAATCACTACCAACAAGTAAGAGAATCTCTAACACGGCCCATTAGTTCATACGCGAAATGCAAAAAAACACAAACAATTTACCGGTACGACGAAAACGTCACATATATAAATTTATATATATATAAATCTATTAAATACATATGTACATTTAACCGACAACTCGCGAAACTTACGGAAGGTACATACGTGGTCGAGCGAACGCACGAGAAGTTAAAACATAACTGAGGATATTGTGCAATGCAGAAAATGCAATTAAGCAAGAGATTAGCAAAAAGCTCTTTGGATCGATGGCTCGTCGGTTTATTCCACTCTCTCTTATTGTATGTACCATTTCTCCAAATCATAGTAAAATTATGGTCAAAGCAGGGTTGCCAGGGGCAGTCAAAAAAGTAATGCTAAATGACAAAAAAAAATCAAAGTGGAAAGAAATTACATATGCAAAAAAAACCAAACAATCTTGCAAAATGAAAAACAAATTATGCCAAAATCAAACGAAATTACGTTTTTATATACATATTTGCGCATGTTCATGTTAATTAGTACTACCGACTACATATTGGTATATAATAAATAAAAAAAAAAAATAAATGGTTTCCCATTACATCCCATGAAGGGACCGGAGAGAACTTCTCACAATCACTGAGCTGTGCGCTTTCCAGTTTTCACTCTCTGATTGGGACCTACAGTTTTACACCGATTCCGAACGGTATTTTGAGAAGCTTTTTCATGGCTATATACTCGATAGTGTCGCCGTCACTAAGCGAGGTGACCGTCGTCGAAAGAAATTTTAAGGTGGTTGGAGCAGGGATCGAACCCAGGATCTCCTGTACAAGAGGCGCGCACACTACCCATTACACCACCGGTATATAATACAGTTTTAAAATGTATTATAATATAAACTTTGAGATGTGTATTTTTGATACAAAACTGCCACGAAAACATTAAAACAAAAAATCAGTTTTGTTTCAAAAATGTTTCTTTTTATATGAAGCAGCACTTCCGACGATATATCAGAATGCTCTTGGTGTGATTTTTAAGACCCTTTACAACACTTGTCAGTAGTAAGTCTAGGAGGCCCATAACTGTTGGAGAAACAATCCAAATCATAACTACGTGCTTGTGCTTTTGATATTACAGATTTGAAAAAAATTACTGTATAAAAAGGATGTTTCAATAGTTTTATAATTTCGGTATGTCCACGTTTTTGGTATTACTAAAAGTCTGAATCCAATTTCTGACATGTTTTTTAGTTTCATGCGATGGCATCGCAGTTATCATTGATTATCCTGAAAAAAGTATCGTAGTTTTTATTTTGTTAAAAGTATAAACTGTTTATAAGTATAAAATTTAAGAAATTTACACTGAAATCTAAATTATACCATTTTCATACTTTTGTATTCATTTGCTTCTATATTAAATTGGAAGTACCCAAAACCGCATGTGCAATTTACATTGTTTCCAAGCAAAGTTGCTACAGAGGTACATCAAAAAAAAAACCAAGCGGAAATTGTTATTGGGGAAGTGTCTACTTGCGGAATGTATTATTTAATTACCAGATATTTATTAGAAACATAAAAAATCTTTACCTTTGCAAATTTGGAAACATATAATTTTTCAGATAACAACATTAACAGTTTTTAACCTTTTTTACTAAACGAATAGAGGTCATACACTATGAATACATGTTTTGTACGAAATGTAATGTAAAAACTGTGAAATAAGTTTTGTTAATGGTTCGGAATATTTCGGCCGTTTGACACACGAGGCAAGAGAATGTATGGAAAATATGTTTTGTTTCTCATCCTTTGGCATCTAATAAAAATGCAAAAGAGTTACCATTGTTCGCAATGGCAATTAAACAATTTTATTTTTCTATTTGCTCCGGCATTGCAAATGCATGTTGTGGAATCGGATGCCAATTGTAGAGGAACATACGAATGCATTTTATTATTTTGAATTTGTTTGAATGCGACTGTGTAAACTTTCAAATTCATAAACTTGTACATATAATATATTTAGAAACCAAGACTGCCAGATATGAAGGAAATTCTGTATACTTGAATGCGTACAATGGAATATTAATTTTTTTTAATAGAGCCGATTTAGAGCGTATTCAAATTAAACTAGAAATTAGTGATGAGCGATATTTTAGGAGCGGTGATTTAATAACAGTGATTTAAAAATCACTGGTAACTGCAGTGACCCAATGCCCGAAGTAGCCATTACTTTCAATGTCCATCTTTCCATGTTCTCGTTCTACTATTGATGTCGATCTTTAACTGCTGTCGTTAATTCAGTGTTGTCCATGGTAAAATAAGTAAGGTAAACGCAGTAGGAATTGTTGCAACAAGAACAGGCATTTTGTGTTTATTTGGAATCCATAATCTGTCAAATTTTATACATGTGTGTATATACTGTAAAAGTAAACGAAAAGGTACAAAAACAAAATACATGTAAATTTGACATAAGAGAAACACTTAAGCAAGAAAAATGTGCAAATCAGCTGTTCTAACGAGTTTACCTTACTTATTATACCATGGTGTTGTCGTTCTTATATTGATGTCGTTAGTTCACCGTTTCCGTTTTTTTGTATTCTCGTCTTTGCACTAAAGCCGTTGTTTTAGTGTTCTCGTTTTTTTTATTTCTGTCATTCAAGATATATGTATGTTAAAATTGGAATCACTTTAACAATAAATACAAGGTAAAAATAAATGAAAGTACACAAAAATGCCAACCAACTTAAAAAAATGAAAAAAATCAACTGTTCTAGTTCTTCCACATTCAAAATATGTTCATTTTGGTTGCCGCAGCACGTGTGTTGTTTTAAATCTTCAGCTTCGAGGGGATATACAAACAAAAGTGGCTATGGCAGATAGAAAAATTTACATGACATTTCTATCAAGCTCTCTCATAGAATTGATTATAAATTTATTCAATAAAAAATATATATTTAATTATAGATGTCTAAAATATGCACACTTTCCCCATTCAATTTTTTGTGATTTTATAAAAAAGTAAAAATATTATATTAATAAAATAATAAATTTGATTGTTGAAATTTGTATCATAACTCTGAAACTATTGATCAAGTTAAAAAGTGGTTTAGGTATAAGTTGAATATAATTTAAATTAAATTTATTCGGATTTGTTTCAATTAAGTTTGGTATTGTCACTTTCGAGTTATGATAAATTACGTTAGTCTTTTCAAACTAGAATTTTAGATTCCTCCTGGTCACTACCTATAATTGTGCTGAGGGCTTTAAAACAAAACTCAAATCGGTTAACTAGATGTCCCCGTAAGTAAGATTTATTTTTTTGAATGCTCAAAATCAAGTTTCAACCGAAATGTTCCTGATACTATAAAATCCGTATACCGGTTAATCCAAGAAACCCCAAATTCCATTTTGTTGGTTTTGATAAGTACATACTTCTAGAAACTGGAGTCAAAATGAAGTGCACATTTGGTAAAAACGTGTCCTTTTTTTAAAGAACTTTAGTTCAAACATTACTTTTGTTTAGTATAGTTTTGTTAAGTATTTTCATCCATATTACTTATAAATTGGAAGTGCGCAAAGCCACTTGTGCGCTTTACATGGTTTCCCAAAAAATTATTTCTACATAAAACCAAAAAAATCAAGGGTCAAATATTTTGGGAAAGTATCTACACTGATTTAAATTTTTTTTTCAAATTTGCGGAAAAAACTCTTTATATGTGACACAAACATAAAGGACTTATTCGTCACAAAATTTAAAAAACATTTAATTTTATCATATGTATATACATAGTTTTGATTTTTCGTTGTTCAGAAGGATTCCCGACCTATACTCATCATATCTAAGAGGTTGTATACCAATTTTGTACGAAATGTAATGTAAAAAGTATGAAGTAAGTTCTAAAGAAAAACAGTTTTTTAGTTTTATAGTTTTGTTAAACTTTAGTTTCTAAGGCTGAAAAAATATGAATCGTTTTAGCCATAGAATAATACATACGTAGATAAACTTATTCTCTCATCTGACGTTTCATTTCACACTCTTCATCGTAGGTTTGTGGAAATGAGAGCAATTAAATTTAAAATTATCTTACACCAGGTGGAGTTACAAAATATGTTCACTTAACTTTTTCCTGTCGTTTTGGTGTAGAACTGAAAAATTTAAATATATTTTGCACTTTTTTGTCGACTTTTATCGTTGGTATACATTTGTATTGTATTTAACACAACTAGTTTGTCACAAAAACACGAAATTCGGTTGTTGTTCCTTTGTGGATCGCTGTATACTATTGCCACCATCTGGTATTATTGAACTCATATTTTCCACCATCCAATGTTTACTTTCCATCGTTCCTATGACATATAATTTTTTGCGCGAATAAAATCTTCTATGGTATGTATTATTGTATGGTTTTAGCCTTTCGTGTGTGTTACCTTATAAGAAGAATATATTATGCCTGTTTTTTTATTCTCTGCTCCCTGCTTTTGCGGGAAATAAAAAAACTCGCTTAATATTGTCGGCCGTCGGTGGTGCAATGGCAGCGTGCGCGCCTCTTGTACATGAGATCCTGGGTTCGATCCCTGCTCAGACCACCTAATGGCGACTCTATCCAGTATTTAGCCATGAAAAAGCTTCTCAAAATACCATTCGGAATCGGTGTAAAACTGTAGGTCCCAATCAGTGAGTGAAAACTGGAAAGCGAACAGCTCAGTGATTGTGAGAAGTTCTCCCCTGTCCCTTCATGGGATTTAATGGGAAACCATTTTTTTATTGTTATATTAATCAAAGTAAAAACGTCCGATGTGTTTTCAGTCTAAACATTCGATATTTATTGACAAATATGCATGTTACATGTTATTAATTAGTGAAATATGAAAAACACATTGACAAATTTGGTGATGGAAAATTTTGCTAAAAATTTGACGAATAATATCAAATTTTGGAAAAATTACGCGAAAATTATGCCAAAAATCATTTAGCATCATGTTTAAAAAAAACTGCTGAAGACAAAATATTATGCTTAAAAAGCATTAATTATGCAAGCTGGCAATACTGCTGTGAAGTGACTGGAAATCTCTATGAGAGAAAAAGGGAGTATAAATTGTATTAGGGATGGGAAAATGTGGGACGAAATTACAGCAGTATCGGCCGATTTACATGATTGAAAACCGTCGAAAATTGGGTTCAGCGTCTGGACTTCTGCAAGCGTGCCCGTGGTGGCCATGCAAAAGAAACCGAGTTCCATACATAATGGCATCGAACGTACTTTCACAGGAATAAAGAATTTCATTGGTATCTAAAACCGGTTTTGTTTTATTTAAAAAAACTTTTGTAGCGTTCTTATTGTAAAACCCTTTATAAAAAAAAAACAGAAAAGAAGAAGAAAAATAGCGGTAGTTTGTTTTGTATATGTGTGTACTGTATGTGTTTTATATATCAAGTGAGAGAGAATTTCAAGAGATCAATTGCTACAAGGGTAAGCCTTTTCTACAAACATTACCAAGCAAAGAGTTTGAATTAAGAGTACATAATTTCAAGAGATTATCTTTATTTACAGCAGTGGTGCCAGAAGCGGTAGCATGGTAAAATGAGTAAGGTAAACTCGTTAGAACAGCTGATTTCAACATATTTCTTGCTTAGGTGTTACTCTTATGTCAAATTCACATGCATTTTGTTTGTGTACTTTTTTGTTTACTTTTACAGTAGATACACACATGAAGAAAATATGACAGATTATGGACACCCAACAAAAACAAAATGCCTGTGGTTGTTGTAACAATTCCTAGTGCGTTTACCTTACTTATTTTACCATGAGCGGTAGTTTGTTTTGTATATGTGTGAACTGTATGTGTTTTATGTATCAAGTGAGAGAGAATTTCAAGAGATCAATTGCTACAACGGTAATAGCTAATTCAGACGGTGATGTGAAACACTTGTTTCGTTTACTCAACCATGATTGTGAATCGCCCTGTTCACAAGACGCATTCGTGTTTCTATTGACAGTTGTGATTTATGTCAAAAAAAATAGTTGTGTTTGTACGTTTTGGTTATAAAATGGAAAAGAAAGGTAAGAAAATATTAAACCAAATGTTAAGTATTTTTACCGAAATTTACTGTTTTGTTACTTTTATGATTTATATAAATGTTTTATTTGTGTTAACAATCAAGGCTTTGCTTTTTATTTATATTTAAACACAAACTTCACTTTCGCTCTATGTTTATTTATTTTTTGCTTTGTTTTGCTTATTCTGACAACTAGTTCAGATAAAAAAGCGATAGCGTACTAAATAAATTAGAGATGGTAGTAAATTATTCATGTTTGGTAAGATGTTTCGAATTGAAACGAGATGGTTCGCTCTCAAAATTTTGTATGGCGAATCATGATGTTTCAAACATGATTGGGGGGCCAAACACGAATGAGAGAACGAAACACGAAAAAAGCCAGCCGTCTGAACTTGCTATAAGCCTTTTCTACAAACATTAGCAAGCAAAGAGTTTGAATTAACAGTACATAATTTCAAGAGATTATCTTTATTTACAGCAGTGGTGCCAGAAGCTATAAAAAAAACATGCAAAAAAAATGAAATTTGCAACAACTGATGAAAAAGACGCTGCACGTATAGCAGCGAAACGGTCAGTTACAACGCGTGCTGCGAATGAGCTGTACAAGAGGCTGAGAAGGGTGGATAACCAACTATTTAGGATAAAAACATGGCAGTGGAAGCAGAGAGCTATTAAAAAGACCGAAATGTGCAGGATAAGCAATTAACCCCGTAAATTTTTCTAGAGCGTATGAAGATCGAATATCGGCGATGAGGAACAATTTATAGGGGTTCCAGTCCTTGAAAAAAGTACAGGGATTACTCAGCCAAAAGCTGTATTCTCAGCAGTTGAGGAGTGGACAGCTGCTGAAAAAATTCAGGCGCTATGTTTTGACACCACGGCAGTAAATACTGGTCGTTATCCAGGAACATGCATTCTGCTAGAGCACTTATTAGAGAAAGATCTTTATTTAGCATGTCGTCACCATATTTTGGAAAATGTTTTAAAGGAAGTTTTCATTTGCAAAATGGGCACAACCACTGCACCTCAACCAAATATTTTCCGAAAATTCCAGAACGGTTGGACAAAAATTATAGACAAAACAAGTGTAGAAGATGACAATTTTAGAAATGACTAGCTGACCCGGCAGACGTTGTCCTGCAAATTTTGTTCAAATACCGTTAGCAGGAGCAGAAACAATAGATTTTTAATTTGTGGTTTGTATAGGAGATACCACGCCCCTTTGTCCAATTGGACCGAATAGTAAATCTAAACCAACCAGGGCGCCACCTAAACGCATACAAAAAAATTTATTCAAATCGGTCCAGAAGTTTAGGAGGAGTTAAGTCACAAACACACGTTCAGTAGAATTATATGTATATATAAAGATATAAGTAATCCAGACCAAAGATATAAGATATAAGTAATCCAGAGGTACCACGCCCCTTTGTCCAATTGGACCGAATAGTAAATCTAAACCAACCAGGGCGCCACCTAAACGCATACAAAAAAATTTATTCAAATCGGTCCAGAAGTTTAGGAGGAGTTAAGTCACAAACACACGTTCAGTAGAATTATATGTATATATAAAGATATAAGTAATCCAGACCAAATTTCTTTTTGAACAATTAAAAAATCGGCAGCCTAGGGATGATTATAAAGAATTCATCCAAAGTTGCCTAATTTGTTTAGGAAGTCTTCCACGAGAAAAACATTACTTTTAAAGTGACCAGACGTGCTCGTTTAAAGAGTACATGTGCTCTTTTCTACAAAATGTGCTCTTATAGTTTTAGATAATGTTAACTATATCCCAAAATACATTTCAGTAAATTTAACCCTTCTGTACCAAGGGGGTCAAAGTGACCTTTTTTTTATTAGGCATATAAAAACTATTTTGTTGAAATATTTGAAAATACACAAAACGTGTATGCAATGATGATTTTCATCAATCAGAGCCGACAACGCATGTGTGTAGCCGACGAAAGCCGATTACATTCACACGGTCACACACATATGCACTGATTGATGGACTTTTTATAATGTATGTATTTGTTTACGTCTAATAAAAATTTCGCTGTCAGTTGCACGATTACCTGAACAGACACATATAGTGTAATATCTATGTGTCTTATTCCGGTACTTTTTGGATATTTTGGACAGAGATACCAGATTTTCATTTTTTGAAAGTTGAGACGTAGCCGATATTTAATTAAAACGAATTATAAATAAGTTTTGAGCTGAAATCGTTTACTCAGTGTCTTTAAATATAAACTGGGAGATTTATTTTAACAACTGCTGCTACGCGGCGAAAATGGAATACTACGGTATATTATAGTACATATACAGTGAGATTGCATAAGCTATTTGCTTCTAAAAATTAAATTCGCTACATTATTGACTTAGAATTTTAATGCCGGAATAGCAATGGAACATTTTACTTCCATTGCTTCATTCAGTGTTGTATTTTGAATATTAAAAAAATATTTAAATATTGGAAATACATTAAAATTACAGATACACTTATTTTTTAAGATAGAGGTTTCCAAAAAAATAGTTTATACTTGCATTGATATTTCTTAGCTTTGAAATGGAATTCAAGGTAAAGTGTCATCGGGTCGTCAATAATGTGGGTTGATTGGTAGAAAATTGTAGCTGAAGTCGAGGTATTTAGATCAAATTCTGCGGCAAAGTTCAACTACATTTTTGTAAAGAAAACGAAAGGCCATGGTGTGTATGCCATTGTGTGTATGCCATCAGGAGTGAGAACTATAGAGCTTGGCTTGTCGTCGGTATCGTGAATGCAGGGGGCTTAAATCTTTATTTCTTTATTCGGAACAGTATTTTTATTAGTTTTGTATTATTTTTTCTTGACTATTGATAATGTTTGTTCAGACCAGGGTGTTTCGATGAGACAGTTGCTCGACTTGGTAGTTAGAGTACTATTACACTGAAAGAATAACGCTTCGTTGTATGGATGGAATATTTTCGTTCATGTTTTTACGTTGCTACAATGAAAAGTATCGTATATCCGACAATTTGGTAGTTGCGGCAACGAAAAATTACATACATGATTTCATTGACAATTTTTCATTTCGTTGCTGCAACAACTTAATTTTCGTTCCTGCAACAATTTAATTATACCCTCCACTGTAAGTGATAGAGGGTATATATCAGTTTGTCATTCTGATTGTAACATATAGAAATAAGGCTTTGCGACCCCATAAAGTAAATATATTCTTGATCCTTATAACAACCGGAGTCGATATAGCCATGTCCGTCTGTTGAAAACATTCTCATGACTTCAATCGGCGATAACGCGGTTTGGTTTTTGGCCAGAATGTTCCACGTATTCCTGAGCAGTTTGGTATTGAAAATCAGCGAAATTGGTCCATTGGAAAAAATTTTATGATTGGAAACGTAAAAAAACTTATAAAATTTTCACATTAATTTTTGTAGTTTTATACTAAACTACTCCTTTTGCCGTGTGGTGAATTTCCATGTTGAAAATCTTTGTTGTTCTTTATAATAGGTAAGTACTTTAGAATGTTTAGATGTACTTTCATGTGTTCATACATTTATATGAATTGTCACGCTTCATCTAAGGTCGCTGTGGCCTGATGTGTAAAGGGTTGCGCGTTGGAGTCTGAGGGTTGTTGGTTCAACTCTCGTCCCAGCTTGTTCTTTTTTAACAGTTCTTTAAAAAATGCTTTTTTATTTTTAAAAAATGCGTTTTTATTTTACTTGTGAACAAGTAACTTATTTTTATTTTTTTTTTAAAAGTAAATTTTCTTAAAAAAAAGTACATTTCTTAAGTACGTTTCAAAGTACATTTCAAAGTATATTAAGTACATTTCAAAGTACATTTCTTAAGTACATTTCATTAAGTACATTTCTTAAGTACATTTCTTTCTTAAGTACATTTCTTAAGTAAATTTCTCAAGTACATTTCTTCTTAAGTAGATTTCGTCTTAAGTACTTAAGCATGTGAGCATTTGAGCATTGTGAGCATTGTGAGCATTCGTGAGCATCCTGCATTTGTGAGCATTTGTGAACAAATAATTGCATTTGTGAACAAGTAACTTATTTTTATTTTTTTTAAAAAGTACATTTTCTTAAAAAAGGTCCTTTTTAAAATTTAATATTTTGCTGGTTAACACTAAGGTGGAGGGTATCAAAGATTCGGTACAGCCGAATGTAACACTTTTACTTGTTTAATTTTAATTTTGTAGAACAATGGGTTAAAAATATAAAAAATGTAAGTGCATGAGATTTAAACTATTGACATTTGGCTTATCTTTTCCTTTTTATAATTTATATTCTTTATTTATTTATTTTGGAGCTTTGCCAACACTTATAGTTGAAGAAACAATTTTTATGAAGATAAATAGAGAAAACCAGTCCAAAAAATGAGTGAGCGTAAAAAAGAGGCCAGCAAGAGAAAATGGTGAGCCTGAGTGATGGGTCACGTACGCATCTTAAATCAGTTCCTTTGCAACAACCAAAAGTAGTAGACATATTTCTCCGCCGGAATAATTTAAATAAATTTGTTAAAACAGACTAATTAGTTACACAGAAAAGAAAATTCTATGTATCGGACAATGTCACGTCCGATTTCAATGAATTTTTTGTATAATATTCAGTCATAGGAATAGTTTATCTGATGTAACAAAACAAGATTTGTTGGTTTTCATCCTATGGTTTTTGTTAAAACTGAAAATTAATTCATTAGTTTCAAGAAAACATTTGAAAATATTACAAATCTTTAATTCTTATTTTAAAAGAATTGTATTTCTCAATATTTGATTCAACAAAAACATTCCTTGCTTTAATTAATCTTCTGTATGGATTAACGAATTACAATTAGAAATATTATTTATAAATTTTGAAAATTCAACGAATAATAAAAATTAAAATTAGTCAAATTAAAGAAATATTTCTGGCTTTTAGATACATTTTTTTCTCAGTTTTGAAGAAAAAAATTGATCAGTTAATTCCTAAAATTTTGTTTGTGTTTTTGGTGGATACACACAATTTAATAAATTAATATTTTTGGGAAATATTGCCGTTTTTAATTTGAATTTTATATGACCGATTTCGTTAGTTTTTAGTTAATGTATGAGAAATATATACTACAAAGCTTACAAGGCCAGGAACCTTTTTCTAATTGCAAAATGGTTGAAATTTGTTGGAATAATAGACAATTCTGTTAAGCACACTCACTGGCATGCCTCCGTGACAAGTTCATCATCAGATGCCTAACTACTGTGCCTTAATTGATACCATCGGTTGATCATCATGATCGGAATCGTTCCGATGGGTATACTAGATTGCCACCCTCGGTCAATGTCTCAAAAATATAGGGTCCTGCAATTACATTCCTATATCAAAATGTAAGAGGTCTTAATTCTAAACTGCAAGATATTTAATTAAATAGTATTGATTGTGGTTATGGTGTTATATGCTTATCGGAAAGCTGGTTAGAAGCTGGTGCCAATGATTCTGCGATTTTTTTTACAAAGATTATCATGTGTTGAGGAAGGACAGAGTTGAACCGAAATCGGGGAGCGGTGTTCTCATTGCTATACATTGCACCATTTCAGCTGAATTGGTCACATTCTGTGCGGACTGTGAGTCTGAATTCATTTGTGTACGTCTTCGCATTGGTGTAAGATCTGTTTTTGTGACTTGCTCCTACATTCCTCCCAGTTCTAGTGTTGACATTTATATGGATCGCTTTCGATTGACAGAATCAGTTGTTAACTTAATGGATTCAAATTCGGACATAATTTGTGTAAGTGATTTTAACGTACCATGTACAACGTGAGTCTCTGTAGATGGCTCTAACGGATGTTTACCTCGGTCTTCTACTATAACGAGTAACTATTGGGATGGTATTTTTGATTTAGGTCTCCATCAGTTAAATTTTATTAAAAATGTGAACAATATAATACTGGATCTCGTATTTTCAAAGTTACTATTACTATTTCATTATGTAGAGTTTCTCCTATTGTCTTACCGGAGGATGAACGGAGGATAATCCGACGGAAAGAGCCCCGTACTATGAATTTTAATTTCGCCCGAACAAATTTTGCCTTACTCAGATCCGAATGCGAGTTGGAATTATGATGGTGGTCAAAATTTAAAATTTGTATAATATCGTGAACTCTGGGTTTTCTACTTCAACACTTTTCATCCTTCAAGTTTAGAATCTGGGCCTGCTTGGTTCACAAAAGAATTAAGGGGTCTACGTAATTTAAGAAACAGAATGAAAAGTAGATATGATAGTTGTGGTTTATTAATTTATGTCGCTGGCTGCGACCTGAGTTATTCCTGCGGGGATAGCGAATTTAACACCCAATAAAAACACGGCAATATGTGCGTAATACTAGTAGGGCAGGGTAGGGTTTATTTCTAAAAAAAATTATTTAATTATAATAAAATTAAAACCAATTTAAAACCAACACTACTTACCGCAGTCTTTATCAGCAACAAACTGATTTACCAGCAGAACAACTGCTTTGCTGGAGCCCTACATTGTACTTGTTTACAAAACTTAACAGTTCCTTTCCAACACAACAAGTACAATGTAGTGACAAAGGGGGAACTGCGGTAAGTCGTAAACAAATGACGACAAAAAAGGGACTTAAAAAAACTCAAACAAATGATCATTATAGGCAAACAATAATAACAAGTTAATGATCATAAACAACCAAATGATAACAATACGACAAAAAAAGAAAGGGCAAATGAATAGGAACAAAATATATAAGTAAATACAATAACAAACATGAGCATCAGCGACATCACCACCCCCGTGGATCGACTCGATTCACTCTTCGAAATCCAGAACAGCAAGCTTGGATACGGGGCGCCTAAGGACACCAGTAGACGTTCGGACATCAGCTCGACGTATAACTCCATCACTTCCCTTGAATACTTTTTCTACGCGGCCTCTCTTCCATTCTCGGCGGGAAACAGCTGGATCGCATATGAGGACCAAATCACCAGGAGCCACAGGTTTTGTATACTCGCACCACTTGGACCTGCGCGTTAGTGTAGGCAAATACTCAACAATCCACCTTTTCCAAAAGTGGTCTCGTAGCTGACGAGATATTCGCCACTGCTTTTTAAACACAGCTGGCTTATCGACGACTCGATGACCCCAGCAAAAAATGGTTAGGCGTTAATGGCTCCTCATCCTCATGGCTGACATGCAAATGAGTCAATGGACGAGAATTAACGATGTTTTCCGCCTCAATTAGATAACTTTGTAGGGTGTGTTCTTTAGGGGCCACTTCTTTAAGAGTTACCCGTAGAACCTTTTTGACACATTGAACCATTCGTTCCCATATGCCACCTTCTGCCGGATTATGTGGACAATTGAACTGCCAGTCTATGCCCTTTAAAGACAACTCATCTTGGATTCGAGCCACGTCAAAGACTTCCTCGAACCGCTTAGCCTCTTGGTCGACACTAACAAAATTCTTCCCATTATCACTGCGTATCTTCAATGGGGTACCACGCCGATTTATAAAATTTTTTATTGCCAAGATACAAGCATCTGTTGAAAGGTCAAAGGCCACCTCCAAATGCACTGCTGATAGTTAGGCAGGTGAACAGAGCTACCCAGCGCTTTTCGTGGCGACGTCCAATAGTTATGTTGACTGGCCCAAAGCAATCCACACCAGTGTATGTAAATGGCCGCACATATGGAGTAAGTCTGTCCGTTGGCAAGGGACCCATGTATGGCGGTACTGGAGTGGCACGACGAATTTTGCAAATATTGCAATTTGAGACACACTTATTAAGAGCACTCCTAAGTCGTGGAATCCAAAACGTTCTTCTTATTTCACCCAATGTAGCTTCAAAGTTTTGATGTTTCATGTTGCTATGCACATGAGCCACAATAAGTTGGGTCAGGTAATGATTGGACGACAAAATGATGGGGCGCCTGGAATCTAGTGGTAACCAGCTGGCAGCATCGATACGACCATATACTCGGAGACAATTGTTTTCATCAATATATGGCGAAAGGGAATACAGGTCGTTACATTTCGGTATTTTACCACCAGATCTTAAAATTTTGAAGTCGTCCGCAAAACTCTCCTCTTGTGCGAGCCGGCAGAGAATTGTTTCTGCAGATCGCAATTCGATAGTAGTCAGGCAAGCTGTGTTATTATTAATCTTTCTCTTACGGCAGCAATCAACAAATCTTAGTTCCCTTGCCATAGTACGTTTTAGCCTGAGAAATGACGAGAAACGATTAAAATCAATGGTTAAATTTGAACCAACCAGTAATGCAAATTTAGGGTGCAGTTCTTCTTCGCAGGAATCATCTTGTACTCTAGAAACAGGCGTTGGCCAAACATCTTCGTGGCTATAAAGAAATTGAGGCCCCTGGAACCATCGTGTCTCATTAGAAAAGTCAACTTTGCTTTTCATTCTGGTAGTCTCATCTGTAACATTAAGATCTGTGGGCAACCATCTCCAATCATCCGGGCGAGTGAAATCCAATATTTCTGTTATTCTATGGGCAACAAATGGCTTATATCTTCTGCTTTCAGGTCCAATCCAATTTACAACAGTTGTAGAATCACTCCAACAAATACTACGGGCAACTTTGAGTGAGTGTTCTACCAATATAGTGCACATCAATCTTGTTCCCAATACGGCGGCTTGTAGTTCCAGTCGGTTCCATTTAGACTTAGCTGAAATAAAGGAGACACCAATTTCTCCACCAGCTGTTATATATCGCCAGTATGACACGGCACCAAATGCGTCTTCACTGGCATCGACAAATACATGTAGCTCCAACACACCAGGCATACCATTTCCAAAATAAAAACGTGGTACATGGACATGAGCAACGTTATTCAGCTCCTGCCGCCAATTATCCCAGATAACTTCTAGTCCCTCAGGCAACTTTTCGTCCCAACGTGTGTTGCTTCTCCAAATTTCTCTCAATAACAATTTTGCAGTTATCATGAAATGGCACAAAAACCAATTGGATCATATACGGACATGATAACACTGAGCAGTTCACGTTTTGTGGGATACCTTAGGCCGTTTATAATCTCTGCATTTACTCGATGAAATTTAAAAATAAATTTGAATGCGTCGTCTCCCGGATGCCAATACATGCCCAGAATTTTTTCTACGGATGACTCAAATTCATTTAAAGCTACTTCAAAACTGACGTTTTGACCCAAAACACCTTCAAGAGCCACGATCACATCCGACGAGTTTGATGTAAAACGACGCAGTTCAAAACCAGCAGACTTATGTATATCACGAACTTGCTTCGATATTTCGATAGCTTTTGATGCGTTGTCAAAGCTGTCCACAAAATCGTCAACATAATGGTGATCCAATATTGACTTCACGGCTCTTGGGAAACGATCTCGATATTCTAGAACATTTTTCTCCTTCACATATTGGGCAACACACGGCGAACAGGCAGCTCCGAAAGTCATCACGACCATTTCATTAATAGTTGGTTGACGAATTTCATTTTCACGCAACAAAAATCTCTGGGAACATCGATCTTCTGGAGCCACGATGATTTGATGGAACATTTCTTTTATGTCTCCACAAACACCTACTGTACCAACCCGAAAATTGAATAGTACTGAAGGTAACGTCTTATATTGTTGAGGGCCTTTCAATAATTTTGAATTTAATGAGACTCCTTCTACCTTGGCAGCAGCATCAAACACCAAAAGAATTTTCCCTGGCTTATTGGGATTAACAACTCCAAAATGGGGCAAGTACCATGTCCTCGGGTTATAAGCTTGACCCTCTTTTGGTGACAATTTCCGTACATACCCTTTCTCCTCATATTCAGCAACTATATTTTTATATGCCACGCTAAACTCGGGATTTTGCTTCATCTTTCGCTCCATACCATAAAGGCGATTGAGGGCTATGGAATAGCTATCCGGCAAGACTACGTCATCTTGGCACCACAGTAGTCTGGATTGAAATCTTCCGGCAACCCTCTTTGTAGAACTTTTCAAAGTCTTCCGAGCACGTGCATTGTCCTTCGACTCAATGACTGGTAGAGCCTTGACGCCAAAATTCTCTGTCTCGCAATAACTTGCCACCAAATCATTTAAATTGTCCGGCTGTGCTGTCAGCAAACAAGTGCGGGCTGTAGGGTGACCTCCATCCATTTTTCCAAAAACGATCCACCCTAAAGGAGTGTTGGCAGTATATGGACCAGCTTCCTCCAACGGAACTATCTCATCGGGCAATCCTAAGTGGCAATGGTCCAATCCAATGAGCAATTTTGGAGCCACATCACCATATGAGGCTATAGGAATGCCATGATTCTTTATCAAGTCCGCATTGAAAGTCTGCTTGGGCAACTTAAAATTAGAAATACCATAAACACATTTTAAAGCATATTTCCGTTGCTTATTTACACCACTCACATGAAGATCGACGACTGTGGCTACCTCTTGAGACGATTTTCCACCAAACCAGCTCAAATTTAATTTGTTTTGTCTTCCCTGACGTCCAAGTTGTCTCACCAGTGAACTATCCATCATAGTGACCGATGAGCCTTCATCCAAAAGAGCATAAGTCTCCACGACACAATTTGGCCCATAAAGTTTCACTGGTAGCACTCTAAACAGCAATTCACTTTTTTCAGTTATGCTTGAGACACAACTTAAAACTGGTTCACCAATCGGACCACTATCAGCTGATAATACATTTGAGGTATTATTTTCACTTGAAGCTTTAGACTGATCTTCATGCAATAACTTGTTATGTTTCCTTCGGCAATTATTCACTTGACACTCTTTACGCCGGCGGCAATCTCTGCTTGAATGTCCTTCATTAAGGCATGAGAAACATAACTTCAACTTTTTCACTTCACTCCATCTGTTCTGCACACTCAGTGATAAAAATTTCTTATACTCAAATGTTCTATGTTGTCCTCGGCAATGGGGACACTGTATCTCTTTCCGTTGAACATCTGATATATAAAACACCACTTTCTTTTTTGACTCACTGTTGTTTGAGCGACTGGTACTTACACTGGTCGTTTGAATACTCCGTACCAAACTAGCTACACCTTGGAGCCAATTGCTAAAATCCATAACAGTGGGCCACTGGCTTATATTTGCTGCATATTGGGCCCAATCTAAACGACGGCTCATGGGGAGCTTCTGCACCAACTCTTCCATCAAAGTTGGGTTTGACAAATGCTGATGCCCATTTGCATTTTCTAAAAAGGCGGCTAAATTTCTCACCTTGACAGCAAATGGTATCAGCTTATCCATAGCATTTTCCCCAATAGGCGAAATTTCTCGTACTTGTTGCAGCTGGCATCTTATCAGCAATTCCGGGCGACCATACTGTAATTTCAGTTACTCAATAACAGTGGGAACATTATTTGGATGGATAAGCAGAGACTTGACGCACTCCCGGGCCTCACCTTTCTATGCCTTTTGCAAACGCAAACAATTTTCAAAATTGCTGTACAAATATGCGGCCGTTGAGTGATCAAAGGCAGATGAAAACATCGGCCAATCTTCTGGGGTGCCATTATATTCCAGTAGGTCAACAATTTTCCTCGCTATCGGCACTGAATTCTGCATCTGATACGGCGCTTGCAGCATCTAATACGTCGCTGTCGACTGCTGTACATTTAGCGACTGCGCTGCTAACCGATGCTGCTGATTTCCATAGCATGGAGCCACTGTGGCGCCATTACTTGCAAAGGAAAATGGCGATGGATCCCGACGATCTAAAATGTCCTCTGGTCCACTGCTATTGGAACTACCGGCGACACTGTTAACCGACATAACTGGTACTGTGCTACTCGATGTCGTCATACTGGTTGAAATGCTCAAGTTATTTGTAGTTGAAGTTGCTTTCAGGGCTCGGTGGGCATTTAAAAGTTGCGCCTGCAAAACATCGATTTGATGCTGAAGGCTTTCCATGGCTGGCTGGGAAACTAAATTGGAGCTGGACGTCATTACACCTGGCGCTGGAGTCAACGGTGGCGGTATATGCGACAGCAACAAATTAGGGCCAGGATTATGTTTTCCTGACGCCGTCTGAATCGTCTCGGCAGATGTTCCGGCAGTAGAGGAACTTGTATTGGGCTCCGGCTGCATATGGGCCACATTCACAATTTCATTTGTTCCGGCAGGCATGGAACTGTTGAGTGTACTTACTGAGGAGGCAACGAATCGGCAATTGTCAGGTTCCGCGGGCTTCTTCTTGGAGGTGAACGCTGCATGGACATCTAAATGGCAATCGGCAAAAAAAAACAACAAAAATCGCACAAAGTTTGCGAAATAAAATTTGTCGCTGGCTGCGACCTGAGTTATTCCTGCGGGGATAGCGTATTTAACACCCAATAAAAACACGGCAATATGTGCTTAATACTAGTAGGGCAGGGTAGGGTTTATTTCTAAAAAAAATTACTATTTAATTATAATAAAATTAAAACAAATCTAAAACCAACACTACTTACCGCAGTCTTTATCCCCAACAAACTGATGTAACAGCAGAACAACTGCTGTGCTGGAGCCCTACATTGTACTTGTTTACAAAACTTAACAGTTCCTTTCCAACACAACAAGTACAATGTAGTGACAAAGGGGGAACTGCGGTAAATGACGACAAAAAAGGGACTTAAAAAAACTCAAACAAATGATCATTATAGGCAAACAATAATAACAAGTTAATGATCATAAACAACCAAATGATAACAATATGACAAAAAAGAAAGGGCAAATGAATAGAAACAAAATATATAAGTAAATACAATAACAAACATGAGCATCAGCGACAATTTAGTTGTCGAAATACATAGTTCCTAGGAATAAATTTAACATTCTTAATAGGAAATGTTACTCTTCTTATATCTCTAAAATGAGAAGAGTTCTTCTGAATAACCCGAAACGTTTTTCACCTTTATGAATTCCCAGCGGAAAGTATGAAATTTAATGGCTCAGAGTCATCAGATGATGCCGTTATTTCTGATATGTTTGCTAACTTCTTCCGCAAAATATATGCTCCTTCTGTTGCTTTACTAAATTACCCCTACAATATTAATACGTTTAATGGTATTCCGGATATTATGTTGTCTGAGGATGAAGTTCTTTATGGATTGCAAACTTTAAAATATTCTAATTCGCCTGGACCTGATGGTGTTCCCACATCAATTCTTAAAGTGTTTGCTCATGAATAGTATATTCCACTGACAAGTATATTTAGTGAATCGTTGACATCGGGTAAATTTCCCTCTTATTGGAAATCAAGTTTCATAAGCCCAGTGTTAAGCCAATACCAAAGCTATTTGAAAAATTGGTTTCGAATAGACTACTTCATTTTGTTGGAAGTTTGGTTTCGCCATATCAGCACGGTTTTGTTAAGAGCAGATCGTCTACGACTAACTTACTGGAGTTAACGTCTCAAGTTTTTGCAGCTTTTCCTGATAAATGTCAGATGGATGTAATTTATACTCATAATTTGTTAATAGACAAACTTGATATTGTTGGTTTTCCCCCTAAATTGTTGCACTGGGTATCTTCTTACCTTTGTGGTTTACCTTTGTCATTTAGGTCCCCTACTTTTCGTTCTTTATTTGAATGACCTTCCTGTCTATAGTTAAATCCTCTAACATTTTGATGTTCGCAGATGATGTTAAGTTATACGATATATGCGTATAGGCGATACTGAGGATTCCACCTATCGTCAAAATGATTTGGATAGTCTCACTAATTGGTGTTCGATAAATGGTATGTCGCTAAATCAGGGATAATTTAAAAAGCTTTCGATTTGTCGCTGTACAGCGTTGAATTTTGATTACCTTATTGGCTCTTACGTATTGGAAAATGTATCTTCCTTCATGGATTTAGGAGTACTTCTTGATCAAATATTGCGTTTTAATCTTCATATTGATTCCTGTCTCCCTTTTCCCGGCATAATAAATAAGAATAAGGACAAAATGTCAAATTCAAAATAACGATATATATGGGCTGGCTATAGGCCGATATAATGTATATAATTAAATAAAATCCTAGATTAGTCATTAGACGTTAGGGAAAAAATGTACTTGTGTATATTAGTATCGAATAGATGTAAAATTTAAACAAAACGTTGGAGAAATAAATGAATTTAAGCTAAGCTAAAAAAAAAAACTGTTGGCTTTTATAAAAGGATGGGCGAAAGAATTGCTGTTTCTTACATCACTAAACGTCTTTTTGTCTCTCTCGTTAGACCTGGATTAGAATATTATTGTATTGTGTGGCGTCCGTATAATACCTGTTACATAGATCGCAACGAATCGATTCAAAGACAATTTTCACTTTTTGCTTTACGTGGTCTCGCTTGGAACATCGATGATTTGCCACCTAATGAAAATCGACTGATGCTTATTGATCTTCCTACACTTGAAAAACGCAGGTATATGTTAGATGCTATGTTTATTGCAAAACCCATTAGGGGCTGTATAGATTCGATTTTTCTCGTGAGTCAAATAAATTGTAATGTTCTATGTAAACAAACCCGATATTTCTACCCTATAATACTACCGATTGTCCGTTATATTTACGACTACTACAACCTTTTTCGCCGCGTTTGCCTCATTTACAATGAGATCTATAATTCCTTACCCGCTTCAGCTTCTTTGAATATATATAATCAATATTTAATTCGTAATTAATCGGGAACTATTATCTAGCTTGTGTTGCCAACCATTTTCCTCCGATAAACCAGCCCTGCTTATATTCATCAATCTTATTATAAATCCTAAATTCTACAATGAATTGTAGCAGACGCTAAATAAATTAATAAATCATTAGCGGTTAAGGCCTACTTTTCATGTTTATCTCCCATTATGTTATCTTTATGTTCCTCTTTATTGTTCCACACATATTGCTGCGACGTGCCTGCTCCAGATGTTACTGTCTATGTTATCTCCTATGAGTTTATCCTAAAGTTCCTGTGTATCCTTCCACTCAAATTTGTGGAGACTGTTTATCATTTTATCTTGTTCCTGCTCATCCCCCTGTTTTTTCTACTCCAGCTGATGTTTATGTTCCTGCTCCTTATGTTCCAGATGTTCCTGTCCCAGGTCTTGTATTGTTCACCCTATCGTTCGTTCCTGTTTATGTTATATTCCTGTTTATATTATAAGTTATTTTTTAGTTTTATATTTTTTATCATTATAACTAACATACACGCTAATTATAATATTCTTTTTTAGCTATACTATTTCATTTTAATTATTTAATGTTAATATTTTTATTTTTATATTTTTTTTAATTTTACAAATTTTCTTCTTATCTATTATTCTAATTTTACTCTACTCTTTTTCTTATGTTAAATGTATTATAATTTTACTAAGTATTGTAGGTTATATCTACTATGAATCCTAACAGGTTCGCCATCTAACGTTTTTTTTTCAACTAGTGCTTATTCCGTGAATGGTAACACTTAGCTCATGTCTGATTTGACAGATAATTAGTTTTATCCTTCCGCTGAACGAATATGGTTGTGTATACGCTTGAAGAACGCTGGGAAATATTGCGACATTACTTTGAAAATCATGGTAATGTTGCAGAATGGGTGCGAAAATTGCGTACGGATTTTAGAAGAAGAAGAGACGCATTGTCAGCTCCGTATGTTCGTTATCTTGTGAAAAAAGTGAAAGAAACTGGCATCCCCATCGATAAACCAAAGCGTGAAAAGCCAAAAATAGTGCGTACACCCGAGAATATTGCTGCTGTGGCAGAAAGTGTTCGTGAAGCGCCATCAACATCAATTCACCGTCGTTCTCAACAATTGAACATTTCGGAGACATCATTGAGACGAATTTTGCATAAACATCTTGGTATGACGCCATACAAAGTTCAATTGGTTCAGGAGTTGAAGCCAACTGACCATCCAATGCGTTTTCGTTTCGCTAAGTGGGCCTGCGATCGACTTAGAGAAGATGCCGATTTTGCCAAATAAAAATCATCTTTTCAGATGAAGCTAATTTTGATCTTGGCGGGTATGTAAACAAGCAAAATTGTCGCATTTGGGGCACAGAATACCCGCACGCATACATTGAAAAGCGGATGCACCCAAAACCAGTCACTGTTGGGTGCGGATTTTGGTCCAGAGGCATAATTGGGCCATTTTTCTTCGAAAATGAACAAAGAGTGGCCGTTACAGTCAATGGCGGTCATTATCGGGCCATGTTGAACGAGTTTTTGTTCACAAAAATTGAAGAGGAGGATATTGGCAACATTTGGTTTCAACAGGACGGCGCAACGTGCCACACAGCCGAAGCTACACTACATGTTTTGCGCCCTGTTTTTGAAGATCTCATTATCAGCCGCAGAGCTGATGTCGTTTGGCCACCTCAGAGCTGCGATTTGACACCGTTCCCTCAAAGATAAGTGTTACGCCGATAAGCCAGAGACAATTGACGCTTTAAAGGACAATATTCGTGAAGCCATTGGTGAAATACAGCTGCACACAATCGATAATGTGCTTAAAAATTTTACGCAACCTGTAGGCTACTGCATGGCCTGCCGAGGCAGCCATTTAAATGAAATTATTTTCCATTATTAACTGAAAGGATTGTACTTTCAAATAAAAAAAGGAATTTGAGAAAATATTCAGTAGTTTTTTTTATAGCATTTTCAAAAAAAAAGGTATTTGGCGGACCCTTTATTTAGGATTGTAGCTGTGAGATAAATAAATAAAAAAAAAAAATAAAAAAATCGTATATAGTATACAAATTGAATTATGCAATTTCCATATGCGAATTAGTATCGATCGAAAAGTATCGATCATCAAAAACAAAAAATGTTGCTCTCACACCTTAAAAGTATTACATTTTCGAAATGTCGCAGAAATGTCGAACATTGTAAAAATTTCCTTGTTCTTCTTTCTGTCATAGATATTTTAAATCGAAAAAAGTTTCCTTGTTCTTCGTCTTTCTGTCATTGACTCTTGAAATCAATTCGAAAGCATTTATAAACCAAACGATAAAGAAAAAGCAGGAATAGTTTTTCTTAACGGTAATGTGCGCGGCTCTTGTACCGGAGAGCGTGGGTTCGATCCCCGCTATGTCTACCTTACATTTATTTTGACAACGGTCACCTCATTTTGTGATGGCAACAATATCGAGTACTTAGCCATGAAAAACTTCTCAAAATACCTTTCGGAGCCGGTGTTAAACAGTAGGATCCAATCAGTGCGTGTAAAACTAGAAACTCTCCCCAATCCGTGCATGGATTGATGGGAAAACATTTTTTTGTATTGAAAACACTTTGAAGTGGATGGGTCAGTAGAAGATTGTATGAAATTGATGGCCGAAGTTTCCAGCAAATCTATTAAATGGTACAAGAATCTGCCCCAAAATCTGTCTAAGCAAAAGAGCAGACAACACTTCGAAATAAGTTCAACACAAAAGACGGCCATCGAGGTGCTTGGCTACATACACTCTCCATCCGATGATTAGAACCACTTACATTTCTGGTTTTTGTAGACCATGTCTACTTTAATTTTTTGTCAACAGCTACAATTTTATTACAAATTACAAAATGTGACTTCGTGCAAACAATTTTAGAATACAAAGTGGTTCTAATCATGTGAACGGAAAAATATGTTTGTTTTTTGTCTTTTTTTTTGAACAGGATATAATAATGTTGCATTAGATTTTACCGTTGTTATTGTTATTTTTGTAATCTTATGAAAATGCCCTTTCCAACGGTACTAGGATTTGAGCTGTCCACAGAAACTTTAAATGGATATCGATTACAAAAACCAGAAATTTAAGTGGTTCTAGTCATCTGATCGAGAGTGTATATGGACTTCGATAAAAAGTGCTTCAGAAAACCGAAAATTGTTGTAATTAAGTGGTAATCTTTAAAACGTATTTAAATTATTCGGTCAGAAAATTTAAAAATACAGGTTTGATCTTAGAAGAATTTTTTCATTCTTTCTTTAATGTTACGCCACGGGTTCCGACTCCAGCATTTCAGTGGAAGGGTAAAGTACTTGCAATTCTTGAGAAATAAATGTGGCGTATATATAACTTTTCCATCTGTAGTCATAAAAAGTTATAGACGCTATGAATTCGAATTACAATTTTAGTAATTTAAACAATAGCTATACTTATATTTCCAATCATCCAACGAAATGATCAATTTCACTTCTTCTTTTTATAAACTTCTCTATTAGGAATTATTTTTAATGGAGAAAATGATGTTGAACCGCATTATGATTGAAAAATTTGAACAATATTTACGACAAAATTGGCCGCATTACTAACACGAATGTTTGATGACAAGAGTTGATAGTCAATGGAAGTATCTACAGTTTGGCGTATCCCAATTTAATGACGGATTAACACTGAGGTAGTCAATCCAAATCCTAGATTTACGAAACCACATTTTTGGACATGCAATTTTTCTGCGCAAATTGTAATTTCTTTCAGAATTAGTTCAATTTTGCATAATCACTGAAGGTATTCCCGCTAAGGTAAGCAAAATATATACAACCAAATAAATGTTAGGAGAGCAAAATTACAGAATTTGTGTTTCCATCTATAATTCTTGCCTTCTGCTTTATATAACCTTCCAACAGATGGTGTAGAATACTTTTCCATAAAGTACAATATTGCAATTTCACGACTAATTCGTACATTTTTCCTTAACTGAAAATATCACCAAAAGTCTGTTAGACAATTCAAACTATATTTACAAATTGGACTACACATTTTGGCTACCTGGCTTCTGAAAGATTGTTCAAGGTGCATTAAGGTATCCTATATTCCCGTAAGGTGGAGAGAATTCATGGTGATATTCATTTCGAAATCAGGTAAATCATCACAAATTAGTCCAAAGTAACAATCAGCCTCTTACTTTCCTTCTGAAGACATTGACAATTGTGATTTACTCTGCAAACGACCACAGGTAACTATGGAAACTGCTCTGCACGATTTACTGAGATTCATAGATACACCTGTTTAGTGAAAGGACTAGATAGACTCTTTTCCAATTTGTCGCTATAGAAGCTGTTTTTACCAGCGTCTTACCGGAATCTATAAAATTTGCACTGTCAGCACTTTCTGCTGTCCAGCGGACCATTAATTTGATCTATCGATTAGTTTCGCGAGGTCGCAGAACTTCATCCCTGGGTCACATAACTTAAATGTGAATTGAGGAACCTCTAAGCCGGAGTTTTATATCCACTTCCCAGGAATTTAGCACTGAATAGTGTTTTGCTAGAGCTGGAGGGATTAGGTTGCAAAGTCCTAGCATATGCTGACGACCTGGCAAATACAGTGCAGGGAAAATATCCTTCCACATGCAGATATTTTCTCCAGGACTTGAACAGCATGATTTCTAGGTGTGCCCCGGATTATAATCTGGGTGTAATACCGGAGAAAGTTAAGGTTATACTGGTTACCAGGAAGCGGAAAGTTCCGTATATTCAGCCAACTTCGTTAATAAATAATTTGCCTAAAGGATAGTGCAAAATACATTTGTGTGATTCTTGACAGAATCCTTGGTTTTAAGTCAACTACTTTTGATGATCAGTAGAGGCACAGTTAACCTATATTTGTTTAAAAGGGCCATGGATGGAGACTACAAAAAATAACTAGTTTTCCATTATATTCCAGGAAGGGCAAGGGGAGAGCTTCTCGCAACAAGTGAGCTGTGCGCTTCCTAGTTTTATATACACTGATTGGGACCTACAGATTTACCTCGGTTCCGAACGGTATTGTGAGAAGCTTTGTCATGGCTAAGTACTCGATAGTATCGCCACCACAGCAGGGATCGAAGCCACGTTCTCATATATAAGAGCCGCGCACACTACCCATTACACCACCGACAGCCACATGAAAATTGTATACTGAATATATTTACCAGTCGGCCGCGCGATATTGCTCTACGTCGTTGTTCTTTGACACTCTGTTCTGGGACAATACAGTTACCAAAGTTCGTTGAAAAATTCTAGAGAATGTCAGTGGTGTTAATCAAGTGTGCCCTTTGTACAACCTTAAGAATATATGTATATGTTTTGGAGTCTATTCTAAAAAGAAAGGTAATCGAATAAGATGCTCTTTGGCTGGGTCGATACAACATCACCGCCTGTGGTATTCAATTGAATCATAATCATAATTTGCATTGAATCATAATTTGAAACAATTTGTATTGAGCCATTCTGTATTGAACCATAGAGTGGATGACCAGATGATATTGCAGTGAACCTTACCTGTTCCACTGGATATGGAGTGTGTGGGCATCCCGCTTTTTGAATGATATCCAGTTGATATCCAGTAGTAAGCAAACCATCTGTAAGCTGTAGTCATAGGACAAGGTTTAGGTGGCATACTTGCGTCTATACTTGGAAGCTCAGCTCATGATTACCACATAAGTTATGGGGATGAAGATAAGGACGAGAGTGTCGCACATCTCATATGATACTGCCGGGCCGTTTGGATGAGCTGGAGGCAATATGTAAGATCTTCAAACTTTAAACTTCAAACTTAATCCCAAAAAATTTTAATTTCGGGTAGTTTGTTATAATTAGCATTTTGCCTATCGGTTCAAACTTTTTATTTTTCTAGAATTCCAAACAGGATAGATATACTTATAGTTGTTAAACAAATATTCTACCTTTTCAAAATCTTGGAAACTCTTGTTTTATTTTTACCTGCAGTGATTGGGCCTAAAGCACTAGGTATTTCGTACGGCCCCCTGAGCATAAGTTAGGCTTATTGTCTTGGACCCCACGAAACGTAAATCTGGTCTTGCGGTCACTCATTGTGAGGGGGGAAAGTGCAACAATTTTACACTTTTAAAGTGCAACATTCTCAGAAACAGACACAAAACCTATTCGTAGCGTTGAATTTTTGTTTATAAACGAACACCCAAAGGCACTTTTATGCTCAGTTTCACAGTTAGCCATTCTCCTTTTAAATGAAATTTGTTTGTTATCAAATTCCACTTATTAAGAAAATTGTATGTTAGATTTTAAATTGATCTTTTAAATGACGAGTCTGAAACTCATTACATAAAGTAATACAAATTAAAAATCCCAACATTGGTAATTACCACCGAACAAACGCAACAAAGGCAATAATATTTACTATTAACTACAATTAGGGGCAGAGACTCCTTAAAAGTTTTTAAAGTCACATCTTGTATAGAAACATGAAACGGGAGTTTTAGCAATAGGGCATTATGACCTAAATGACCTATTGTTAAAACAATGTTGTTTTTCCTTACTTGTGAAAGGCGTCGACGCTAAGGCATATGCAGTATTTGCGTGTCATGGTCCTTTAAGGCATGTTATTAAACCATGGGGGATTTAAGATTCTTTAAACAAAATTTTATACAATTTTTAAAATCTCTTTTAAAATTATAACTGTAATGAAGGTTGGCATTCATATTCACAGGACAGATATTAGAGTTGAAGTTATCTAAAATACGAATAAAAGCGAAAAAGGTCAAAACATTCATATTATGCACAAATCCATTTTACAACTCTTATGCACATTAAATGCCTCAAGGAAGAACGTTTACAATGTTACAATGGAAAAAAATCATTGAGAGTTAAAGCAACAGCATACAAACACATGTAAACAGACGGAGGAAGAAAAGTATCTACCATTTTTTTCTGATTTTATTTCAGACAAACTCAAGTTTAAAAGGATTCTAATTCTACATTGTTTTGCGTACTCTGTAGATTCGGATAGTTCTTCCTGCAGTTTGTTAGTTTTCTACGATTGCTTTATTTTTTTCTTAGCTAATTTTTTTGGTTTTGTTTTCTTTTGGCACTCGATTATATCAAATAGTACCAGATATATACATATAAGTATGTTACATCTTTACCAGATGTGCAGATATGCAGACCTTTCTAAATACATACCACATATTTTTGTCTGGATTTCTCTTTGTTTTATGCTGCGGCAAATGTAGCAAATTCCGAACGTAATGCACGTATGAATATGTAGCCCAAAACGTGGAAAATATTGTATAAGGTTTTGTACCACACATTCTTAGGTGAATTGAAAATATTTTAGCAAGTGATTTTAAAACATTTTTGTTAATGTTTGCGGTAAAAATTTAAACCTAATATTCGGCAAATGGCAAAAAGGAAAGAAGGAGAAGGGTTACTGAATGGGTCACAGACTATACATTTATATAACTTAGATATTAATTCATTCAGGATTTCGTAAGATAGCTTAGATTTTTGACGAAGAACATGAACACATTATCATGATATTAGGATAGTTTGTTCTCTTAAGTATACGGACTTTAGCCGAAATTCCATTTCCTTGATGAACTTGATTTGGGGGCGTGGCTTTAATTGATGTTATGCAGCGTTGTGAGCAATTGCGACAAGCTAGAGTTTTTAAGTGTGGAGTCCGTGCTGTATTGAAGAGTTACATCTCCAGAAGGTAGACACTTCCACATTATCAAATACCGTTCGTGAGCTGGGCACAAATTTGCCACGTTGAGAAAACCTCTCCCCTGTCCGCTCATGACCATTATAGAAGAAATTTTTTGACGATCTTCGCGACATTTCTGATGTACATATTTTTTATATAATTCAAAACTGGAAAATTTCCAAAACACTTTGTGTTCAACTTGCGTTTTCAGTGGCTCGTTAAATCACAGCTGGTCGCTAGTTATGGTTTCTAGAAATAGGCGGCTAGGTTTATGTTAGAGTCCTGGTTAAATCGGTGTCTCCCGTTAGTAAGCTAATGCAATCTGTGTAAAGCCAAGTACGGGGAAATTTTAGCCACGCCCATTTTTGGTATCTCTTCTACAAATTTTTGGTCCGATCATTTCATATAAATGCTAAATTGGAAAATATTTTTAAGTCTATATTCATTAAGTCGCGTCGGACTCTTCGAATTTTCATCCTGCACATACTGTTTTCTGTTCTTAAGATAGTCTGCCGATAAAACTGTCGGTAATCTTCTTCCCTCAGTCCAATATTCTAAAATTTCTTCAATAAAATATCATGATCCACTAAATTCAATGTGCTCGAAAAGTCAAAAAACACTCCAACAACTCCTTTATAGCCAGCATCAATACCTTCACATATGCATTCTCGCACATTTACCAACGCTGCCACTGTTCCTGAGCCTTTTTTAAATCCATATTAACGCGCGAAGGATATATTATTTTCATCAATAAAATATGACAGCTGCTCAAGCATTAATTTTTCAAATATCTTGTCAGAAACAGATAACAGGGAAATTGGCCTGAATTTAAAAACTAGTTTAGACCTCTTTTTCTTAAGTATGGGTTTAACCTTGTGTATTTTTACAGCGTTTGGATATACAAGGTGGCGCAAAAGTAATCCTCCTATCAGAAAATGCTATACATTTTGCGATTGGCCCCTAATGTCAGTTCTGTTTTGACATTTGTGTAGTAAACACATGCGAAATACACGTTAATAAACAATGTTACGCTACATTGCTCGAGAACGCGGAATATTGCTGACTGTTTATTTGACCAATAATCGGTCGGTGACTTTGGCACAACGTGAATTTCGTCGCAGATTTCCTGGCCGTCCAACGCCTACTGGTGAAACACTGCGACGTTTAGCCGCTCGCCTCGAAGAGACTGGCACAACACGAGATGCTGCCAGGCGTGGCAGACCCCGGAGTAGCGTTCTGCAGAGAATATTGCTGCTGTAGCCGAGAATTTCATGGAAGCGCCGTCGATGTCATGGAAGCGCCGTGAGCGCTACAGAGCAATGATCAACGAGTTCTTATTGCGCAACTTGATGAATTGGAATTGGAAAACATGTGGTTCCAACAGGACGGTGCAACGGCACACACTGCACGTGCCACAACCAATATGCTGAAGGATGCATTTCCCGGGCGCCTAATCTGCCGTTTTGGCGATTTGCACTGGCCAGCAAGATCGCCTGATTTGACCGCTCCAGACTTCTTTTTGTGGGGATTTTTGAAGTCGCGGGTTTATGTCAACAAGCCTCAGACTCTTGCAGCTCTTAAAGACAATATCCGTCAAGAATGTGAGGACGTATTGCCGGAAGTTTTGGCCAAAGTGATGGAAAATGCCATAAAAAGGGCTCAAATGACAATCAACTGTGGTGGCGGCCATTTACATGACATCATATTCTCGACTTGATGTAAAAAAAATTAAAAGACCAAATAAAAATAATCCACAAGAAGAATCAAAGTTTTTAATTTTTTTTTTAAATTACAGCCAAAAACCATCGGAAGTTTACTTTTGCGCCACCTTGTATGTTTTGAAAGAAATCATATTATTAAAAATTGACGCCCTAGTAACATGCTAGTTGTGATATTATCACTAACCAGGACTTTTCTTCGATTTTAACGAGCCCAAAATAGTTTTAACATCTTATTTATTCACCATTTGGAAATGGAAATTACTGTTCACAGGAATTATTGTTCAAAAGGCATTGATGCCATCATCATTACTTTGATGGATATTAGTTTTATGTTGCAGAATTGATTTAACGAAAAAGTTGTTGAAAGTGGAAGCCTTTTCGTCATCTGTTATTATGGTATTACCATCGACTAAACTTACTTAAACTTTTGGTTACTTCTTCCAAGTTCCTTATTTAAGAAATGCCACGTTCTCTTCATGTCATACGATACGATAAGTTTATACGATTCTTCATAAAGTAGATATTCATGAGGCACGTGCTGCATATTTTAATAATTTTGCCGATACTTTATAAGCGACTCTTTATATTATGGGGTTTCTTCTTCCGTCTTAACTTCAGAAGCTTTTCGTTTAGCTTTTTTAATGACTCCAATTTTGTAAAGTAAAGTTAATTTTCTAAAGTAGGTAATAGCCGATCCAGAATCTCTCCAAATTTGTCATATTTCAGAATTTGTTTGATATTTAGTATCGACACATTTGGTCGGAATGCTAAATTTACTCCACAGCTTAACATGCTGTGGTCAGATAGTTTGTTCTCTACAGTGTGCACAAAAATTTCATCAAGTTTGTTGCGTCATACCCAATCAATCGATGTTTTACTTCAAGGCCGTGTAGCATGGCTATGAGAACATATCATATTAAACTACGCAAAAAGTTCTTTCAATCTTTTTGAATTTCTAGTTTTGCCAAGCAAATCCATATTCATATCACCGAAAATCAAAATACGATTCGTGCCAAGTTCACAGAGATAATTGTCCATTTTGTTAATAAAAAAATTTTTACTTATATCGGGGTGACAGATAAACAGATACAATAATTAATTTGTAGTTACTCACTTTAATATCTTGAAGCTCAACAGCAATAACATCCAAACTCTACTCACTCCTACGTATTAGCACTTTGTATTTTAAATTTCCATTAATAAAAATGGATGTACCTCCAAAACAATCACATCGATCATCCTGGTATTGCTTTTATTTCAGGAATTGTTTCCAACTGACTCGTTTTGTTTTTATAACGATTAAATTTACCAAAAAATTAAACACTTCCAACATTAACCAACAAAACATTTAAAAATTTCTGAGTTTCATTTGCAATTATAGAGTTATATGTGTTTACGCTACTAAAATTACTTGAAATAACACATTTAAAATAACACATTGAAATTTAGGAAAAAGGCTTTAAGCCGAATCAATATCATCATTATCACCATCTTCTTCTCTGTCTGTACCTTCATCGATAACATGCATATAGTTTCGTCGTACATTAGCAGCGTCTCTTTTCGAAGTGGATGCTTTATCAGCAATTGATCAACCTCGTCAATACTCTTCAAACGAATTTGCCTAGAGTTGACATCTCTTTTAGTATAAATATTACACCATCTAGTATTTTAGATCCAACTGTCTTTACAACTATACAATGATTAAATAACTCTAGGCTTTCCTTTGATAGAAAGTGATGCAGAGCTTTAAATTCCTCTGTTTCTCTGAGCTTCATCTCTTCATTCATTAGCAAGGATTTGTCCTTGCTGCTCAAAAATTTCACAACTACTGATGATTTGCCTGATTTTTTGCTGCGACCCACAATATATGCATCAGCGGTCTCTTTTTCGCATATATGTATCAGCACCACCATTCTTGGCAACATCACACAGTCGTGTTGAACACGGATATTATTAAAAAATCCAAAGAAAAAATCCTTTCCTTCTTTACATCCTACTTTAGAGATTTATTCTCTTTCTGCAAATTGTTAACCCCCACTGTTATTTTCTTTACACCTTTCAAAATCTTGTCATACTGAGATGACATAAAATGCTTTGTACCATTCATCTCTCTCATTTCCCTTAGAATTGTTTGAAACTCAGACTTGTCACTCACTCACTGGTTCACAGTAGGGGCATTTACATTCGAGAGTCATTGAGATGTTTCTCCAACTGCACTTTATCTAGCTGAGTGCACAATGAATGGAAACTATCACACTCAACAGCTTCGTCGCTTTCCAACACTTCAGTCTTGCATTGCAAACACACTCTTGTTTTTATTCAAGTATTTAAGCTTTTATGTGTTTTTTTAGGCACTGTTTAGGTTTCTCGCACAGATCACTACATAGTGAACAATTCTCAATTATAATTAGCACTCGTTTGCATTTACTTGGATGAGCTATTCCATAGAACAGGAAGAACTGTGGCTAGATCGGAAGTAGCTATACACTTTTCCACGAATCACTTTTGCTTGCGTTCGAATCATTAGTCATATAATTTTTTCCATTTCGCTTGAGACGCCTCAAAAATAAGGGTTTTGAACACATTAGCGGTTTATCCTCCAGACGAATATCGTTGCCCACGTACTTTATATTTGATGCGCTAGAGCAAGAAAAAGTCATTGGGTGCAAGGTCAAGACTGTATTTTATTTCGGTGTCTTGAGTGCTCAAAAAACTCACATATTTCAACCTATGTATGTGTGGGAGCCCCCATTGTCACGGTGGAGAATTATCCGTGTTTGGAGTTTGGTTTCTTAAGTTTTGGGCACACTTTAGGCAAGCACATGAATGTTTATCATTTAGATTTAGCTGACCTATGTTCAAATAATAGCAGATAAAGCCACAAATAGAACTACTACTGTGATAACCATTACTAAGGGAACAGACGCTTACCAGTTAGACAGGGACAGATGGTTCCAGATTTAGTTTGACTGTATAAGTAGAACCGCGGAGGAATCACTATTCTCATTTTCTCCTCCTCCATTCAGAGAACAATTAGTTTGAAATTAGGTTGTAGTAACTGTAAATTCGGCCTTTTCCACCGATTTTCGGTTGTCACAACCGAATTGTGGTTGTTACGAATGAATTTGGTCCCCACAACTGAAATACTGTTAAAGCAACCTTGCCTCTAAAATCATTTGGTTGGGACAACTTAATCTGCAATTAAATTCGCTATGTCAACTAAATTTTCAATATTTTCGGTTACAACAACCAAATTTAAAATTAATTCGGATGCACAATCGGAGAGTGGTACCAAATACGGTTACAGCAACCGAATGTAGCATCAATTCTGGTGCAAGAACCGAGTTTTGTATCAAGTCGGTTGCAATAGCCGAATTTGGCCTTAAGTTGGTTGCAACGACCGAATTGGTCGTCAATTAGGCTGCTGCAGCCGAATTTCTTATGAATTCTGTTGGGACAACCGAAATCTTTTTTAATTCGCAACATAATACAAGATATTTAAAAATTGACGTTTACAGTTATCATGGTTTCAGCTGATGTGTGAGAGCTCGCATTGTCCTGATGCAAAATGATTCGCCTTCTCTTATTGCTTTTCCTTATTACTTCGAACCCTGTTGATAAACAGATGGTAGTATACAAGTCAGAATTGACCGTCCTATGTGTCACTGAAGGCACTGTGGCCCCATGACCGGTTATGCCGAAAAAACTCGATAATTTGCATCAATGTGCTTCTTTCGCGAATATCTTTTGTTGGATTTAGCTCGTCTTGAAAGACTCAGGTCGATTGCTGTTTTGTTTCGGGCTCATATGCATAGGTCCACGATTCGTTACCTGTGACGATGTTATGCACCGCATTTGAGTTACAGCGGTTGTATTTTTTAAACATTTCTTTCCTCCAATCGACACCACCCTGTTTTGAGCATTCGTCAAATTATGTGGGATCCAACGAGAACAAATCTTGTTCGCAGCCAAATGAACATGCAATATCTTATTAATGCTTGCAATACTAATGCCCAAGGATTCCTCAATCTCATGGTATATTACATGTAGGTCTTGCTTTACCAGTTCACGTACAGCATTGATGGTTTCCGACAAAACGACCAAAGTTGGACGATCTTCACGAAATTCATCCTGGAGGGAACGGCGTCCGAGACTGAACTCTTGGTACCAGCGATTTGCAGTGGTTTTTGATTGTGCTTCATCACCAAAATACGAAACAAGTTGTTTGAGACACTCTTGTCTGGACAATCCATGCCGAAAATCGTAAGATATCTTCACACAAAAATGTTCAGGGTTAAATTAAATTTTTTAACCGAGATGAATTCTTCAATACACTGTAAATACAATAAACAGGGAGCGCAAGTGAAAACGATCTATGTATGTTTAAACTAATAAATATCAAACTTTCCAATGGAAGTTCCAGTTTGCATCTGGAAACACTATTATTGGCAGAACCCCAAATATAAATAGCAACCCTCGTATTGTGCGGTCTACGTTACTTCAAATGAAACATTTAACTATGCTATTGATATTTCTACTTCTTACAATTCAATATTTAAACTCATTAAATATCCATTAATTTCACTATTTTTATTCCCTTTCTTATAAAAATTGCATTCAAATGACTGAAACTATTTAAATCCCCCTGTGTTTGACATTAAAAAGTTATTTTATTCCTTTGATAGATAATTGCAAGTGGAAACTCTTCTTCACCCTGGTAGGTAATCTGCTCAAAAAAAGCCCCAATTACATTTACTCAACTACTTTTTTCTTTGGCATTTTAACATACTACTTCATACTACACCTCTGCTTTACATTAGACATCTTTCTTCTGCATAGGTCGAACCACTAAAGATAAATAAATAAATTGCGGATTACTATTTGGGGATTTCACTAGAAACATAAGAAATAAATAATTAGTAGCATTTCGTAATCTATAAGAGCTTTAGAATTAAATAATATCCAGGGGCTTAGATCAAAGCCGTATTTTTCAAAAAGCTTAAAATTCACCACTCAAAATTTTCACATATGTTCTAAATTATATACCAGACTTTTAATAATTTTTCTTTTACAGAAGTAAAATTTTATATTTATGTAGGCTTATATTTTAATCTAGAGTTTCAAACAAGTGCAGACATTTGTATATTCTAAAATCAACAACTTTACTGACATTTATACAAAAAATACGTTGAAAATCATTCAGGGTTGTTGCAGAATCCAAGTCAGAATTGTTTATTATCAGGATTGAAAATCAATTCTGATTTGAATTGGTGTCATGAAACCATCTTGATTTTGCTTATTTTCGAAAATAAACAAAACCCATATTCGAATCAGCTGTGTTGGTTTGTTTACATTTTGTAGTAACATTTCAACAAGTTTCTGCAGTATACATTTTTGTGTTAAGAATTCTTGCAATTAATTTAAAATGGTTGTGGCTGTTGTTTCGTTTTTATTGATGCAGGAAGAAAGTTGTGAAAGTTGAATAGAAAAATATTCAGAGATCATAGCAATCCCTTGGAACTGCCGGAGTCTGTGTAAGTAAACGTTGTGATTTCGGCCGCAAAGTTCTATATATAATTACTTCATTGGTTTACAGATTTATTGCACAAAACCGTTTAAATAAAGAGGCGTTCGTATTGTTGTTGGACATTGTCAAAGTACACTTGCCATCGTCAAGTATTTCCTGGCTGCAACACTTCGGTTTTTGGCAGAAGGTTCTTATCAAAGGTCAGTTGGAAACGATTCCACCATAAGTTTAGGCAGAAGTACAGCCTCAATCGTATTGAGCCGTGTACTGAAAGTTCTACAAAGACATTTATGTCCTCAGTTGGTAAACCTAAAAATGGATGAAAACGAAAACCGTAGAGGTAGAAACTATTTCCCTTCCATCGTTGGTTGTATCAATGGAACCCACATTAAAATTATAAAACCAGCTGTGGACGAGCACGTGTATTTCAATAGGAAGGGACATTTCAATATGAATGCCATGCTTGTAAGTAAAAACTACACAGAGATAACAGACTCATTACCAAGCCTCACAAGAGATTTTTTTTCTATGTATGTATGTATGCGAGTTGACGTCTGCATCAACTAACCAAGATTATTTTGATGTCACCAAATCATTCAGTTGCCAAAAAATTGGTTTGTAACAATGAAACTGTTTTCTCTGTGTAGTAACAATGCACTTGTTTATTAGATATTCATTTTGATTTTTGGGTGGAAGATATGTGACAGCGACATGACGATACGAGCAGTTGACGCACGGTATCCCGGCTCAAGTCACGACGCATTTGTGTGGAATATTAGCAGCGCACGTCAGCATTTTTTAAGGGAGTATGAAAGTGGTGATCGCACGTTGAGATTATTAGGAGATTGCAGATATGGAATTGAGCCTTTCCTGCTAACTCCGTATAGAGATCCTGCATATAACACAAAGGAACATAAGTTTAATATAGCGTATACCTCAGCTCGGAATATTGTGGAGCGAGCTACAGGCGTGCTAAAAAGCAGATTTCGATGCTTATGGGTACACTGCATTATAGTCCTAAAAAAGTAGTGCAAATAGTCAACATATGCTGCGCGTTACACAATATATACAAGAGTTACAAGATTTCATATGAAGCTGACGAAATTGCTGGTGAACAAGACGAATCCGAAGAAGATAATCTTTTACCGCTCCCCACACTCACTTTGCAAAATGAAGGCCAGAGAATAAGAAACGAAATAGCAAACACATTATAAAATAATAAACATAATTAAATTTTAAATTAAATTTTATTAAATATCACTATTTTATTTGAACACAGTTGTTTTTTTTTTGTCCGTAGGACAGGAGGGAAAATACAGTCTTTTAATTATCAATTATTATTTTTTTGAAATGAGATCATTGCGTTTACTTTCTAGATCAAATTTCATAAGGTCAGGTTCCAGTTGTTGCTTTTTTATTTGACTTGTTTCTTCCATTGCATTCAGCATTCGGGAATTGACACTTACAACTTGATCTTTCAAGTCTTTGACTTCCTTTGCTACAGACTCGTTGCTCTTTTCTATTGCAGGATAAATACGTCTAATGGAGCTGACATTTTCTTGTTGTACAGCAATGAGCTTATCAAGTTTGTCGTTTAATTCACTTCTTCTATCACCATTTTCACCCAAAAATTGTTTTAAACGATCTGTTATGCTTTCAGTTGGTTGTCTCTCTTAGATGAGGTTGTAGGAATATTATCGTTTAAAACCACATCTGACTCATCTGTGGTACCTAAGTCTATTCCTGAAACACCGTCTACCGTCATATTAATTGCACACAAACGAACAAGTGCTTCTTCCGTCTGTGTCAGTTGCAATTTGGAAAATAGTCCACCGCCGGTTGCGCGGGCCTCGCATTTGTTGTGAGCTAGTTTCTTTTTTATTTCACTTTTCCATTCTGTCCATATCTGTGAATATATGAATACGCACATATCGGAGGAAGCATTTTTATGCAATTTCATCAAAAACTTTACCTTTTCCCATCCATTTGCATCCTTATTCGGCCAGCAGCATTTAGAGACTCGGCCAATTCTTGCCAAGGGGACTCTATCAAGACCTTATCTTCTTTTGTATAACCTCTCGCTATATCTGGGTGGTTTTCCATGAACTCCAAAAACGGATCATTTTGTGTGTGATTTCCATGTTTGCCCCTATTATTGCAAAACGAAATTATATTTGGTGTTTTATTTAATTTACATATATTTAATATAACATTACTTATATTTTACGAAAACAACCAACCGCCAAAACAAGACCAAAATACAAACAACCGCAAATCTGCCAGATGACAGCTGATCGGAATGCTTCTGACAAAAAACGATACTATTGAATTCTATGATACCAAATTCAGATTCGAACATAAAATCGATAACTTGAATTTCTATGACACCAAAATACATTTTTTGTCGGTTTCAACTCCTATTCCGACAACAATCAGATTCCATAACAACCCCGATTATTTAACTATAACTTTAACTAAACATATTAATCAACAAACACAGTTACACCATAAACTGTTTAAACATTTGATTTTTGGCCTGGAAAGTCAGAGGTTTCTTCCCATTCCTTTTCTCCAATTTCTTATTATAGACATCATTAAAAAGAGTGATTTTATACGACTTTCGATATACAGACCAAAAAAGTTCCTGATTATACTTGTGTTAAGTGCTTCTCTTTGTCCAGCCAGAGGACACCACAGAAAAGTTCCGGGCTGGCATTGAGAAGGGAAGGTAATGCTTACCACTCATCCTAATAGAGGGTATTGTTACACGTATATAATACAAAATTAGGTTTCAGTTTTTTATATTTAATATCAGTGACATACTTTCGATAATTGACATATACATTGATTGACATATACAGATTAGTTAATGCGGCTATAGTCTTAAATAGATTTGCTTAGGACAATCAGTCTGTCTATTTAAGGTTAATAAGTTAATAATAGTATCACTATCGGATGGAAGAAATACTCACGAGCTAGAATGGACGAACACTAGCAAATTCGAAGGTATGCAAGTAGGGTTTTAGTAGATTGCTTTAGTAATATTTCACTTCCACCAAATCATTATTTATTACCAAATAAACTGTTATATATTGTACAGAGGAAATAAAGAAAAAAAAAATAGCTTCTCACAATCAGTGAGATGTGCCCTTTCTAGTTTTACACTCACTGATTGGGGCCTACAGTTTTACACCGGTTCCGAACGGTATTTTGAGTAGAATTTTCTTGGCTAAATACTCGATAGTGTCGCCATCACTAAGCGAGGTGACCGTCGTAGAAATAAATGTAAGGTGGTCTGAGCAGGGATCGAACCCACGTTCTCATGTACAAGAGCCGCGCATACTACCCATTGCACCACCGACGGCCACAGAAATTAAAGGCGACTGTAAAATTTTCACAAAAAAAATTGGTACTTGAAAAATCTCAGCACTCAATTACATTTTTCATTGATATACTGGCAAATTACTCAAATATTGAAATGAAAATCGATAAATGCTACCAACAACAAAATTCATAAGAAATAAATACGATACGAACAATGACATAACTTCAGTTAGAGATAAGTTTGTACAGGCAGTCGCCGGTGGCGTAACGGGCTAGACGCTGCCCGAAACGGCGCTGTGTCACAAACATCGAAACGATCTTCCAGTGAATGTGAGTTCGAATCCTACAGCAACTGTTTAATTTTTTTTTTAATAAACAAACTATCTAAAAATTCCTCGGATTAAAGACAAAACGAAAACTGAGATACATTTTAGTTTGTTAATATGTGAAATTCTTCATCGACTAAAAACGAAAATATTTTTGATAAATAACGTACAAATATTTTCGTAGATGGGTGAAATTTTGCATCGATTGAAAAATAATATTTTTCCAATAAACAACCTACAAATATGGTAGCTGATATGTGATTTTTTTTCACAGGATTTTCAATAAATATTTTCGAATTTTTTAATTGAATTGAAAAATTATTTTTTTCTGTGTAGGGACTTTCCTATCCTTATGCAATATGTCCTGATAAGGATATACACATACCACTATTTACTTCATCAACTTTAGTAACTTAGTAATGAATCTACTGGTTAAGCTATTTAGTAAACGATTTTAAATGCCCAGTTATTAACGAAGCATTAAGTAGGATCTAAGCCTTTATAATAATATTCAACCCCAATAAGAGAACTCATATTCCTTTTGCCGATTTTTGTTTTGTTGATACTAAGGTTGATATTTACCAATATGTTTAGTTTCTCCAAAATGTTTAAGTCCATTAACCTACACTGCCGTTCACTTGAATAGCGCCCCCCCTTGGGTATGTGTTTTAAAATTGCTTTCTTCTAACACGATAACACAGTGCAACACGAAAAAAAATAACCATATACGGACACCACTACGTGATAAAAGACTAAAAAAAAAAGACCCGTGTCTCCCAATTTTTCCCAAAGTCATGCACTTTTCTTTTTATGGGCCGTCAAAAATTTGGGGCCTCGGTATCATTTTCGTAACAATGTGATCATTTTCTCAGGCTCATATCTTGCAAACCGTTCAGAATTTCGATTTACTATCTGAGGCAAAGTTGTAGCTCTTGTCATAAAGAACAAAAATTGCGAACATATAAAATCAAAAAAGCTTCACCTTCCAGATCAAAATCGCAAAAAACTTATTTACCTTTTTTTTACCTTTTTTCCCGTGTTCAGGTCCATAGGTAGCAAACCGTTCAAAATTCCAGGAAACAATCAACTACAAAAATTTACCTAAGATCTCAATAAACAAATTTCTAGAACATATAAACTTCCTAGAGATGAGTCTTAACACTGTTTAGGTAGCACGCAAAAGTGAAAAATTTGCCGAAAATTTTTTAATTTAATTTTTTTTTACCTTTTTCTCCTGTTCAGGTCCATAGGTAGCAAAAAATTAAATATGCCTGGCCAGAACCATGTGTTTGTCCAAGGCTTAACACCGTTTAGGTAGCGCTTAGGTATCACGCGATCATGCACCGACAGCAGCAGCACAGGCAATGCAGTAAGCTCAGCACACGCAACAAGGGACGCAGCACACAATATAAAAGCGACACGACGCTCACATAGAGGCATTGCACAGCGCGACGTCAACGAGAGCTCAGCGGTGAAAGTTATAAAGTGAAAGTGAAAGTAAAAAAAGTGAAAGTGCTACAGTATAATTCGCACACAACATTGGCAACTGACAATTTCAATATGCAGTGTGAAAATATTGATTTATTTTGCTACGTTTGCGGTCATCAAACCAGAAAAAAAACATCTACAAGATTTCAGAAGGAAAAGAATCTTTTAACTAGTGAATTCAAAAGAGCATATACATTGTTTTTCGACGAAGTGGACTTGACCGGTGAAAATTACACACCTTAAACAGTGTGTCGCCAATGTTATAACAATCTCATGGCATGGTTGAGTGGAGGCAGAGGTACTATGAAGTATTGTAGGCCGGTAAACTGGATTAATCGCCCAGGTGATCATGATGCAACCAGTTGCTATGCATGCGTAAATTACACATGTCGTCTAAATCGACATTCTGAGAAGAACAAAATTTATAAAGCAACTGCAACAGCCACACTACCAGTGCTTGCACCTGAAAATTCTGTATCACCAAGGCCGCCAACTCCAGATCGTACTACAGAATTTACAGCAATGAGTACAGCAAGTGGTGTTACTTATGAAGATCCATTTGATACCGATTATGAGCCCCAACAGGGAAGAGATTTCATTGTGACCATATTGGGATTATCGCAGCGACTTGCAATATTTTTGACAGCTTTTTTTAAAGCAAATGCTAATGTTAACTCTACGGCGTACCGCAAACGACAAGCTGAATTTCAGATGCTCTACACTCTAAATGATGACAATTCGTTCGCTTACTGCAACGATATAAAAGCTTTGGTGGTAAAAATGGGAATGAACTACATACATCGCTAGTGAGTGGAGATTATTTACTGCTGGTTCTGTTTCAAGCTTGAAAGCAGTGTTGTTGCATGTGTCGAACCGAAAACCTTCCATTCCGCTAGCAATGGGTATCAACATGAAAGAAAGCTATGAAACATTGAAAGATATAATGGAAAAAATCAAATATTACGAAAATAAATGGAAGATTTGCTGTGATTTGAAGGTCATCAACATTTTGCAAGGGATCATCGATAAGGGCGGCTTCCCAAAATTCGTTTGTTTTCTTTGCAATTGGGATTCACGCTCACCTCTGAATCAATTCCAATGTAACTCGTGGAGGCCAAGAGGAAGTGTGGATGAACAAATACAACAACATAGACTGAAGAATGCACCTTTAATTGACAATACTCAAGACATCTTGCTGCCACCGCTCCACATAAAATTGGGAATTGTTAAAAAATTCATCGAAGTGGCCGTTGTAAATTGTCCAAACGCATTCGACTATTTGAAAAGCGTTTTCCCAAAGCGTAGCGATGACAAAATTAAAAAAGGTATTGTAGTAAATTCAAAACGAATTTTTGTTCACCTCATTGTTCTATTTTCACTTTGTTAATGTTTTCTTTTCTGTCTTTATTTTTTGTTTTCATTTAACAGGCGTACTTAATGGCCCTGACATTAGAAAGCTATTCAAGAGCAACTTTGATTCATCGCTTGATGAAAATCATTCAATGGCATGGATTTACCTTCAGCGTGTATGCACCAGAGTCTTGGGAGGGGATCGAGACGCGGAACCGGAAGCAAGAGAACGCATAGATGACATTAAAGCTGCATTTTCTTCATTTTCATTTTGACGATTTTATCAAACAACTCCCTACCGAATCCGATGAGCAAGGAGAACGGTTTCACCAAACCACAATGCCCATGGAAAAACGGTACAAAGGCAAAAACCTCGACGCATTGCTTGCAGAGGTATGTTGGTGGAGTCACAAGATCACCCTGTATGATGTTAATGAAGTATTTGAAGAAGAAAGAGCTGATGATGGAGGGCAGTCTGGAAGCAACGTGCCTGTGGACACCATAATTGCTGAATCAGAGTCAGATTCGGACGATTTGGATCCACAACTTAAGAGAGCGCGATTTGCAAGTCCAGGGCCATCAACATTATAAACATAATACGAATACTTTTTTTAAAATTTTTGTAATAGATAGCATAGTATCTCAATGTTGAAGTAAATAAAAAACAAATGAAATTAAAAAACGGTGTTAAGAATAATTCCCAGGAAGTTTATACGTTCTAGAAAATAGTTTATTGAGATCTTAGGTAAATTTTTGTAGTTGATTGTTTCCTTGAATTTTGAACGGTTTGCTACCTATGGACCTGAACACGGGAAAAAAGGTAAAAAAAAATCGAATTTTTTTAAGTTTTTTGCGATTTTGATCTGGAAGGTGAAGTTTTTTTGATTTTATATGTTCGCAATTTTTGTTCTTTATGACAAGAGCTACAACCTCAGAGAGTAAATCGAAATTCTGAACGGTTTGCAAAATATGAGCCTGAGAAAATTATCACATTTTTACGAAAATGATACCGAGGCCCCAAATCTTTGGCGGCCCATAAAAAAAAGTGCATGACTTTGGGAAAAATTGGGAAACACGGGTCTTTTTTTTTAGTCTTTTATCACGTAGTGGTGTCCGTGTATGGTTATTTTGCCATGACTTAAAAAATTACACACAGTGTAATGCCAATGCATTGGTTGTTTTTTCACAAAATACTTTGTTAATTACATAAACTATAACAAAAGATTGTTTCATTTTATTAGCGTGACTAGGAAAAAATACATCAAAATAACAATCAAAAATACAAGTTATTTTATTGACTCTTTTGCGCCCCCTTTGTCGGTGGTGCAATGGATAGCGTGCGCGCTTCTTGTACATGAGATCCTGGGTTCGAGCCCTGCTCTGACCACTTTACATTTTTTTCGTCGGCAGTCACCTTGCATAGTGAGGGCGACATTATCGAGAATTTAGCCATGAAAAAGCTTCTCAAAATATTGTTCGGAACCGGTGTAAAACTGTAAGTCCCATTCACCGAGAATAAAATTAGAAAGCGCACTGCTAAGTGGTTGTGAGAAGCTCTCCCCAATTTCGTCATAGGATGTAATGGGAAACCATTTATTTATTTATTTTTATGAATAGCGCCTCCATATCTATTTCGGTTTGTACTCCAGATATTTCTTTAAAACTTTATGTAATGTTGTCTACTTATATCAAAGACAAAAAAAAATTTATATTTAATACGAAGTGCGTCTGTCGTTATTTAGAATCCATCCGTATATTCTGTTTGGTAGGGAATCATATAAATTCTTAATTAGGTTCAGGGAAATGCATGACAAGACAAGTTTAATCGCATCAATGAGTTTAGTTTTATTAGCACACTGCTTCCCTGGCTGGTACACTTTGTGAGCAATCCAGAAGCAATTTAAATATTTCGATTCTAATATTCGGCCTTTATCGTTAATATTGCAGATTGTCATCGAGTTTCATTTTTATACAAAAATAACAATAGGATTAAGTTAAGTTTTGTGTTTATTGATTTCAGAATTGATTAAAAAACTCTGTGTTTTTTTGTTGTACCAGATCTTTCAAAATGGTCGAAATATTGGAGAGATAAATAAAACAAACTTGTGATAAAAAGAAGAGCATATAATATGGTTTCCATGACCTCGAGCCGATATTTGAATTAAACTCATAATTGCCCAGAACCCGGCCCCAGCTGCGTATGTGCCTGGCAAGTTGTGACTACCTCTAAATTCGGTTATGGCTACTATTTTTTTATGGTTGTACGTTAGGGTGTAATGCCAACTGGGTTTTTTGGAACTTAAATTGTAGGGGGCCCAAAATATGCGTATTGAAGAGCTGATTAGGGGAACGTCAAACATTTTTCTATACAAGGTTTAGTTTCAATTCCTAGTGTAAATATTTGGGTAAAAAAAATATAGTTTTGATAAATGTGGGGCTGAAAACACGTGTCATAATGAGCATAATTAGAAAATATATTTTCAAAACTTTAATCGATAGAGACAGCAAACGACGCCATATTTTTTCCCGCTCTTTTGACATTTCTCTTCAGTAAGGTTTGCCATTTCATCATGGAAAGATATACGAGCCAACAACGAGTCGAAATTATTAAAATTTACTACCGAAATTTGGAGTCAGTGGCCTCAACTTTAAGAGCGCTACGATTCGCATTTTCATCGGAAAATCATCTTCAGCGATGATGCTCATTTCTGGCTGAATGGCTTCGTCAATAAGCAAAATATGCGTTATTGGTCAGACAGCAATCCACGCGTAATCCATGAGTCATCATTGCGTCCCGAAAAAATTACGGTTTGGTGCGGTTTATGGGCCGGCGGCGTCGTTGGGCCTTACTACTTCCGTGATGATCAAGACCGGCACATTACTGTGAATGCGAATCGCTACCGTTCAATGATAACCGAATATTTTTGGCGCCAATTGGATAATATGGACTTGGAGGACATGAGGTTCCAACAGTACGGCGCCATAAGCCACACAGCGAATGCCACAATCAATTTATTGGAAACCAAGATTGGTGAACGTGTTATCGCACGAAATGGCCCAGTCGATTGGCCGCCTCGGTCGTGCGATTTGACGCCGTTAGATTATTTCCTGTGGGGCTACGTCAAGTCTATGGTCTATGCCAACAAGCCAGCGACGATTGATGAACTTCGTGCGAATAGCGAACGTGAAATTGCAGCAGTTTCGGCCGATTTATGCTTGAAAACCGTCGAAAATTGGGTTCAGCGTCTGGACTTCTGCAAGCGTGACCGTGGTGGCCATACAAAAGAAATGGAGTTCGATACATAATGGCATCGAACGTACTTTCACAGGAATAAAGAATTTCATTGGTATCTAAAACCGGTTTTGTTTTATTTAAACAAACTTTTGTAGCGCTCTTATTGAAAAACCCGTTATATTAATTTAAACTAGTATTTTAGTATTTTTATGTAAAATTCAACAAAAAAAGTAAATTGAAAATTTAGTTGAAATGTTGGCAAGGCACTGTATGTTTGATTTAGATTTCAAAATGCTGTTGTGAAAAAATACTATATCAAAATTTTGAAAATAAGTCGTCCAGCGAATGTGAGTTCGAATCCCACCCGCGGCATTTACATTTTTTTCACTAACCGGAGAAAACATGATCTCCTACCCTTGAAGGGAATTACGACTATAAATTTTTCTGTTTATGCTCGTCATGTCACAGCGTTTCAGCCTCGTATTGATAAAAACCCAAATTCCCTAGGAAGCGAAACTTTAAAGACCGGTACTCGCGTATTAAAAAGTTTGACGTTCCCCTAATAAGCTCTTCAATACGCATGTTTTGAGTCCCCCTCTCCAAATCAAATTTTCCGTACACTATAGTATACATTCCCCTATAATTCCATCTATTTGAAAATGTACCGAAGGTTAAAAGAAAGTCTTTCTCATTCTTCTTTATCATTTGCAGTATGAATGCTTAGGAATTGATTACAAAAACCAGTACAGATATTTCAGTCGAGTAAACCGACTAAAACATACACTCACCCTAAGTCATCAATTACATTCGAGTTCTCTTAAATAGTGCGAATATTCCCCTCTATGTGCAATGCATGAGAGTGGCAAATGTGCCCACATTTAGTAGCAGAGTTGCATGGCGCTAAATAGTATCTAATAACCAACTTAATGTGTATCTATTGTCCACCCAATATTTATATGGGAGGTGCAAAAATATGCATGGCGAAGTTCTTCATTTGCTATTACACAGTAGTTTTTGCCAAAATATTGATCAGTAATAATTTTAATAAGATCGGTTGTGGCTTAACGGAGATATCGTGTCGGCCAACTAGAAAGCCGCACAACTTTTGTACTTTTGAGGTACGAAAAGGGGCCGGACAAAGTCATAAATTTTTAAACACACTGTAGCTTTTAGCAAAACTTTTCCTAGTACCAAATTTCATTAGGATCGGTTGTGGTTTACGCGAGATATCATGTCGATCAACCCATCATCCGCCCACTTTTTGTATGTGACGTACCGGAATAGTGTGGCAAAACTAGTAACTTTCCATACACTGTTTCACAGCGATGAAAATGTTCATCACCCCAACAACTTTTGTCATCGAAAGTGAGCTAACGTAAGGTTTCATTCCCGCTATGAAAATGTGTTCATCAACTGCAAATTGTTCGTTACTGTGGTGAAAGTATGATTGTTGCTGCGTTGAATTTGATTCACTAGTGCAGCGAATTTGTTTCGTTGCTGCAATGAACTTATTTCATTGTTGCAATGAATAAGTATCGTTCTTCGAAGGAATATGCTTCATTGCAGCAATGAATTTGTTCATTACTGCTATGAATTTGCTTCGTTGTTTCAACAAATTTGAGTCAGTGTTGCAATGAATTTGTTTCATTACTACAAAGGTTTTGTTTCATTACTGCAATGAATATTTTGAAGTGTGTTTGAAATTATTTATTGGCAAGTGTATATATATGTATACACTGTTTGTATTACATTATTATTACATTATATTACATACATAACAATTTTTTGAATTTTTGTTTTCGAAAATCTATTTGCTAAATAGATTATATTCATTCCAAGTTAAAACACTCGTCTGGAGATGATTGTGGTAGTCGAGGGGTTGAGTGATATATTCAGTGTCGTATTCAGGTCCTACAATGAAAAACATATACGAGGAATTTATTGTTGAGATTTGTATTTAAGATATATACATATCCTATGTCTGTACTTACCGCGAACATTAGCTCGTTTCCCCTATGCTCTACTCCTTTAAAATAGAACAACATCATTGTTTTGTTAAATCATTCAATTGTTGTTGTGTTGAGGGTATTGATATTCAATTGTAGCGCCAAATATCCCCGTCTTTAAGCCAGTGACCGCTCTGTATGCCATTTATTCAACTGCTCTTTTATATATTTTAACCAAATTTGTTAAAATTTCGATTAATATCATTTGATTGTACGGTGAATTGTTATTTTTTATTTTCGTCGTACTTGAAAATCTTTGTTTTTTTGACTTCTTCGTTTTCATAGACTTCGACTGCCCGCACAAATGCATGCACGTCAAATACCAACCCAACGAAACAGGCGCGACCGAATTATGATTAAAACACAAAAACACGAACATTTTGTTGCGACTTGTACCGTCACGCGCAGACATACTCACAAATGTTCAGTTACATATTTCGGAGTAATTTTCTAGTTTCGATGCGACATTTTCTATGCTGTCGTGTTGTTCCCTGCGGCCTGTTTATTTATCTATTTGATTTATAGATTCGCAAGTTACACAAACGATCACAGCAAACTCATAAATTCACACAGTTTAGTTTTCACAATAAAAGACTATTACTAAGTATGTATATCTAATTTACCTGTTTTAACAAAATTATTTAAATTATTCCGGCGGAGAAATATGTCTACCCCTTTCGGTTGTTGCAGTGGAACTGATTTAAGATGTGTACGTGACCCACCACTCACCCTCACCATTTTCTCTTTCTGGCCTGTTTTTCACGCTCGCTCATTTTTTCCACTGCTTCTCTCTCTATACCGTCATAAAAATTAGTTTCGTTACAATAACGAAATTGTTTCGTCAGCTAAAAATGTTGAGAAACCTCCAAAATAAATAAATAATAAATATAAACTATAAAAAGTAAGAGATAAATCAAATATCAATAGGTTAAATCTCATGCCCTTTTTTTAATTTTCAACTCATTTTTCTACAAAATTCATATTGAATAAAATTGTTGCAGGAACGACAAGTAAGTTGTGGAAGCAACGAAATAAAAAATTGTCAATGAAGTCAAGTATGAAATTTGTCGTTGCAGCGACTACCAAATTGTCGGATATACGACACTTTTCACTATAACAACGTAAAAACCTTAACGAAAATGTTTCATCCATGCGACGAAGCGTTCTTCTGTCAGTGTAGAAGAGTGGCATTTGACTAAAACTTGTCTAGACACAAATATCATAACGATTGGTTCAGTTTTGTGGGAGTTCTCTTGCCGAATGACCAGACGGTCGAACAGCATTTGTGTGGGAAGTAGCAAAATAAGCATGTCTAAATTGGTGACTGGCGATTAAAGACGTGAAGCCTAATACCTAATTTCAATAAGATCGGAAATGTTTCATGCACCTTATGGTTGTTTGTATGAAAGGTACCAGAATGGTCGGGAAAACTTCTCCCATTTTTTCCAGATAAGTAGACATTTACAGATTATTCACCAATGCCTTGAAGTTAATCACATGTACTAGAAAAAAGTTCCAAAACAAACATAATTTTGTAATAAATGTGTCGATTTGTATGGGAGGAACCAAAGAGGGATGGTTAAAATTTCATTGTGATCGATAAAGGTTTACGGCAAATATCGTATTGATCAGCCAGCCGGATAGACAGACAGGCAAACAGGCGAACATAGCTCAATAGTGTTAAAAAGCCCTAAAGCGAATTTCGTCCAAAGATTCTGAGGGTCTAACATGCGTTTAATATTTTCCCGTGACATCTACCCCCATCCCTGTGGGTGAGGATATAATTAATTACTGAAAAAAGAAGAACAAGGCAACTTTCACAAAATGCAACCTTATTTTCTGGGGTGAGGCCCAAATCACCATTAGGTTTAGTTTAGTGTATAACACTTCGCACAATAGTATGTAAGTTCAAAACTGATGTCAAACATCCATTTAAATTTCGTTCCCAGACTAAGCAAATCTCTTTAAAATTTAGTAATAATACTACCATATAAAAATATGCCATTTGAACTAAGTATCCCTTCTCTTTACCTCTTTTGGCAACTAACAACATAATTAATAAATAAACAAATAATTGTGCAAATTTGAGCTTTTAATTTAATAAATTTAATTTGGTGATGTTATTGATACAGAAGAGAGCAATACAAATTTGTGTAATGACGGTATGTATATATAAGTATATACCCTAGTATAGCTTCAAATAACATTCCTCGAAAACAAAATTCCTAAAATTTAAAACTTTAAAATTTTGCTAAACAAAACGTGAAAACTTTCTCTGACTATACAAATTTCGCTGAAATTATTTTAATTGGAAAAAGGAAACAAAGGTAGATAAAAGCTATCAAAATACAAATAACGATTACAGCTAACTGAATATTTTAAACATTTTTGGCACAAGTGGTGCTGGAAACGATGTTCCGTAATAAATATTCATACCTACGTTAGTTTCCATTGCCGTTCAGTAAAAACTTCACAGATATTTTACGGGTCTGGTGTAGAAGGAGGGAATTCTTTCTAAGAGCTGTAATGTAAAATCTTTATTTGCATAATATTTTGTTGTGGCAATGCGGTTAAATTTGTGTAACACAAACAGTTAACATTTACAATTTATATGCCGTATATCTTTGACATTGTAAATTACTAATTTAGATTGTGATTTAGCTATATTTCCTCTTTTTTAGGATTAATTAACGTTAGATTTGTTAACGTTAGTCTGATGTTAATACTTACTTACTTATCTGGTTGCGAACAACTCCGCGGGGTTAGGGACCTTACAAAACGAAGATAACATACTTTGCCAATCTTTTTCGATCTTTTGACTTATCTCTCCAGTTGGAAAAACCAAGTGTGAGCAGGGATTCGTCGAACTGATCCCTCCAGCGGAGTCTATTTTTCGTCTTTCTTCGAGTTCGATTTCGGGATCCTGTCGGGCTGGTTCGTCTCCATCCGTTCTATTGACATGACCTAGCCAGCATATTTGATTTTTTTTGCTCCGCTTAACTATGTCAATGTCGGGATATAGGTCACACAGTCGTCTGCTTGCGATGAGACCCAGGATTCTGCGCCATAAAACAAGACAGGCTAGGCTGTGTGAGAGTTTGGTATAGTTGGAATTTTGTTACTCGAGAGAGGGCTATATGGGTGATTGTTCGGAAATTGTTATTTTTCAGATAGCAATTTTTCCAAACCTCGATATGTCTGCAGTACCATTTTTTTTACGTTTCTGAATGTTATCATGGTCCAAAAGTATGATCTGAAGATCACTATACTACAGCACCAAAGCAATCGAAGTTATGGAGCATTGATGGTATTCCGATGCCACGGTAGTGACTGCCTGAACGAAACTTGACAAATCAAAGTGTTGATATGATAAAACAATTTTATATATATATCAATTGAATAAAACGCACTATTTTAATGTTTTAACTAATTTATTTAGTTAACTTCGCCAATAGACTAATACCTTTCACGACCTACACACGACTGACGATTGCCACAAGATATGTCAAATACTTCACTCTCGTTTTTCCAGGTCTTCGCAAAAGCCTACTGTGTTGTCAGGTCTTTGCAACAGCCTACTCCACATTAATCATTCAGTGTCAAGAAACCATTATTTATTAATTTTAGTCAGTATTCGAAACTATATGACACGGTTGTGACAGCCACGGTTGTGACTTTCAGTGTTTAACCTAACCGTGCTCCAGACCGGTTTGGAATTCGACAAGTTCCAAAGACAATGAAGTTCAGGCAATGAAATATTACTTTCATAACCATGAATCAAGCCTAAATATCGTACGGCATATGTGAATCATAAGAGAACGGTTGTGACGTATTATTTTGTGACTTAGCTTTTCAATTTTTCGAATTGAATTCCCCTTCGTATACATGTGCGTGTGTTGACTTCTGCCGGTGTAAATACTGTTCTAAGGGACATTTAGAATTGTAAATCTAAATGTCCCTTAGAACATATATGCAGGTAACTTCTTTAAAGCCACGTCCTTGACGGATATTACTGCTGAAGTCCTGAATTCGGAGGACAGGCCATGGTTGTGACATTTTGAACAGTTTTTTCTCCCTAAAACCGACTTACACGGTTCAGAATGCAATGTGTTTCAAGGAAATAATAGAGTACCATCGTAGCTTCGGGAACATGTCGCAATTTAATCACCATTCGACCATTTTAGGGTGGGAAAATTCAAAGGACGAGAAAATGACAATTTCCGAACAATCACCCATATCTCTAAAGTGTTTTCTTAGTCCAAAATAACATTTATTCGTAAGCACAATTCTCCGCTTGATCTCAAGGCTGACGTTGTTTTGTTTACGGCAGCTCCAAGGTATATAAATTCTTCCACCACCTCGAAATTATAACGGTTTTCAACGTTCACGCTTTGATCTAATCGCATGGAGCCCCTGCTCGTTGAAACCATTAAATTTGGTTTGTCCTCATTTACTGTCAGATCCAACTTTGGCGAGTCCTTCTCAATTCTCGAAAACACATCAGCATACGTCGTGAGCAGCATGTGAGTCTTGCTGCTGATGATTTTATTCATGTTGAATGCAGCTTTTCTAATAATGATCTCCATTAAGATGTCAAGGTAAGATGTTCGGTAAAAAATAAAAATAAATAAATGGTTTCCCATTACATTCCATGAAGGGACAGGGGAGAGCTTCTCACAATCACTGAGGTTTGCGCTTTCCAGTTTGCACTCACTGATTGGGACTTACAGTTTTACACCGATTCCGAACGGTTTTTTGAGAAGCTGTTTCATGGCTAAATACTCGATAGTGTCGCCGTCACTATGCGAGGTGACCGCCGCCGAAAGAAATTTTAAGGTGGTCTGAGCAGGGTTCGCACCCAGCATCTCATGTACAAGAGGCGAGCACACTACCATTGCACCATCGACGATGTTCGGTAAGGTCCTTATAATTCTACACTGCGGATTTGGTGTTCGTCAGGGTGATCCTGCAAAGGCGTATGATTTTTGCAGGAATACCAAGCTTAGACATTGCTTCGTAGAGTTTCTTCCGTATCAAAGTGTCAAAAGCCGCCTTGTAATCGACAAATAGATATTAAGTGTCGATTTTTTCTCCGTGGGTCTCCTGCAGTATTTGGGGTAGCGTGAGAATCCTGTCAGTTGTTGATTTTCCAGGCCTAAAGCCACACTGGTATGGTCCAATCAGGCCAGCAATAATTGGGTTTTATTGTTCGCACATTGATAGAACCTTATGATATAACCTATTATATACCTTATATTATATATGGATACTAGGCTTATTCAACGGCAGTTGGCACAGAGGCTCGGGTCGCGTTTGCCAAATATGGGGCATATTACACTGATATTCCAATCGTCAGACATGCAATTTCTTCATGAGATGCAATGGGTAAAATATTTTTATTTACATACTTAGAGCAGGAGGAATACAAGGCTGGTGTATATTCCCAATTGAGAAAGGCACCTTATACTGGCCCCTAAGCCTAAAAGCCTGCCATCGTTGCTGCTGAAGAGTTTGGAATGGCTGATAGATGTAGTCTGACACAATTTTTATCTGTTGCGAAGTATGCGAAAAAGGGGAACGATAGCGAATGCAGTTATCGAGTGGTGGCAAGTGGTTGTAAAAACCACCTATTGTGCACCACTGACTTGGGTTCAGAGAATGGCGACGATGCTCATCAATGTCCATCAGCGCACAATGCTGGATGGTGCTCTCAACATTCGTGCATTTATCGACTACTCGCAAGCGGAATAACTATTCGACCGGAATTACCGCACTCTAATACCGGAATGGGAATTCCAAAACAATGGAGTTATTGATAAAGAGGGATATGTGGTTTTCTTCACGGCTGGGTTCCACAAGGTTTGGAACGTGTTGGAATTAACCTAGGGACTACCAAACATATACTGCAAGAACGCTCCCATACGAAGATGCAGGACAGGTGTACGAGCGGCACAGTTTGCATAACTCTAGCTAATAGTAGATTGAAGGGGATCCATGAACCTTCTGTCTGTAGCCAAGCCCAAAGTACCAATGATTGTTACAGTTTTGACAGGACACAATCCGATTGTCACGATAAGGAAGATAACCGAGTCAACAGAGCATTTTATTTGCACGTGTCCAGAACTAGCCGGCAGGTGGATGCTACCTGTTTAGAGGCCCAGGAGAATTATTTCAGATGGGCGTAGGCATATGTGTTCTCTTGATGACGACGAGGTAGTAGGCCATTTCATCGAGTTCGAGTGCGTTTGTAATTTACTCTTTGGTTGGTATAATATGGACAGGAATAAAAGTAAATGCGTATTTTCGTTCGATGCAAAGTATCAATCAAACCTTTTTAAACTTATTTTGCTGCATGGTCTATAATCTGTATGCCTTCTTTGGTCTCTCATTCTACATCATTTCCCTAGTACCTTTTCAATCAGCTCCCCATGGCCCATGGCGTAAGCAAGATTTTGAGTTTCTTGGAGCAAATGGTGGTCCGGTAGGACTAGAGCTCAATCTCGTTAGCCCGCGGCTATTGTATCTAATTCAGCCGATCCGCTACTGCCACCAACACCTAACCTAAGATAAGATTGAAGTAGATTCTTTTCAAAACATGTATTAAGAAATCCTTAGAAACATATTTATTTACATAATTTTAAATCTTGACAATTATGTCGTTAGAAGACATTTAGATATAAAACATTTGTAATTTCTTCTGACTCTCAGATGTTTGATTTTTAGTTTTTATATATGTGGTTTATTAGTTATTTCTTTTTTATATTTATTCCTTTAAGTGTATGGTTTTATTGTCCATGTACAACATTTAAAAATTATCAGAAGTTTTCTGGCTATAATGTATATTTTAGTCAGTGAGTGTAAAAATAAAAAGTGTATAGCTCACTGGGCTGTGAGGAGCTCCCCCAACTCCTTCGGGCCGTAATGGAAAATTATTTTTTAGTTAATTACAACCTGTTTCTGTATACCGATTGAAAATCGGAGGAATGCAATATAGGCGAACGAACGCTTTTACATTTTGGTTTCTATAAATCGTATGAAAGCTTTCATATTAAAAGCTCATCTACCGACCGTTAACTTGTCAGAAACCTATATTGGTGTTATGTTTATTTGAAATGTTTTTAAAAAATTTTCATATAAAATTTGTATTGTCTGAAAAAAAATGGTATTGATTGTTTACTTAAATTGTGATTTCAATCCCCTAATTTGATAAAATCAGATTTTCTTATTACGTGTGTAGGAGTAAAATAATTGTATTAATGATTGTACTGATTGTGCAAATTTCTATACGAATTTCATATATTTTTATCCAAACGATTGGGGATTTTTGATCGTCCATTTTTTAACTTTCGTTTCGATTGTTACGTTTGGTTTCGTGTTACATACGAAAAATAAACATCTTTTATGATTCCACTCCAATAAACGGACGTTCGACATACATAAACACAAAACAGATTTCGTACATAGTTTCGACGCGCGTATTGAGTAATTTCAGATATGGAAACAGGCTGTAAATCTGTAGCCCTTAGTGGATTGTTCCTCTTATTTATTTATGTCCCTTATCACTGAATCGGTGTGTAAAGTCATTGTCTGGGCTGCGTTTGTGAACTTCGGTCTGCATTCTTTCCAATAATATTCCCTTGAGTGTTTCTTTTTTAAAGCAGGTGTCTCAAAATTGTATTATTTGCATTTATTTAGAGCAGCAAATTTTCTGCATTAATTAACAAACACACCAGAATTTGAGAAGACTATTTACTATGCGTTAAGGTACGGTCGGATTGCGCAAATATTTGATCAAAATATATTTCATCATATTTGCTCAAAATGTTGTCAAATCAATACAGGGTTGATTTTGTGTTCATACTGTGCACATTTATTTGCCTCTTTTTGTTTGATCAAACTGGTATCAATTAGCATCAAATAAACAGTAGGGCAAATACATTTGCGCTGTTGTCACACTTGAACAAATATTTGCAACAAATAATTGTTTGATCACCCTGCCAGTAAATACAAATTGGTTTTCTCAAAAAATTTAAACAAATTGGCAGTAAATACGATTTTGTTTTTTCAAAAGTTTTAAACAAACTGCAAGAATTTATTTTAAATAAATATGATGCAGGAGGATGAATGTTTTCTTGTTTTATGCTGTGTGGCCGTCGGTGGTGCACTGGTAGTGTGCGCGGCTCTTGTGCATGAGGAAGTGGGTTCAATCCCTACTCTGACCACCTTAAATTTATTTCGACGGCGGTCACCTCGCTTAGTGACGGCGACACTATCGAGTAGTTAGCCATGAAAAAGCTTCTCAAAATACCGTTCGGAACCGGTGTAAAACTGTAGGTCCCAATCAGTGAGTGTAAAACTAGAACGCGCACAGCTCGCTGGTTGTGAGAAGCTCTCCCTAATTCCCTCGTGGGATGTAACGGGAGACCATTTATTTATGCTGTGAAGAAGCGATGGAGTTAGTTTTGGAAGAGGAGAAATCTTAAAAGCAAATTTGGCCAAGTCTAGCTCCCATTGGCATAGCCAAAAATGCTCACTGGTTTGAGGTAGAACTCATTGTTTTAAGCAAAAATTGCAAATGCCAATTTTGGTTACGGCCCCTATTTCCGGAGTTATGGGCCTCCAAAGTTCGGATATACGGGAAGATATTATGCTTAATGAGCCACCTTAAGCGATTTATGTGGCCTCTAATAATTTTTTGTTATAAACGAAGTTAAAATAAAAAAAAAAAATTAAATGAAATTTTTTGATAACTCGCTTAGTTATCGAGATATGCTATGTTGAAATTTTGAAATATTGTCGAATATTTTTTAAATTCGTTTTTGCGAGCTTGCAAAGGTCTGCTCTAATTGTAAGGTCTGACGGAGGAGATTAGAACACCATTTTCAGTAGCTTCAAAATTCTAAATATGACCAAATTATCCTAATTAGTCGCAGCTTAGTCGGTTTGGATACGATTTGAAAAGTTAGTACAGATTAACAAAGCTAAAACTATGCTCTTTTAACTATGTACACAGTTTGATAGCAGTTGAACCAAATTACCAAAATATTTCTAAAACTGTTTATAATATTTACCAATTCTTCTTTCTAGTTTAATGTTGGTGATTTTTTTTTCCTTGTATAATTTGAGTCGTAAAAGCTGACAACACTCCTTATACCACCTGTTATTTACTTTTGTTTGATCTTTGTTTGATCTTACAATTCTTTTGTAAAATCAAATAAATGTTTTCTCAAAAAAGAGGAAACTATTTGCTCATTAGTGGTCATACTGTGGTCACATTGAGCACATTTTTATTTGATGGAAAATAATTTTGTTCGACCAAAATCAGCTCTTTTGTTGTTTGCCACACAAAAATATTTTGTGGTCAGACTGGGACCAAGAAATATTTGACGTTTTTCGTCAAATATTTGCCCAATCTGACCGTACCTTTAGTATGCTTTATGTCTGGAAGTGCCATTTGATTTGGCAGTTGGTAGTGTAAGGGTTAGCTGACGCAACTCTTGTGCATGGGACCGTGCTCTGAAACACTCGCCTCATTTATTGACGGTGAGTATGGAGTTATAGCGAGTTTAGTTTGTGCGAATGTTATTTTATTTTTTTCTCCAATTTTTCATTTGTTTGTGGAGACTCACCTCGCTTTGTTATTGCAGTTGATTGGTTTCCTCTGTAATTAACGCTGACTGATTTGTCTGTGGTAAATCTAGTGCGAACAACAAATACTAACCACATTAGTGGTAGCCAGGTGTGGGAATAGCATCACTACAACCGGATTCATTTACTCATGAAAATTTGTCCTAATTTGCGAACCATTACATAAAATGCTGCTAATTATTTAGGTTAAATTGTATATTTGTTTGCGGTATAACAGTACTCATTACACATACTTATATAAATGGAAAATGTTTTTCAATTCCAAGGCCTGTAAGGTGTTAAACCATAATTGTAATATTTTCATTCCTCGTTCCTTTTCAAGCTGGAGATACAAACAACGCTCGGGGCATAAAATAAAAAAATCTCTCAATATGCCATTACTACACAAAATAATTCCATTTGACGTTGTGAATTTTATATTAGATGGCACTAAGTAAACTTTATATTATCATGTTTCGAGTTTATTCAGTAGACTTCTTTCTATATGGGCTAATAACATATGATTTTATAGTTTTACATAAAAATAACATTTAGGTTTCACTTCTTTTAACACAGTGTCATGGGTCTACCAAACTAACATACGGGAATTTCATTTGAAAAACTTTTATCATATTAGAGACAAGTTAAGATAAGCTTATATTTTGAAAATGTGTCCGTTTCTATAATGATGGGTGATTCATAACACCGCCGTATGTTATTCTAGTCTTGGGGCTGGCAACATCACCTAGGCAGGCATACTATCCGAGTTTTAGCATTTATATTGGGTGGTGATGGCTGCTCAACCAATCGCCCTATGTTCTTCGTCAGCCTTTTATTTAAACATTGTATTTTAATATTGTTACATTTTGTCTAAATAAATACAGGTCATATGTGTACATAAATATCATCCACGATTTTCGAGTTATGGACATAGAAATTCCGCCATCTGTTCTTAAGACAAAACAAATAGACAAATAACAATATATTACAGCCGATCTTTTATAATATTAAATGTACGAATGTACTTTTTTGTGTATTTATCAAATATCATACATGGGGAAAATTAATTATATGAAAATTATAATTTATAGTGTAATTTGAGTGACCTTTCCGAATGCCGGTTGATTTAAATACCATTGGAAAATGTACTAATTTTTCAAATATTTGATATGTATAGGTTTATGAACTTGAAAGTACTACCATCATAGATGATAGAAGTACCATGGTTTGTGAAACATATGAGGTGGATTTGAAAGTCACGGGAAATTTTGTAGATTGCGCAGGAATGGTGAATATGGGCAAATTGCCCTGAAAACAAAGACTATTGAAAAATTTATTGCCTTAAAAAAATGTTTTTAAAAATATTAATTATCTATATTTAACTTTCAAATTCATACAACAGTATCGAAATAATAATGATTTTTGAGTGCTTTTTCATCGCATCCGATTGAAAAATGGGCGTACAGAAATAGCATGTGCCCTCTGGGGAAAACGGTGAATAAGCGAATGAATAATCTATGGTTTTTCTATTACCTTTGGTACGAGGGAACACCTATCGAAGCCACAAAACTCATCATATAAAATACTTTAAAAGCGAAATGCCAGCAATCTAGCAAACTCAGTATAATTGAAAGCATTCCCATATTTCACTACAAGTGGCATCCGATTCCAGAACCTGTATTTGCATTGCCTCAGCAAATAAAAATTCAAAATTATTTAATTGCCATTATGAGCAGTGATAATTCTTTTGCTTTTACATTAGATAAAGGAATGCTAATTAAAATCCAATCCAAAAAAACCCATGTATGCCAACTATATTACTATATTACAATTTCAGGAAACCAATCTTTTTATTTCTAAAATGTCCAATATTAGGCGGACCATAACTTTTTTGGATCACCCCTGATCACGATCATGCTAAATTCGGGATGAAGGTTAATTTGTGGAGTATCCAAGGATAATATACCTATGTATGCCTTCTTGCACCTAAATGTAGTTTCTGCACTCTGCAACTTTTGAAAGCATTTATAGTTATAAATAATTGAAATCTGATACTAGTATTATAACTGATTATGTTATATTTAAGGTACATTCAAAATAAATATCAACTAACAAGGAAATATTTATGGGTCGATTATCGATTGCAACCGAACCTCGGTTGCGTTGCCAGTTGCGGAAAAGTTATTACATATGCCAACTGGCAACTGACAGCTGGCAACTTCAATTGCTTGATAATGGTTATATTGGCAACCACGAATTTTTGGTTGCTGTATAAGTGACCGTCGGTGGTGCAATGGTAGTGTGCGCGGCTCTTGTACATGAGATCCTGGGTTCGAACCCGGCTCTGACCACCTTCAAATTTTCTTTCGGCGGCGGTCACCTCGCATAGTGACGGCGACACTATCGAGTATCTAGCCATGAAAAAGCTTCTCAAATTACCGTTCGGAATCGGTGTAAAACTGTAGGTCCCAATCAGTGAGTGAAAACTGGAAAGCGCACAGCTCAGTGATTGTGAGAAGTTCTCCCCAGTCCCTTCATGGGATGTAATGGGAAACCATTTATTTTATTTTTTTTGTATAATTTCTAAAACAAAACAAAACGTTCAGGTGAACGATAAGGAGTCAAAAGCTGTAGTTCTAACTAAAATCATAATTTTTGTTGTTAAATTGTAATGTCTGTAATAATTTCTGCATAATAAATACAATATTATTTATATAAAATAGAACTTAGTAGCGGCAAAATTGTCGGAGCTCGGGCACCACAAAACTTATGGAAAAAAACAAAATTAAAGAAAAGTATAAGAACACGAAAAATATATTTTGTTGTCGGACAGACCGAAACTTTGGGTACTCAAATGAAAGGTATTTTTATCCCAAATTTAATGGTGTCTTTATTTTTGTGGAACGGCATCAGTGCACCCAGATAACACCAATTTACCAGATAGAATGTCTTTACATTTAGTGTGGGTGTTCAAATTAAAGGGAATGATGAATCTGCTTCATTGCTAGTCATTTTAAAAACATTCAAGAACATTTTTCCAGATCCAAAATAAAAAATTCGGGAACATAGTCCGTCCGACAAAATATTACACATTTTGGCATTTATTTATCAAGTTTGGAGCTGCGCCCGAACTCCGGCAATTTAGCCCTAGTAAACATGTGTTTGCCCTGAAATCAACAACCTCTTACTCGAGTGGACTTTTGTTCCAAATGAGGGCATCGTGAGTAGAACCAGGATGTCTGGCGTCACATACCTGATTCGCATTTCGTAGTCGCACAACTACAATTAGATCATTATTATGAAAATAATTATTATAGTATTATAACTTAGCAGCAAGACATTCAAACTAACTGGCGAACTTCTTCCTTCGCTCCAATGATACGTATACTCGTACATCCGACAACACCAGGAGACTTCGTTTTATAGTAATGCTGGATTTTATTTTTGGGTCTTTTCTTCGTCCATTATTTTTGAAATAATCCACATCTGTTTCAATTAGATGCACAACTTCCTTCAAAACAACCGTCAACGTTGGTTGAGCTGTGCCAAGGTTGATGTCGTTGCCACGGGAGTTTTGGAAACTTCCCCTCGCAAAAAACCTTAAAGTTGCACAAACTTGTAAGAGCGGAGATATTGCTGTCGCCTGATGACTTCGTTTGAAGTTATTTTCCAAAATATCCACACTATTCCTTCTGTTGGAAGGGGGAAATATGCCTTGAACTTAAACCGGAATTGTTTATTAATAATTATTCTCATCAATAACATTCACTCAGTGTAGCCGGCAATTCTAAAGGATTAGATTTGTCTCCTAAGTGTCTTCTAATAGATATCACGTTTTGTACTTTGTCTTCCTTATCAAAAAATAATTCCACTGAACTACACGTTATTATTAAAGTTTTTTTTTCTTCCCAAAGACGCGTTTATTTCTGACACACTTTAATTTGTTTGTTATTTACAGTTCGCGAAGTGTCAAAACCCTTTTATCGACAGGAAACACTGTTACCTACGGCAACTGACCAAAGTTGCCATACATAATACTGAATTTTATGTCAGTGGCGCTGTCAGTTGACAACGCAACTGAGGTTCGGTTGTTCTCGATAATCGTCCCATTAGTAAAACGAATGCATTTATTTGTAATTTTTGGGGGAACAATTTACATATTTTTTTTGTTTTCCCTTAATGACACCAACTAAAGGAAACACCTGTCTTCTCAAATTAAAGATGATAAGATTAGCGCCAAGAAGAATGAATGAATTGTGAGTGATTGAGAACGGTATACGCAGTTATGTTCATATTCTCAAATACTACTTACATACATACTACTCAACGATGCTCTTTTATGGGACTGCTGTCAAATACCAGTATTACAACATTAGGTCGACTCACTAATAATCCAGGATCAAACCACAAGACAAAAATCTGTGTCATAAAGCCGGATTTTATATTTTCAGTCTCTGGGCAAAAGGACGTGGTAAAAGTGTTTGGTTTTAGTTAGAAGGCGACAAATTGGTACACACATATATACTACTGATGACGGGCAAGATCAATTGGAAGTCGGATTTTGGCTTTTAACCCCAGAACGCTGTAAATTGGTAGGACAAAACCCTTAGCGGTTGGGACTCCATATCGGTTTTGAGAGCTCACAGACTGTTAAGTGAAGGGGCCTGTAATTTGTTTCGATTATTAGTGTATATTAGTAATCTTTCTGTGCAATTTTGGGTAGTTCAAATGTTTTATTTACATAGAGTAATGTGTTTTCGTAACGCTAACAAAGTTTTGTATTGATATATTACGATCCTCGCGAAAATACTAATTAAGAATAGTCAGGAAATCGTGAAAATCCGACGGGTCAGTTCTCTCACAACTGCCACCAACACCTTGCGTAACTTAGCCTATCCCTTAAGTTTTTAAGGTCATCCCCAGTCTCAAGTAGTTGGGTATTGGGTAACTACTTGGCAACCTTTGTTATACAATACATAAAAAATAACGGGGATTTCTATAAGAGCGCTACAAAAGTTTTTTTAAATAAAACAAAACCGGTTTTAGATACCAATGAAATTCTTTATTCCTGTGAAAGTAAGTTCGATGCCATTATGTATGGAACTCGATTTCTTTTGCATGGCCACCACGGGCACGCTTGCAGAAGTCCAGACGCTGAACCCAATTTACGACGGTTTGCAAGCATAACTCGGCCGATACTGCTGCAATTTCACGTTCGATATTCATACGAAGTTCATCAATTGTCGCTGCCTTGTTGGCATAGACCATAGACTTGACGTAGCCCCACAGGAAATAATCTGACGGCGTCAAGTCACACGACCGAGGCGGCCAATCGACTGTGCCATTTCGTGAGATAACACGTTCACCAAACTTGGTTTCCAATAAATTGATTGTGGCTTTCGCTGTGTGGCTTGTGGCGCCGTCCTGTTGGAACCACATGTCCTCCAAGTCCATATTATCCAATTGGGGCCAAAAATACTCGGTTATCATTGAGCGGTAGCGATTCGCATTCAGAGTAATGTGCCGGTCTTGATCAGCACGGAAGAAGTACGGCTTAATGAACCCGCCGGCCCATAAACCGCACCAAACCGTAATTTTTTCGGGATGCAATGATGACTCATGGATTAGGTGTGGATTGCTGTCTGACCAATAACGAATATTTTGCTTATTGACGAAGACATTCAGTCAGAAATGAGCCTCATCGCTGAAGATAATTTCCGGTAGTAAATTTTAATAATTTCGACTCGTTGTTGGCTCGTATATCTTTCAATGATGAAATGGCAAACCTTACTGAAGAGAAGTGTCAAAAGAGCGGGAAAAAATATGGCGTCGTTTGCTGTCCCTATCGATTTACTTTTGTAGCGTCTCTGTTGAAAAACCCTTTATGTATATGTGTTTTTTTTGTATATAAAGAAAATGAAACCCTTCCTTTAAAATTTTGTCCATACCCCTCGGGGTCCTTGATGTAATTGTCGACTACTGTTGGGTTCCATCCAATTTTTTTAGCTATTGCGCGGTTAGAATATCCTTCAGAACGGTAAACATGGATTTTAGTTTTTTCCGATAGATTTAGCATTTTTTGTTTTTCCATTGAAAATGATAATAAATTGTAATAATCACTCGCTCCCTACAAAAAATCATAGCTTACTTTAAAAATTATAACAAAAATTATAAAGTGCCTTTAGTCAAGTGAACCAAAAAATTACAGCAGACCCTGCAGGCTGTGTCAGAGACACGGCCATTAAGTTTAACGTAGAATACGCCATCCGATAAGACAGAAAACATATATAACAATAAATTATAAATAATATAAGCAAATGAATTTATTGTTATATATGTTTTCTGTCTTATCGGATGGCGTATTCTACGTTAAACTTAATGGCCGTGTCTCTGACACAGCCTGCAGGGACAGTCCGTGGCCGAAGGCCTCGGACAACTGTCTGCTGTAATTTTTTGGTTCACTTGACTAAAGGCACTTTATAATTTTTGTTATAATTTTTAAAGTAAGCTATGATTTTTTGTAGGGAGCGAGTGTTTATTACAAGGACAGTCCGTGGCCGAAGGCCTCGGACAACTGTCTGCTGTATTTTTTTATATTTACCAACGGCATTTGATTCAAGTCCGTTTAAAAAAAAAAATATTATGTTCAATTTTTTTAAACTTAATTTAATTTATGTATTTTAATTAATATTTTTATTGAAATAAGTTCTGCGAATGTTGAGAGGGCCGCCCTAATATTAAAAAAGGTTTACCTTATCGAGTCTTCGCATCAGCATTCGAGCGTTGTGTGAAAGCTTTACGCTTTACAATTCAAAATTAATGTTACAACAGCTTTATTGAAGCTTTCGCAAAAAAGCTTTATTACGTTAGCTTACTGTTTGTTTCACTTTTTACTAGATACATGTTGCCAAGCAACATTAGCTTGCTGTTCGTTTTACTTTTACTAGATACATGTTCCTTAGCAATGTTGAGCAACCAAAAACACTCAACCAAACACCACACATATGTTTGAGAGTATGTGTTTAAACAATTTTCATTTCAGAAAATAAAATACTAGAAATATATCAACCAATATGAAATGTATATCAAACGAAAGATAACATCTTCATTTACCTACAAAAAATTTTAAAAAAATTCATCTAGCCGTTTCCTCAAATTCAATGAAATAAAGATTACAACAATAAAAACCTGACATGACTCCTCATACCGTAAGGTAAGACGTATTCTACGTTAAAAAAATATCACATTTTTGAACTTTTTTTTATAAATTGGTCAAAAAAAGTTCTTTGGTTAAGAAACCACATTCCATTTCCTTTTCCATTTTAACATTCTGCAATCGGTTACAAATTGCAAAAGATACAGGCTGCTGAATATGGAATTTTTAGTGCCTTTAAATAATTGAACCGGAATGTATATAAACTTTTTAGAGAATTCATGAAATACGGAAGAAAAACCGTAAAAAAATCCAGTCACTTACTGGACGGGTCCAGTCAACCAACATTTGAAATTGATAGAGTTGAGTCCAAATTTCAGTTACACTATTAGACATGGAGAAAAAGTATGTTAGAACCAAATTATAAGAATCGAGATTCCTTCTGAGAAAAAACACTTTCATTAAAGAACGTATTTATAATTAAAAAACAGATTTTATATTCTGTCACGTACAGTCAAACAGTGCCACGTACGGGTCATAGTTGAACTTAACCTTATAAAAAAAATAATAATCAATCGATAAACACAGTTTTGTCTAGGGATTTGCTATGTTTTCTGCACTGAACAACTTCCTCCTTAGTTTTTGAATAAAATGGGAGTTTGAATTTATAATTGTACATAAAAAATCAATATTTTTTTATGAATTCCACTTTTTCATGGAAAAAAGAATGTATGTGGATTCTTTTTGCATATTTCTTTCCATATAAATGCTCGCGTCAGTCGCTTTCCAAAAGTGAACGTGATAACATTGGTGATTTGAGTGAACGATGTTAAATATTAAAATGGATTTTGCTTTCAGTTGAACTTAATTTGAAATGAATAAAAAACAACATTTGTATATAAATACAAGTATATACACGTCAGAACTGCATTCAAAATATATTTTTTATAATAAATGCTAATAATATAATTTCATTATTATAATTAGATAGCTTTTAAATAATTATCCAAAAACTATTAAACTAGTAATTAACTCCATCTACTTACTATTTACTAAAATCCATGGCCAGAGAATTCACTAGTGTTTATGAACCGCCGGATTCACTTGTTAGGTTTTACTACTGATGTAGCTATTCCAATAACACGGCTGATATCTTTGATCATATGGCGCTAGCGAATTGGGCAGTACAACATTGTACAGAGGGTAGTGATGATTGCCTACCTGAAACGACGTAAATGTAAAAATATATGAGAATAATGTGAAATTTTATGGTTTATATGAAACTTCAGATCGGTTGAAATCGAAGTCTTAATTAGTGTATGATAATGTATCTGATATAGTTAAATAGTTCGTCTATCTTATAATTAATTTCAACCCTGGGGCTTCCATAGATAGAAAAAGAAACATATAAGTAGTTCCCAAAGTAAACCGTTTGTGGTGCAATAGGTAGTGTGCGCAGTGTTTGGTACATGAGAACGTGGGTTCGATCCGTGCTATGACTACCTTACATTTCTTTCGGCGACGGCCACCTCACTTAATGATGGCGACACAATCGAGAACTCCCCCATTGAAAAGCTTCTCTGAATTCCGCTCGGAACCGGTGTAAAACTGTAGGTCCCAATAAGCGAGTGTAAAACTTGAAAGTTTTGAAGCTCTCCCCAATTCCTTCATGGGATGTAATGGGAAACAGTTGTTGTTTTTTTTAGTTCCCAAAGTTAACAATTTAGAATTGGGTATAATATTCTTACCCAATCATTTGTGTGCGAAATTCAAGATAGAGCAGGGCTATTATCATCTTTTCAAAAAACGTGGTGTTGAAAATGGACTCGATGGGTAAATGAAGCCTTCTCGCAAATATAGTTGTTTTTTTGTTTGTTTGATTCGAGGATTCCTGTTCGAATTACTATCCCAGATTATTCAAAAGCAAAAGTGAGTAAAAAATTGGTTGCTGAAATTGTTAATCCGTTTCAAATAGAAAAAAATACTGTGTATAAAACGTCTTATAACTCACCTCGGTTTGGGTTTATAAAGTTATTTTATTGTGGAAACTACACAAACTTAATTTTCTGAATAGATTAATGTTTTAATTTATAATAATTTACTGTTTAATATTAATACAAGTGGTAATTAATTCAAAACTTAAAGAGATAAACAAAAAATAAGTGCCAACAATATTTAAATAGTTGTTGTCTGTGGTAAATTGGTTTATTGCGTAGAACATTCGCGAGTAGGCTTCAACTACTACGGTTCATATTTTTCAAACAAGACTCATTTTCGGCTCCAAATTTAGTAAGATTGAGTAGTTTATGGCAAAACATTTCAATTTCTTGTTTGTACAAATTACACTGTAAGTAGGTGAAAATGACACACCAAAACGCCGAGACATGTCAACCTAAATTTGGATCGTAGAATCCAGTGGTGTACCCGTTTTGAAAAGTAAGCTCGAAATCACGAGATATTTCGATTTTAAATTTGTAGTAGATTTAAGGCGTTTTTTTGATTTTATTTGAATGAAACAACTTTAAAAACTTGTTTAAAATCAATTTGCTTATTATTTATTTGTCAAAATTTATATCTAGAAATAATGGACGTCCATTTTCAAGCGGACATGGAACTATAGTTGCTCTTATTTTGATGATTTTATAAATGTTTTTGGATTTATTAGTCCGGTCAAAATAGACACAAAAAAAGGCTAACCTTGCATTAACTCGCATAAAGCTGAAAATTGGCATAGACCTTCAGTTCACGAATACAAATAATATGTGAAAAGTCCCCGTTGATCCGATGCTTGCTAAAAAAGATATTCGAGGTCAAAGGTCAAAAATATACGTTTTTTGCATTTTTTTCGTAAACGGTAAATATATCGCGAAAATAGTTAAAGTAAAAGTTGTAGATTATTAAATTTCCTACAAAAAACGTTCTCATACTTTTTTGCTACGACCCACCATTCCAGAGGTATTCCCGTTTGAAATACTGGATTGGATGCCTACGCCGCCTGCATACAGAATTATACGTTAAAAAAATAATTTTTTTTGTTTGTTTCTGTTATACATTCAAAATTTAATCTATATGTACAGTCTACAGCTGGTATAACCTTGAGCGGCAGCTGGTTTCTACTCTATTGTTCGGACGGTGGTGGTTGAAAACCAGTTTTAATATATATATAAAGAACATACATATATAATATTTGTGCGTCAACTATATTTTTAGTGTTGAATGTTTCTTTGCATTGAAAATACGTACTCGTTACTGCTGCTTTTTATCACGATTTGTATTGTTTAATAGTTTTTGACAAAAATGTCGAATTTGTGTTTTATTTGTAGTAAATCTTTGACTGAAGGTGACATTGTTGTTGTTGAACGTGGAACTTTAAAAACTTTAATTGATTCAAGTGTTGAGAGAAATGATGGGTTTTTTGAATACCTAAGTAATAGTGAATCTGTAACCATTCATACGCAATGCCGAAAAATGTATACACGTAAGAGTTCTATTGCTGCAGTTAAAAGGCAGCATGACATAGAACAAGCTAGTACATCTAAAATGTCTAAAATCAGTCCACCGCGTACTAGAGCGCAGCTAAGTGAACCTGATTTTAGTTTTAAAAACTATTGCTTTTTTTTGCGGCAATAATGCAAGTGAAGAGGCTGAAAAAAAACAACCGCAAAAGTGTAGGCGTAAAATCTGTAAAGTGTCTACATTAGAATTTAAAGAATCTATTATGAAGATAGCTCGAAGTCGTTCTGATGATACTGCAAAAAATGTTATTGCTCGCATTGAGTATGTGTATGATTTAGTTGCTGCTGAGGCTAAGTACCATATTAATTGCTACAACTCCTTCTTGAGACCCACTACTGGGGTGAAAAGCTGTCGTCCTCAAAATGAAGCTATAAATTCTGCAATGGATAAAATATTTACATACATCGAAAATAGTGATGATATTCTTAACAAAGCTTGGTATGAAAATAAAAAAAGTAATGAAAAAGAAGAAAAGTTTAGATTCGTGAAAGCTGCAGCAGCAATCATTCGAGAGGATATTCAATCTTTAACATTTGATAATAGTGATTATCCCTCGCCTAATCGAATGTTTGAAGATATATACAGTGTTATACCGGAATCATTGACATACTTTTTAGAAAAACTTATTCTTAAAAATTAAAGATTCAAATTAGAACACTTTAAAGTAGTGTGTACAAATATTAGTCATATTATTATGACTGCTATTAGGCCTAGATCATTCAAATCAAAATTGCAATTAGGTCTTTCGATATTTTTTCATCGACGGTTTGGATCAAAACGACTTATCGAAATTTTTTCGTCTCTTGGTTTGTGTGCATCTTACACTGACACTATGTTGTATGAAGCGGCCGCAGTAAATAATAAAAGGGTAGAATTATCTTGCCTTCCACCAACATCTGCCGCTGCTTACCAACATTTATGTCGAGTGTATTATCAAATCCAAGTGTGGCTAGGCAATGAATTGAATCCGGAAGACTGGGGTTGGACATTAGTAGATAATACTGTGGTGCCAATTCATACTTTACTCCCACCTGCTCCAGAAAAACTTCTGAACACCATTTTTTGCAACTGCAAAAAAGGTTGCAGTGGAAACTGTGGCTGCAAAAAAGTTGGATTGTTTTGCTCAGTAGCATGCACTAATTGTCAAGGTCAGTCTTGCTCTAATACTATATCAATTGCCTCAGGTGAAAATTTAAATGATATCGACGAAGAATCATCTGATGAATTTTTATTTGAACAATGTACAGATATACAAGAAGAAGTAGAAGAAAACCAAGGAGAAAACGAAGACATTATAGTTGAAGTTGAGCTCGAAGACTATCAGTCAGATTAAAATTTTTTTTAAATCAATTCACATAATTTTATGAAATAATTTCCAATAATACCATATTTTATTTCATATTGTATTTTTTAATAATACACACTAAACACTGAATCACGTCTGGTGGAATATTCCTATCGGGGAGACCACGTTAAAAAAAAAGCGCCGAGCACACTACCTCATAGGTGGTGCGGAAATGTGTGCATATTACGCAGAGTACGGCTCTTCCTACTTTTGGGATCGCCATATCTCTGGAATGGTGGGTCGTAGCAAAAAAGTATAAGAACGTTTTTTGTAGGAAATTTAATAATCTACAACTTTTACTTTAACCATTTTCGCGAAAAAAATGCAAAAAACGTATATTTTTGACCTTTGACCTCGAATATCTTTTTTAGCAAGCATCGGATCAACGGGGACTTTTCACATATTATTTGTATTCGTGAACTGAAGGTCTACGCCAATTTTCAGCTTTATGCGAGTTAATGCAATTTGAAATGTTTATTTTGACCGGACTATTATTCAATTTTTACTCTTTGTTTGCAATCGAACAGCAGAAATCACTAAGCATTGAGTCTGTTCTTTTTCCAGTGAAACGGTCTTCGAATGCCATTATGGTTTGATGAAATCTTTCGCCAGTTTCGTCTGTTTCTGTGGACAATTCTCGTTCGTAAAAATCGAAATGTGCATGTAGCATGTTGATTTTCAATGACATATTAACGCCTAGTTTGCCGAAAGACTTCATCATGTTGTCAATATAATCACGGTACTCTGGTGAGCCGTCGGTGGTGCAATGGGTAGTGTGCGCGCCTCTTGTACTTCAGATCCTGGGTTCGATTCCTGCTCTGACCACCTTCAAATTTCTTTCGGCGGCGGTCACCTCGCATAGTGACGGCGACACTATCGAGTATATAGCCATGAAAAAGCTTCTCAAAATACCGTTCGGAATCGGTGTAAAACTGTAGGTCCCAATCAGTGAGTGAAAACTGGAAAGCGTACAGCTCAGTGATTGTGAGAAGTTCTCCCCGGTCCCTTCATGGGATGTAATGGGAAACCATTTATTTATTTATTTACTCTGGTGAGCCATTTTTGCAAAGAACGTTTTCAATTACCGCACGAATTGAGTTCCATGCGTTTAGTTCAGTTTCAACTAACATTTCAGAAAAACTCGCATCCCTTAAAAGTTTCCGTATATCTGGACTGTTAACTACACCTGTTAAAAAAAAAAAAAATATATTGCAGTCACACACTTTTAGTTACACAAAATTACCCGCTTTTAATTTTTCAATAGATAATTTTGGAAAAGCGTTGTTTTTCAAGTATGGTAATGCATTTTCGTTAACGCGAACCAAACGCTTTAAAAAATTCTTTACAACTTCCAGCTTGATATGAAGGTCCGGAAGCATTATTTTCTGAAGGGGGATCAATGGTGGACGAATTACATTAAATTCGCCAACAACTTGCGAATCGCGTTTTGGCCAACCTCGCTTTTCGTACTGGTGGCATTTTGCATTTACAAAAAACACACATGTACTTTGTATAGACAGTTTGCATGCCAGCTAATAGTGAAACAACCTTAAAATCACAATTTGCACGCCAATTGTGTTCGTCGTAACTGATGCGTTCCAGAATTAATTTCATGGTATCAATGGCACTGGTTTAACGCTGCTGTTTTCAAATAGCAAGAATACTTTTAAGCTTCTGGTTGAAGAGTCTATGAAAAGACGCCATAAAGATGCATTATAGTTGCAGATTCCCATTTCATTCATTAAACCGGGAATATCTAGACAATATGCATAAGCTGCGTCCTCGGAAAGCATGGAATACGGCATATAAGGTTCTTGCCGGTATTTGTAAGATGTAACTTTTACACCTGGTGCCAGCACGTTGACGCTTCTTAGTTCCGAAGCCAAAGACATTGCATTATTTTGAGATAGCTTCAGATTTCAAACGATTCTATCTAAATGTTCCTGCAAAATGAATGATGGATATTGTATAACTGGCTGAAGGTAATCAGAATCAGCATGATGTAATGATGTTGTTAAAGTTTGTGATTGTACTTCATAGGACGCAGTATTACATTGGGATGTACTGGGACAGGCAATTCATCACTGTGTGGAACTGGTACGTGAGCACTTGGCACACCTTTGTATATAAAACCGTATCGGTCTATAAGAATAAATTATTGTGTATTCCATATATAGTCTATCTAAGTGAACTTACTGTTTTGATTGAGACCATTTACATCGTTCTTGCACGCGTAGCAATTTTCTGTATCATGTTCCCCTAGATTGGTCCATATCATTGGAAGTCCAAATGGCATCGAATATCACCGTAATTTCCACCATTTGTTTAATGCAGTAAAACATGTGATGCACGTAAATGCAGGTGCTGGATGATCAACATTTCGCATTTCTTCAGCGGGGGTAACCAAAAAATGCTGATTGTAAGTTTTGAGGGCATCTTCAAGCAACTGTCGTGGATGATTTTTCGGTGTACATTTTCCACACACAAAACAAAACATATTTAAGTTTTCGCAATATGATCTGCATTTTTCGTCACTCATTTTTCTATGTTTTCAAAATGGTCAATAAAATGCTTATATTTTTCATGTGTTAACATCTATAGCGGCGGGTAGGGACTAATCTGTCAAAGTGAACACTTTGATATATATGTTGTAACATCTGTTTGTAATAGGGATGCTAATCCCAAAATCCCGAATCCAAAAATTATTATAATTATAATGGCCCCAAATTGTAAGAGGTAAACTAATTCTGCTTCCTAATAGATGACTATTATTTCAACGGTTACACTTTGTCTAAAAAAAATATATAAATTGATTTAACAAGAACTTTTGCAGGTTTTTCCCTCAAATACAATCAAAAATCACCTTAAATCTACTACAAATTTAAAATCGAAATATCTCGTTTTTTTAAAACGGAGTATACCACTGGATTCTATGACGCAAAAATTAGTTGGGGTGTCTCGGTATTTTTGTGTGTCATTTCAAAACTTCCAATTTTACTCACAGTGTTATTAATATCTTATGCTGAGGGAGTCTCCCTAATGCTAATAAAATATTGTATTGCATTTGCTGTATACTACTGTTTACTAAACTATATTCTCAATACTTATAAAACTTGTTTTCAAAGCGGCTGAAAGGTTCGCCTGGTCGAGCAACACCGCACATACAAAATTTACATATACCCAATTTGGTCCTTGTCACCTACATCCTTTTAACATTATTCACCCAGCTATTTTTTAGTATATCCCTTTTTTCACAGGTTATCTTTTTATAAAAAGTCATTAATTTTACAGTTTGCACGTACTTGACAACTGAGGTGGACTTCAGTCAGATTAATAATAATATCCTCTAAACACAAATTTGCGTTCACCCCAAAAACTGTCCCATTTTTGAAAATAAAAAGACTTGTATTTATGGTAAACCAGAAGATAATTAAAAAAACTCATTTCATGATATCCAAGCAAATCATTCTACTTCCGTACTATTTGGGGGATTACTTATCAGGATTTTAAAAGCTACCACGCATTATGTGGTATGATTCATAATGGACTCATGGTACACCACTTCCTGTTGCCACATTCGAAACAAAAACACAAAGTGACTACTTTAAAAGCGGTGATTTTTCACATCGGTCTCATTGTACATAAAATATGGAATTTGGTTGTGGGGAAAAAGAAAAGAAAACTGTGCTTTTTTCTTTATCTATTCCTCGTATTCGACTGCACTAAAGTTATAAGTCTAGTTGCTAATGATGCTACTGCAAATGTTGATGGTTATATCTGTTGGCGGCGATAAGATATAATCTTGCTTTTTGATTGCATTAGTGGCACAGATGTATTACTTCTTTTAGGTTTTGCTCCTGCTGTTAATTATTATGAAAAATAAAATAAGTATTCAATATTATTATTTTACTTTACAGGGTTGGGTGTAGGTGACAGTCGACGAATATCTTATTTAGATGGGTTAGTCTACGAAATAATGTTTAAGTGCTTGACCCACCGAGAAACCAGTAAGTTTCCTCTAAGAAACTATATAAGTAGTGTGACGACGAAAGTCCTACATCACGATGGCTGGCGTAATTGTTGTAAAGATATTGATATATATTTATGAATTGAATTGAATATGAATTGGGTAAAAATAAATTTAAATGGACATAAGTGACACAACTTATTAGTTGTGACCGCATTTGTTTACAACCAAAGTTGTTACAAAATTTTTTGTCAACAAGATACCGTTCGGGCAGCCAGACACCTAGGTTTGAGTGATAATTGGAGCGAACATTTGTTATACAAGTTCCTTTTATCACAGCGAGATGTTGGCGATGATCACTAGGGAAAAAGAAATATCATTGACGTCTCCAAAGTGCAGTGAATGTTCTGCCAGCTATTTAAAGGGGCAAGAATTACAAATCGTGGTCAGTCGGTCAAGTATAGTAGGGAATTTTAGTTCATTCAAGTCCGCGCTCTTTTATGTTCGGTTCAGCAGAATTAAATACATGCATATGTAGCTCATTAATCTATTTCACTATTTCATTGTTTAATGCCAGTTCAAAAGGTCATATGACATGTGAGCTAAAGAACCTATTTCAGTTCAACTACACCCATGGAAGTAATTATTTGAAAACAGGTTGTAGTAACCGTAAATTCGGTTGTTGCCACTGAATTGCGGTGGCTATAACTAAATTGAGGTTGTGATGATACAATTTAGTCCCCACAACTGAAATTCGGTTGAAGCAACCTCGTTTCATAATTGATTCGGTTGTGACAACTTCATCTTCAAATATATTCGTTCTGTCAACTAAATTTTGTAAAATTTTTGGTTTGTTTGAAACGAATTGTTTGAAAACAGGTTGTACCAAACGTAAATTCGGTTGTTGATACTGAATTGCGGTGGCTACAACTGAATTGAGGTTATCATGATGGAATTTAGTCCCCACAACTGAAATTCGGTTGAAGCAACCTCGTTTCATAATTGATTCGGTTGTGACAACTTCATCTTCAAATATATTCGTTCTGTCAACTAAATTTTGTAAAATTTTTGGTTTGTTTGAAACGAATTGTTTGAAAACAGGTTGTACCAAACGTAAATTCGGTTGTTGATGCTGAATTGCGGTGGCTCCAACTGAATTGAGGTTGTCATGATGGAATTTAGTCCCCACAACTGAAAATCGGTTGAAGCAACCTCGTTTCATAATTGATTCGGTTGTGAGAACTTCATCTTCAAATATATTCGTTCTGTCAACTAAATTTTCTAAAATTTTGGTTTGTTTGGCACGAATTGTTTGAAAACAGGTTGTACCAAACGTAAATTCGGTTGTTGATACTGAATTGCGGTGGCTACAACTGAATTGAAGTTGTCATGATGGAATTTAGCCCCCACAACTGAAATTCGGTTGAAACAACCTCGTTTCATAATTTATTCGGTTGTGACAACTTCATCTTCAAATATATTCGTTCTGTCAACTAAATTTTCTAAAATTTTGTTTGGATCAAGCGATTTTGGTATTAATGCGGATGGTATTAAATTGGTATTAAATTGGTACCAAAATCGGTTGGAGTGACCTACTGTGGCACGAATTCTTTTGCAACAACCGAATTTGTCATCAATTCCGTTGCATCTATCGAATTTGGTATCAATTCGTTCGCAGTAACCGAATTTAGCCTTAAGTCGGTTGCAAGGAACGAATGTGGCGTCAATTCGGTTGCTGTAACCGAAATTCTCATGAATTCTGTAGGTACAACCTAATTCATTTTCAATTCGGTTACCACAATATAATTCTATGAATGTCAAACCTGACGCGGAAATATCAGGTATTTTCGTGATTGTTAACAAAGGTAAGTGAAAATATTGTATTTATTGTTTATGCCTTATAACGCATTTTTTCGCAGAAAATGTCAAATAAGATATCAACAGTTTTGAAATTTTTCAAGGTCGGTCATTTGACATATGCTGCAACCGTCTGTATATAAACGGTTTAGTTTAGTGCGTTATGGCATGTTTTTTATGATTACGCGGGGATGAATCCGGGGTTTAGAACCACGCCACTGTTGGCAGAGCTAGCCACTGAAAATCTCGTATATGCACTTAGACTCCCATGATTATCGAAAAATCCGTGCGTAACATAAATGGCATACGATGATTTTATAGTCTTGTTGGTCTGTGGAGTGCTTAGGTCAGTCTCTATGTGCTATTATAATCAGTGCCGTGTTTCTTCTGAAGTGCTTTCGCCATTCTTAAGTCTCGGTTCTCCCGTCTTAAGCCCTATCTCTCTCTGACGCCGTTTCGCCAGTTTTCAGGCCCGTACTCAGCCGTGTTTCATCTATATAGCTTACGACAGTCTTCCGCATCGGTTCTCCTGTGATCAGTCTTGTCGCTCTAAGGCTCTAAAGTAATAACCCGCCAAATCTGTCCAATAATAAGCCGATTTAACAGAAATACTTTTTACACATTTATTGTATGCTTTATTTATCAAAGGCACAAATTATCGATACAGCACGTTCGGTTGTCGATACAAGACTAAATCTCTTTATCTTTCTGCCAATTCACTTGATCGCCGCTGAGTGTTGGTTGGCATGGTTGTAAGTGTGTGTGTCCAGACACAGGCTACCACAAAGTGCTTTTGAAAGTTTTCAGAAACATTCTCAGTCGAAGTGCTTTGAAATTCTGAAGTGATTTGTTAGTCTCCGGCTTTCGTACTTGGCGGTGTTTTTTGAAGTGTATGTACCAGTCCTCAGTCGCGGGACAGAGGCTGCTTGTCCAAGCTAGCATACTCGTTTTTCTCTGAAGTCTTCTCCAAAGTGGTGATACAATCTTGCAGCCGTGTCTTCGGGAGTGAGTAATTTAAGATATGTTGGTTATAATTACATGAATTCCCGTTATTTCTTGAAGTTTCAATGAAGCGATATGTTCTGACCGTTGTTCGCTCTCTCTGTCACACAAATACATTTCTGCGGTGAATCCTTCCCCACCATCTGCACCCCAGCAACCAGAAGAAACTTTTCCTTGCAGTAGGATCTCATAGTATACATTTTCCTGCTGGATAGTGCTGACCACGTGCTGAGAAGTTTTTCAGTCTACTCGTTTTCTTCCAGATCGCTACAGCTGCGGTGGAAGACAATTGGCTTGACCTTTAGTCCTGTAGCACGACTTCCAGTCAGACAGTGTTCACACATCCATTGATAACCTGAGACAGGCCTGTGCCAGAAGCTTCATAAGCCGGGCGTAGTCGAGAGAACTGTAAGGTGCTCAGGGCAGGTATGGAATACACGTTCTTATGTAAAAGAGCCTTACACACTAGCCTGTCCACCAACGACGGTCAGTTTAGTGCCTTCCTGTAATATTTACACCTATCGTGTTTACACCTAGTCTATTTTCACTTGCTCATCTGCCTAAAGTCGGCAAGTTACTTTGAGCAATTCTCTTACGGTATAGAGATACTCGCCCCCTTATCCCTTTTGCCAACAATTTTATAATTTATCCCTAGAGTGAGCAGCATTCTATTTAGCGCTATGTCCTCCTGAAGTGCAAACAAGACCATTCATTGAGGTGTGCGTTAGTTAACATCACTAATAAAGGTTGAAGTACCCAATTCTGCTGGGCATTTACTAGATTATCCTTCTAAGCCCCATCTTTTAATTTTGTTTCTGAAGCACATATGCGATGTAATCATTTAAGCCTATTAGCCGGGGTATGTAAAAATGGTCCACGACTTGAAGATCCGCTGGTGACTCGTTTCACTCGGATAACTCATTTTCAGTAATCGATAAAACAATTAATCAAACGTTTTTCATATAGTTTGGAATTCCCATATATCGCTTGTTGTAAAAGTGTTTCGCTTCTTGTTAACGCTTTTAATTGTTAACCTCGACGTAAGTGGTACATTTGATTCAACAAATGTTCGTTTTCAGCAATTACGATATTAATTACGATATTAAGGACATTTTTCATAGAGTGTAGATTTCTCAATGAAGAAGAAGAACTGCCTTTATAAAAATGTTCCTAACAATTTAATATAGTTTTTCTATGTAACTTTTGTATTTTCTAAAAATGTATTCTGGCATAAGGTTTACGGCGTGTACTTATATTTGCCATAAAGAAATACATTTCTGTATGAGTTTTTTTGGACAAAAGGAAAAAATATTGTTCGGTCCATTAATTATTTTCTTTAATGCCACAATAAGAATTTACCATTTTGCATTTGGTGCTGTAGGGATTATTTTAAAAACTCATAAAATGGAGCAAGGATTATGCTGGATCATACATATTTCATATTTAATGCGCCAGCACGAATATCATAAATATAAAGGATTTTACTCGCAAGTATTTAATGACAATCATTTTGTTAATGTTAAGTTGTTCTATTTAAATTGGTTTAAATTGTTAATTGGTTGAATTGCAAGCTAAATTTGTTCTTTAAAGGTAACAATATTTTTGTAAAATAATTAGAGTAATCGTGTAAGAAATGCCTAACAGCCTTATGCATAAAAATGTGTGATAGAATTGAGAGACCTTAATTGTAGTTAGTTATGATGAATCGTGTGTCAAACCTCTCATAACCTTTTATGAATATGGCCTCCCTTACCCCTAATAACTCGACCAAAAAATTATTATTAGGGGTAAGGGGGTGGGGAGGGGGTACAAACTTGAAGTTGGTATTCTTCTTAAGGTCCTCTACATTTCTTACTCAGAAGTCAAACTTCAATTTTGAAGCGTTCTGCCTCTAATTCAGTCTCAAAAATATTACAGTTGTTGACATCCCAGCAAACTTTGGGGTCAAATATCTCGAAATTTTGACGTGGTAGAGAAAAACGGGAAACGCCATTAGATTCGGCGTATCAAAATTATGCAGGTTCGCTATGTTTCACTCAATTTAGATTTTTAAAGTGCAAAAATCACACACAGTGTTATTAACAGAAAATATACACTTACATTACACTGATAGGATGTTTCTCGATGTCGAATGAAAACATAAGCGAACGAATGACAGTCACTCGAATGCGATTAAATTTGGGTTTCTTAATCTCTTAAATTTCCGTTCTTATGCAATTTGTACGTGTTATGTAATGACGCATTTATGAATTTCCAGATCGACATTTTTCATTTGATTACAGTTTTCCTAAAAATTACTACTTTATTGTATTGGCTTGAATACAACCCTGCTGGTCAAACAAATACAACAAGCCAAAAACAACAGGCATTTTGTTATTGCTCAGTGCCTGTATTGTGTCAACTCAGCTGATTGAAAAATAATGAAAATGTATACAAAATTGGAAAAAGTACCATTTACAAAATGCATGGAAGCAAATTTCTGTTAGCAGCAAATTTGGATTTTTTTCGTTTTTTTTTTGCCTGGTAGAGCATTAATGAGTATTAAAACAAATAAATTTGCGGAAGTCCATATTTTCCGAAATATTGGTCTCCAAAGCTTGAATGTATAATCGCACATAACTCTGCCATTTATTATCCGATCCTGATGAAATAAATTTCTTAAATCGTTAAATTAATATTTTTGTTCCACCGCTCTGGCAGGAGGGATCAAATTCCCCAAAACACCAAAACAACACCAAAACACAAGAACAAAAGGTTGATTAAACCACAAAAGTGAGGTTAAAACATTTTTTAAATGAGCCCTCAATGGGTTAATAAAAGGAAATATATTTATATACAGAGTTATAGAGTTTCACAAGGGCTTTGTAATGATACATATTTGAAGCAGATCCGATGATAAATACCTGAGATTTTTCAACTCAGCGCAAAAGCCTTTACCGCTGGTGAAATTTTGGTGCAGATATGATTTTGCTGCTAAAATAGTTGTATGCCAATTTTTGTATTATGCTTCTTACAGATTCATATTAACATCCCGATTTTACAACTAGAATAATTTACTGGTCCTTATTCTCACAGACTCATGCTAACATCCCGATTTTACAGCTTGAATAATTGACTGGCCCTTATTTGAATGCATGTGGCCGTCGGTGGTGCAATGTTACTGTGCGCGGCACTTGTGCATGAGATCGTGGGTTCGGTCCTTGCTCTGACCACCTTAAATATCTTTCGACGGCGGTCACCTCGCTTAGTGATGGCGACACTATCGAGTATTTAGCCATGAAAAAGCTTCCCAACATACCGTTCGGCACCGGTGTAAAACTGTAGGTCCCAATCGGTGAGTGTAAAACTTGAGCGCGCTCAGCTCACTGGTTGTGAGAAGCTCTCCCTAACACCTTCAGGGGATGTAACGGGAAACCATTTTGATTTTTTATTTTAATGCGGTTGGATTTTGTTTCTCAATTCATTTGTCTATAATTGATTCTGACTACTGATACTGATTAGAGCGCAAGTAGGATTACCGTTGTTCGCAATTTCACATAATTGCATATATGTATGTATATTCTAAAATTACAGATCTAAAGTTAAAGCTTAAAATTAAACTTTATCGAAAATGACACGGTTCTGACAACGGATTCTGGTAGAGAGGTTAAAAAAGGTTTACGTGTATCGGCGTTTTGAAAGTTCACATATGCGGGTAATAAAGGGGTTGGGGGGGGGGGGGGGGTTAAGATTCCCCCCTCCTTGTACTTTCTTATGATGAATCGATATACGAAACCATGTGATCCTTACATTTTAGGTAAAGAATGGTGTTCAGCAATTTTGTATAAACTTTTACAAGAAGTATTTTCGTAGAACATTCTAACCCTCTAGCCCGTCAATATATGGCTGTTTTATGCGCCTTTTGTGGAGAAGGGTAAAAAACACCCCTAAAACAGGGGCGTGACGGGTTAAAATTTACCACTAAAATATATATCGTAAATTTCTGTTATAAGTCCCTCCGATGAGTGAGAAGGTCCCTAGGGACCTTTTTGCCTTTTCAAACTGAAATTACTCCTACTTCGGCCACAATAACCCCACCCAAAGTTACTCTGTATTCCAAGAGTATTTTGTTGTGCATCTTTTGGAAAAAAAATCAAGCCGATCGGATCATTACTTTAGGAGTTATTGAGGTTTTAGTGAGAATAGTACGCGGACGTGTGAATAGGTCCGTATGGACCTTGTACTGAATTTCACTAATAAATGCATGTTTTTGGGCATCATTATAATTTTTTTATTGTTTCAACACAAAATTTACTTGTTCTGAACACAAAGACCTAAACTCAAAGACATTATGGATGATGATAAAAACAAAAAATTCTAAGAAAAAATTCTAAGAACAAAAAGTAAAATCGTGTGTGATAGAAACAAAAATATAAATATGGCAGATGCAAGTAATCTGGACGTTGCTGAAATTGTTGTACGCCGTAGTAATTAGTAATTAAAAAAATTGAAAAAATTATTTTTGTATGTGGAATTTAGTTATAAACAATAAAAACAAAAAAAATCAAAAAAAAATTGTTTATATGAAAAAACATGATTTACAAAAAAGGTCCGTAGGGACCTTTTCACACGGCCGTGAAGTTCAGAACTGTCACTCATCGGAGGGTTAAATGCCAGAAATAAGTCAAAATTGAAAATGTCTGTTATGGGTTAATTTCTTACTTATTCCGAATTGGTGAAAAAACGTCAGAAAAAACTGAATTGTAGAGGGATTGTGTGTATGGAAAAATATTCTACGACATATAGTGAAATTTTGCGTCGAATATTCTTTCCATACATCATAATATGAATGTACAAGAGGGGGAAAACTATAACCTCCCTCTTTAATTACCACAATATGTAAACTTTCAAAACGCCGATACACGTTAAACTTTTTTAACCTCTCTACCAGAATCCGTTGTCAGAACATTGTAATTTTTTTGTGTTCCACATTATTCCACTGTATAATTTCTATCTCTCATATCTCGTCCTTTTTGGCCAATCTCTCATATCTTGTTCTTCTTATTTAATTACTTATAGGAGTATAGATTTATTACAAAAACTTAAGCTTTAATCATAGCACGTCTTAATAATGCACAGAAACTACACTTAACATAGAAATTGAATAAAAGTTTGTACCAGGAATTTAAATGACACGCATAATATATGGAAAAAAAGAGTCACCAGGGTTTAAAGTTTTACATAGTCATCCCAACCATTAGATGTCACAATCGCCTCCAGATTTTACAAAAATTCAAATATTATACAACGAAATTTAATACCTTAGCTATTTTTAGACCAAGAGCTCACGTTTCTATATTGCTCCAACAAATTGGTTGCTACTTTCAGCTTTATAAATTACACACGTTTTCCGATTTCAACGAAACTTTGTATACCAATTCCTCTTAAGTCAGAGATGACAGTTTTTAATATAAAAATGGTTTTTGGTTTAAAATTAAATTTTGTATTCAGGTCGATTCCAATAGTCACCTTCACCATCAATACGCGCCCCATTCACTTTTTGCTATTCTATAATACGTTGGTGATGTTATTGCTAAGAAACATATATGTTTAGAGATGTGCAAACAGAAACATGTGTTTTCTTTCACATCATATATATTCTAAAATACTCGTGTCACTAATTTATGTGTAATTTTCGTTCGATGACAATATCCGCGCGTCCCGGAAGCATCCCGCCGTGTTTTCGATTTGATTTTGTCTTCTAATTCCGACAAAATATATTTGAAGGCCTCTTTGTTAATCCTAAAATGTTTTCTGAAACTTTTTTCGGCATTAAAAGGGAGCTCTATGATTTTTTTTAAAAACACACCTGATGTTAGTCATGGAAAATCTATCCATCGTGTTGTTTCATAAGTTGTTAAGGACACTTCGTAGATTTCCCGAGTTATCAGTAACATCAAACGCAATGGAATCCATTCTAAATTAAAATATAAGTTTTTGTGTTCAATTTTTGTTAATGACGAATAGTTTTCCCAATCAGCTGATTACACCTACAGTTGATTTAATTAGTGATGTCTAAAATTTTACAATTTTTATCGATAAGTCATCACGAGTATTTTGGAAGGCGTCGAAAGTGAAACGTTGCCTTCGTCGAAGTGAATCACGTATTTAGGAACCGACCTGATTATACAGTATTATAACTGTGGCAACAGAATTGAAAACTGATTCGGGTATACTAACAGAATTCACGAGAGACTCGGGTGAAGCTCATGTTTATGAATATTGCAACCATATTAATGCCAAACTCGGTTGTTGCAATCGATGTAAAGTCATTGCGACTGAATTTATACAAAATTCGATGGTTGTAGTCGAAATTATGTCAACATCGTTCTTCCACAACATTTCGTATGGAGCCATGGCGATTTCATCGACGAAAATTAATTTATTGGCCTTCCTGTGATTTCTCCAGACGATCAAATAGCTGTTAAATCTCCTAAAATTTGTCCGTCTGTTTGAATTGGTACTTTAAGTAACGTGTCGAGTGTTGTTTCACCAACAAAGCGTGCCGTCGCTGCTTTCCTGTCATAACATCGATTGACATGTTCTGTTAGGGCGTTGAGCGTGAACATCGTGCCCACTCCAGCACCGCCGACAAACATTCTGCTGCGGCTCAGACCTGTATTAATGTACTTTTGTACTTTCATTGACTGTTTTAAAACCTCATGAGGTCAGACGTCTTACATATATTAACTAAACAAACAAATTAAACAAATTTCAACATATTATTCCAACTGGCTATATCCTTCGCCTTTTCTCACCAGTTGGTATGTCAAACGAAGAATCCTTCCGTATCCTTCTTCCTGGTCCTTCCACCGGAGCCTTGGCCGTCCTCTGTTCCTGCTTCCATCGGGTACGTTATCGAAAACCTTTCGAACTGGCTCATCTTCATCCATTCTGATAACATCACCTAGCCAACGCAATTGGCCCAATTTGATTCGTCTAGCTATGTCCACTTCAGAATATATATTATATAGCTCTGCGTTCCAGCGACGTCGGTACTCGCCATTTCCCCTTACAGTAACACATATTTTTTACGGAGAAATTTTCTCTCGAAAACTCTCAGGTCTTTTTCATCCGCTTGCGATATGACCCCAGTTTCAGAGCCATATGTCAAGACAGATAATATGAGAGTCTGATATAGCTGGACTTTTGTCCGTCGAGAGAGGGCTTTGTTCCTAAACTGCTTGCTGAGCCCAAAATAGCATGTATTTGTAAGCACAATTCTCCTATCTATCTCCAGGCTGACGTTGTTGTCCTTGTTCCAGGCGCATCCATTTATGTCCATTCATCTACCACTTCAAAATTAAATCGGTTGTCAACGCTCAAATACGGACCAAGTCGAGAGGTTTCTCTCGTCGTTGACACTATCAATTTTGTCTTGCCCTCATTAACAGCAAGACCCACTTTCGCTGATTCCTTTTCGATTCTTGAAAATACTGCAGTAACCTCTCGAAAATTTCGCCCAATGATGTCTATGTCGTCAGAATACGCCAGCAACATTTGACTTTTCGTGTTGATGTTATTGTCCATATTTACTGCAGCCATTCTCATTATTATCTCCATTAAGGTGTTAAAGAGATTGCACGAAAGTGTGTCGCCTTGTCTCAGTTCTAATGGTTCAGTGAGGTCTTTCCCCACTTTCACTGCTGATTTGGTGTTGGTCGGCGTCATTCTACAGAGGCAGACAATTTTCCCCGTATGGGGCTATCGAAAGCAGCTTTGTAATCGACAAAAAGGTGGTATGTATCGATTTGATTTCGTGGGTCTTTTCCAAGATATGGCGTAACGTGAATATTTGGTCAGTCGTGGACTTGCCTGGTCTAAAATCACATTAATAAGGTCCAATCAGGTTTTCAATAATTGGCTTTAGTCTTGCACATAATACGGTCGACAAGACCTTATACGCGGTGGATAAAAGACTGATACCGCGATAGTTGGAACAGACACACGGATCACCCTTTTTGAATACAGGACATAATACACTGAGACTCCAATCGTCGGCCATAGATTATTGTGGTGCATGATATATGGTGCAATGGTTAGTGTGCGCGGCTCTTGTACATGAGATCCTGGGTTCGAACCCGGCTCTGACCACCTTCAAATTTTCTTTCGGCGCATAGTGACGGCGACACTATCGAGTATCTAGCCATGAGAAAGCTTCTCAAATTACCGTTCGGAATCGGTGTAAAACTGTAGGTCCCAATCAGTGAGTGAAAACTGGTCAGTGATTGTTAGAAGTTCTCCCCAGTCCCTTCATGGGATGTAATGGGAAACCATTTATTTTTTTTTTATGATATATTCAGTAATAATGTTGAATAATTTTCTCTGCTGCCACAAATATTCCGCATCTGCTCATCAGTCATCACCCGTTCGGAAACTTGATGTTCAAGTTGCGCCTCTTCAATTTTTGCTTGATTTTCAAGAAAATGAAAATCATGTGGCTGATTGAATACACTTTCAAGTTGTCTGTCTTTTGCACGATGTACATCGAAGTAAGCAATTTTTTGTCCCAATGTGGATTCTCGAGCCCGTAAAGCTTTGCGACCATTGCTATGTTCATCAATTAACGCATCTTTCGAGTAAACAGATATGAACCATAGTACGAGCAGGCTCTATAAATCAGTTTGTGGATCCATCGGTATTTGAAAGAATGGCATTAGTACACCAACTGTATTTATTTACTAGTACCATTTTAGTGTTGATTTCTATCTTGATGACTAGTCTTTCTTGACTATCTCCAGATTCGTTTACATAAAATGGTTTGTTTATCGCAAATTCAAGGGAAAAATGTTCACCGAGCAGATAAATAAGATATCAAGCTACGAAAAACTAGCTAATTTTAGGCGAATCCGTTCAAAGATTTATATACAGTTGGGCTATGAAATTTTTAATGAATTGGCGTCACACTCTCCTCTTTTCACCAAAATTGCAATTCAGTCTATATAACAAAACTCATCCTAATACCTTAAATAACGCCAGAGATTTTATTGCTTTAAAGTCGTGTTAGACGCACAACGCCTCACCCTTTGCCCAATAATACCAGGTATAGCTAGAAATCATCCCCGCTATTAAAACATGAATCGAATATGCTAGAAAGTTTACCTGTTAGAGAGTTATTGATTTATGCTTAGACGCTGGCACCACGCACTTTTCTTATGAATTAACGTGAATTATATACCGCTCGACTGTGTACCAAATCTCATCTCCGCACCCCATATAGTAAAGGGTTTTTCAATAAGAGCGCTACAAAAGTTTTTTTAAATAAATTTTGTTACTTTGTACAACCAGAAACCATCATCTGAGCAGTAGAAGAGCCCAGTGAAATACAGACAAGAAACCGAGCAAATAAAAATGTGGTAAAAATATAGATTATCTTTTTAAATCTCGATCTATCTTTATTTTTGGTTGATCCGATGGTACTACGGAAATTATACTATTAGAAAATCACACAACCCTTAATATTTATGTATGGTCATAATGAAAATTTTCGTACATCCAATGAATTTGCCGTTGCTGCAATGCAATCTTTCATAGTTATCAACCACACTATAATTTATTAAATTCAAATAAGTGTAATCGCTGTGTGTGGTTAAACGAAACTATTCCTGTCTTCTTGTTCAATGTAATGGAGTATCACATTGCTTCTAATATAAATTTAAATCAGTCCGAATTCAAATAGCAACAGAAATACTGCCAGGGCTAACATACACTTATTTCACGCCCATATTCTACAAATAGGGAAAGATGCAGGGAGATAATAGATGGAACAATTTATCTGGATATGTACTGCAATTTCATTCACCAGAAATATTGCCACAATTGCCTTTCTCATTGCTCCCCAGTTAAGTCATCATAAACTTCAAGACATTGCCACACTGCTGCTGCACTTCGCTACGACTAATGAGGCAACTTAAGTAAACATCGTAGCGATTTCAGATGGTCCAGCTAAATGAATGTCATCGATGGTTGACAAACCACCGGAATGCCTGCAGTTGTTCGCCATTTTTTATCTGTTGTAATAGTGGGACTGAATAGTACATCATAGTAGATAGTACATCAGAGGCGAATGAAATGCAACATATTTGAATCGGATAGATGAATGAAAGAGGGAAATTCCCACAATCACAGAGATGCAGATTTAAATTATGAAGTGCTTGTGGCTAATGCAAATAAATTGAAACTTATCAGGGTATGTTTGCAGAAAACAGAATGAGATTGAAAATCCAGAGCAAAGATAAATGAGGGAGGACGAAATGTATTACAAATTAGACAGAGCCTTACGAATCGACATGGTCATGCATAATAAGACTTATCAGTATGTATACTTGTATATTGTAGGGGTAATTTAGTGCATCAGATTGGTGTGGTATTGAAAGCCAATGTTGGTTTATCTGCTTAAGCTAGCGGCTATACCGTTCAATAAAAAGAATTTCCATGTGGATAAAGCCTGTCCATTCCTATCGCGACTTGTTGCCAACATGATTTTATTTATAGACCGGTGCAGACATTTCAAACAAATAATTCTTGTTGACATCATAAAAATTTTATGCCAAAGGCTATCAAGCAGTCAATCAATGGTTATACCAAAAAAAAAAAAAAAACTACACATAAACGGCTACAGTTAATGGCTTGATATCATATTGACACATTGTGGCAGCGGAGAAGAAGAAGAGCACAGCACATTGCAGTCACCACTGTATGGAAAATTCTTATTTAACCATCACAGCGGAAATATTCGATTTTTTTTGGAAAATTACCCTATTTTTCGGTTCAATGAAATTGATCAAAAATATTCAATGAATTGAAATATATGTATATACAAATTACCTTTTGCATCAACATCAATAAACTGCGTTGAAACAATACAGATGAAATTCAGTAAATTTAATTTGATATCATTACACATTGCACAACGTATGAATCACGGTGTGGATTGATTTGTCTTTCACTATTATACAAACGCATAAGTTTGCAATCTATTATGTTTATTTAGCAAATAATTTGTGGAAGTATTGATAGTCCTTATTTATTTAGGTGGCCTTAAACAACCCAGACAACCCAAGGGCCGAATAACATATTCCTCCAGCCGGCTCGAACTTCACCTATCTCCTTCAGTTGGTAATACCAAGCTCTCGTAGGCAATATTTCACCTAGTCTTTCCAGCAAAGTCTTGGTCGTCCCATTTTTCGATGTCCTTCGAGCAGGTCTTCGAATACCTTTCAATCTGATCTATTTAACTGATATGACCTAGCCAGCGGAAACGCGTTATTTTGACTAGCATAACTACATATTATAAAGCTCGTGGTTAATACATCGTCAACACACGCGGTCATCTATTGTAGGACCATATATTTTTTAGAGCTTTGTTCTATCGAAAAGTCCCAGTGATATTTCAGCAGCATGTGATGTGACCAAGGATTCCGCACCATAAAGCAAGACAAGTTGTATGGGAGTATGATATAAGGGGGTCTATAAATAAATAAATGGTTTCCCATTACATCCCATGAAGGGACCGGGGAGAACTTCTCTCAATCACTGAGCTGTGCGCTTTCCAGTTTTCACTCATTGATTGGGACCTACAGTTTTACACCGATTCCGAACGGTATTTTGAGAAGCTTTTTCATGGCTATATACTCGATAGTGTCGCCGTCACTATGCGAGGTGACCGCCGCCGAAAGAAATTTTTTTTTTTTTTTAAGGTGGTCAGAGCAGGGTTCGAACCCAGGATCTCATGTACAAGAGCCGCGCACACTAACCATTGCACCACCGATAAGGGGGTCTTCGTTTCTCAAAAGAGGTCTTTATCCCTTCTGGCCAGGCATATTTCATTTTTTGCTACCTATGGACCTGAACAGGAGAAAAAGGTAAAAAAAATGAAATTAAAAAATTTTCGGCAAATTTTTCACTTTTGCGTGCTACCTAAACAGTGTTAAGAATCATCTCTAGGAAGTTTATATGGTCAAGAAATTTGTTTCTTGAGATCTTAGGTAAATTTTTGTAGTTGATTGTTTCTTTGAATTTTGAACGGTTTGCTACCTATGGACCTGAACACGGGGAAAAAGGTAAAAAAAAATCGAATTTTTTTAAGTTTTTTGCGATTTTGATCTGGAAGGTGAAGTTTTATATGTTCGCAATTTTTGTTCTTTATGACAATAGCTACAACTTTGCCTCAGAGAGTAAATCGAAATTCTGAACGGTTTGCAAGATATGAGCCTGAGAAAATGATCACATTTTACGAAAATGATACCGAGGCCCCAAATCTTTGGCGGCCCATAAAAAAAAAGTGCATGACTTTGGCAAAAATTGGGAGACACGGGTCTTTTTTTTAGTCTTTTATCACGTAGTGGTGTCCGTATATGGTTATTTTTTTTTTCGTGTTGCACTGTGTTATCTATGGTCACCCTTACCTCCAAACGGGTGAATGTTCTGCTTGTCGAAACTATTAATTGTGCCCTGACCGCACTTACTGCCAAACCCACGTGTGCTTATTCCTTCTCAATTCTCGAAAGTACTGCAGTACTTTTTCGCAGGTTTCGCCCAATGATGTATAAATCATCAGTATAGGTGAGCAGCATGTACCTTTTGCTGCTGGTACTTTTATTCATGTTGACTCCGGCTTTTCTCACGAAGATCTCAATTAATATGTTGAAGATATAACATGATAGGGTGTCGCCCTGCCGGACGGCGTTCTAAATTTTTCTATGAGATCTTTATGAATCTTTTGCTTTTGTTTGTTTTCCTGAGTTTTCTCTAGGATTTTTCGTAATGTGAATATCCGGTCGATAGTAGACTTTCCAGGCCTACAGACTTTCCTGGTGTGATAGGGTCCGATCAGGTCTGCAATAAACGGCTGTAGTCTTTGTCACATTACCCTCGAGAGGACTTTGTATATAATGTACACGATAGGTGGTACATATGTATACTAGGGTCGTATTTGTTGAAAACAGGACAAATTATACTTATAGACCAATCGTCGGGCATGCAGTCGTCTACTTAGATTTTGCATATGTGTTGATGCATGCAACTTTCCAACTCATTGCCGCCAGCCTTACGCAGCTCACCCGATGATTTATCAGTACCAATTTAAGCCGGGAACTTGCAGTTCTAACTTCACTTTAGACGCGATCGTCGTGTATTTCCTCAAGACCATAATCTATTATGAAACAGCCTGAGACAAGTAAAGCAGAGAAGTGGTGTTTCAATATTCCCAACATACTCTAACATACTCTGCATATCTAAATCTTGAGTCCCATCCTTATATCTGCAAAAGAGGAGTCCCGATCCATGGCCGCTGGTTTGGATTTTTACTATTCTGTTATTAGTCAACTGTGATACTACGGGCTAACGATATTAAGCGTTTGCCCCACCGGAGAACCATTTAGTTTACTCCAAGACGCTCAAGATCGTATCCACATCTATCTGAGATAATTCTCCCAGGGCTCTAAATAGGTAAGAGCCTATAGAAGATATCCTTCTGGCAGATAGTGCTGGATCCCTCCAAAGAATATGTTTAGTAGCCTGACATGTAGTCTCGCCGCATGTCTACCAGTCACACAGTGTCCTGTCAAATCTGGAACAAGCATTGATACATTGTGCCTAGATAAATGAAGAAGCTTCACGGATCTCCAGCTATCCACTATGGGCCAGAATTGAAATGAGCGTACACAATATGAGACTACACAACCTAGGAGCATGTCAAAATGCTCCAATTTTTATTGAACCTGTAAGGTAGTCCCTAGCCTGGTCAGCTCATCCGTGCTGCTGTTCCGCGGAAAGTCCCTGTACCCTGGCACCCATATGGTGAATATCGTACTGCTGGGCAATCTCGTTAAGGGATCTGCGGCAGTCCTGTGCAGATGTTGAATACTAGTTCCAGGGACTTGATGACCGTCTGATTCTCTGATAAGTAATCTACGGGTAACGGACAACCATAAGTCTTTCTGATCACTCGTTTTCTATCTATCCATGTAGAAATTAACATATTTCTCTTTGTCAGGAACTCCTTTGGTCCAGGAATCCCTTTTCCATATCAGACTGTGGTATTTCCGATCGGCTAGCCGTTCCAATTTCGAGTCGTCGACAAATGCAGGAAGAAATGCCTATCATGCCACATTGTGAGAGTTGCCTTAGCCTGATGGCACACATTGAAGCAGCCTACCATTTGCCAACAGAATAACTTGTTCTAGTAGTTATTGCCACGTCATCCGCATATGCAACAGTTTTCGCAACTGCATTTTCGAGAGAGACCAGTATTCCTCAAGGTTCCGTGGAAGCGGAGACAATACCCCTATTAGATGTGTTCCTCTGTTAACATGCCTTGTCGAGGTGCCCAATTCGGCTGTAACACGTCTCCTGTAGAGCATGTGGTAAACTTACTTTAACTTTTATTGACTATTTTACTACCAACGTGATACACATATCAATTAAACAAACAAATTTCAACATATTCTTCCAACTGGCTCTATCCTTAGCCAGTTGGTAACACCAAGGATACGGAGGGATTCTTCTGCATGGTCTTTCCAGCGGAGTCTTGGTCGTGTTCTTTTTCTGCTTCCATCGGGTACGTTATCGAAAACCTTTCGCGCTGGCTCATCTTCATTCATTTTGATAACATGGCCTAGCCAACGCAATTGGCCTAATTTGTTTCGTCATAAAGAATATAGGCTATATAGCTCTGCGTTCCAGCGACGTCGGTACTCGTCGTTTTCTCTATGGGGACCATTTATTTTACGAAGAATTTTTCTCTCGAAAACTCCCAGGTGTTTTTCATCCGCTTGCGATATGACCCAAGTTTCGGAGCCATATGTCAAGACAAGTAAAATGAGAGTCTGATATAGCTGGACTTTTGTCCGTCGAGAGAGGGCTTTGTTCCTAAACTGCTTGCTGAGCCCAAAATAGCATCTATTTGCAAGCACAATTCTCCTATCTATCTCGAGGCTGACGTTGTTGTCCTTGTTCACGGCGGATCCAAGGTAGACAAATTTTTGTGGCAAACAAGCTCCATAAATCCTTCACCTTAAAGACTGATAGCGTAAATTCTATGGCATTAGGAGTGATATGATTGAACGCACCCTTAATGTCAAGAAAGGCTACAGTCATGTACTCCTTAGTTGCAAACGATTTTTCTGTGTATCCTGTCTCCATAGACCTGCGAAAGCATTACGCATGCTGTGCACCAGATAACAATCTCGTATCAATACTTGACCGTAAGTGTATGCCTATTAGGCGTTCCAAAGTATTCAGTAGGAAGAAGGATGACAGGCTTATGAGCCTGAATTCTTTAGGAGCAATATAAGAGGGTTTTCCCGTTTTGGGAATGAACACCACTCTTGTCTCCGTACATCTTCTAGGATTGTACCTGAAGCTTTTACTCGCGATATACATCTTTGTTAGCCAGGAGGTCAATTGGTTGGCCACAGCCTGTAGATCCGCTGCTGATACCATGTCAGGACCGAGGGACTTACAGGATTTGAAGCTGCGTATAGCCATTTAAGTCTGGATTTAGTAGTAATTCCAATGGTATCAATACTTGACAGTAAGTGTATGCCTATCAGCCGTTCCAAAGTATTCAGTAGGGAGGATGACAGGCATATAGGCCTGAAGTTTTAAGGAGCAGTATAAGAGGTTTATCCCGCTTTAGGAATGAACACCACTCTTGTATCCCTACATTTTCTACTAATGCCAGGAGATCAATTGGTTGGCCACAGCTTAAAGATCCGCTGCTGATACCATGTCAGGACCTAGGGGGCTTAAAGCTGTGTATAGCCATTTAAGCCTGGATTTAGTAATAATTTCAACGGCAAATTCTGATTTATGAGGATTATGTTCACCTGCAGTGTTCTTCTCGTTCAGCGAGAAGTCAGAGAAATGAATGTTTAAATGTTGAATGTCAGATTGAATGTTGACTGTCGGCATACGCATCTGGATTCTAATTTGAAAGGGCAACCACTGTGGCGTTACTCTCCTGATTTCACTCCTACTGTGGGAAGATACTCAATAACTGATGGCATCCTTTTGTCATCCGTCCGGCTATCCGCCACCAGCTGACCCTCATGGTAGCCTGAGCTCAGTTTGGAATATATATGTTGGTTATTCAAGTTCACTACATCTCTTTACAACTAAATTATAAAGTTCGTCGAATACCAACCAAGGAAAGAAAATCCTCAAATGTAAAAATATTCAATATCGTCCAGCGAAGGACGGATGGGCTGGGTTACATTTTAATTTCATGTGAATATTAACAGAAATGTAAGACTGACTGTGACGGTGTATGTAATAAAACTGATCTATGCAAATTTCTATACGTGATTTTATTTTACAACTTAACTTGTAGGCCAACATCCTTAAACACATAATAAATATCACGCTCTACACACGCCGGAAAAAGACTTTCTCATGTTATCAGGCAAATATTCATGCTCGCACTTCGTCATACTCGTTGTAGCCTAACACAGACTGCCAAATAAAAGCTTATTTTATGACAATGACGTCGATAGTAAAGTATACTTATATATTATCTTATTTCTATGTTGTAAAATTTGCATTTTTGCCAGAAACCTCAGAATCACGATACATAGCTGTGCAGAATAATAGGAACAACGAGACTAAGAAAATTTAAGTAAATCAGTTATTGCGAATAATATTAGAGGCAAAGAAATACTTCCTCTTCGCCCATACGGCCTTCATTTAAAGGGAAGCTAACAAATTGTAGATAACTTTTTTTGTTTCTTAACTTAAAGGGAAGCTCTTAACTTAAAGGGAAGCTAACAAATTGTAGATAACTTTTTTTGTTTCTTCCCTTATTATATAATTGAAGTTTTTCTCCTTTATGTTTTTCAGTCATAATTCGGTTCGTTTTATTTGATAATAAATGATTTGTTTGTCTACCCTTTTTTGCCAACAATTGTTTCAATTATTACTCGCTGTAGTTAAAATCTTCCTCATATTATTTATCTTTATCAGATTATTAAAGCTTTGTAAGTCTTTATCGTTTGCTTGATATTTGACAAGTTCAAATAAATACGAAAAATCTGTATGAAAAGTATATGTAAGGACATACGAAATGTAAATTTTTGAGCAGATTAAAAGAAAGCTATCATAGTCATAAAACTACAATTTAAACTTAGTTTTCCATTAGACAATAGATGGGGAATGGGTTCTTAGTATCACTGAGTTATATGGTTCTGTTGTTTATAGACTTATTGCGACTAAAGTCCATCTGGTTTGCGGACTACAACACAATAATTTTCAGCGGCTATCAGCCCAACAACTACATAAAGGATATTAGTTATTCAACCTTAACTATTGCTTTGCTACACAAAACTATTACGGCGTATGAGTAAAAAATGTATGTATCAGTTACCAAAACCATCAACACCATCAAGAAGATTATGGTGGGTTTTAAAATTAAACGTGGTGTATAAATTCCAATTACCATAAGGGTGTCTCAATAAGGTTCCACTTTTTTAGTGCATTTTTTTGTGCAAGTGGCAACTCTTAAATTTGACAGCTATCACATTTGTTTATTCCGATTTTTATAAATGGAGCGCTTTACGAAAGAACACCCCTATATAATTGTGAAAACTTATTACAAAAATTTGGTAAGTTTCTTCGCAAACTTCAAAGAATTTTCAGTAGAGACCGTGCACCTAATGTGTCAACCATTCGAAGGTTGGTCAAAAAATTTTAAGAAATTTGTTCGGTTGTGGACAGCAGGATTGCTGTGCGTCAACGTACCGGTCGGCCTCTTGAAAACATTGCTGGAACACCAATTCGGCATCGTTCTCAACAATTTCAAATTTCACGAATCACTACGCAGCGAATTTTGACAAAAGACCTGAACCTTCATACGTACAAAATTCAGCTTACTTAGGAGTTCAAACTAGCAGACCATGGAAAGCGCCGGCAATTCGTTCAATAGGTAATGGAGCAAAGTGTAGTCAATGCCAGTTTTTCACAAAAAGTTATCTTCTCCGATGAAGCGCATTTTCATCTGAATGGCTTCGTGAATACACAAAATTGTCGAATTTGGGACTCAGAAAATCCTCATGCAATCCATGAGAAACAAATTCACCCACAACGAGCAACTGCGTGCTGCGGATTTTGGTATAACGGGGTGATTGGGCCTTACTCTTTTGAAGATACGGCCGAAATTGCAGTAAGAGTGAAAGGTCTTGCGCCCTCATCTGAACGGCACACCGCGCATGAATCATTCGATTTATTGCAGCAACGATTTCCAAAACAAATTATCTAAAGAAATTCTGATGTCAACTGGCCACCAATATCATGCGATTTAACGTCGTGTTATTTCTTTCTTTGGAGTTTTGTGAAATCTCGAGTTTATACGCATAAACCAGATACAATTCCGAATAACCCAGACACAATTCCTGAGATACAACAGCCGCATCTCTGGGAAAAGTCATGGAAAATTTCATGAAAAGAGTAATGACCTGTCATCAATGCCGTGGGGGTCATTTGACGGATATTTTATTCCATATTTAATCAGAACAGTTTTTTTTTACAATCCAATAAACAAGTCACAACTATCTCAAAAAAATACTTGTTTTTATTTTGAAATGAAAAAGTGCATTCTTACTGAGACACCATTTAGATTATCACGTAAACTAATATAACTTATATGCAATGGCTGTGGTGGTTTAATTGGGTTTGAAGAGCAAAAAGAAATCAATAATTTGTTTGGTTCGCAACAAAAATCAAGAACCCGCTATTGGTTAATGTCCACTAGATATATCGTTTCAATACATATGACAATGCTTTATTGTTTACGTAGTGAAATACGTCACTTGAGATACGCCACTTCAATAAAAAAAAATCAAAATTTTTAAATCAAAAATTGCAGCTGGTGGCGGAAAAATTTATTGGAACGTTTTAACTCCTAAACTTAGATTAGGTTTTTTTACTATTGAACTTCAATTGATAAACATTTTTTCGGTTATCCATTGCAACGAGAGTTTGTTGTATTAAGATACCCAGTTGAAAATTTCCTAAAAACCTTCATGATTTTTTATATGATAAAACCTTATAAACTACTTAAAACTAAATAATGTATCATGATGCCAGCTCAATGATATGGTTATATTCTGAATAGGACCATTTGGCTTTAAAAGTTTTGGAAAATTTGTCGATCTTGACGGCCACCAATTGAGTATCAGCAAGTTGGTGAAGTCTTGCCGTAAAGTAATATCTAGGCAGATTGTAAATTAACTTTAAAAGTTTATTTTGAATGATCTGGAGCCTTTTCAAGTGGCAATTTGCACTTTTTGGCCCAAACAGGAGCGGCATAAAACATAACAGCATGGAAAATTAATTTTAGAATCAACATTTTGTTGTTAATATTTAACGCCAAGTTCCGGTTTATAAAAGGACAAGGGGATCTTATAAGTATATTCGATTTGTTTACAATATAAGAAATGTGATCTTTGTATGTTAGTTTTGTGTCTAAGACTACACCTAAGTATTTTACATTGTTTTCCCATTTGATTTCACTATTATTAACATTTATGTTATTTTGTGGGATAAAACATTCCTTCCTTTTTCTGGTGAAATATATCGCCTGACTTTTGTCACAATTTATTGAAATTTTTTGAAAATTCATTCATTTTATGAAATATTCAATTAATTTAACAAGGGTCAATTGTAGGTTTGACAGAATTTCTAATGATAATTTACCCGCACATAATACAGCGGTGTCGTCAGCGAATATGGACATTATGCAGTTATTCAAAATTGGAATATGAGCCGTACATATATTATAAAGTATTGGAGATAAATATGAGCCTTGTGGGCAACCCGCATTAATATGGAATACCTCAGAGGATACAGAACCGATATGGACTCTAAATGTTCTGGTGGTAAGAATCTTTGGATTATCTTTATTACATTTGAAGGAAAGTTAAAGCGTATTAATTTATATATTAAGCCATCATGCCATACGGAGTCAAAGGTTGCCCTTATGTCTAGTAATACCATTCCGGTTGACCCTTGTTGGCTAAAATGACGAATTGTTGTATCCAGACTAGAGGATGAATGGTATTGTGCTTCGTACGAAATCCAAACTGTTGAGGCGGTAAAATATTAATTTCGTTCAGTAAATCTAAAAGTTTATCCTTAATAACTCTTTCAACTATTTTACATATAGACGACAGTAAACTTATTGGTCGGTATGAAGATGGGGAGTCACAAGGTTTACCGCGTTTCCTAATCGCAATGATTTTGCCTCCTTGAACTTGTTAGGGAAATAGCTTAATTTGAGGCTACTGTTTACAAAAATCGTCAAAAATTGTATGCCCTTTCTTTGAAGCGCTTTAAGACAACTGTTGTTTATGCCATCCACTCCTGGGGATTTCCTGGATTTCAGTCGTTTCATGTTCGAAAATATAATAGAAACATTAACATGAGCTAGTATTGAATTCATTAATTGTGTCTCTCACTAGGATTTCCGTTGATGGGTTCCCAAGGTTAGTAGAGTGTGCGTGGATATCACGAAAATTCTGAGCTAATAATTCACACTTCTCTGCCGTTCAGGTGAAGCATGAATTATTATGTTTTAAAATAGGAATGTTCTTGGATTTTTTCTTTATAATTTTTGTCAAGTTCCAAAATGGAGATGAACCTTTATCTAATGTGGACAAATAACTGATTCCATGCCTTGTTTTTAAATTTTTGATTATACGGTTCAGAGTTTTGAATTCGTGATAACCGTCTACATCTGTATGCCGTAGTCACACTCAGTGCCAACACACAAGCTCTGTCTACGTTGTGTACATATAAGCAGCGAACTAGTTTTAATGGTCACACAAGAATGAGTGATTGGATGCAATTCACATTTGCGTCACTACAGCATTGGTACTTAGTGGTACTAGACTCAAGTGGTCGCTTCCGAGCGAACAACCAGACAAGATTATAGCTCTAGTTCTGCAAAGGACAGGGGCAAATTTTGGGATCCGGTCTTTAGTAAAGACGGTGTAAATACATTGCTACACAGGGGATTCGGCTCACTGTTCCTACACAGGAGTTTCGGCTCACTGTTCCCATGTAAACCAGCCGATGATAACCGATACCGAACCGTACTAACCGCACATGTAAAGCACATACTGAGCCAGCATATCCGATACCGAGCACCTTACCAATTCGCAACCTGCCCCAGACGATTTCTCAATGCAATGCTGGTATTCCTGGAAGCGTGTTGTCAAGCCGAGACAAGTGCCCCCAGAAGATTATTGTCAAGCCGAGACAAGTGTCCCCAAAAGGGTGTTGTCAAGTTAAAACAAGTGCTGTCAACCAAGACTACTGTTCTCAAGCTAAGAGGAGTGCTCTCACACAGTGAAGCAGTTGATGTTATTCCTGTAAATCAAATTACTTTGTAATTTAAATATCAATAACGTATCTGAATTCGAACCCCCAAAAAAGGCTAAACTATTCTGTTCTTATTTCGAAAGGTTTGGTGGATCCTAACGAAAGACTCTGGACATGGCTGAGCTTACCTCAGCCCTCGACAAAACCACGTTACAGGGTGTCGTTATAAACTTTAAAAGAGGAGTCACAAAAATCTATAGCAAAATCTTGAATCGAACAAGAAGCAAGGGATCTTCTATATATTTATCATACCTTATGCATTAACATAGCGACTGCTATACACATAAATAGTTACAGTAATTGCCACAACGTCATACTGATAACAAAAGTTAGTAATAATGATTGGGTTTGTGTCATAGTTATGTTAAGTCAATACGTCTCAATGAACTGTCAGGCGGATGATATACAATAATTCACTAATGTGGCCAGAAATGCGATGTAATTAGTTAATGGTTACTTTGTGGTTAGTTTTGTGGTTTATTTAGAAAGATTAATTTTGAGGTTTTGGTAGTTATACACCCCCAGTGATGACAAAGAATTTTGTTGGTTGACTGTAGATGACTGATGTATTTGACCGCTGTATTTGGTGGGTGAAAAAGTGTTTTTTACACAATGTACATTGGTTTGTTTTCTGATGATTCCCAAAATATTTCGTATTTCGTGTTCTCTTGAGCTGGACCGTTCTTAAACAATTTAATTTTTAGTTTTTCAAAGAAATTTGTTCTTTAGCTAAAGACAATGTATACAATATTAGTATCATATGAAAGAGTATATAAAACGGTATATAAGGCATGTCCTGACACATCTTTTTCCAGGGATATTCTGCAAAAAATAGTATTTTTAAGTTTTTACAACGGAGGGTTTTCTGATTTAAATGTCAGTTTGGAGTAATTAAAAATTTTCAAAATTTGGACCTCAGAAAATGTATCACAAAATAAAAAAAGTATATTTATATTCTTGTCAAAAGAAAGGCAAAATGGGTATTGCCCTGTGTAGAACGTAATATTCTCACCGTATTGAAATTGTGGTAAAACGCGAACAGGAGTGAATTCCAAAAAAAACTGAAACACGTATTTAAAGGGTTTTTCAATAAGAGCGCTACAAAAGTTTTTTTAAATAAAACAAAACCGGTTTTAGATACCAATGAAATTCTTTATTCCTGTGAAAGTACGTTCGATGCCATTATGTATGGAACTCGATTTCTTTTGAATGGCCGCCACGGGCACGCTTGCAGAAGTCCAGACCCTGAACCCAATTTTCGACGGTTTTCAAGCACAAATACTCATCAATCGCCGCTGGCTTGTTGGCATAGACCATAGACTTGACGTAGCGCCATAGGAAATAATTTAAAGCCGCAAATCGCACGACCGAGGCGGCCAATCGACTGGGCCATTACGTGAGATAACACGTTCACCAAACTTGGTTTCCAAATAAATTGATTTTGGCATTCGCTGTGTGGCTTGTGGCGCCGTCCTGTTGGAACCACGTGTCCTCCAAGTCCATATTATCCAATTGGGGCCAAAAATATTTGGTTATCATTGAACGGTAGCGATTCGCATTCACAGTAATGTGCCGGTCTTGATCATCATGGAAGAAGTACGGCCCAATGACGCCGCCGGCCCATAAACCGCACCAAACCGTAATTTTTTCGGGATGAAATGATGACTCATGGATTACGTGTGGATTGCTGTCTGACCAATAACGCATATTGTGTTTATTGACGAAGCCATTCAGCCAGAAATGAGCCTCATCGCTGACGATGATTTTCCGATGAAAATCCGAATCATTTTCAAGTTGTTGCTCAGCCCAATTCACGAACATACGACGCTTATGGTGGTCAAGCGGCTTCAGTTCTTGCGTCAATTTGATCTTGTAAGGATGTAGGCCAAGATCTTTTCGCAAACTTCGCCACAACGACGTCACAGAGATGCCCAACGCTTGAGAACGACGTGCGAGAGACACATTTGGGCTTTCTTGAACTGAAGCCTCAGCGGCAGCAATATTCTTGACACTACGGACACTTCTTTGTCTCACTGGCACGGGAACATTTTAAACTGTGCCTGTGGTTTCAAATTTTTCCACTAGACGCTCAATTGTTGATCTGGTAGGACGATTATGACGACCATAAATTGGACGTAGCGCTCTTAATGTTGAGGCCACTGACTCCAAATTTCGGTAGTAAATATTAATAATTTCGACTCGTTGTTGGCTCGTATATCTTTCCATGATGAAATGGCAAACCTTCCTGAAGAGAAATGTCAAAAGAGCGGGAAAAAATATGGCGTCGTTTGCTGTCCCTATGGATTTACTTTTGTAGCGTCTCTGTTGAAAAACCCGTTACTTGAATCGACTAAAAAGTAAAATATGTCAGTCTGACATGTAAATCTGAAAAATCTCCATACTAAAATCTTAAAAATGCAATTTTTTTTGACGAATATCCCTGAAAAAGAATGTGTCAGGAGATGCTGTGGCATGTTTTATACCCCGTTGGACGCACGTTAAAATATCCTTCCATATGATACCAATATTGTATACAGTGTACAAATTCTTCGAAAAACTAAAAAAGGTCCTCTTTTCAAAATGGCCCAGCTCATTGGATCTTAATGATAAAACGAAGTATTTTTGAACTTTTTTGTGAGTCGGTCTAACATACATACATATATCCTACACCAATATATACCAATAAATAAATGGAAATGCTTTGTTAACGTATTTTCTTAATATAGGGTGTTCCAATAAAAGTGCACGATTTAAATTTTGTGAAATTGTTTTCCTGTATAATATACAACTCTCTTTTGACATATATCATCTTCAATTGTTCGGGTTATTAAAAATGGAGCGATACACAAAGGAAGAAGGCGCTATCGTTGTGAAGACTCATTACAAAAATGGATAAAGCTACACAGAGAACGCTCCCAATCTTCGCAGATTTCGGGGTCATGGAATTTCACCTAATGTGGCAATAATTGGAAGTGTGATCACCAAATTGTAAAAAAATGGGTCGATTATGGGGATAGGATAGGTCACAAAACCCCAGTTTTGATGCTCATGATGAGAGCATGTCAGAGATAAAAAAAAAATGTTTTCCTTACATAGCGTCTAATTAAAGTTACATATTTCCACTTTAACAAAAACTTGATATTGAGAAATATAAAAATTGTATGCGGTGCTATTGGCTGGCCCATAAACATACATCCGAACTTGCGTTGCTATATCTTTAAAACGAAACGATGTAATTGTAATTATAATATTTATTTATAACTTTGAGTTTTTAGATATTACCTTAGGAAGATGATATCGGTCTAGTGGACGAAGCTATTAATAATGATCATTTGACAACTTTTTACTCCATTTTCAATCGTGCTTACCAGAAACTGTGGCATTAGGTCCCCAACTCTTGTCGGATTTCTCTATGAGGGCTTCCAGGATCTGTGACTTTTTCTCGCGGATTCGTGTTTCAAAAAATCCCAAAGACGGAAGGAAGTACGTATGACGACAAATCTGGCAACTGCAAATCTCCAAAAAAAAAATCATTATGCGACTGGTAAACGCATTTTTAAAAATATCTATTACCGTGCAATGTGTTGTAATTAATAGTTGATCATTGACCCACGGCGGCTTCGAAATAATAAGGCCCGTTGACACCTGCGATATAAATGGCGCACCATGATTCTTGGGTCTTCGTGTTTATACGTGGATTCTCAGTGTCGTAGACGTTCCGATTTTTTTTGTTTACTTATCCGTTCAAATGAAACTGGGCCTTGTCACTCATGATAAAATGTCAACCGGAAAACTTAAAGGTTTAGGAGAGTGTGAATGAAGTTTAACACGATTACCAAAGGTCAGGCACTAACGTGTAACAGCCAATTGTTTTGAAGATCATCTGATCGACATAGACGTCTTATCCGCGACATCCTCAGGCACACCGGTGGTAATCTCGTCGGAACGAGCACTACGAGGCCGCCAGGCTTCTCTTATGTGGGAGAATCTAATGATTATGATCCAGTATCTTCAATGCGAGTGGCTAGACACAATTGCGTTCGATCAGTTGACGTGTGGGATATCTGGGAATTCTACGCCGAATTTCAAAAAAACGCCAAAATCACTGACCAACTATTCCGTAACCAAATAGTTGCGAACATTCCGCGTCCTTGAGGTGCATAGCCAGGAGTTGTGAACGCGACCTCTTTCGCGTACTAGTGACTAGCTTTCTGCGCTCTTGAGGAGTATAGCCAGGGCTTGTGAATGGGTACTTTTTATATATTCACTTCACAAATAACAAAACAAAATGTATCAGATATTTCACAATAGGCAACTTCTATAAAATATTCATATATTGCTGGCATTTGAAAATGTTGCGGCATCATCCGATTTCGTGATATATGTTGGACAACCCTGTAGAGTACAATTTTAGCAATAACATTGAATTACAAAATAAAGGGTCCGCCATCTAACGTTTTTTTTTAACTGGTGCTTATTTCGTGAATAGTAACACTTAGCTCATGTCTGATTTGACAGATAATTAGTTTTATCCTTCCGCTGAACGAATATGGTTGTGTATACGCTTGAACAACGCTGGGAAATATGGGAAAAATGGGCCTGCGATCGACTTACAGAAGATGCCGATTTTGCCAAAAAAAAATCATCTTTTCAGATGAAGCTCATTTTGATCTTGGCGGGTATGTAAACAAGCAAAATTGTCGCATTTGGGGCACAGAAAACCCGCACGCATACATTGAAAAGCCCATGCACCTAAAACGAGTCACTGTTTGGTGCGGATTTTGGTCCAGAGGCATAATTGGGCCATTTTTCTTCGAAAATGAGCAAGGAGTGGCCGTTACAGTCATTGGCGATCGTTATCGGGCCATGTTGAACGAATTTTTGTTCACAAAAATTGAAGAGGAGGATATTGGCAACATTTGGTTTCAACAGGACGGCGCAACGTGCCACACAGCCGAAGCTACACTCGATGTTTTGCGCCCTGTTTTTGAAGATCGCATTATCAGCCGCAGAGCTGATGTCGTTTGGCCACCACGGAGCTGCGATTTGACACCGTTGGACTATTATTTGTGGGGTGCCCTCAAAGATAAGTGTTACGCCGACAAGCCAGAGACAATTGACGCTTTAAAGGACAATATTCGTGAAGCTATTGTTGAAATAAAGCTGCACACAATCGATAATGTGCTTAAAAATTGGACCGATCGTGTAGGCTACTGCATGGCCAGTCGAGGCAGCCATTTGAATGAAATTATTTTCCATTATTAACCGGAAGGATTGTACTTTCAAATAAAAAAAGAAATTTGAGAAAATATTCAGTAGTTTTTTTTTTTATAGCATTTTCAAAAAAAAAAGTTATTTGGCGGACCCGTTGGCTTTAATAAAACTTTGACATTTTGAATATTTATTTTTAGGTTTCGTTAATTTGTTGCTACTGGTCATATTTCACCAACAAGGAGATTTATTCAATTACAATTTAAAATATATTTTATAAACTCTGCAAATATGTGTACCGTTCTAAGTATGCATCAGGATTTAAAAACTCTTAAAATAGGGATGGACGTGTAATATAACCTATTTTTACAATGAAAAAAATACTTCGTGTCTATTATTAAATCGTTCGTAGTTCTAATAAACACTTAATTGTATAGCAGCCAAAGCAGTATTTCAAAAGAAAAGAGTTACATACAGCTTAAATATATAAATACCACAGTAAGATTTAAAATAAAGATGCCATGTGTAGAAATATATAAGTATAAAATCCCAAACCATGTAAATATGTATATAAACGATTAGCTATAAAAATGATATTTTAAATTGAAATTGTTTGATATGAAGAGAGCTATATGAAACTGAGAGCACTGAAACCGTTGAAAGATTAAAAGTGGTCTTTATATTTACTGGCAGACCGCATAGCTATATCATATCTAACCACGGATCCTAATCTGGATTCTTACGAAAAATGCGACTACCGAATTTATCACATTATCGTCGACTTATTATGCTTTTCTCGCAAACGCCAATTGTGTGAAACTTTACTTTTATTGATTATTTTACAACCTCATGAGGTCAGACGTCTTACACACATTAAGTAAACAAACAAATTAAACAAATTTCAACATATTCCTCCAACTGGTTCTATCCTTCGCCTTTTTTCGCCAGTTGGTAACACCAAAGATACGGAAGGATTCTCCTGCCTGATCTTTCCAGCGGAGTCTTGGTCGTCCTCTTTTCCTGCTTCCATCGGTAACGTTATCGAAAACCTTTCGCGCTGGTTCATCCTCATCCATTATGATAACATGGCCTAGCGAACGTAATTGGCCTAATTTGATTCGCCTAGCTATGTACACATCAGAATATAAATTACATAGATCTGGCTTCCAGCGACGTCGATACTCGCCGTTTTCCCTACAAGGACCATATATTTTACGGAGAATTTTTCTCTCGTATACTCCCAGGTGTTTTTCATCCGCTTGGGATATGACCCAAGTTTCGGAGCCATATGTCAAGACAGGTAAAATGAGAGTCTGATATAGCTGGACTCTTGTCCGTCGAGAGAGGGCTTTGTTCCTAAACTGCTTGCTGAGCCCAAAATAACATCTATTTGCAAGCACAATTATCCTATCTATCTCCAGGCTGACGTTGTTGTCCCTGTTTACGGCGGATCCAAGGTAGGCAAATTCACTTATCACTTCAAAATTAAATAGGTTGTCAACGTTCAAGTGCGGACCAAGTCTAGAGGTTTCTCTAGTCGTTCACACCATCAATATTTGTGTTACCCCCATTAACAGCAAGACCCACCTTCGCTGATTGCTTTTCGATTCTTGAAAATACTGCAGTAACCTCTCGCAAATTTCGCCCAATGATGCTTTTCGTGTTAATGGTATTGTTCGTATTTATTGCAGCTTTTCTCATTCTTATCTCCATTAAGATGTTGCAGATATTTTACGAAAGTGTGTTGCCTTGTCTCAGTCCTCGCTTGCTACAGAGTGGTTCAGTGAGGTATTTCCTCACTTTCACTGCTGATGTAGTGTTGGTCAGCGCCCTTCTACAGAGGCGGATCAGTCTGGCTGGAATCCCAAGTTCAGACCTAGCTTCGTATAGTTTTCCCCGTATAGGGCTATCGAAAGCAGCATTGTAATCGACAAAAAGATGGTATGTATCGATTGCTTTTCGTGGGTCTTTTCCAGAGTTTGGCGTAGCGTGAATATTTGGTCAGTCGTGGACTTGCCTGGTCGAAAACCACACTGATAAGATCTAATCAGGTTTTCAATAATTGGCTTTAGTCTTTCACATAATACACTCGACAAAACCTTATACGCGATGGATAAATGACGCATATTAGTTGATGCATGTGGGCCAGCAGTCCTCTGCCACCTGCCTTAAAAAGTTCAACGGGTAGCCAATCCGCACCAGCAGCTTTATTATTCCTAAGGCGGGAGAACGCACGTGAATCACTTAATATATTTAAACAGGATATTAAAATAAGTTATTTCTATTTGCCATTTAAATTTATACAAAATATGCGATGATTTATGAGACCTTTCATATTCGAATTAAAATTAAAATGATCGAGCGTTGGGTCTATTTTAAATTATTTTATTTTTGAATATTTCGCTACCCATAATGGACTGCAATAAATTCAAAGAGAATAGCCAGGCTAAGAGATGGGTAAATCGATTCACAACGGCGAGGGATAAAATCATTAGCATAAAGCAAGCGATCACAGTTCTGTCGAAAATCAGGTATTATTCCAAAATTTATTGCAAAAATATTCAAAATATTCTCGGTTGATATTATGAATATTTTTGGTGAAAATGGATTTCCAATATTTCGGCAAATTCTCTCCGGATACACACAAAAATTTACACAACAAAATTCTTAAACTTACACTAAGGCAAAAATCTGCAATTGCTAATACAAATTGAACGTGAAATTTTCAGCCACTTAAGTCAACATTCGACAATCAGCAACTTAAGTCAACATTCGACAGCAGATGAAATGAGGAAGATTTTCGTATATGAGGCCAGATTAACAGTATCACTTAGTGAGAAAATTAAGTATAGAGGTACACAAGAACAAATTTAATTGCCTCATTGATTTACAGGAAAAGGAATTAGCAATAAAACTGAATAGTAAATGGTTCATTAACAAAACAGACAAGGACATTCCAACGGAAGGTCAATGGATTCACAGATTTTGTTCAAACACTACCGGGTAAGGTAGAACAGAAAATAGCTAGAACTAAATTAGCAACGATCATAGGCAGCCAGATGAATAAAATCAAACTGACGACTATGGAAAAATGTATGTTAGAAAAAGTTGATAAGATAATAAGGATCTAATGATAGTTATTCCTAAATCCAACTGGAAAACTTCAAATATTGAACAGTGATATTGTAGAAACAATTTGTAAAGCAGGAAACATAAATAAAAGTGGAAAGTACAGACTTAAAACAAATGTGTCCACAGCAACTAGGTTGTATGGAGTTCCAAAAATACATAAAGAAGATTTCCTGTTGAGATCAATATGTTCTTTTGTTAATTCCCTTTTTATGAGTTGTGTAGGTGCATTACGAACATACTAAACAGGATTACAGAAGACTCGAAATACAATATAAAGGACTCATTGCAGTTTAAGAATAAAATAAAGTAATTCAAATAAATGAAGGAACTAAGGATACAAAATTGTGAAAAATGAGTTTCATTCGGTTCTTTATTTCCTAGTATAGCTGTAGACTTGGCACTTCGCATTATCGAAGAAAAATGGAACAGAATAGAACAGCACACAAATATGAATGCATCATTATTCCTCTATATTTTAAAGTTTTGTATAGAAGACAACAGATATTTCCTATATATTTTCAACAAGTAGGGCTTCCAAAGGGATCTCCAGCTTCCCTAATTGTGGCTGATATTGTTATGGAGAATTTACTTGATTCCTGCATAGAAGAGCTGGCAATAAAACCGAAAATTATTACCAAATATGTAGACGATTTATTCTGTATCGTTTCAGAAAGTGCTATAGATAATATTTTGACAACATTTACTAATTTTCATCCTAATATTAAGTTTACAACTGAAGAAGAGTGTGGATCAAGGCTCCCATACTTGGATACCATGATAATGAATGGTAGTATTTATGGTAGAATGGGTAGAATTTATTAATGGATTGGTACCAAATCTGGAAGGGTTATCAATTATCACTCCTATCATCCGAAATACTGCAAGAACGCTAATAGATAAGGTTTTGAAGAAAAGTGATGGAAATTTTCTAAAAAGAATAAGGGGAGGATTAGAACTATACTAATGTATAACAATTTTCCAATAGGATTTCCAATAGGATTAGGTAATATGAAAATATGGGGCAAGATATCCAAAACCAAACGGTGGAACCGAAAAAGTTTAAATCATTATCTTATGTGCCAGGATTTTGTGAGAGATTGGAAAAATATCTGATACTACTCGTAATAATTACAAAATGGCTCGCCATAATTACAAATGGCACATAAACTATGTAGGTTGTTTAGTAAAACCAAAGATAGAACTTGAAATATGTATCTAATATAGTATACAAAATACGTTGTAGAGGAAATGATAGTGAAAGTTGAAATATGGTATATCTAGGTACAACTAAAAATAAATTTAAGACTAGAATTCCAGGAGACAAATCAGGTCAAAAATATAAACACATCTCAAGACAAAAAACAGCATTATCAATCACACTGTGCAAACTTAAATCATTTTCCAAACTTTCAAAATACATCAGTTTCGAATAGGGAAAATAGCAGATACGTGTAATGTAGCATAGCATTATAGACATTTTGTTAGTAAAATCATTGAATTTGTCATAACATAACTTTTTGTCATTATGTAACTTCTTTTTTTTTATCAGGATTTAGCTTTTTGAATTCATTATGTATATAACTACTTTTTTCAACTAAATTATATTTCTTAATTGTTTAATTTGATCCCTTTGTTGTGGTTGTATTTTCAAATGATATAAGTGAACTTTTTGTTTTTTAATTCATTTAATTTTTAATTAGTAATTATTGTTTATATTCATGACGATGCTACCCAATGAATTGAATTTGGAATTTGAACGTGTTGACATCCGCAGTGTGTCTTGTAGGAATAGCCCGCAATCGGTATCGGTAATCGGAATCGGTAGTGGACAGCAGGAGATCTCTAAACCCTCTACCTCTAGCCAGTTCGAAGGTGCCTATGCTTGTTTTAGTATGAACGAGACACTGTATATTTGATAGATATGCGGTTAGACTGACGGTCAGGGGAAATGAGTTCTGTTGAAGCTGTTAAGTGGACGTGTTCAAAACTATCTAACAGAGGGAGGTCTACTATAGAATACTACCTATTTAGGGGTCAGCACCGAGATTCTGAAACTTCTGAACGATAAATTTCGGTAGTTAAGTTGACAAAATTCTTATATTTTATGCAGACATTTTATACATTTAACTCACGATTTTTATCATAAAAAACAGAGAATCCCAGGAAGAATTAAATGGATCTGCGACAGGTCCAACGCTCAATTACGTTTGCCCGTGGTAACACAATATGTTAATAAGTCCAAGTGCGTCATTATTCAATTGCCACCAACACCTAACGTGACCTAAGTATCGAGCATAGTAACCTGCTAATAACCAACATGTTCCACGAGTGTAGAGGTAATTCTACCTTTGCATTATTGATATTGTTCAGGGTGAACACTGGCTCAGAAGTTACCAACTTTACCCTACACTCAAAGAAAAATTCGGTTGAGACAGCCGAATTAGCCGTAACCGAATTAAGAGGTTGTCTCAACCGAATTGGAGGTTGACACAACCGAATTAGAGGTTGACGTAACCTCAGTAGAGTTTGACACAACCTCATTAGAGGTTAACACAACCTCATTAGAGGTTGTCACAGCCGAATTAGAGGTTGGCATTAGAGGTTGACACAACCTCATTAGAGGTTGACACAACCTCATTAGAGGTTGACACAACCTCATTAGAGGTTGACACAACCTCATTAGAGGTTGACACAACCTCATTAGAGGTTGACACAACTTCATTAGAGGTTAACACAACCTCATTAGAGGTTGTCACAACCGAATTAGAGGTTGACACAACCTCATTAGAGGTTGACACAACCTCATTAGAGGTTGACACAACCTCATTAGAGGTTGACACAACCTCATTAGTGGTTGACACAACCTCATTAGAGGTTGACACAACCTCATTAGTGGTTGACACAACCTCATTAGAGGTTATCACAGCCGAATTAGAGGGTGTTACAACCGAATTTGGATAGTGTCACAAATTAATTATTAACATTGTTTATTATTAAATGATGATTTATTTTCCTGTATTCCTATAAAAAATTCAAAAAGCGAGAAAATAAAGTCATACATATTGGGTAATCTAAATAATAATAAATTTGTTTTACATGCCTCTTCCGACCTTTTTCAAGTCCCGGCCATCACGGGACACCGCACTAATTCTGACATTCGGCTGATGTATCAGTGATTAGACAATTTTGTATACAGACGATTGCAGCACATCTCACATGACCGACCATGAAAAACTTGAAACTTGATTTCTGCTTCAATAATTTCTGCAACATAAGACGTTTTAATACAAAACATATTTTACTTACCTTTCTTAATAACAGCAAACAATTTTGGAATTTTTTAATTCATTTTAAAATAACATTGGATGTATTCCGGTTGTGGCAACCTCAATTCGGTGGTAACTGCCGAATTTATGGTTGCTACGACCTCTTTTCAAACAATTAGTTCTCTGAGTGTACTACCCTCCGAACGCCAATTCGAAAATTTTGAACCCGCTGCCATTTCGCACCCTTGCATTTTCGGACATGGTCCTAGTGGACTTTTCTTCATGAAATGAGCCAAGGAATACACTGGAGAAATTTGTCCGGAACTTCCTGTATCACCCTGTATTATACGCTAAAAGATATATAAGTACAATAGGGTGCCGCAACAAATTTTTCTTTTTCGATTTTCATGATTGCTTAAGCTGAATTGGAAAGCTTAGAGGGTAAAGTATTTTTTCCAGATTTTTCGGTAGAAGTGTAGAGGTCGCGCAAGTCGAATTTTCCCCAAAATCGGTTATTCCGGACGTTGTTTGAATTTTACTTGAAACTCGGTCAATAAACACGATTTTCTTAGTTTGTATATCAATGCTTTGAAAGCTGAACGTTCAAACTTTTATTGTATATGCGTAAATCACCAGTTTTGGCAATGATTTTGCTCAATAAAGTAACATGTATCAAATTTATTCGAAAATTTTGGAGAAATTTTGTGTATAACGATTTATAACGTTTAAATTTTCTATGAACATTTATAAAACTAATGACGCCTTTTAAAAGACAAATAAATTTAAAGCAATGTTTTAACAAAAATTTTTAATATGCAGTAACTGATCCAGAGTTATACTATTTTAAAGTTTTTTTTACCCATTGTATGCAAACATATATATGACTCCAGCAATATATTGCCGGGGCCGGTTTTTCCTGCGTGTAATTCTTTGTCGTTACTGCGCGCATGTAGATTTTTTCGTTAATGCAATGTTTAAACCAAATCCGATGCAAAAATGGCAAACAGTTTATAATATTATTAGTTTGATACAGTGAGTAATAAGTTTTAAAATGCTATAACTCTGGAACAGTAACTGCAAATTCCAATTTTTTTCTCAAATTTGATTAGAACTTATCCGTCTTTCCCAGTGCATCATTAGTATTTGACATTTTCATAATAATGTAAAAGGCTCTAAAGCGTTAATTTAATACATGGTACCTTATTGAGCAAAATCATTGCCAAACTGGTGGTTTACGGTTTGTGGTGTGGACGTTTTGGTTCGAAACTGTGGACTTACAAACTAATAAAATAGTGTTTATTGACGGAGTTTTAAGTAAAATTCATAAAACGTCAGGAATATCCGATTTTTGTGAGAAATTCGTCTTAGGCGACCTCTAAACCTCTTCCGAAAAATCTAAAAAAAAATCTCAAAAATACTTTACCCTATAAGGTTTCAAATAAAGTTTGAGCAAAAACTAATTTCTATGGATGGGACACCCTAATGTACAATGAAGTGCTCGGGACGTTCCAATGTCTTTTAGTAAGATGACAGCGAAATTGTTGTTCAATTGTTATCTTCCTACACTTTTGGCACCCTAGATTGTTGAAGACGTAACTTTTTTGGGTACAGACAATTAAGGTTTTAGCCATCCTGCCCTTTGTTTATCCTGCAGCCGCTAATTATTTGAATTTGTCGCCATAACTCACGTTATGTCTACACCCCACAATTGTCGAAGTATTTAAGTCGTAATAAAAAAAAATTGTTTGGGTTTCATTTAAATTTCCATAAATATGTTAATCACTTTTCACTTTATGCTCATGTGATTTTCTTTGTTCGTCACCTTTCAAATCAATATGTTACATTCGAGCACGTATTTAATTCACATTCATTCACGAAATTCCTGATTTTTTCATTTAGCCCTTCGCCCAGTTACTTGTTCCTGCGAGTTTTCACGTGTTGGCTTCATCAAATTAAAAGCCAATGGATTTTTCGTCATCTGGTTTTAACCTCTGCTATTGTTTTTCCTAATTTTGTACATAATTTGTTGGCAAACAACGCATGAATGAAATATCGTAAACAACATAGCAATTAAAGAACGTGACTACAATATTTAATAAAGTTAAACGATACGAAGTGTACTTAAGGTACAGATGGTATTGCAGGACGAGTGGAGGATATCAGACAAGATTTGCAAACACGACATATGATGTGGCTCAAATTAGGTTAAAAGGCATTAATCAAATTATTTGCTTTGAATATATTTGGAAGTGGAGATGTGAAAATTAGGACGGTCTCTTGTTAAATAGCATTCCGGGTTAGAAAATTGGCTCAATCTCGAAAACGGATCGTCCTATCCAGAAAATAACGAAATTTTGCGGGTTGTTAAGGATATTAGATCCAATGCTTATAAATGGTATTCCAAAAGGAACGGGTTGATCTTGACAGAAACACAGGATAATTGAAAAAAGGTAAAACGACATGAGATAAATCACATGCTGTTTTATGTTTTGTCATGTTTCCAGTTTTTATTTCCCTGACAATAAACAAAAATGAACAAAGCAAGTTACAGTATAGAGCAGCACGTGCAAATCACAAACTTTTATTACACAGTGCAACAAAACTGAGGTAACTGTCTGGGGGCTGAATGATTCCTTTACGGAGAGAAAGACTTAGTTGAGTATATTAAAATCCCAGAAGGACATACCTCTCCTAAGTCACACAATGTGTTTACACTAAAAGAAAAACCTTCATACCATTAGTGAATTCTTACATTGCATTAATGAAAAGTGTCATTGTTTTTGAGCCAATGTCGGGCTTCATTAATGCTATGAACAATGTTACATTAAACGAAAAATGATTAATAGTAGTGAAATTAATGTAAACTTTCTAACCGGAATGAAACATTATCATTGTATTAAAGAAATATGTTACATTGATATTATAAACCGTTTCATTGATGTAATGAACATGTTACATTGATTATATGAACATTTTTCATTGATGCTATGAGCATGTTTCATTAATGCAATGAATATGTTTCATTGATGGTTTGCACATGTTTCATTGAAGGTCTGAATATGTTTCATTGATTGTATGAACATATTTCTTTGATGGTGTAACACGTTTCATTGACGGTATGAACATGAGGTATGAACAAGTTTCATTGTTGGAATGAATAGGTTTCATTGATATTATGAACAGGTTTCATTGATGGTATGAACCGGGTTCATTGATGGTATGCATATGTTTCATTGACGGTATGAACATATTTCATTGATGGTTTGAACGGGTTTCATTGATGGTCTGAACCGACTTCATTGATACTATGAAGACAATTCATCGATAGTATTAAGATATTTCATTGCTGGTATGGTCAGATTGGGGCGAACAAAATGTTGGGGGGGGGGGGGGGGGGTAGAACACACGATTCTAAGCAAAAAATGTATCCCTCTTTTAGGAGTTATGGGCCTCCAAAGTTCGATTTTTTTCGACTATTAGGTTTTCTGGGACGGGCCAGGGAGAAGAATATCGCTGTTGCAAATTTTGGATTTCTATATTTTTTTAGAACCCAATTTTCGACGGTTTTCAAGCATAAATCGGCCGATACTGCTGCAATTTCACGTTCGATATTCGTACGAAGTTCATCAATCGTCGCTGGCTTGTTGGCATAGACCATAGACTTGACGTAGCCCCACAGGAAATAATCTAACGCACCAAAACGTAATTTTTTCGGGATGCAATGATGACTCATGGATTACGTGTGGATTGCTGTCTGACCAATAACGCAAATTTTGCTTATTGACGAAGCCATTCAGACAGAAATGAGCCACATCGTTGAAGATGATTGCGGCCACTGAAGTTGAGGCCACTGACTCCAAATTTCGGTAGTAAATTTTAATAATTTTGACTCGTTGTTGGCTCGTATATCTTTCCATGATGAAATGGAAAACCTTACTGAAGAGAAATGTCAAAAGAGCGGGAAAAAATATAGCGTCGTTTGCTGTCCCTATCGATTTACTTTTGTAGCGTCTCTGTTGAAAACCCCTTTATATACATATTGAATACAATTATGTATGAACTATAAAACCGGTTAAAGGGCCGCCTCGCCTCTATATGACTATTAGGTTTTCTGGGACGGGGCCAGGGAGAGGAATATCTCTGTTGTAAATTTTGAATTTCGGAATTTTTTGATTTTTGAGAAAATTTACCTATTCGAAAGTGTCCCTGCGTGGACCCGTTATTTGGACCTTGTGGGTCCCCATAGGTACGGCCGGCAAAAAAATTTTGGTTTTTGAAATCCCCTTATTTTGCTCGATTTTCGGGTTTTTTTAAATGGCGCGGGATTCTGCATTTCAGCCTTTTATTTATTTCTTATTTATTCCTTATCCCATACTGGCACTCATATATTGTGTCACAACTACTGTAGATACATAAATAATACATAAATACATACATTTATACACAGCGTACCTACATACGTATTATCCTTTAACCAAATTAATGAATGGTTCAAAATTAATGAAATTGTACATTATATTAAATAAAGATGTTTCATTATTGGTTTTTTAGAAAAAGTATTTTAAAATTCAATAAAATGTGTGTAATGTAAAGGATGGCCTATGTAATAGATTCTACTTTACAATGTCTATAAAATGTCTGCAATTTTTCTCTATAGTTTCCCATATTTACATGAAAAACATACTTCATTCCATCAATGTAAAAGGTTTCTTAGCATTAATGGCGGTCCACAAATTCAAAAACTACAGCAATGAAGGAGTTCATTGAAGTAATGTAACATTTCATAGCATCAAAGAAACTTTTCATTGCACCAATGTAAACCCATTAATGTAACCCATTCATTGATGCTATGAAGCGTTTTTCTTTCAGTGTATGGTCTGATGAAATTTTTATTTTGAGCCGAAAAAGAATTTGAAAAATTTCCAAAACTGTATGATTGTCAATACCGTAGCGCATTTTTTAGATAAGATGCCTTCAGTAAAATTGCATGTGACTTTTTTCGTAGGACATTTCAATCCTATATCTCGATTCCTTACGTGTCGTTTTGGGCATCTAGGTGTTCTACGAAAATAATGCTCAGAAAATTTCAGTAAGAGTTGTCACAGACATGAAATCGATAAGTTCAACTTTTGCCGGTTCTGTTGCCTTCTTTTCAGAGTTGTGTTTAGATAGCGACCTATAATAGCCAGTTTGAGGGCTACCATATTCTATAAAATTGTTACCGCTTAATTACAGAAGCAGCACTGGAAAATAAAAGTAGGATATTTATATAGATTATCTATCATTTATTTTTTTTTAAATATTTGTGACTTTTAACTTTTATGCAAAATGTGTCAGACATCGGAATATTTTAAACGAAAATTATATATTTTAATTACTTTCAAAATAATAAACCAAACTGAAATTAACACATTACTTGGTCATCATCGTTAAAAAATTACTCGTCTCCATCAATTTCCTCAGCCTGGAATTTGTTTGTGTCTACTCCACAAACTTATTTCAGGAAGTAATGCCGCGAGAAGACGCTTTCGTATATGCTTGCGTGCATTTCTATACTAGAAAACCGAGGAGAAAACCAAGTCAAATATTCCATTTAAAGTTAAAATTTAAAACTTGTTAAAAAAGGACGAAGAGGACTCGTAGTGAATATAAATATCCTTCTCTTATTTTTCACCCCCTATTATTAAGACAACAGATAACCATTTACACATAATTTAAACCGTCAACCTATGTATTTTTGGTCGCTATCTAATCACTGGTTTGAAAAAGGACAAACAGGGCCTGCAAAAGATGAAGATATCGATTTATTGTCTTTGAAAATGAAATGCCCAAAAGTCCTGTTTTAAGGTGCTTCTTTGACAATTCTCGATATAAGGACAAGAACGGCACGAAAGGAATCGAGATACACTGAACGGAAAAGCATCGTCACAGGGATGAAAATGTTCATCACCCTAAACACTTTTGTCAACGTAAGTGAGCTAACGTTCAGTTTAATTCCCGCTACGAAACTGTGTTCATCAACTGCAAATTGTTCATCACTGTGATGAAAGTATGTTGTTGCTGCAATGAATTTGATTCATTTTTGCAACGAATTTGTTTCGTTGCTGTAATGAATTTGTTTCATTGAGGCAATGCAGTTTTGATGAATTAAGCTAATAAATAATATTAAGCTAATAAATAAGCATAATATTAAAAAGGTCTTGAGCTTTAATAAATTTAAAAACTTAAAATTAAATTTTTGTATCGGAGGCCCTTAGGCGGCGTAGGTATGTTTGAAAAAAATGTTGGGATTGAAAAATTAGTCTGTCCGTCGAACATTTCGTTCCTGGGGACGACTCCGGGGCAGTTATAAAACTTGTTGTGTATTTTTCCTCTTCGCCATCATCTTTGGTCACGATACGCAGACATTTGACCAGATCCCACATCCACCATTTTTTGGTTCTTACATTTTTTGTCAAACCTCACAAAATAAGGGGTGTGACATTTATCGAAATGCAAAGTAATGCACTATCCCACCTAAACTCTGCGTTCGACAATTTGGGTTGTTAACTCTGCCGTTTATATCAAAATGCACCTTCGAAGGCATAAAAACGCAGTTAAACATTCTGTTCTCCTCAACCATTATTTGAATGATGGAAAAGTTCCACTGAATCGGGAAGTCTGCCGCATTCAGTTTGCTTGTTACTTGCATTTTACAAGGAAATGTATTTAAACCCTTATGCAGAATTATCTAGAAGCTCCTTGTCTAAACTCTGGGCTTGACATGAATGACAGCAGCTATTGTTGTCTGCGTCCGAACTGAGAAATTTCGATGGTAAGACCGTCTTGCGATAATTCGACGCTCGACAGACTAAGGTTCGAGCCTCACAATAATCTATCTGCTTGAGAAGTCTTGCCATACGTGGCGGAAGTGATAGAATCCCATGCGCTATGGCTGTGCAAAATCAAAATTCTTGTTTTATCATCCCAATCCTCTAGTTGGCTAAAATTGAGAGACCAAACACTTAAATAAAAAGAAAATAGAACCGGTGAATGACACAGCAAAAAACGTATTACGTTTGCTAAGTAGCAATATTCATTAGCGACCCTGGAAATGATTTTCAAAGACTTTTATTTTGCAGATTACGAATATGTCCTTGAGGTGTTTCCAACAGTTTGTATTAAATTGTAGAAGCCAGGACTGTGGTTTCCGAGTTGAAGTAAAATCAATTTGGCTCACTCCAACTAATTTATTTTATTTCAAAAATTGTATCTTCTTATACACTTTACATATGTTTCATATTCACAAGCCCTCCCAAATGTACCAAGCATTATGTATGTGTTATATGCACTTAAATACATTTGCATGTAATATTCAGTTTATTTCGAGGTTTTGCGATAAATGGGTATTAATTGCATTGTAAGACATCGGGGATAGGCATTTGAACTATTTCTGAGAAAAAAATATAAAATATCTGTGTAACTTCGCTGGCATAGAGAATTCAAAGTTTACATTTGCCTTCAAAATAAAATTAGCATCCTTAATGGTTATACAGATATCAATTATTATTACATTAATTTTTGAATTATAATATATTGGATGCAATTCATCCCTAATGTCTGTGTTAAAATGATTGAAAAATTTACCACATACAATTTTCAAACTACAGGTTTTTTTTTGCAATATGTTTTATTTGTGCTGAATTTACTAACTGTCTATTTTTGAAACCATTTTTTTTGATACAATTTGCCAGCATTTGAATATTTGTCTTTTGTCTATTATTTTCTGATTATACCAGCGCTTCATTTCTACGCCTCACACTGTGGACCGTACATCTATCCAACAAGTGCACACTGGTCCAAAATAAAGTTTTTTTTTGGCATAAATTCGAATAATGTACATAGAGACTTGTACTTTTGTGTGTTTGTAGGGCATGTTGAAAATATGAAATTCACAAAATTTTTGGGATGATCGAGCCACGCCCACACTCACTCCCACAGGAGTTACAAGTCAAAGTATGTATAACAAAGTATGTATAACTAATATTGACTCAAAACTCATTTGTCACACTATAAAAGATATTGATATGTGTATTCAATATAATATGTGCAAGGACGATAGCATAGTATAGTTTTATTTATTTGCACTAGATGGCGTTGTTTAAGAGTAAAGTGCATTAACTTTGAAATATTTGTTCCGTAAATTAGTTTTAATGGCGATTTTCCACACAAACAGATGAACATATAGAACCAATGCGGGACTAATTGGCTAATTGGATTTGTAGCTTCAAGCTTTGGAATTCACGGAATGAATTTTTTTCCATACAAAATAAAGAAAATTTTTTGGTTTGTTTAAATCTTTTATCAAACACTGTTTCACCGAAGAAAATTTTTTAACAGTCTTCATCTAGTTCCAATTCTACAGAGTACGGGTATGAATTTTCTAGTTTGTCAGAATCAGAGGCACTATCCTCGTAATCTAAATATAAATCAATATTTGATGGCCATGGTTCTAATAGTATGGCTGGTTTTCCATATAACAAGCTCTATTTCCACTGTTAAAATCTCAATTCAAAATCACAAGTGTTTTATAGGAATGAAGGCAATAAAACACTTGAAAACATGTGATCGAAAAACTTACCTATTGAAAACAGTTTTGCCAGCAGCATACGAGCCGTATTTAGAACGCAACCATGAATTTTGTAATTCAAGCCCTCTCACTCTCACTCATGCTATTTCATATAATGACCTTATTTTTTTTTATTCAAGTGAAATTCTACTCCAGCAACAATTTTGTTCACTATTATACCAATCACAACTAGATGGGACTTTACATTGAATTTCGTTTTAAAACTTAAAAAATTAATTTATTCTACAAACTCCAAAAAATAAAGACAAGAGAGGAAATGCACAAGCCTTTGATTTTTTTTGGGGGGTTTCCGTTAAAAAAAATAGACGAATTACACAACTGCTAAAAGTACATTCGATCAATGTTATTTCTGATTATTAACCGAATGTGCTATAATAATGAGGAATACGTCGAAAAAGATAAAATATAATTTTAAACCAATTGGTAAGGGTCCTTGTTTGCGAAAACGCGCAAAAAGTTGCAAACGCCGCATATATAACATGTTAGAGGACCCCTTAACAAGCAATCTTGCATTCACAGCTTCATGCACAAGCATGCAAAAACATAACTTTTCCTCCATGAAATATAAGCAATTTTTGATTTTATTATTTAAAAATGCTATATATTTACAAATTTATTCAAGCTCAAGACCTTTTTAAATAATATAAAGCTTGTTATCTTTATATTATTTTCAAAAAAGTCGAGTCCCGTAAGGGAAATGATGAAAGTTGACGAAGAGCACCGCGAGCTTGAAATAATAATATTGTTGATGGCAACCCTCTGTTTTGTTGTTTTTGTAATGACATAACAAAAACAAATCATGTCTGATTAAAACCAATGGTTTTACGGCATGATAAAAAGAGTTGAGCATGAAGGTGTTCCAATGGTAGTGCTTGGTATTCTTCAAACGAGTGTATAAAGGAATTCTCATTAATATGATGAGTGTTTCTGGATATATATTTTTGAAGAATTCACCAAAAACATACCAAAAACGTCTGCTGATGAAGATTTTGGCAAGATCCGAAATAGTTATACAGACAGCCTTGGTATCAATGGAACATTTTTGTGCTCGACTTTTTTGAAAATAATATAAAGATAACAAGCTTTATATTATTTAAAAAGGTCTTGAGCTTGAATAAATTTGTAAATATTAGAAAACAGACCGAATAAAAATTCCCGTAAGGGAAATGATGAAAATGCTATATAACAAACTACAATATATCTAGCAATATGTCAAAAAAAGTGGTTTTTCCAATTTAAAGATATATGTACCAAATTATATGTACTGATTTGCGGATACATTCGGCTATCTGAAATGCTCATTAGGGTGGCCCTCAATTACATGATATGTGAATTATAGATGAATTCATTTAAGATGAATATTTCATTCGTACACTGAGAGAAAAAAAATTATTATAATAATAAGTGGTAAAGGTAGATTTACGACTTTTTCATTTAAAATGGCACAAAAACGGCTAAAGATTTTTGGCCAAAATTTTCTATTTCTCGTTTAGAACCTTAAAATCTTAAATTCTACCAAGGCGCTTCCCAGTACAATGTTTCGTTTGGAAAAAAATTGAAAAAACTTCAAGAAAAATGGAAAAAATCCAAAATTTTTAGCTTTTTTACCTTCCTCAACTCATAACGTCCAAACTAAGCTTTGTGACGTGAAGCGCTTTGGTGGAATTTTAGATTTTAAGGTTCTAAACGAGAAATAGAAAATTTTGGCCAAAAATCTTTAGCCGTTTTTGTGCCATTTTAAATGAAAAAGTCGTAAATCTACCTTTAGCACTTATTATTATAATAATTTTTTTTCTCTCAGTGTACGAATGAAATATTCATCTTAAATGAAAGGCTACTAACCCAGTTTATTGTAAAAAATTAAAAAATTCCATTTTTTTTTTTTAATTTAATTTTTTAATTTTTAAGCCCACGAAAATGGTTAAACTGTGTTATATTTTGAAATACAACTAATTTTTAAAAAAACTCGTGGAATAAATATTGTTTCTGAGTCCCCAAAGATTCATATTCAACAATAAAAAAGTTATTTTTTGCAAAAAGTCGTTTTTGACATATTGCTAAATATATCACGCACAAACGATAAAGAAATTTTATTTTTTATAAAATGCTTTTGTTTTACGACCCTTGAACGTTATTTATCATATAACATTTAGCTCATTTACGTTTAAATTCGAATTAATCTAGATCCGCAAATATTAACATGCTGTAAGCACAAATAAATTATGGAGAAATTCGTGAAAAAACGCTTGATTTCTATGACGCTTCATTGAAGTAGTACTTCAAGAAAAGCTTTTTGTTTATGATTTCCATATCGTCCAGAGTGCCAGCTTTTTAAAAATGTATCCTTTTTTTAAATTGATGCCAAAAACTTTGATTTTAGACCAGTGTGCAGTGACTGTGAAATATGATATCAGAGAAAGCTTTGTCTACTACTACCAACTTTATGTGACATGGGTAATATTTTTCTCAAAAAAATGTGACACAACAACGTTATTGAGGACGATAAGAATATTTCACAAACATAAACGTGAAAAAAAGAAAAACATAGAAAGGTCCTTAACAATTACATAAACAACAACACCATTGCCATCTGGCAAAATAAACATATGATATGATGATTGCTTAAGTCTGGCCTCACTCACACGATACACATCAGCCTTGTCTGCAAGACATTTGTATATTGCTTGGTTGGAATTGCTAATTTGGACTCTGTGTGTGACAAAATATGACAGTGTTAGTATATCAGTGTTGTGGCCGTCGGTGGTGCAATGGTTAGTGTGCGCGGCTCTTGTACATGAGATCCTGGGTTCGAACCCGGCTCTGACCACCTTCAAATTTTCTTTCGGCGGCGGTCACCTCGCATAGTGACGGCGACACTATCGAGTATCTAGCCATGAAAAAGCTTCTCAAATTACCGTTCGGAATCGGTGTAAAACTGTAGGTCCCAATCAGTGAGTGAAAACTGGAAAGCGCACAGCTCAGTGGTTGTGAGAAGTTCTCCCCAGTCCCTTCATGGGATGTAATGGGAAACCATTTATTTTTTTTATTTTTGTTAGTATATCTCTCTCACCACACTATGTGAAAGAGTAGAAACATCTCTTGTGTCTAGTATGATTGCGTCGTTGTAAGGACAATTCCCATGTCATATTAAATATGAACTCAACTTTGGCACTTCATTATAATGACACAACACACAGTAGGAAATGCATTCCATGTGAACCTTACACGTGCATCAAGGACTTAGAAAAACAAATGTTATTTCAATATGTATGTATAGTGTGAAGTGTTGTTGTTATACGCTATAGTTTTTATTAAAAAGTTTGCCGAGATACTTTCTGTTGAAGCGTAGAACTAAATAGATATATTTAGAAGGATAGATTTTACTAAATTTTGCTAAAAGAATATGGATATTTGATGAAGGTCTGTGGCTAGAGCTAAAATGGCTATACGGTTTGCCGAGAATCATGAGACTGCATTGTACAAAACTTCTTTTAAAAAACTATATTTCTATTAATAGAAATATGAAATGGTCTTGAGCTTGAATATGAAAACAAACAAATTACAGCAGACAGTTGTCCGAGGCCTTCGGCCACGGACTGTCCCTGCAGGCTGTGTCAGAGACACGGCCATTAAGTTTAACGTAGAATACGCCATCCGATAAGACAGAAAACATATATAACAATAAATTCATTTGCTTATATTATTTATCATTTATTGTTATATATGTTTTCTGTCTTATCGGATGGCGTATTCTACGTTAAACTTAATGGCCGTGTCTCTGACACAGCCTGCAGGGACAGTCCGTGGCCGAAGGCCTCGGACAACTGTCTGCTGTAATTTTTATATTTACCAACGGCATTTGATTCAAGTCCGTTTAAAAAAAAAATATTATGTTCAATTTTTTTAAACTTAATTTAATTTATGTATTTTAATTAATATTTTTATTGAAATAAGTTCTGCGAATGTTGAGAGGGCCGCCCTAATATTAAAAAAGGTTTACCTTATCGAGTCTTCGCATTAGCATTCGAGCGTTGTGTGAAAGCTTTACGCTTTACAATTCAAAATTAATGTTACAACAGCCTTATTGAAGCTTTCGCAAAAAAGCTTTATTACGTTAGCTTACTGTTTGTTTCACTTTTTACTAGATACATGTTGCCAAGCAATATTAGCTTGCTGTTCGTTTCACTTTTTACTAGATACATGTTCCTAAGCAATGTTGAGCAACCAAAAACACTCAACCAAACACCACACATATGTTTGAGTGTATGTGTTTAAACAATTTTCATTTGAGAAATTAAAATACTAGAAATATATCAACCAATATGAAATGTATATCAAACGAAAGATAACATCTTCATTTACCTACAAAAAAAATTTTAAAAAAATTCATCTAGCCGTTTCCTCAAATTCAATGAAATAAAGATTACAACAACAAAAACCTGACATGACTCCTCATACCGTAAGGTAAGACGTATTCTACGTCAAAATGTAGCAATAAAAAGGGCGAAAAAATAAATAAAAATCATCCCTGATATTTGAGTAATAAATTGTATTATGTTGTTATGTTCTCTAATAATTGTTCGATTTAAGATCAATAACGAGTAAAAAGTATTTATTCTGTGAAAAGGTGAATTTTAATAGAAAATATTACAAATAAATATGTGAAATTTATTATTATGGTATATGATTGGGAATATAGCTACTTCAAAGCCCACCAAGGGAAATCATCAGCACCCTTCTCCACAAGTATTAAGGTATATCAGCACACGTTATAGGGATAAACAAAACTCAATTAAGCGAGAATTGTCTCAAGCCCTACTTATGCGAATACTTTACCATAATCATCAGTATTCACAACAGTATTCTTCCCTATGCAGGCTTTCATCGAAAGCCATTGCATAGATGTTATTGTTTCAAAACGATATTGTTATTGTTTATTTTACGATTGGCGTTACAGTGTATCGTCTGCGTATTATATCCGTTAAAGTTTATATTATTCGATTTTCAAGTTGGTATAAATAAATGGTTTCCCGTTACATCCCATTGATATGTCTCACAACTTAGCGCGCAAGTAAAACACAATCGCTTTAGCAGTTCACACTTTATTCTTATTGCTTGTATGGTCTGAACCTCACTGAATTGGTCGCTCGCTGTTTTTAATGGATAGAGACCGAGAGCGTAAGTAGGATCCAATTCAGTGTTTCAGAGTGACTTAAATATACTACTATTTGTATACATATTACCCATGAAGGAATTGGGGAGAACTTCTCACAACCAGTGAGCTGTGCGCTTTCTAGTTTTTTATACCTCACAGAAAAATTCGGTTGAGACAGCCGAATTAGCCGTAACCGAATGTAGAGGTTGTGTATGCCTCCAATGAGGTCATTGTAGGTTGACACAACCTCATTCGAGGTCGACACAACCTCATTAGAGGTTGACACGACCTCATTAGAGAGTGGTTCTCATGACCGAATGCAGATAGTGTCACAAATGAATTTTGAAAGCTTAGTTATTATTAAGTAATGATTTATTGTTATGTATTCTTATTAAAAATAATAGGGTAATCTTTAGGGTAACAAATTGTTCACTACCGACCTTTTCGGAAGTCCTGGCCATTATGGGTAACGGCTCCAATTTTGGCGTATTGTATCTGTTGATGTAGGTCCTAAACCGTTTCACACACAGATGATTGCAGCATATCTCCAGCGACCAACCTTGAAAAGTTCCAAAACTTTTGACATCTTCTTGGACATTTTCTGCAAAATAAGACGATTTAATACAAAAACCATAATTACAATATTTGAACTTACCTCTATTAATAGCCAAAAAATCTTGATATATCAGCGGCAGGAACAATTGTACATCCTTTAACTTCTTTTAATATAATATTTTTTTTTTATAATTTTAAACGTCAAGTTGAGAATGAAATTCGGTTGTACCTACAGTAGGCATGAGAAATTCGGCTACAGCAACCGAATTGACGCCGAATTTGGTCGTTGCAACCGACTTCAGGTTTAAGTGGGTTATTGCGACCGATTTGAAACTAAATTCGCTAGTTTAAACCGAATTTAACCCAAATTCGGTTGCGACATCCGAATTGATGCCAAATTCGGTTGTGACAACCGATTTGATGCCAAATTCGATTGTTGCACATGAATTGATACCACATTCGGTTACTCCAACTGAATTTGGTAGCAATTTCGGTCGTTGTATCCGAATTATTTCCAAATTAAGTTGTACCAACCGTAATTTGGGAAAAATTGGTTAACAGAAAGAATATAATTCAAGATCGGTTGTCACAAACCGAATCAATTAAGAAACGAGGTTGCTTTAACCGAATTTGGGTTGTGATGACTAAATTCGGTCGTGAAAACCTCAATTCGGTTGGGGCAACCCCAATTCGGTGGTAACAGCCGTATTTACGATTGCTACAACCTCTTTTCAACCAATTAGTTCTCTGGGTGTAATCACTGATTGGGACCTACAGTTTATACACCGATTTTTAAAATTAAAGTGTCAAGCTTTTTCATGGCTAAATACTCGATAGTGTCTAAATCAATACGCGAGGTGACCGCCGCCGAAAGAATTTTTAAGGTGGTCAGAGCAGAGATCGAACCCAAGATTTCATGTTCAAGAGGCGCTCACACTGACCATTGTACCACCGACGGTCACAAAGTCAAGTTGGTATGGTCTCTAATGATTGTTAGATTCAAAATGAGTAACTGTTAAAAAGTACTTTTGTTATGAAAAAGTACTTTTTAATAGTTATGTATTTTGAACCGAATAATCATTAGGTATTAAATATTGTTATAGATTTTAGTGACCACTGATCTAGGCTTGTTTAAAAGTCCAGGGCTGGTCTATTTAGATTTCAAACGCTTGTGACATAACCCAGTTTTTTTTGCATTTGCATATTTTTGTGCAACGCCCCAATTCAAAATTAACATAGGAGCATTGCCACATCGACGTCCCACTGAGTGCGAAACTAGTTATGCCAGTGAGGGTGCATTAGTGTGGCCTTTATGTGTATGGAGAATTTTTAGCGGTGGAAATGTTTTGCTCCCACCACCCACTTTTATTAACTTGCTCCAAAAACTGGTGTGTGCAAACTTTGCCCCGATCGGATAACTCTAAGGCGTTCTGCAAACGCCCTAAAAATCGCGCAAGCATCGCCCATAGACATATTTTTTTTGAAATAATATAATAAAATTATTCGCGGTTGTGTACCCTCGTGTTTTTTGTATAAAATACAATCTAACTATAGAGAGATTATGTGCGTAAAATTTGATGGAGGCTGGAGATCATTACATGTCTATTCGAAGTCATTAGCCAATTCAAGCCAAATCGAGAAATATTTAAAACAGGTTTTTTTTTTTGTTTTTGGTATAAAGTTTTATGCGCTATGAATCTAGAATTATTTGAAAGTAGTCTGACTGCATTGAAAACATTTTGAAGCTTAAAATAATATATAATATGTGTTCTTAGTGCACTGCCTTAATAATCTGATTTGGGGTTCAATATTCAAAATTGCAGACAAATATTGTTTCCTATTCTTTTGGAACAAAATTTAAAATTGTTCGTATGTTCCATTCTTTAAGTCTAATGAATGGTTAAAATTATGTTCATTAGTCAACTACTTCATGGAGTCATACTCCAACGTCTTCGGCGCAGTTCTGGCGCGCCACCCTGTATTAAAAATATTAAAATTTTATTAAAAAAGTCCAAAGTAGTGCAACGACCCGCATGTGCCCGTTGGATGAATAAAATTATATGAAATTTCAATTAACTACAATGTCAGTGGCCAATTATTATTCTTTTTTTCATGAAGCCGTAGGAAACAAATACTTATGCATATTTCGTGGACGCCCACTACAACGGTTTAGCTATAAATTGTCAAGATCACTGATATGGACCAACTGTACAGATTTCGGTATAAATTCTAATAGTTTTAGGTTCAACAATATGTTAAAATCCTAATGGATGTTTCGACGAGTAGATGATGAAATAACTGTCACTTCTAACTACAACTTTATTTTATTTACACTGCATTTCTCGAATTCATGACAACTATCTTTCATGAGGTTATTGTCATTGAATTCGTGTCATTGGCATTTCAATTACCTATTCTGGAATTGCTGTGACAAGTTTAATGCTTTTTTGTTTTAAAAATAATATCATTGTTACCAAAACTAAAAACTACATTATTAAGAGCTTTTGTGTTTTTTGAAAACAATAGAAATTCATATTTTTTCAATCTGGCAATACCTTTGACTAACAAATACTTATTACCAGGGATGGGGCCACTGTGGGTTTTCTGCAAATTGTGTGATTCGTCAAGATAATTCGTGTAATTAATTTTAGACTTTTTGAGAAAAAAACATGGATACGCATGGAAATCCCATCCCTACTTACTTCAGATTAGAAAAATTGCTACGTAAAAGTATTCTTTAAACGGAGAGTCCAAACAACAAATTAACCAATTTTCCGTGTCTCCAATGGTTTTAGAAAACTTGGTTCAATTCACATCGTAATGGTTTTTCCAAAATCGCCAAATTATTTTGTCGTATGAATTGAATGCACTTTTCTAAAACTCTTGGAAACCGTTATAAATTGGCTAATTTTTCGTTTGGACACTCCGTTTGCGCGTTATAGCCATTTTTCTAATTTTGTGCTGTTTATTTACACAATATTTTTATTGTCATGTGCTATTGAGAACGTTATTACTATCATTGTCAACTAAACCAAAAAGAGCTTTTATTTGACATCCAGAATAGCAAATAGAAGTTCTTGTCACAAATGTACTTACTATCTCGACATATACGGTTGTCACTTGGTCGAGAATAGCACTGTTAGTCTTCTCAACAACCTTTCGCACACTTAAATCTTTGAACTACCAATGATAACACTGTGTGTAATTTTTTAAGTCATGGCAAAATAACCATATACGGACACCACTACGTGATAAAAGACTAAAAAAAAAGACCCGTGTTTCCCAATTTTTCCCAAAGTCATGCACTTTTTTTTATGGGCCGCCAAAGATTTGGGGCCTCGGTATCATTTTCGTAAAAATGTGATCATTTTCTCAGGCTCATATCTTGGAAACAGTTCAGAATTTCGATTTACTCTCTGAGGCAAAGTTGTAGCTCTTGTCATAAAGAACAAGAACATATAAAATCAAAAAAACTTCACCTTCCAGATCAAAATCGCAAAAAACTAAAAAAAATCGATTTTTTTTACCTTTTTTCCCGTGTTCAGATCAAAATCGCAAAAAACTAAAAAAAATCGATTTTTTTTACCTTTTTTCCCGTGTTCAGGTCCATAGGTAGCAAGGACGGTGAAGTTTTTTTGATTTTATATGTTCGCAATTTTTGTTCTCTATGACAAGAGCTACAACTTTGCCTCAGAGAGTGAATCGAAATTCTGAACGGTGTGCAAGATATGAGCCTGAGAAAATGATCACATTTTACGAAAATGATACCGAGGCCCCAAATCTTTGGCGGCCCATTAAAAAAAAAAGTGCATGACTTTGGGAAAAATTGGGAGACACTGGACTTTTTTTTTTAGTCTTTTATCACGTAGTGGTGTCCGTATATGGTTATTTTTTTTCGTGTTGCACTGTGTAAGTTAGTGTGGTTTATGTAAAATATTCTTCATAAGCTTAAATGCTATTCAATCAATATCTTACCTTAAAAATAAATGTGGCTGAACAAATCTAATGAATTTGTTGAAAAAGTCTCATAAGTACAAGTATTCGATGAACAAAGCATGAAGAGCTCCATTTCAATACAATAGAAACAATTTCATTCTAACAAACCCGTAATAGTTTAAAGACAATTTAACTTGAACAAACCCAACTTGAACAAATTCAATATAAACATACCCAACTTGAACGAAAACTCTTTTAACTACGGTTACAAAAATTTAAGTTGGCCCTTGTTAGTGTGAATTTTTAAACACAATTGTAGGCAAAAACTATGCGGTTTTCCCTCGGTCAGTTATAACTAAAAGAACACGCACAGAGCTCTTGGTTTTTGCAAACAATAACCGCAAGTCAACAATACCCAGCAAACAATTTTTTGAAGTTTGGAAGCAGAAGAAATATTGTATAGTGTACTACAATACTATACTATAATTTAGCGCTCGTTTAGAAAGCAGACATATGTACATTTCTGGACCAGTCATGACCAGCCTAGACCAGTCTGGACATGTTTGCAACATCTTATATATGCACCTTATATAGTGGTGACAAAATTTTTCTCACAATGTTGCAAACAAGTAAGAATTATGGAATTTCTAACCCTATTAAAACCAAGAACGCGTACAGAGTTTAGCGCTGAAGTTGGGTCAAATAAGACAGCGGGAGATAGTGCGACCTAGCTCACTACCTTGCAACAAGAAACAATCCATATGTAATGCGGCAATACACGATAAATCAGATCAGTGTTGCCAATTTGGCTGATTTCGCGCTAAATTTAGCGGATTTTTAATGCCCATATGCGGGGAAAATGTGTTTTAGCGGCTAGCGGTAGATTTAGCGTGTTTTTTCTGCGTTTGGAGGTAAACAAATTTAAATATTTTATGTGCAACATTGTAGGAACGAAGTTCCTTATCTCAAGTTGCGGGATGTTGGCTAAATGAACAAATTTCAACAAATGTTTTTTACGTATTTTATTACAACCCATTATTATCAACTACATTGGGTACTTTTGCTTTGGTTTGGTTTAAAGGGAAGTTTTCTAGGTGGAGCCTGTGTATTACATAATGTAGTTTTGAACCCAATAAAAAGTAAATTTCGAATAGCCAAAATGCAAGACTGGCAAATCCATGAAATACAACCCTGAGCATGGAATTACATTTGGCAGCACACTTTGGTTTGTGTCTAGACTAACATATCGGGGTATATTTTTTGTTTAATGGGAAATTTTGTAGGTGGAGCCTGTTTACTACATATTGTAGTTTTGAACCGAATTAAAGGTAAATTTAGAAAAGCTAAAGTGAAAGTAGTTTAACAGAATAACATTTTCTTAAGTAATTGCGTTTTCTTAAAAAAAGTAAATTTTCCCAAAAAAACCTATTGATATTCTTAAACAACTACCTTTTTTTTTAAAAAAAAGTTACCATATATAAAAGAAGTACCTGTGCTTAAAAAAGTAAATTTTCTTACAAAAAGTACATTTTCTTAAAAAAGCTAATTTTCTTAAATAAGTACATTTTCTTAAAAAAGTACATTAACTTACAACAAATTGCATTTTCTTAAAAAACTTCATTTTCTTTAAACAGTACCTTTCTTATAAAACAAAATAAGTTTTCTACTACTCTTAAAATTGTACATGTTCTTTCGTAAATAAAAGCTTTTCTTCAAAAAGAGTATACCTTCTCTTAAAAAAAATACATTTTCTTACAAAAATTCTTTATCCCAAAACTACAGTTTCTTAAAAAAAAATAATACCTTTTCTTTTCTTGAGATAAGTAGCCTTTCTGAAAATAAGTACATTTTCTTAAAAAAATAACCTTTTCCTAAAAATAGTACCACTTCTTTAAAATGTACCTGTCCTTCAAAATTACTTCTTTGTAAAAAAATCATTCTCTTAGGTTTTTTCTTACAGAAGCACTTCGTATTAAAAATTGTAGGTTTTCTGAAAAAAACATTAGCGTTTAATAAAAGAAGTACCTCTCATTAAAGAAAGGACCTTTTCGGGAAAATATAATACATATTCTTACAAAAGGGACTATTTAAGAAAATACATTCAATAAATAAAAAATTTCTTAAAAAAAGTTTATCATTTTACAAAAAGTATCTTTTCTTAAAGATCCATTTAAATTACTGTATTTTTCAACAGGCGCCTTAGGCGTGTTGGAACTAACTAGTACAAAATATATAGCGAAAGGAAGTTCGTTCCAACCGGGTGTCCCCTGACACCTCATGTAATTTTTTAACAGTTGTATAGTTTAGCATTTTAAGAGCTGTACATTGTAGCATTCCCTGTGATGTACACAGATAAAAATCATTGTTATTTTACCCAATTTCGTTGTCTGATAGCTCAGCACTGGCATTTTTTTTCTTGATTTCGTAACAAAATTATATTTGATTGAAAGTCGTGGCACATTGACGAGGTGGTGTAACTACGACAACATACACCCCAAGCCAACAAAAATAGGCATTTTGTTTTGTCTAGAATTTTTCCACATTCAAATTCAGCACAAATGTACGCCAAGCATAAAAGTGAAGAAATAACTACAAAAATTAAATATATTTGAATTTGAGAAACAAGAAATACCTAAGAAATGCAAACAAAATGTGTAGACTGTTTTAGTGGTACTACCATTTCAATTCTCCTTGATTGCATTGGTTGTAAAGAAACGTACTTTTCATGTTTAGTGTGAAGTAAAACAGCTTTGCATAAAGCAAATTAGGTATTTTTTCTTGATTCTCAGACAACCGAGAAAAAATATCCGATTTTCTTGAGTCAGCTTAAAGTCGACAAAATCAAGAAAATCGAAGTTAGTGCGAAATGCCCTACGATCCTGTGTAATTTTACCCAATTTCGATGTCTGATATCAGCGGTAAAAATGGCGATAATTTGCAGATGTACCTAATGCGTATTATGTAATTTATTCAATGTATTATGGGTGAAAAATGTATACATTTAATTGTGTAGTTTAATTGAGTGCATACTGCAATTTTTATCGTTTTATAGGAACAAATATATGTTGTGGGTTTAAATTAAATAGATTATATAATATTTAAAGAAAAGTGTAAGAAGTGTAAGTTACCATCTATATTGTCACTGTTGTATACACCAACCACACCATTGCCAACCTGACCAACCGTCCCGCTTTTGCGGGATTGTTCCGCTTGTTGGTGTCTCCTCACAACTTGAATCCAACTTAAATACATGGTTATACACAAAATCAAATGCTTATATATATATTTAGACTTATTTTAGCTAACTACATGCATTTTTAATTACAAAATTAAAAATTAAATTATTAGAATTTTGTCATTACCTTCAAATGCAGAGGACGAACGAGTTTTCAGTTAACTAAATATTTTTCTCGTTTTTTTAATTTCAGATATTGTTTCAAATGTAATAACTTATACACATACATATCGTCGTACCGGAGTTATCTGCACGTACATCCAAAAAAGTTTTTTTTGCCAAATAAAATTTAAAGTTTTTCAGAAAGGTATATCAGAAAAAAATTCTTCATTTGTTTAATGGAATAATAGAAATGGTCATGGAGAAAATTTTTCGAGTTATGGCAATTTTTTCCCTCAGAAAAATTTTGTTATTTAATCGTATACACCACTTTTTGTGAGAAATTCTTCAAAATGTGGGATATCTGTGGCAATGAACTAAAAGAAACATGTTAAAAATGGTCACTTTTAAATTTGTTTTTTTAAAAACACTAAGATTCGGGGAGAAGTTCTCCCCGGTCCCTTCATGGGATGTAATGGGAAACCATTTATTTTTTTTTAAGATTCGTATTTATATTGGTGCTATTTCTTAAAAAGGCTCAATAAATTAATTAAATTAAATTGTTGCTATTTCATTTGTTTTAATATTAGAAATTAACCCTCAGTAGGTATTTAGTATTGCTAACGTTACAATCATTTCGGTAAGATATGACCCGGTAGTAGAATCTTACTTAAAATTACTGAATTGATGATTATAGTTAAAAAGTTCAGATGTAGAATAATTCAGACATTTTTAATAATATTATTTCAAAAATATGTATATAAAACAATTAATTAAAAGTCAATATACTTCGCCTATTTGCTGAAAAATTACCAAATATACACCAAACAATCTTTTTGAAATTTTGTTTGATAATTCAGGCCGAAATAAAATTCCATCAGAGAAAAAAAGACAATGAAAGTCTGTGTATTTAGCTTCCGGAAGAAGATGTTAAATACTTTCCTAACTTAATAGTTGGTTAATATGAGAAAAAATTGTTTTTTGTTTTTATTATTCATATTTGGTCTAATTTTCATAATGAAAAGTTGTGTTACAGTGATATAAATTTATCTTTATATTTTGATTTTTTTTAATAGTTTAGTTTATAACAATTACTGTTCTATGAAGTATTGAAATTGAAAAATTAATTAAGTTTATGATTAGAATTCAGTTTTTCTCTAAATTTATAATAAAGTTGTTAAAATAATACTTACGACGCTTTTCTTTCATACGTATACGTATTATACGTATTATTTGCACATACGTGTAGATAACGTAACAATTTTTGAATTCGTAAATTTCATATATTTTTCATTGTATATCCACCAAATTGTTATATATTTTTTGTTTTTATGGATATACAATTATAAAATGGCTAAATATTTCATAATCTATAATAGGTAGCGTCCTGGGGACTAGACAGATTGATATATTTTGAAAAATTACCTTAGAAAGTGTTCTTAACCCTCGCATTACCAGAGGTTTTTATGTGGGTCGTCTACCAAAACCCATCAAAGGGTTAACCTTTTGATTGAAACCTCGAAATAAAATTTAAAAAATTAAAAAAAAAACAGCAGACAGTTGTCCGTGGCCTTCGGCCACGGACTGTCCCTGCAGGCTGTGTCAGAGACACGGCCATTAAGTTTAACGTAGAATACGCCATCCGATAAGACAGAAAACATATATAACAATAAATGATAAATAACATAAGCAAATGAATTTATTTATTTGATATTTTAATTTACTAAACGTCAACTGTCAGCTGCTGTAAAACAGCATCAAGCAGCATTGTTATTTTGCTTATTTAACATAAAAATGTATGAATTAATTTTTTCATATATTTTTTATAATTATATATCCATGTTAAATTCAAATTCACATTTAACATTTTGTTTCACTTAAATACATAAGTAAATATACGATATTTCAATATTTCATCAATCAAAACAACAGCCGAAGGTTTGTGTCCACACTGAAACAGCATCATAGTTTGTGTCCACGCTATAAACTCAAACACTCAACCAAACACCACACATACATATGTTTGAGTGTATGTGATTAAACAATTTTCATTTGAGAAATTTAAATATTAGGAAGATATCAACCAATATGAAATGTATATCAAACGAAAGATAACATCTTCATTTACCTATAAAAAAAAATTTAAAAAAAGTTATCTCGCCGTTTCCTCATAATCAATGAAATAAAGATTACAATAATAACAATCTGACATGACTCCCTATACCGTAAGGTAAGACGTATTCTACGTCAAAAGTATTAAATAAATTAATAATAAATCTTTTATTCATAAAAAAAATTAATTTATCATGCTACTTTCGTTGCACGTACAATAGCGCATAAAAAGCCACGTGATTTTATGCTATTTTTGTTGCGATCACTAGAGCATGCTCAATTTTCTGGGACATTTCTTGCAAAAAACCATTAATGAGCTCGTGGCTATAGTAAGCGCTACCCACCACGGGTATCCTTTATACACCTTCTATATGGTCAGCAGGTTTTTGCTGGGTAACCAAATAAATAACCAAATAAAGTTGATTGAATTTTTCACTTGGTCTAAATAAGGTTTTTAAAATGCGAAACAGCTAAAACAAGTCTCAAAACTTCATTAGGAGGCAACTGAAATAAACTCGGACTCGGAAATAAAAATTTATAAACTAAGAATAAAGTAGATGTACAACGTAATGGTAATAAATTGTTTTTAAATAGATATCGGATTTTTATGACAAACTCAATTTTACTCCGACGGACAACAGTTGTTGTAGTTAGGCTAATTTAGTCAAACTGTTTCCGATAACTAATCAGAATAGGTCGTAGAACAACTTATACAAAACAACTTATACAAAATGATTTTATACAAAATTTTTAACAGTCAGCTAAAAAGTTTTAAGTAAACCAAATACGTGTGCAATTTTGCATTAATTAACTTTGTCAGTTTTGAAATATTCATATCAACCGAGGATTTGAGATCTATCGAACTATATCGTTGATGAGAAGCCACCTTTGTTCATTATAAGTTAAACAATTCGATCTTTTAAAGACTTGTGTTAATTTTTAAGAACTCGAAACCAAGATTATTGAATGACGTCAATAACGGTCTTCATATCATCAAATTATCTGCAAATAGTACCAAACTCAATAGTACCAAAACGTTTACCATATTATTTATTTCCGGGGAGTATGGCCGCCACTCTTGCAATTGCAGATTTTGGTCGCTTATGCACTGTTTTATCCATAGAGTAATGCCATAGAGAGCTGCAATTTTTCTCAACTGATATTTCCCCTCACACTATTCGTTGTGAGGTCGGTGCGATAGAGAACCAGCGGAACTATAAAAATTGTTGTCTTTAATTTTTCATGTGGTTTTGATGAAAAACTGTGAAATTTATTGTTATATTTTATTGTTAGTATATATTTGTGGTGTGATATGAATAAAATTACCAACTACACTTTAGCTTCAGACGAGATTTCGGGTTGATTTAGGACAGATTCGAAACTACTTTTTATTTGGCTTTTTTTCAAAGTTGTTCAACTGCTTCCCGCGACAAATTTAACCAACTAACAGCGATATTTACTTCGAATTAAAAAACAAAGTCATTGACTTGTAAGGAACATTTTCCTCGATGTTAAGGCATTATTTTATTGTTGATTGTTTTGTTTTTTTAGTGTAGAATTTTTGACAATTGCCTTGTCTTCGTGATGTAAGTCGAAGTCGCCATTGTTGACGATTATGTTGACTTCCGATAAGCAGACAAAGAAAATTCGAGAGTGGTAAATGCATACAGCAAAACACATTGCTTGCTTGCACCCAGAAAGAAGGACCTAAATTTGGTTGACATGTGGTTTCAACAAGACGGTCCTACAAGTCATATATCGCATGCAACTCTGAGACTCTTATCAAGTTGGAATTCTTTTTGAGACTTCGTATAACAAATTTAAATTATAGACGATCGACTAAAATATTCTGTCCTCATACAGTTTGACTCCAGATGTATTAGCACTAAATTTTTGGTCAGAGTTACATGTATACATGAGTTTCGGCTTTTCTACCAACCAGGTCAGTAATATAAACGACTGTTGTACACGGTGGAGTGAGGGCTCTGCGGAAAGTCACCAGGAGATTTGCTATAAGAAATTTTAATGGGAATCGGACTGGACTGTGTACAAAAACAATTTAAATCAGTTTAAGCGAGACCTTCAGAAGCCAAGCGTTGCATGCTTTCGTCGGGAGTTATAAAAGGACCTACAAGTTCATGGTGATGTTTGGAAATCTGATGGGACATAAACCAACATCCGAGCTGAGACAATTAATCCTCATAGTTAGTCTAACTTTCCAATCTGTAAGAATATGGGTTCTGCGAATGGGTATAACCCGGATACATCCGTTCCGAATATCTCGCACCAGAAAGTAATTGGGAATGTAGTTGACGAATCAAGGCTCACACCTACCGGTCCTGATGGTATATTTCCGGTTATCCTTAATTTCTGGGTTGCTATAGAGCATGTCCTAGACCCTGTCTAGTATCGTGTATTTATTCTCAAGTCGGGTAAGACTAGTCACGTCTATCTGCAAAACTACTGGCCAATCAATCACTCGTTGTTTCTTTTGAAAGTTATAAAAGGATGATTGATTTGTATATTAGAAACCGAATAATCTCGTATTATTTAAATAGTGGTCACCACGCCCACCTCAAGTGGAAACCCCGGTGTTGAATGTGGTGTGTTACGACATAAGGACGACATCAGGTACTCTCTGAAATCCGATTGCGTGACACCGCTTTTTGCCAAATGGATTCCAAATATTCTTAGGGACCGTATTATTAATTCAACTCGGAAGGTGACTCTACGGTGACTTTTACTGATCAGTGGCATTCCTGAGGATTTTGAATTGAGGTGGCATTGAAAAGTGGCCATTCTTGACGGTTTGGAATTGTAATGTGACGGCTCGCAACCTCATGCAGAACGCCCCTGAGTGAGCTACGTTTTGGGCTTGTTACTATGGCTTGGATGTGAAACCGACGAAGACGAAACTGACTCTCTTCACGCGTAGGCGTAAGATTGGAGAATTTAGGACACCGAGGCTAGACAGCGATGAGTTATCTCTATCTAAAAAGAAAATGGTTTCCCATTACATCTCATGAAGAAATTGGGGAAAGCTTCTCACAACCAGTGAGCTGTGCGCTTTCTAGCTGTATACTCACTGATTGCGACCTACAGTTTTACACCGGTTACGAAAGGTATTTTAAGAGAGAAAATATCTTGGTATTAACTTTAATCAAAATGAAAACGGGTGACTGAGGCTGAATCGAGAAGTGCTATACGCCTGTCAAAATTCAATTGGTAAAAGTTGAGGACCGTGTTTGACTATCGTGTATTGGTTGTATTCGGCTATTGTGCGCCTAATTATTACTTTCGGTTGCGTGGTATGTTGGTAATAGCTATCAGTTGAACTTGTTAAGTAAAGTTCAACGTACTATGTCGATCTGCATCTGTGGGGTCAGGAGAAATACTATGAAATCGGCGTTAGATATCATATTCGATCTCGCTACTCTTAATATTTTCTAAAAGCGGTGTACTGCTAGGAGAGCCCTCAGTGTGAGAGAAGTGGGCCTCTGAAAACATTTTCCTCCATGTGATGATCGAGGATTATGGGGACTGGTACTTGAGTCGGTCGAGTGACTATATGCTGCTGGCGGTAGATTTTGGACTGTGGCCAGAAATAATGATGCTAGATAGAAGCGAATATGTGGGTGGCACGCCAAGCGATGTAGGTGCATATAAAGAAGATACTTACATATAGCGAACACTATGTTTATAATCGGGTGTTTTTTTAGAGGCATATAACTTTTTTTAAATAAGACATAACAAATTCATTGGAATGACCAAAATTTTGGCTTTATTAGTTCACCGATTTCACGGAATTTAATGTTTGAATATAATGGGTGGCATATGGCCTCCACGGCCGTACCGTATGAATGCCATCTTATCCGTCGTATTTTACACCGCTTTTTAGGGCATTAGTGCGTTGAATGTTGGCTTTTAAATGATCAATCGTTGTTGGTTTATCAGCGTAGAACACAGTTTTGACGTATACCACACAAAGTAACCCAAAGGTGTTACTAATTCACTGGCCCATGTCTTGAGATAATACGGTCACCAAACGTTTGGCTCAACAAAGTCATGGTTTCACGCGCTATATGGCATGGCATGCCCGTCTTGTTGGAACCATTTCTCCTCCAAATGATTTGCAATGACATGAAGAATAAGAAAATCGCCACCATATTTGCCTGTAGCGTTCGCCAGTGATGGTAATGTTACCACCGGTTTCGGATTTAAAGACAAATTGGCCGATGACGCTTTCGGCATGTAAACCGCACCAAACAGTGATTTCTTCGGGGTGTAATAGAGTCTAAAGAGTCTTGTGAGGATTTTCCTCACTCCAAAAATGACAATTCTGCTTCTTTACCTACACGATTAGCCAGAAATGATCCTCATCGCTGACGATGATTTGATGATAAAAGTTCGGCGAACAGAACGTGAATTTCCAAGATTTGCAAAAGTAATGGACAAATTGCAAAATACCAAATTTTATAGGAATTTAGTTCGAGTTTTGATATTTACCTATATGATTTGGTGTCTTTTGTGGATACTTTTGCTTAGAGTCTTTTCAACGCGTCAACTTTTAACAGCACGCCTTGGTGTGCACAATCTTTAAAGCAAGTTAGTTTAACCTTGTTCTTTATGAAAACCAGTTGTACATAGTCAACATTTGATTATGAACACCCGATTAGAATATGTGTTTATATAGAAGCCTCTATATGCACTCCGGTTCACTTATTTAAAGGCACTAAAAATTCCATATTCAACAGCCTATATCTTTTGCAATTTGTAACCGAATGCAGAATTTTAAAATGGAAATGGAAGCTAGACATCTTGAGATACAAAAAAAAAACATGACAATAGTGCTTACTTCACGAAAGAATTTTTTTTGAGCAATTTATAAAAAAAGTCCAATAATTTGTTTTTTTTTTGGTTCACTTGAATAAAGGCAGTTTAATTAATTTTAATGAAAAACAATTTTTCCTGTTTTTTTTAAATTTATTTCACTTTACTTAAGGACTATTAGTAATGGGTACAACCCCCTTTGTTTTTAATAACTTCAAATATACGAGTCTTCATTGAGAGATAAAGAGAATTTATGTAATCTAACGAAATTTAATTCCAAGCATCCTTAATGGCCTGTATTAGTGACGCGTATGTTCAACTTGTCAAGTCAAGAATATTAACATTTTGGCTGGCAATGAACTCTTTTACTACTCTGGCGTTGTGCATAGGGGCATTAATATCCAAGATATGGGACCAAATAGTTCACTGAACTTCGGAAAAGCCGATTCCAATAACGCTTTATAGGTTGTACCAGTATTTTTTGCACTTTGAAATTCAAGATGGATGGTGCCATAGTACGCAATAGCACCCCTCACCATAACGCCGCCCACTCGGCTGTGATGTCGGTTCAGAAATCGCTTTTCTTTGCGCAAATCATGTAGCCATGAGGCCCATCCAAATTAAACTTCTTCTCATCCGTAAATACAACGGTTCTCCAGTCATTTACATGACCTCTTCGCTGCACAATCCCATACCATGTAGTCTCTTGCGAATTGAAGCCGCTTTTCCTTACGAGGAGCATTAAGTATTGTTTTTTTTTATAATTTCAGGTATTTAAGATACTCACAGCTCTTAATTACTCTGCGTACTGATGACTTGCTCGCTTCCACTCCAGCTTGAGCTCTTATTTTTGACAAGGATAAGGCAGAATTAGAAACAATTCTGATGATTTTTCTTTTCTCATACGTAGATAAAGAAAATGAAACCCTTCCTTTAACATTTTTTCCATATCCCGCGGGGTCCTTGATGTAATTGTCGACAACTTTTGGCCTCCGTCCAATTTTATTAGCTATTGAGCAGATTTAAATTTGTTTGTTTTGCCATTTTGACTCGTAAAATGATTAAGATGTAATAAATTGCAATAAGCAAACGCTCCCTACAAAAAATCGTCGCTTACTTTAAAAATAATAAAAAATAATAAAGTGTCTTTATTCAAGTGAACCAAAAAAATAGAACATTTTTTGACTTTTTTTATTATGTCATTCTATTGTCATGATTTTTTTTTATATCTCAAGCTGTCTAGCTTCCATTTCCATTTTAAAATTCTGCAATCGGTTACAAATTGCAAAAGATATAGGCTGCTGAATAAGGAATTTTTAGTGCTTTTAAATAAGTGAACCGGAGTGTATTTGTACTTTCAATGTGGTTTACATCTTAACCATCCAATTGAAAAGTGTTCATTACTACTTGTACGTATGATTAACACACATAATTTATTTAATGTTAACTATGCGTTACAATATACGAACTGTAGACCTTTAATTACTATTTAAACCACTACATTTTGCATTTAACTTTAATTATCCAAATTTTCATATACTATTACTCGCCATTTACGTGTGGTTAGGACTCTCATATAGCAAACATGATATAATTCTTTTCGCTCGTCTTTCCCGTTGACACCATGCTTTTGCTTTTTATTCATTCCAGAATAGTTTTGGTTGAAGGTTTCCCTCGAGTTCGTCTTCGAATGCTTTTCCCGTTGTTTGGTCTATTCCACTGACGTTTTAGTTGTGAGACTGTTGGGGACTAGCAAATTACCTTCTGCAGAATCTTCAGGTTTCATCACATTAATAACAATTACATCAACATTTTTGTTATAGCTTTCCTCGGAATGTTTTAAACTAACGCACAAATACTTCATTTTAAACATTCCATATTTTTGCCAATCAGTGGCTATTAGAGATGTTTGTCTTGTCGAAGATTTGAATAATTTTTTTAAATGCATTAACATCTAAAGAGTGCCATTTCGTTTAAACATTGAAACACCGAAATATGAGACAAGGGAGCTTGACGACCTGGTGACACATATTACAGATCCCAGTTATTTAATATGATAAAAATATCTTAAGGATGTGCCTACAAACTTGTGCAGTTCATAAAGATAACTGATTTTGTACTAAATCATAATCCTAATCATGGATGCAATTAACTCTTGAATTGTAAATGCCTTAGATTTTCAGTCCATGTTTAAATACCCACCAACTGTGTTACTTCTACCAAATATGTAATTAAAGCTTCCACCATCAATTACATAATATTTCCTCCCATCTTTACCAAAAGGGCAATTGGATTTAAGTACGAAAATTTTAGTAAAATTATAAGTTGTATGCTACTGAGTTCTTTTGTCTCTCTGAAATACTAAACCATTACTACACCGGCATATATACAGTAAACTTGCAGGAGTAGGGTTGTGTGCATATCATACTCAGCGATGTCAGGCAGATAGTTAAAGGATATTTTCAGTTACGCGCTTAAGGATAAAAGAATCTACTAATCTAACTCAGTAAAACAGCAGATAGATGAAGAGAGAAACAATACATTAAAAAAAGAATAAAACAAAAATTGCTGCAATTCCCTTAAGCGCCTTAACAGTTAATCTTCCTGATTCGATTCAAGCTCGTATTGTTTTCGTTATTGCTGTTTGTAAGTTAGTAAGGTCGGTCGCTGTACCCAGGACCCGCTGATGGGTCTATATGTTTGTGTGTATTTGGTGCACTGTACATTGTATTAAGGCCATGTTTCATAGCTGACTTAGATAGATGCGTGTAGGTGTGTTCTATTTGTATTATGAATAGTTTTGGCTACTGTTGATTATTCTCCATTGGGTGTGTTGGTGTGAAAATGAGCTGAGGATTTTTAAAATAGTCATATATTCCTCTGAAAATGGAGATTGGGAACTAAATTTATGCATTACACCCACAACCTACATATTACTTATACATGCATATTAATTCCATGCTTATAATTTAATTTTCATGTTTCAAAAAACACGGGGATAAGGGAGGTTTTCGAAATCATTGTACAAGTTTTGAAATGGCTGTGCATAAAGGTCTACTGAAAAATACAATTTCAAGAGCAATTGCAAGTGCAGTTGTAAAGAGCTGATATCGGAAACGTCAAATTTTATATATACAAGGGAACTTATAGTCCCCTGCCGGTCGTTGAAGTTTCTATTCCTAGTGTATTTTTGTAGAAATTTTTTTTGTTTGAGACTTGATGAGCACAATTAGAAAAATATATTTTCACACTTTTAATAGGGCATTTTTAAGCCTTGATCAAGCATATTTTTTCAATTTGTCACATATTTGACTGTGAACTTCGCGAATTAGCTTTTATTGTATTTATTGTACATTTTGAAATCGAAAATTTAATTAAAAAATTAGGAAGGAAAAGTGTGCTTGATTAAGATTTCAAACTGCTGCCGTGCCAAAGTCCAATCGTGAGTCCAATATTAACCAAAAGCCCCTTTTTACGCAGATAACCTAGAAATCGAATACCCACTGCATACATTCGTGAATGCACGACGAAAATTACAGCAAGGATGAAAAACGCTGTTTTTACTTGTGTTCTAATAATTGAGCTTTTCAGTATGAATTCATACTTAGGGGTTTTTGATCGATACTAGAATACATATGAGTTTTTATATATACAAGTGATGATCAACCGGTGGTATCAGTTGAGACGCAACAGTTAGACATCTAACTATAACGTTTTGACGGAGTTCGAAACAAGTGATGCCATGCCATTGAGTGTGATTTCCTGGGTAATTTTTTTTTCGAAAAGAACCCGCAATTTGTTACTTTGAAAAGTGTTTCTGAAGTATGAACTTCTCACGCATTAACTCTTAAGGGTTTCTATTTGGTGGTGCAATGATAAGTTTGGGTGACTGAGTTTTGCACCAAGACTATAAGTTGCATTTGTGTCCTGTTTATAAAAATTCCAAAAGCCTCTTATTGAAATCAGTCTACAATTCACGCTACCTAGTTCAACGAGAGTTGTGATACCATGGGAAGTCATATTCTGTCCCAACTTGTAAATTGATCTGCTAATATTAAAGGACGTACAAGTAACATGATACCTAATTCATACATTTCAAGCTGTGGCTCAAGAATTCATTCTACTGTCATGGCATAGCCAGTGCAATAGTGTTATTTTCATCCGCTTAACTATGTCAATGATGGGATATAGCCCATACAGCTCATGGTTCATATATACGTCACCGAAATCGCACTATAGGGCCATACATTTTTAGGAGTATTTTTCTCTCGAAGACTCCTGGATATGTTTCGTCTGCTGTCGCTACGATCCAGGATTCTGAGCTATAAAGCAAGACAGGTGGTAAGAGATTTTGATATACCTGAAGTTTTGTTCCTCGACAGAGGGCTTTGTCTCTAATGTGCTTGCTTAGCCTAATATAACATCTATTCACAAGCACAATTCTCCGCTTGATCTCAATGCTGACGTTGTTTCTTATTCCATGGTAGTTGGCACAGAGACTCAGGTCATCTTTTCCAAATGTGGGGCATAGGACACAGAGACACTGGACACTTTGTTGCTCTTAAGCCCGGCAATAGCAAAAAAAAATCATTGCAGCAATGTAATAAAATTATTGCAGGAATGCCATAAATTCGTTGCAACAATGAAACAAATTCATTGCAGTAATGAAACAAATTCATTGTAGCAATGAAACAAATTCATTGGAGTAATTAAACAAATTCATTGCAGCAATATTACACATTTGTTTCTGCAATGAATCATATTCACAGCCGCAAAAATCCACAGATTTGATGAACACATTTTTTTACGTTAGCTCACTATCGATGACAAAAGTTGGTGTGGCGACAAACATTTGCATTCCTGTGACGAAACATTTCCGTTCAGTTTATGAAAGCAACAGAATGTGTACGAATGGTTAGATTTGAGTAATGTTAGAAGCATTAATTTTGAGATTCTTAGTCGTGAACGGGATTGACAGGGGGAACAAAATCAAATTGCAACAAATGCTTTAAATATACGCTGTATTTGGGGATGGTCTATATGGTAGTGAGTTGTAGGCCATTACGCCTTCTATAGTTAAACTAGTCCTTTACGGAGGATATTTATTTTGGCTGTCGACAATTTCTGCGAACACTAATAATGGGTGTTTTTGTCAACTTCCTTGAGAACATAAAATGATAATACAAAACAGAAGCATCGTTGGAATATTGGCTTCCAATGCTTCAAGAGTTGCTGGTTTGTCGGCATAAACCAATGCCTTAACATTCCCCTTAAAATAAATCCAGAGGCGTTAAATCGCACGAATGAACAGGACCACTTCTGGAAATAAAGTTCTCACCAAATTATTTTTGCAATAAATCGACTGTTATGCGGGATGTATGGCAAGTTGCGCCGTCTTGTTGGAACCAAATGTCGTTGGTGTTTAGCTGATTAATTTTTGGAACCAAAATTTCAGTCTCCATGGCTCGATAGTGCTCATTCACCGTAACGGCAGCTCCTTGGTCATTTCGAAAGAAATAAGGACAGATTATGCAGCCAGCGCGTAAACCGCACTAACTAGTCAATTTGAACATATATAATGGTAATTCATTAGCGTCTTGAGGATTGCCTTCGCTCTAAATGGTCAATAACTGCACGAATTGCTTTTGATTATGTGCTCTATGAACTTCGTGATCTCGTTTATTTTTTTCAAAGTAAATTTCAACAATTTGGAAGCGTTGTTGTAGCGGTAAAGGATTCATGATGACTTGCCAGACCTTACTGAACAGAAATGTGAACACAGTTTGATATAATTATTTGATCATCGATATCGATAGTTCTCATGCAGCTAAAAAAACACCCTTACTTTGCGTGCCGAAGATTGTGTCTGCGCTACCAAAATCTTCACACAATAGTGATGAAGGGAATTTTCAAATATTGGTAACAAAAGTCTTCGATTATATGTGCAACGATGATGTTTGAGACCATAGCTTGAGCAATTGAACACTGTTTTATGCACAAATACCAACATTTGTTTTATTTGACGACGAGTTTCTTAATATTTCGAACGAAATTTTATCAAAAAAAAAATATTTTTGGATATGTTTAATGCATAAACGGAGTCGCATTTTTGTCAATAAAATTTCAGGTACTTTCTCCCATGTGGAGGTTTCACCACCGGCTTTGCTGCTTCGGAATCGATTTTTGATCTGAAAGTTTTTACGTGATGGGTCTTCGGCCAGTTTTTGAGACCATCCCAAGAACGGCTTGCCTGCTTCAGAATAGCTTTTTTAAGCTCTAAAGGTTTGCGGCATACTACACAACTGCCAGCAATGCAATTGGTTAGTAATTTCCTTTAATTGCAGGCCTCACACGTAGTGCTTTGCATTTCCCGTTGCTCAAGATCCTTATGGTATTGAACAAATTTGTGTATGTTGACCTACAACCCAAAAAGCACCTATAAATTCGTGGAGTACCCAAACCTGCCTGTGTCTAGATGCCGTTAGGTGGAACTGCTTTTTGGACAATGTGGACCCCATGGGTTCGACCTACAATAATTTTTTGTTCTACAATTTCAGCCAAAAATTATTCCTAGTTTTAAGTTGCAGTATAACGTCACTATGGAAAGTGTATATATTATCCCAAACTGAATTTCAACGGGGCTGGAACAACTTAAGTCTCAAAATTAAGTCTTAAAATTCAAAAGAATTCCAATATTTCGTTTGAACGTTCATCTAGAAATGCAATAACTAATTAGCTTGGACCTGCGGGTTTTTGCGGTTTTTTTGCGATATGACAGCGGAACATACGAACTAAAAAATATAATATATATTGAACCTAATATACACAAAAAAAAAAACTGACAACTGGGCAACTACGGTTAAAACAACTCTAATGTCGACCTGAAGTGATATACAAAATACCTTGTTTTTTTCCTCCGTAAATACGTCAAATGCAGATTCGTGCCTTGGAAATTACGCAATGTAATTACGCAAATGTACTACATATGTACATCGTTTGCTGAAGTGCACACGGCCTTATCAAGGGTGTCTCAGTAATAATGCACTTTTTCATTTTAAAATAAAAACATGTAATTGTAATGTAATTTTTTATTGAATTGTTTCGATTCGGATTAAATATGGACTAAAATATCCCTCAAATGCCAGGCAATTACTCTTTTCATGCAATTTTCCATGCCGTTTTCACATAGATGTGGCCGTCGGTGGTGCAATGAGTAGTGTGCGCGCCTCTTGTACATGAGATCCTGGGTTCGATCCCTGCTCTGACCACCTTAAAAAAAAAAAAAAAAAAAAAAAAATTCTTTCGGCGGCGGTCACCTCGCATAGTGACGGCGACACTATCGAGTATTTAGCCATGAAAAGCTTCTCAAAATACCGTTCGGAATCGGTGTAAAATTGTCGGTCCCAATCAGTGAGTGAAAAATTAGAAAGCGCACAGCTCACTGGTTGTGAGAAGCTCTCCCCAATCCTTTCATGGGATGTAATGGGAAACGGTTTTTTTTTTTTTTTTTTTCACATAGATGTCACCGATGTAGCGTTGGTTCACCCGATGACGCGATGGTTCTCGGATTCGAGCCCAGGAATAGTTTCTGCTTTAGTCGCATATAACCGAGATTTCACAAAGCTCCAAGAGAAAAAAATCACACGGCGTTAAATCGCATGATCTTGGTGGCCAGTTGACATCAAAATTTCTTTAGATAATTTGTTCTGAAAATCGTTGAGGCAATAAATCGATTGTTTCATGCGCGGTGTGGCAGGTGGTGCCGTCTTCCTTAAACCACATGTCGTCCATATCCATGATTTCCAGTTGATGCCACAAGAACTTCGGTATCATGTTCCTGTAATGAATGCCGGTAACAGTCACTGCAATTTCGGCCTCATCTTCAAGAAAGTCAGTCCCAATCACGCCGCCTGACCAAAATCCGACCGAGACAGTTGCTTGTTGTGGGTGCATTTTTTTCTCAGGGATTGCACCAGAGTTTTCTGAGCCTGAAATTCGACCATTTTGTGTATTCACGAAGCCATTCAGATAGAAACTGAATATTTTCCTCTCCACTGAAAAATCTCCTAAGTTTGTGAGCGGTCTCCGTAGAACTTTCCAAATTTTTTTAATAAGTTTTCACAATTATAACACGTTGTTCTTTCTGAACTTATGACAGCTGCCAAATTTCAGAGTTTTCACTTGCAAAAAAAAAGTTGTCACTTTACTTATTGATTCCCACATTTTGGTCACAACCAGTTGGTCAGGGTAGTTATACTATATGTCTATACAAAATAATTGAGTCTTACGATCAAATGTAGCGATTTCGATAAATTAATTCAATAAGCCTCACAAGAGTATTTAGTTACAAGAAAATTTTCATTCGACTGCAAAATGATACAAATTTAAGTTAGAACCGTTTGAATTTCAGCTGCTGATATGTATTGAAAGTTATAAAAGTTTTAGCTTCCAAATTCTAACTTTGATTTGTTAAAAATTCTTAATTACATATACTATTTCATCGTCTAAGGGACAAAATATAAACTAATTCTAGCTATAGTACAGCCATTAATGTCAAATAAAAAGGAATATTCAAAGCATTAGACATTAGACATTCTCTTTAAATATTTAATGTATCCACATTTTCCAAAAAAAATAAATTTCTTCCTTGAAAACGTTTACCAGTATAGTAACAAAGAAAACTAACCGAAAACTCCATAGAGCAATGTAAATGAACTAAAAGTTATACTGGCTAAGTCAGCCAAAACTATCATCATTACCAGCAACTCTATTGACTAACCAGTAGGATATATTGGCTATCACTTCTTGCATAGATATTAAACTTTTTTATAGTTTGGAGGTAGCGCGCTTGGTGATATGGGTACTGATGGTACCGGCTTTGACTCTATTTCTTCAGAAGTTGTGTATTTGATGGCAGACTACGTTTTCCGCATGCATTTACAATTTATCCTTGCAGTAAGCAAATAGTCTACAGTTTGACAATCCTACTAGATCCCATGTGATAATAGAAACTGTATATAACGAGTATCAGGAAACAAAGCCACGTTATCAAACGTCGTTTTTATTTGCTGTCTTTGCCCGATTACAGTATATATTGTGATATAAATGTATGTACATGTTGCATGCCACATGATTATTTATCTTCATTTTACCAGCAGTTCCATTTATATAAATTAAACTTTAGATTTGTTTGGATTTTGATAGTTCTACGTTTCTTAAAATCACTTTAGTTTTCGTAGCCGTTTCGATAGCATTTTCGGTGTGAATGCACTTTAAGCTTATGGAAATAACTGATTATAACATAGAGTAAAACATACAATGAAAAATTTATTCTCTCAGTAAAGAACACTAGTAAGCGTTGGATATTGGTATGCATGGCGTCAATGATACCAGATGGAGGCATTACTACAAAACATCCAACAGAACACCAACAATGGCATTTCGTGTTTGTGTGGTAAAATAGTTGTGTTAAATAAAATTCAAATTTATAACAACAATTTAGGTCAACAAAAAAGTGCAAAATTCGTTTTTCTAAATAGTTTTCTACCAAAACCACCTGGAAAAGTTAAGTCACCTGTTCTTGTAACTCCACTTGTTTTAAGTCAATTTGCATCGAACATGACCCTTTGGCACCTACCTAAGGAAAGTGTGAATTGAATCGTCAGATGAGCGAATAAATATCTGTATTTTTTACTCTATGGTTTACTCTATGGGCGGGTCAAATTGTATGGAACGATTTTTTTTTGATGAAGCGTATAGCAATAACGTAATCTATAGGTGATTCTGAGAAATTTTGCTCAAGAGACCATAGCTCTAAGTCGGATTTGGTGCCCCCCAAAAGGAATTTTTATCACCTGTAGAATATCACTGTAGAATAAGTCGTCAATGGCAGCATTTTTCGACAAAAAATTCCTAATATCTCTACTAAAAATAAAAATAATATTGGTATCAATACAGATTCCGAAAGATGATAAAAATACCTTTCAAATAAGCCCACATTGAGAAATCTACTATAATTCTATCCGATTTTATGACGAATTTAATTAAATTATTCTATGTATATATGGAAAAATATCAATTTTGAAATTTTGGGGGGCTCCAAATCCGACTTAGAGCTATGGTCTGTTGAGCAAAATTAACCCGCCCTAATATATACACATTCCAACAAAGAAACAGACGCCCTGAGGTTTGTTTTACAGTACCATAGATCGTTAAATTATGTATATGGAGATACATTTTTGACGTAGAATACGTCTTACCTTACGGTATGAGGAGTCATGTCAGGTTTTTATTGTTGTAATCTTTATTTCATTGAATTTGAGGAAACGGCTAGATGAATTTTTTTAAAATTTTTTTTGTAGGTAAATGAAGATGTTATCTTTCGTTTGATATACATTTCATATTGGTTGATATATTTCTAGTATTTTAATTTCTCAAATAAAAATTGTTTAAACACATACACTCAAACATATGTGTGGTGTTTGGTTGAGTGTTTTTGGTTGATCAACATTGCTTAGGAACATGTATCTAGTAAAAAGTGAAACGAACAGCAAGCTAATGTTGCTTCGCAACATGTATCTAGTAAAAAGTGAAACAAACAGTAAGCTAACGTAATAAAGCTTTTTTGCGAAAGCTTCAATAAAGCTGTTGTAACATTAATTTTGAATTGTAAAGCGTAAAACTTTCACACAAGAGCTCGAATGCTAATGCGAAGACTCGATAAGGTAAACCTTTTTTAATATTAGGGCGGCCCTCTCAACATTCGCAGAACTTATTTCAATAAAAATATTAATTAAAATACATAAATTAAATTAAGTTTAAAAAAATTGAACATAATATTTTTTTTTTAAACGGACTTGAATCAAATGCCGTTGGTAAATACAAAAATTATAGTAGACAGTTGTCCGAGGCCTTCGGCCACGGACTGTCCCTGCAGGCTGTGTCAGAGACACGGCCATTAAGTTTAACGTAGAATACGCCATCCGATAAGACAGAAAACATATATAACAATAAATGATAAATAATATAAGCAAATGAATTTATTGTTATATATGTTTTCTGTCTTATCGGATGGCGTATTCTACGTTAAACTTAATGGCCGTGTCTCTGACACAGCCTGCAGGGACAGTCCGTTGCCGAAGGCCTCGGACAACTGTCTGCAGTAATTTTTTTTAAGTAGTTGCTTATTTCTATTGCCAATTTCTCATTTAATTCTATGATTTAATGAAAACGGTCGATAGATTTTGATCGATAATAGAAAACGGATAGAAATTCAAAATGTAGCTTATTTAAAAGTGAGAATATCAAAATAGAAAACGCTTGCACAATTTGTCCATTCTAAATTTAAAATTTGTCCATTGTTCCAAATTCTGAATTACGTAAAGGGGGAAATAATCTGTTTAAATTGTTCTAATTGAAGAAAAGCCCTGATCTGTTAGTTCCAAGGTAGTTAAAAATATTCTACTAAAAACTTCATCACAGTTGGGAGATAAACCCAGTTTTTATAATTTTCTCGAGTTTTTATCGTCAAACGATAGAAATTCGAACTAAAGAGTTCATACCCAATTGAATTATGAAAAGTATGAGATACTCCAAGTTAATGATATCCTAGTTGGAAATTGTGTCTTGAAGACATTGTCGATAGTATTTCCTTAGGGCCGTGTCAGTAGGTGATGACAATTTATTTAAGACATCTTCTTGATATATCACTAGTTTTGACTTAGGTGACATAATTTGTGAAGGGGCTGACAAACTATGTAAGACGGTGCTATAGATTTGTCAGCACCATGTCATGTTTGACTCTTACTAAGACTAATGCTGAATGTCGATAGAGGAAGTCTTCATCATTTGTCAACTGCGGGTCATCTGTGAGGATTTTCAAATGTTCAAAAACTTCAAACTGAAAAATTTATATTTATTTGTAGTTACGAAATATATGCCATACATTTTCAGAATTTATTTAAAAATATTTGAAATTTGTTAAAAGAATATGCTAATTTTCAGAGCATTATAATTATGTTCATATGCACATTAAGGTGGACCTTGAAATGACATTTTTGCGATATTTTGGTAGATGAGGGCTCTATTCCGTGCCTTTTTGAAAAAAAATGACAATGCCGAAAAAAAAAATTAAAAAAAAAAAACATTAGGGGTTGCGCACGAGCCGAGAAAAAGGTCCACTTTGCCAAAATTAGGGGGGAAATTGCCATAGGTCATCAGGGGTCACCCGTAGGGGGGAAGAATGTATGGCCGACCCCCATTAACTTTTTACCGCCAACATTTTCCCCCAAGACACCCACCCCCTATCTCCTCCCCTTAGGGGGGTCACCATACAAAAATGGAGGTTGCTCAGTATTTTCGAAAAACACCATAGGTCATCAGGGGTCACCCCTAGGGGGGCAAAATATATGACCGACCCCCATTAACTTTTCATCCCCAACATCTTTTCCGAACAAACTTACCCTCTATCTCCACTCCTTGAGGGTCTCCCCATACAAAAATACTGAAAATCTATGTATTTACAGTTGCACAATATCGAGATTTTTTTGATTTTTTTTGATTTTTTTACAGAAATTCCACCAATATTCAAGAGTGGTCATTGTTTGGAAAGTCTTGAAAAATTTGAAACGCACACGTGCTGAATCAGGTACATAGGCACCCTTAGCAGATGCCCCCATTCATCAGTACCTGGCAGTAAAATATTGCAAAATACGTAGTAGTTATAAATAGCAGTTCATTCATCGATTGTTGTCATTCAACAAGTGCCGACGACCGCGAAAAGTAAATTGATTTTTCTCCCGTTTTTTAAAAGTTAAGATGACAACACGACTTAGATCGCGCGACGATATTTTTTTGATTGGTTATCCAAGCATGAATATTACGGGGAACAAATTACCGTCGAAGAAGCAAGTGCTAAAAATGCATTTCTTCAACATTCGCAAACGAAACATGTCGAAGAAAAATAGTGCGGTTATAGTCGCGGACGCAGTGATGATTTTTTGGCGCCAAGCAGCTATTCTGACGAAAGCCAGAGGAGATGTTACAAGAAAAATAGCTGCGCTGCACGATGAGTGGGATGCTTTAAGAAAGTCATCTCACAGAAAGACTGAGTCCACTAGAGAAAAAGAGAATACGTTTTCTGATAGCTTGGATAATCTTTTCGACATCGCACACGCCAACGCCCTTGAGAAAATGACAAATACCGAAGACATTGAGTTTCTGCTAAAGCAAAGAGAAGATGACCGGCCAGGAACTATGGGAGGTGTGGACGCTACTGATACTCGAACGAGGAAAAGAAAAGCTGAGCGCGAAGAACAAGAAGAGTTGCGACGCAAACGTGCAACGGAATCTAGTAGAGATCGGTTCGCTAAAGGCGGTAAGCTATTTCGCGCTTTGTGTGTTCGTCCAATGTTTTGTATTCAAATGAAATTCGTTCAATTTCAGTGGTTAAATTTTCAAGCAGTGATTCAAGCGATGATAATGGGAGACAGGACGAAAACTTCCCGGCAGAAGCTGGTCCGTCAAATGTTGGTGACAGAAGAGGTTACAAACAATGTTTTACTGAACGAGTCCTATCAGCTTTGGACAAGTGCAAAGTGACTGACCGAGACGCGGTCGGCATTATGAAAGCGGCGGCAGAAGCATTTGGACGCGATCCTCAACAATACACAATAAACCGTACGTCGCTTCGGAGATGTCGGCGTTCAAATCGAGAGAACATGCTGAGTTATGTGAAAGACAATCCAGAAGTAAGATCGCATAGATTTGTTTGCTCTCATTCAGAATTCTTATTCTTCAACGCGTTTCATTCATCTCCAGCTTGTCGCAGCTAAATCCTTCGTAGTCCATTGGGATGGCAAAATGCTTTTGGATTTTGTGGGTACAAAGAAGGTGGACCGTCTACCGGTAATTGTCACGTACGGAGAAAAAGAACAACTTCTTGGAGTTCCAAAAGTAGAAGATGGGAAAGGAAAAGGCCGGAGAATAGCACATGCCGTTTATCAACTGTTGGCATCTTGGCATACGACACATCGAATACAAGGACTTTCTTTCGACACGACATCAACGAACACTGGCCCATTCTCCGGAGCCGCAGTTGCTCTTGAGCGGCTGTTGGAGAGAGAAATCTTATATTTACCTTGCAGACACCACGTATACGAACTGGTGCTAAGGGAAGTTTTTGAGACAAAAATGGGAAAGACCAGTGCACCAGGCGTTCCTTGCTTTGACCGTTTCAAACAGGAATGGGACGCTGTAAAGGTTAAACCATTCCATTCTGGCTTGATAGACGATCAAGTCGTCAGAAAAATTCCTGTGGCAATGCAAGTCGGCATAAAGAAGTTTTGCTTAGATCAATTGAAGGAGAAACACCCTCGCGATGACTACAAAGAAATGCTACAATTAATTCTTTTGTTTCTGGGCGAAAAACTTGAGAATTACCATTTCCGACCTCCAGGACCCGTTTCCCATGCTCGATGGATGGCAAAAGCCATTTACAGCCTCAAGATGTTTTTGTTTCGGAGAACTTTTCACTTATCTGTATGTGAATTGAATGGTATTCGACACGTTTGTATTTTTGTGGTGCGACTTTACGTCAAGGCATGGTTTGGTTCTTCTCGAGCAGCTGAGGCGCCGAAACAAGATTGGAAGTTTTTGAAGGACATCGTCGAGTACAAGTCCGTTGACCAGGATTTATCTTGGGTAATGATAAAGAAATTTATCGGTCACCTATGGTATCTCGCCGATGAGCACATAGCCCTTGCCTTTTTCGATGACAAGGTTTCAAATGAGTTGAAGGCCAAAATGGCCCCAGCATTGCTAGAAAATGAGAATGACGAAGGTGAAGAAGATGAAGAAGACGAAAAAGGTGAAGAAGATGAAGAAGACGAAGAAGGTGAAGAAGATGAAGAAGACGAAGAAGGTGAAGAAGATGAAGAAGACGACCCGGTTCCCCCAGCTCCTCGCGTCGTAATCAAAAGCACCAGCGTTAAAAAAATCGAAGTGAAATTCAAAGATGTGAATGAGGAATTCTTGGCTAAAGACTTGAGCAACTTCGTCTCTCATAATACCAAAAATTTATTTGTACGATTTGGAATATCGCAAGATTTCATTCTTGCAAATCCAGCAACCTGGAAATCTCGCGCAGACTATCAAGAAGGTCGTAGAATTGTAAATAACTTGCGCGTTGTGAACGACACTGCCGAAAGAGGAGTAAAAATGATACAAGATTATAATAGAATACTGTGTCAAGGCGAAGAAGAGAAACAGTATTTACTACATGTTATCGATTCTTACCGCAAGAAATACCCATCAGCGAACAAAAATATGTTAATTTGACTATATTATATTAAGAGTGCTTAGTAGTACTACTCAATTACAGCTTCTTTTATTTTTGTATGGGGAGTCCCTCAAGGAGTGGAGATAGAGGGTAAGTTTGTTCGGAAAAGATGTTGGGGATGAAAAGTTAATGGGGGTCGGTCATATATTTTGCCCCCCTACGGGTGACCCCTGATGACCTATGGTGTTTTTCGAAAATACTGAGCAACCTCCATTTTTGTATGGTGGCCCCCCTAAGGGGAGGAGATAGGGGGTGGGTGTCTTGGGGGAAAATGTTGGCGGTAAAAAGTTAATGGGGGTCGGCCATACATTCTTCCCCCCTACGGGTGACCCCTGATGACCTATGGCAATTTCCCCCCTAATTTTGGCAAAGTGGACCTTTTTCTCGGCTCGTGCGCAACCCCTAATGTTTTTTTTTTTTAATTTTTTTTTTCGGCATTGTCATTTTTTTTCAAAAAGGCACAGAATAGAGCCCTCATCTACCAAAATATCGACACAAGGTCCACCCTAATGCACATATGTCTCTTTTTGTGTCTTTTTATCTTTCAGAGTTTATTTAATATCTTGCAACAGATCAAATACATACATTCACATTGATTCCAACAAATAAGTACCTATAAGATGTCCCGAAACGCATCATCTTGAGAAACTGACGCGCTGATGAATGGTTACTGAAGACGCCTTGTGTAAATGTCATAAGGTGATCACCACTCTTGACTAACTGCGGAATATTCCTGCTGACTTTTGACCAAATGTATGAAAATGTCAGGGGGTGTCATGATGATTTTTGTATGGGAGTGGATCGGCAAGTCAGCAGGGACTCTGACATGTCACTTCTTTGTCAATAATGATGTCTAGAGGAAATTTCCAACTGGGATATTAATAGGGTCTTTGTTCTAGAACTACAAAAGTTGGTAAGATAAGCGTGATTATACCAAAAGAGATACATAGCGCTGACGTCATTCGAATTGATATAAGAAGTGAATCAAAACATTGTGTATCCTGAGTGTTTTCTTATTTAGCATCGCCGTTGTGTCAGGAAAAAAAAATTGAAAAATGTTATAACATTTTTTTCAAGAGATAGAACCAAATATATGTCAAGATTGAGCAACTGTTGTAACGCGCATGTATACCCCTATGAACAAATATTACCACCACTACTATTTTTGGGCGAAGAACGGGACAAAACCTTCTGCTAGTGGATCCAAACGAAATACAAAATGAAGATAAATATTTCGCCAACCAGTTCGATCCTTTACCTTATCTCTTCAGGTGGTAATACCAAGTGCACGAAGGAATTCGATACCCTGATCCCTCCAGCCGAGTTTTGGTCTTTCTATTTTCCGTCTTCCCGGGAGATCGGTTCCGAAAACCCTTCCTCCTAGTTCGTCTTCGTCCATTCGACTGACATGGCCTAGCCAGCGAAATCGCAGTTTTGTGGTCCGCTTAACTAGGCCAATGTCGGGATATAGCACATGCAGCTCACGGTTCATGCGATGTCGATACTCGCCGCTGAGCACCATAGGGCCATACAAATACCTGAGTATTTTTCTCTTGAAGAGTCCTAGAGCTGTTTCATCTGCTTGCGATAGGACCCAGAATTCTGCGCCATAAAGAAAGACAGATTGTATCGTATGAGAGTCTGGAATAGCTGGAATTTTGTTACTCGAGAGAGGCCTTTACCCCTAAAGTGCCCGCTCAGCCCAAAATAACATATATTCGCAAGCGCTATTCTCCGCTTGAACTCAAGGCTGCCGCTGATGTTTTTGTCTACGGCAGATCCGCGGCATTTAAATTCGTCCACCACTCCGAAATTATAACGTTCACGCTTTGGTCTAATCGCATGGAGGCCCTGCTAGTTGAAGCTACTAGTTTTGTCTTGCCCTCATTTACAGTCAGACCCACTTTTGCTGACTCCTTCTCAATTCTTGAAATCACCGCAGTAACTTCTCTCATGTTGGCCGGAGCTTTTCTCAAAATGATCTCCATTAAGATGTTAAAGAGATCGCATGATAGGGTGTCGCCTTGCCTGAGGCCTCGCTTGGTTTTGGAAGGTTCGGTAATACCTTACCAACTTTCACTGCGGATTTTATGTTCCTCAAGGTCATCCTGGAAAGGCGTATTAGTTTTGTAGGTATACCAAGCTCAGACATTGCTTCGTAGAGTTGCTCCCGTATCGGGCTATCGAAATCCTATCAACTAGATGATAGGTGTCGATTTGTTTTTCTCCAGGATTTGGCGGAGAGTGAGAATCTGGTCATTTGTCGATTTTCCAGGCCTAAAGCCACACGGGTATGGTCGGGTCAGGACAGCGATAATTGTCTTTCGAACATTATACTTTATAGAGCCATATATGCTATTGATATAAAGCCTATTCCACGGTAGTTGGCACAGAGACTCAGGTCACCTTTTCGAAATATGGGGTATATTACACTGAGACTCAAATCACCGGGCATGCATTCATCTAACCAAATTTTGCTAATGAGCGGCTCATATTCCGACAGAACTTTTCTAGTTCTCTAGGTGTACGAGGCAAACCATTCGTAACCTCTATTTATGAGTAAATTTTCAATAATTTTGATACAAAACTCAATGCACCAAACTGTGATGGTAGTAAAATAATATTGATACAACAATCAATAATGGAAAGTCTAAAGATGAACATGTTTTGTTACCAATAATTACAATGCCACGAACAGATTGATCAAGTTAAGTAATTTAAGCGATTGCAGTTCCCGATTCGTTAAGCATTTACGAAATAATGCTTAATAATGTAGGAAAATAAAAGAGGGGGCAGTGAAAATGTGTGGTTTGAATTATCGATGTGCATATTACTCCCATGACCAATTGTATGTAGGCTAAAATTTCTTACCTTTTGCCGAAAATGGGGAGACGAAACATTTTGCTCGCAATTAGACTGTTTAGACTGTTTTTTAATTAAAAAAATAACTTAAAATAGAATTGGATGTCGGAGTTTTTGCTATGACCCGAAAGAACAAGGTTTGGTAATTACGTCTTAAAGGTAATATCATTCAATTGTTTGCCGTGAGACTACGCTGCAACAGGTCCATTCCGGAGAACAGATTTTCGATCACTCTTTGCAGAATTGATACTGGTATCTCGCGAATTACCAGAGTAATGTTGATTTCAAACCCTTGAATCCTAGCTGGCTTATAGATAGAGACTTTTGAATTCACAAATCTTGAGAAGTGATTTCCCTCGATTTAAGCGTCCAGGTGAAATGTCCAGAACACGTAATTACCTGCTAACCAAAACGATTTCTCAATAAAGCCTTTGCCTCGCGCGCTCTAATGACCATAGAACTGTCTTGCAGAAACCAAGACAACATAATGGCTATCAATTTCAGGCAACAAATAGTGAATTATCATGATGACGTGGAGATAGCCATTGTAGGTTATGTTCTATTTCCCCTCAGGTTTAATAAAAGACGGGCCAATAATTCCACCAGATCATAAACCACACCAATCTGTGGATGTAACGGTAGTTTGAAAATATTCTGTATTTGGCCATCAGCTTAAATTCGACAATTTTGTTCCATATAGCCTGAAGTGTTCGTCGTCACTGAATAAAACTCAATGCGAAAATAGCGGATCTTCATAAAGTCCTTGCAGAGCCCATTGACTAAAGTTAGGTCCGGCGGGTTCAATATTTGAATTGGATTTTGTAAGCCTTTAAACTGAGAATTAGCAACGTTTTTGGTCGTTTTGTTGGTCACGGTCTTATCCACACTCTCCGCTACAGCTACCATATTCTCCTCACTACGGGCTGGACGTGGTCTATTCGATGGCTTGTAATACAATAACGTACACTGAGACTCAAATTTGCGAACGGTATTAACAATAGTAGTTTCAGAAGATCGATGATGCACACGATATGTTGCTCGAAGTGCACGAAAACATTTTTTAAACAACTCTAATTTTCGTAATACAGCCGTATAATTTGGGGACTCTTGCAGACTCTTTTCATGATGAATTGCCAGGAAATTATGAACCAAAATAAGATGACTATATGCTACCAGTTTCGCATAATCTATGAAAAGAAAAGAAAATTTAAAAATAATCCTTTAGGTGGATTACACGCTTGTTCAACAATAGATTAGTACTATATTTTACATGAAGACAAGAATTATGCCTACATTTATGTTAATAAATTATTTCTTTTATTTAAAATCATACAAGTTTTTAGCAGAATAATGTTTGACGCGCCAACTACAATTTTTGTATGATGTGTGTTATATTAAACCCATTTACCATTTCTAATAATAATGTTGTTCCTGCTTTTTGAAAACTTTTTACTTATAACTTTTCCTATTAAAAATTTTCCCATATGTTTACCATATTGTACATTTAACTGGTGCCTAATTACCAGTCTGTGGCTTATGTGTTTGTGGGAGTTGGCGGAAAGGTTATGAGTAGGTTCATCGGTTATTAGCATGATTACCAACAAGGATTTAACAGCACAATTTTACGCCAAAAAGTTTGTCCTAAAACAGCACTAATGCAGCTGCCTCATGATGATGGCTATGAAGAGTTGGCAGTAATTTGGTTTAAGTATGCATTTGCTGTTAAATACATATATGGAGGGAAGTTAAATCGGGTTGGTTAATAAACCTGAACAGCACATTTGCAAACAGTCGGTGATATTTTGAAATATATAATGATTACTTAAGACTTCGCTTCAGTAAAAATGTGTCGGAATATTGATCCAAAGATTTGTAGACTATGCAAATGTATTAATTCACCTCCGTTAGTTATAATTCTTACTATTCGTTCTTAGAATTGTCATCTCTCATTATTATATTTTTTTTTCTCTGTAAGGATATACTAAGTGTCGACGGGTAGAGTTCATCCGTCCGTAAATTCGTGGGTCATAGGATATGTTTTGTTGTTAGTAGCATATATGAGGCAGTCCTTCTAACTATTATCTTTACTAAGGTGTTGCACAGAGAGCACTATGCGGCTGAGCCAAATAAAGGGTTTTTCAACAGAGACGCTACAAAAGTAAATCGATAGGGACAGCGTATTTTTTCCCGCCCTTTTGACATTTCTCTTCAGTAAGGTTTGCCATTTCATCATGGTAAGATATAGGAGCAAACAAATTATTAAAATTTACTACCGAAATTTGGAGTCAGTGGCCTCAACTTTAGGAGCGCTACGTCCAATTTATGGTCATCATAATCGTCCTACCAGATCAACAATTGAGCGTCTAGTGGAAAAATTTGAATCCACCGGCACAGTACAAAATGTTCCCGTGCCAGTGAGACACAGAAGTGCCCGTAGTGTCGAGAATATTCCTGCCGCTGAGGCTTCAGTTCAAGAAAGCCCAAATGTGTCTCTCACACGTCGTTCTCAAGCGTTGGGCATCTCTGTGAAGTCGTTGTGGCGAATTTTGCGAAAAGATCTTGGCCTACATCCTTACAAGATCAAATTGACGCAAGAACTGAAGCCGAACAACAACTTGAAAATGATTCGGATTTTCATCGGAAAATCATCTTCAGCGATGAGGCTCATTTCTGGCTGAATGGCTTCGTCAATAAGCAAAATATGCGTTATTGGTCAGACAGCAATCCACACGTAATACATGAGTCATCATTGCATCCCGAAAAAATTACGGTTTGGTGCGGTTTATGGGCCGGCGGCGTCATTGGGCCGTACTTCTTCCGTGATGATCAAGACCTGCACATTACTGTGAATGCGAATCGCCACCGTTCAATGATAACCGAATATTTTTGGCCCCAATTGGATAATATGGATTTGGAGGGCACGTGGTTCCAACAGGACGGCGCCAGAAGCCACACAACGAATGCCACAATCAATTTATTGGAAACCAAGTTTGGTGAACGTGTTATCTCACGAAATGGCCCAGTCGATTCGCCGTCTCGGTCGTGCGATTTGACGCCGTTAGATTATTTCCTGTGGGGCTACGTCAAGTCAATGGTCTATGCCAACAAGCCAGCGACGATTGATGAACTTCGTACGAATATCGAACCTGAAATTGCAGCAGTATCGGCCGATTTATGCTTGGAAACCGTCGAATATTAGGTTCAGCGTCTGGACTTCTGCAAGCGTGCCCGTGGTGGCCATGCAAAAGAACGTTTTCTATTTTTGTTATTTTTTATTATAAAATAAAAATGACAAATTTTTAATTTTTTTCACAAAAAATGCAAAATTTGAAATGTTAAATTCAATAAGTTCTCAACCAAGCATTCTGATTTGAAATATTTGCACTCATTTCAAAGCTATTTTTATGGACATTTTTTTAAGATAAGTTTTCAGAAAATCGATGAAGGGAATCCTTAGAAAATTTATTTAAAATAAACGTACCATTTTGAAAAACAATAAATTTAAAAAAAAAAAACTGTACCATTCAAATAATGTTGTTGTTGTTTTTTTTAATAAGGCTGCAAAACTACATCAAAAAATAGGGTTGGCATTTCTGGTTGAAAAGTCATGTTGCATAGTGTAAATATTATTATTATTATTATTACATATCTGTATAATAGTATTTATAAAACACATATCATAGTTTATAGAATTTTGAAGATATTGTGCTAAACTTCATTTTACCAAACATATCAAACTTCCTCTTTTCATCACCATAATTGCATCACATTAGGTTCCAACTCAAATTTCGGTTATAAGTCATCAAGTTTTTATTTGTTTTCTATTGCTGCTCATGGCAAACATAGCTCATTATGTTTTTCTAAACGTTAACTCAGATGCCAGAGACGAAAAACGTTGAAAAAAGAAACAGTATTGGAAACGATTGGAAACTGTTGTGATTTAAATATTTATTTTACCCATTACTACTTTTCTACTTTGTACATACCCAGCCAAATCTTTGTGAATACGAATAAAGCAAAACCAACGATTTTGAGAGTCTTTCCAATGGAAACCAATAAGGGTGATTTTGCGTTTGACAGTGTCTCCTTTTTCGGCGCGTCTTTCGTCACTCATTTTTGATTATTTTTTAAGTGTGTTCAGAAAATATTTATGATAAAGCGAAATATAATAAAATGTCTTGCATGTTTCTGGCTCGTTTTTCAGCATTTGCAACGCTTCAATAAAAGATAGCAAAACATTTATTTTGTGAGCGTAAATAAAACTCCCGCAAGGGAAACGATGCAAATTACACTGTGCGACAGCTAAAATCGGCAGGGGTTCTGACTATCGAAAATTTGTATTCGTCAAGGGTCTCGTCTAGGAATCGATATGTAAGAGGTTGAATTTTATGTTTCGGGATTAGAGAACAAAAACAAATATTAATCATCTAAAATCACTTTGTTGTTTTTCAAAATATTCCCCATGAAAATTTATACACTTTTGAATGCGTTTGAAGCAGTTGTCGAAACACTTTTGCCTCTCTGATTGAGGTATCTCCAAAAATTGCATTCTGCGCTTCTTCAGGTGTCGAAAAACGTTGACCTCTCAGTTTGTTTTTTACGTACGGGAATAAAAAGAAGTCATTCGGTGCCAAATCAGGACTATACGGCGGATGACCCATAAAATCGATGTTTTGGGTGCTCAAAAATGCAGTTGTTTCAGCCGATGTGTAAGAGCTCGCATTGTCGTGGTGAAGAGTGATCCGTCTTCTACGGATTTCTTGGAAGATAACTGGCAAACAAATGTTTGTGTACCACTCAGAATATACTGTTCTGCGTTGTTCTAGTGGTACGGTTGCGACATGTCCTGACAAAACAGGCGACCATTTGCTTGGAAGTGCTTCGGGTGCGAACAACTTTTGTTGGATTTGGCTCATCTTGAAACAGCCATACAGTTAACTGCTGTTTACTTTCGGGCTCATACGCGTAAATCCAGGATTCATCACCTGTCACGTTATCACAGTCGTGTTTCGAAGCACCGCGATCGTATTTTTGGAGCATTTCTTTCGACCAATCGACACGAGCCTTTTTTTGAGCGATTGACAATTTGTATGGGATCCAACGCGAACAAATTTGTTTGACAGTCAACTGTTTATGCAATATTGAATGTATGCTGGTCCCGCTAATGCCTAAGGTTGTCTCAATCTCACGATAGGTCACATGACAATCTTTCAAAATCAGTTCGCGCACAGCATCAATGGTTTTCGGAACAACAGCTGATTTTGGACGACCTTCACGAAATTCGTCTTGGAGTGAACTACGACCACGATTGAATTCACCATACCATCGATAAACACTGGTCATTGAATGGAGGTTCATCGCCAAAAATTGAATTAAGTTCATCCATGCACTGTTGCTGAGTTAATCCACGTCGAAAGTTGTCAAAAATAATCCCACGAAAATGTCTACGATTTAATTCCATTTTTGGGCCGAGATAAATCTTTTAAGTTACTGTAAACAACACAAATAGCGCTCGTATGTCAAAACGTTCTGAGTACGCATAACCTCAAAAATTTTCAACTTTACGATAGAGTTGTCAGTTGCCAGATTGCAACACTAGGGTTTCCAAATCCCGAAACATAATATTCAACCTCGTATCGATTTTAAGTTTGTAAGTTAAGTTGAAGTTAGCTCTTTTGTTTGACATAACTCCAGATCGACTAGCCCGATTTTGCTGTAACAATCTTAGAAAAATTAGGACTTCCTTTAGTCTATACATATACTGTTTCTCTACTTAATCAACAGGTTTGCAGTTATAAATAAATTTATGAAGAAAAAAAAAATGTTTTCCATAAAAAATTTAAATTAGTTTTTTTTATGATTCTCAAAAAAAAAGAAAGATATTATTTAAATTTTATGATTATGAGAGTATGGAACTTCTGTTCAAATAGCAAGGTTGGGTGGGTCTGAAACACACATGTAGCAAAGAAACATCTAAAGCTACATTTTCATATTATTCTAACTTACTTTTGTTGACGATTTTACAACCTCATGAGGTCAGACGTCTTACACATACATATTAATTAAGCAAACAAATTAAACAAATTTCAAATGTTCTTCCAACTGGCTCTATCCTTCGCCTTTTCTCGCCAGTTGGTAACACCAAGGATACGGAGGGATTCTTCTGCCTGGTCTTTCCAGCGGAGTCTTGGTCGTCCTCTTTTCCTGCTTCCATCGGGTACGTTATCGACAACCTTTCGCGCTGGCTCATCCTCATCCATTCTGATAACATGGCCTAGCCAACGCAATCGGCTTAATTCGATTCGCCCAGCTATGTTCACGTCAGAATATAGATTATATAGCTCTGCGTTCCAGCGACGTCGGTACTCGCCGTTTTCCCTAACAGGACCATATATTGTACGGATAATTTTTCTCTCGTATACTCCCCGGTGGTTTTCATCCGCTTGCGATATGTCGCAAGTTTCGAAGCCATATGTCAAGACAGGTAAAATGAGAGTCTGATATAGCTGGACGTCGATAGAGGGCTTTGTACCTAAACTGCTTGCTGAGCCCAAAATATCATCTATTTGCAAGCACAATTCTCATATCTATCTCCAGGCTGACGTTGTTGTTCTTGTTCATGGCGTATCCAAGGTAGACAAATTCATCTACCACTTCAAAATTAAATCGGTTGCCAACGTTCAAGTTCGAACCAAGTCGAGAGGTTTCTCTAGTCGTTGACACCATCACTTTTGTATTGCCCTCATTCACAGCAAGACCCACCTTCGGCTGATTCCTTTTCGATTCTTAAAAATACTGCTGTAACTTCTCGCAAATTTCTCCTAATGATGTTTATGTCGTCAGTATACGCCAGCAACATATGTTTTTTCGTGGTAATGGTCTTGTTCGTATTTCCTGCAGCCTTTCTCATTATTATCTCCATTAAGATGTTGAAGAGATTGCACGATTACACTGTGATAGTTTTTGACCCGAAAAAAATGAACTTTGATGAATCCTTTTCGAACTATTAGGGGGGAGTCCCCTGAGTGCTAAAGTACATTTGGAAGTGTCAGAATGGCTCCAGTTTTTGAGAAATCGGTATATGTAGATATAGCTAAGTCTGCGCTATTTAAACAAATTTTACCGGCCATAGGCCAATTTTTTTTTGGCCTAAAAGGGCTTAAAAAGCTTATTAAAATAGAAAAAACAAATGTTTGCGCTCGGTCCAACTTCTTGAGATACGGGCCTTTAAAGCTTGAGTATATAATTGGCCATATCTCACATATTTATGGTCCGATCTGGTTCCGGTGAATATCATTACAAAGATCAGTAAAAACTCTTTAAATCTGCATATAAATATATTACATTTTATTAACCCATTGGGGACATATTAAAAAAATACGATTTTTTAACCACACTTTTTTGCTAAAAATCTGATTTTCTCAAAAAACAGCCCTAGTAAACCTATCTTCTACCTAGACTCAGGTTGTAGGCAACACTTCAGGCTTTATTTTAAGGTATAATACTTCGCATTAACCCTTCTAAGACCGGAGTTGGATGATGAAGATTAGCATTATATTTATGTAACGGTTATTTTTAAAAAATTTTCATTTCTTTGAATTAATTAACTTAAAAAAAACGAAAAAAATATATAAAAGTCCAATATTTTGATTTTGAAGCTTAACTTGAGGCCTATGCTAGGAAAATAAATAAAATTTTGGAAAAAAGTAAAAAAAACTTTAATTGTTTCTTGTATTTCAAACTTTGAACATAAATATGTCCGGTCTTAGAAGGGTTAATGCGAAGTAATATACCTTAAAACAAAGCCTGAAGTGTTGCCTACTACCTGAGTCTAGGTAGAAGATAGGTTTACTAGGGCTGTTTTTTGAGAAAATCAGATTTTTAGCAAAAAAGTGAGGTTAAAAAATCGTATTTTTTAAATATGTCCCCAATGGGTTAATAAAATGTAATATATTTATATGCAGATTTAAAGAGTTTTTAATGGTCTTTGTAATGATATTCACCGGAACCAGATCGGACCATAAATGTGTGAGATATGGCCAATTATATACTCAAGCTTTAAAGGCCCATATCTCAAGAAGTTGGACCGAGCGCAAACATTTGTTTTTTCTATTTTAATAAGCTTTTTAAGCCCTTTTAGGCCAAAAAAAAAATTGGCCTATGGCCGGTAAAATTTGTTTAAATAGCGCAGACTTAGCTATATCCATATATACCGATTTCTCAAAAACTGGAGCCAATCTGACACTTCCAAATGTACTTTCGCACTCAGGGGACTCCCCCCTAATAGTTCGAAAAGGATTCATCGAAGTTCGTTTTTTCGACTATCACAGTGTTATTCTAAAATCACACCCTATATCTTCTATATCTTCAATTCCTCTACTCTTAACTACTTACAATTTACCAATAAATACACTTTTGTGGAAACGTACCCTCGTCTGATGAATTTGTAAACAACACCCCCAGACTGAGCACCGGTGGTAAATTTGTGGGAGCTAACTTTGTGGGAATCATAACCTGAAATGGAGGGTCGTTACAAACCCTAATCATTAGCGCATAAAAGGGGGCTTTATCAAGCACCTTCCACCATAGGATAAACCTGTAGAGCATTATCGATCTTAACACCTCTGTATAGATTAGTGATGCCCACACACATATTATAACATATTGCGCTTGTGTGTGAAGCAGAGTAAACCGAAGTTATATTTAATGTATTTTAAATAATTACGCAGCGTGACCTTTCTCTAACAAATGCTGACCAGCAACTGATTTGCTTTGCATTGAAAAAATGTAAACAAACAAAGAACCGAGCACCCACGATCGAAATCACACGAAGAAGCTTATACTACATATATGTGTGTCGACAGCGCTGGAACAGCATTTTGCTATCCGGCACATGTGCCGAGGAATTCAAAATGTGGGCATCACTGGTATAGATCCAGTGCACAATGCTCGGAGAAAGTTCTTACTTACAACCTCTAGCCCTCTTGCAAGTGTATAGGGTTATCGTCGCATTTTCTCCCTTTCAACAATGTTGGGTCTGAAACTAAGCTTGCTACTACCAAGGTATTTGACACATTCTGCAAACGTAAAACATATGGTTGGGCCAAACCAAAACAGAACGAGACAACTACAATTAGAATAGTTCGTTCTATAAATAGAACTTTCAAAACTTCTGCATCAAGTAGGAAAGCAATGTGTAAGTAGCGACAACCAATCACTCTGCACAATCAATAAATGTCCTCGGTTAGTGACTTGTGTAAATACACACCGCAGTGGCTTAACGGGCTAGACGCTCCTGAAGATATTGCTTCACAAATATCGAAACGATCGTCCAGCGAATGTAAGTTCGAATCCCACCCGCGGCATTTACATTTTTTTTCACTAACCGGAGAAAACATGATCTCTTATAGGCTTAAAGGAAATTATAAATACCGAATCATTCAGCGTGATATCTACTATCTAATCTGCCAAAGTTGATTAGATGCCTTGGTATATGACCCTTAGAGTACTGGGATACTTGCTCCTTATAGAAATTGCTACGTGGTCCGCATAATAAACATTTTTTGCACCCGCATTTTCGATATTGACCAGAATTTTATTTAATGCAAGGCGACGATGCCCTGCTTCCGGTGTACGTCTATTAACATACCTTAAGGTCGAGGTCTTCAATTCAGCCATGACACGTCTTCTGCTGGATATTTGGTATATAAAACCCATAAAGGCTACATTCAATTCTATCGCGTTTGGGGTGATATTACTGAACGCAGAATTGTTGTCTTCACCAGCCACCCATTTCTCTACATATCCTACTAGTTCATAAAGTGCTATATTTGTAGACCTGTCATTACAGTACTCACGCTGCACCAGATAGTAAACTTGCGGCAATACTCTCCCGCAAGTGTACATCTATCAGTCACTTTAAAGTTTTCAATAGGAGATGACAGTTTTAAAGGCCTAAAGCTTTTTCCTCGCATAAGACATATTATTTTCCAGGATAAATTACCAAAAAGGCTTCGAAAAATGTAGTGTATGCAAGCAGTGAATCCAATCCATTCAATGTAGTATGATATATTGAAACTATACGATGGACATATATGAGATGCTGGAGCACTATAATAAGATGGGTTAAAAGTTATGGTAATAAATAAATTAATAAAAAAATACGATGGATGGGCCTAGCGAGAAAGACTAATCACCTGTGCGCCGACCCTGGCAATAAATGGCATAATATTTAAATTTTGTCCATTATCTTTACATATCGTCTACTTTATGCAAACAGCACAGCTACACGTAATATTTTGAAGGCAATAAAAATGTTACATAAAATAGGTAGGATTAGCTCGTGGAGAAAAACGAACGAACTTGAATGAATGAATTAAGTTTATGTAAGGAAATTGCACATGTTGAAAGTTACATAGAATATGGAATATTATTTGCATTGAATATGCACTCAATGTAAACTGTTTTGGGCCAGACAGGCACCCACTCACAGAAACGAATAAAAAGGAATATTATTGTATCATGAAAGCAAGATTCTTGTGGTAAGTATGTAGTAACAACTTGAATACTCTAATGTAGAGTAGAGGAATTATATTTTATAGCACATATCGCCACACATTGCAAAAAAAAAATATGCTGGAAAGACATTGTTTCATAATACATTTTAAATCTATACTAATATTATAAAGAAGAAGTGTTTGTGGTTTGTTAGTTTGTATGTAGGGGTAATCTTCTAAACTCCTCATTCGATTTTAAAAATTCTTTCACCCGTAAAATGTTACGATATCAGTGAGCGCTATAGGCTTTTGTTTGGAATAGTCGGCTTAAGCCGCTATGCTGGTAGAGCCAGCCGAAGCGTCTATGGTGGAAAAGTCAGCCGAAGCCGCTATGATAGAAGGGTCAGCAAAAGCCGCTGTGCCAAAATAGACAGCCGAAGCAGCTGTGTTGGAATAGTCAGCCGAAGCTGATATGATGGAATAGTCACTTTTATGGTATTGAGTTATTGTTTTATTCCAATAAATTTCCAGTATCTATTAAGCCGTCGGTGGTGCCATGATTAGTGTGCGTGGCTCTTGTACATGAGAACGTGCGTTCGATTCCTTACATTTCTATCGACGGCGGTTACCTCGATTATTGACGGCACCAATATCGAGTATTTAGCCATGAAAAAGGTTCTCCAGAAACCGTTCGGAACCATTTACAAAATGTAGGTCCCAATCAGTGAGTGTAAAACTCGATCACTGGTTGTGAGAAGCTCTCTCCAATCTCTTCATGGGATGTAGTATGGGACGTTTTCTTTATCTATAAATGTGGATTGAAAAACGAGTTGGTCAACAAAAAATCGTTCCGAGAGCCAAGTAAATTCCCCATACAAAATTGTAGGAAAATTCTCCTGAAATAAAAATTAGATGCAATTTGGGAAGATATGACAATTCGGTTACGTTTTTTAAATATGTAAAATGTAGATTTGCGCATGTAAAAATTTTTGAAAATGTAATTGAGGTATGCAATAAATGCATACTAATTTTTGTGGGGCATCTCCAAATTTTTGCTAGGTAACACATCCCAGAAACATAATTTTGAAATCTCACCTGAAGTTGGTCATAGAGCTTATTTTTTGAAAACTGTTTTGAGGCCAACATAAAAATCGCTGTTGTCACCGAAGTGCAGTTGACACCACCGAATTAAGGTTGTCACGATTGAACGTAGTGCCCACAATCCAAATTCGGTTGTAGCAATTTCATATTATAATTAATTCTGCTGTGGTTCATCTATATTTGTTGCGTCAATAACTCTTTCCAGAATTTACGATGCAACAAGTGCAATTGGTTGCAACAACTATACCTGGAACCAATTGTATTCCAGCAACTGAACTTTCCTATCGAACTTAGCACCAACTTTGTTACATAAATCGGATTTAGCATCAAGACGGCTGCATCAACCGTAGGTATGAAAACTGAGGCCGCTGCAACCGAATTACTTATAAATTCTATTCGAGCAATCGAATTCGTTTTCATTTTGGTTACCACCATATATTTCTAAACACATAAGTAGTACATAGCTATTGTTGCTTACATTTTTTTTCGAAATTTTGCAATTCTGAAACAATATTATGTTTAAAAAAAAAAAAAAAAAACTAAACATTGTGACTGTCGCTTTATTAGTAGGACTTTGTTGTGTTATTAAGAAAGGTAAATTAAAATATTGAAATCAAGGGTTTTTCATATTATTTTTTTAGATAATGCCCTTATATATCAACATTGTGTGCCACGAACAGCCAATTGTGATGTGCCGTTATCCTCATATTAAGAACTAAATAGACCGGCACAATACATCATGATTGAGACATTGGCACATGCAGGCTGGGAATTCAAAAAGTGTCGAAAATGACATGTCACATTAATGGTAAATATATACTGCATTACTTCATCGGAAGGATAGAATCAGTTGGACAAATATGTTGCAAATTGTTTAATTTGTGTATTTAAATGATATTCTCATAATTCTGAATTCTGAAATCATAAGGATGAAAAAGAGCTGATAAATGTAAAAGTAAGTACACATGAAGTAGCGAATTTACAATATCTTCAAAAAAAGAATAGATTTCCTGCCGGCGAAACGTAAGTCTAACTGTATCCCCAAGGATTTTTGTTAAACATTCCAATTCAAGTGTCTTGTTTATTACATTTTATAATATTTGAAGTTAGACTCCACAGCTCTCATAGTGCGTACTGGCAAATGTCTTAGGTTAAACGTTCCAAACCGGTGACAAGCTGCCAATTTGTTTAAATTTAATTATGTTTCGAAAGTAACCAAGTGTATATGAATAATGCGGCTCAGCAAAAAACAAAAGCTGGGATCATACCGACAAGTTTTGCCGAAGAGACCTATAACTTTGGATGAACTCTGACCCTCCCTAAAAGTCAATATAGATAATACCCTACAACAAAAATCTAACGTGATAGCATTACAAAATTTTGTTAGGTTAGATTAGCGCCATCTGTCAAAAATTCAAATTGCGGATCCAATATGTGGGCGCAAAATTCTAAAGGTGATGCGATTCGTCCATATATTTGTATACAGATTATTTTGAGGTCAATGAATCAATTTCGTTGCTTCCAATTCTAAAACTCCAAATGTTGGCTACAATATGGAGAATAATACTTTCTAATGTGGTTCCACTGGGGGAAAATAGGCGTATAGGATATTATTTTAAGTGATACATCCAAAAATTCAAACAAGCGATAAAATGCATGCACTGATATTGAAGGAATTTTAATTTCTATGATCCACCCTTGCCAACCACAGTATATGGCAACCCTAGAAAAGTATCGCGTAACAAAATGTAGGCATTCTTAAAATCAACTGAAACTGTTCGAAAGAAATTACGAAACACAAAACCCCCGGTTTAAGACCTAGTATAGGGTGGGCCAAAAGTTACCATGGCGGTAAATATTTAATAACTTTTTCGATTATATATTTTTTTTTCAGGTTATAAAAATAACACCTATAGAATAAATAGTGGAGAGACAACTGAACAAAGAACCAGAATGATAGAATTTTATTACTTAAATCAGCGAACAATTGTTTTAACGCAATGAGCATATTGTCGACATCGTCAGAATTTCTCCCTCTGAAGCAATGATTCGTTGTTTAATTCATCAACACCACCAACATGGCACCCTAAGAAATTTGCCTGGATCCGGTAGACATACTTATCCGGTTTCGAACAACCCCTGGGGTTCAGAGATCATACAAAACGAAGAAACCAGTTCAATCTTTTGCCTTATATCTCGAGTGGTATGCAACCAAGTGTACGCATGCTATTCGTCCTATTTTTCGTCTTCCTTCGAGTTCGGTTTCGAAAACCCTTCGTGTTGGTTCGTCTTCATCCACTCGCGTTATTTTGATCCGCTTAGCTATGTCAATGTTGGGATATAGCTCATACAGCGCGTAGTTCAAGCGACGCCAATACCTGCCGCTGTGACCAATAGGACCTTACATTTTCCAAAGTATTTTTCTCGTATCAGTGATCGCATAACCAACCAGTCTGCTCATTCTTTTCGCGTTCCCACTCTAACTAGCTAACGGAGGTTTCCGATAAAGCCATTGAACAGGACATACTACGTGGAAGTAAAGAGCATTTCTGGCCACTCTCAAGTACAGTCTCATGTCCGGAACCGGTAGACCACATTAAATTCTCACTGCGGAATATATTAAATACGTAGAGCAAAGTGTTAACGAAACAACAGAAACATCTACTAGAAGGCGTTCTGCTCAGCTAGAAATTTCTCGAACGTTATTACGGCGCATTTAAAAAAAAAGATTTTATTGGTGCAAGAAGAAAAAAAGAAAAAATTTCAACAGTTGGCCAGTAATGAAAACAACTTTATTGAAAATCTGATTATGAGTGATGGTGCTCAATTTCATTTGAATGGCTTTGGTAGTAAGCAAAATTGTAGGTTCTAGGGTTCTGAAAATCCAAGAGCCATTCATCAACGCCAATTGCACTCCATTAGGTGTACAGTATGGTTTGGCATTACATCTGAAAATGTCATTGGGCCATACTTCTTCGAAAATGCAGTTGGCAGTGCTGTAACCGTAAATGGAGAGCGGTATCGGTTTATGATAGAATACTGTTTACGTCCTGCTCGCTCTTGAAAGCAGACCTGACATGTGGTTTCAGCAGGATAGAGCCACTGCACACACTTTTAAGGAAAACTTTTGGAGAGCGAATAATTTCCAGAAATTCGGAAATTACCGAATTGTCAGCATTCAGCTATTTTCTTTGGAGTTATTTCAAGGAGCGAGTATGTGTGAATAAGGCCGAAATAATCCTTGAAGTCAAGGCCAACATTGTTGCAGAAATTCGAACACTACAGCCACAAATTTTTAAACATGTTATGGAAAATGCTCTAAAAAGAGAAGCTGAAAACGGTCGTCATATAGATGACATTATTTTCCATACTGAGTTATTTTATAATCTGCAAAAAAAAAATATTAAAAAATATATAAATGTAAAGGATATTAAATTTTAAACCGCATGGTGTCTTTTGGCTCACCTATATAAGCACAAAAGTCACATTGTCTAAAACAAACAAAATCTTGAAATCACTGGTCGTTATTCACACAATCAACTCTTCGTAAAAAGTCCTTCACTCGTATGCAGTGTTGTAATTTTTTTCTGAACGGATTCCTCAAATAGTGGTAGGTTGTCCCCGAAAATCTCGAAATAACTATTATTCCTCCCCAAAAATATGTTATTCTAAGCGAGCTCTATTACATTTCATTCACATTATCAGGGACTTAATTATTGCATCCGATCCGTATCGAAATGTCAATAACGAAAGTGCTTAAGATACTATCAGCTTCAAAAATAAAATACGTATGATATTCTATTCCTCTGTTAAGTTAATTCATACAAATATTTCTTAAATTTCAATTCAAGTTTCGATATTATCGGACTTTCAAAAAACTGCACGCTGAAAAATTTGTGTTTTTTTTGTTTGGATGCAAATATAACGTGTTTGTAGCTTTTCGAAAATATAGTATACTTGTGTCTAAACATATTGTATTTGCTATTCAATATAACATGTTTCGGACACAATGATTAATAGGTTGTAATATGTATATTTGTGACCCAAATGTGAAATTTTTTGTTGAAAACTAAGGAACTAAGGAAATAAAGGAACAAAAAGTAAAAGATCTTCAATTCACGAAATCAATGCTTGCACATATGTAAATGGTTCCTGCAATATATTGTTGAGGACTATATTTTTCAGCGTGCGATTACGATACGAAACAGTATTAACAATATTTGTTTCGTAAAGAATTTGAAATTTTATTTGTCTGCAGCGGTATCAACTCTTTATCCTTATTAGACTACAGTTTTATATGCAGTGCTTGAGCATATTTAATACTGACAATTTGACGCTTTCTGTTCTCCGATATATTTTGGTTGTTTTGTGCTAAAATACTGCGCCACAGAGAATGACAAGATTTCGAATTGTTAATCATGAATACCAAATATAGGGTGCAAGATAAAATACGGGCTATAGCGCTGATGATATGGGGAACCGAAATTGGAAATCACTGCAGGAAATTATCCAATTCGTGACTAATTGATTACATTTGTTTCACTAAATCACGTTCAAGTATATACATATATTTTTTTAGTCTCTATGGGATGTGTTGTTCCCGAATTATTTGCAACGGTTATTTTTCGCCACCGGTTTTCAGTATTTCCTTACGTTGAATATAAATGTTTTTGATTTGATTTTGAAATGGTAGATGAATTTGTCTACCTTGGATCCGCCGTGAACAAGGACAACAACGTCAACCTGGAGATAGATAGGAGAATTGTGCTTGCAAATAGATGTTATTTTGGGCTCAGCAAGCAGTTTAGGAACAAAGCCCTCTCTCGACGGACAAAAGTCCAGCTATATCAGACTCTCATTTTACCTGCCTTGACATATGGCTCCGAAACTTGGGTTATATCGCAAGCGGATGAAAAACACCTGGGAGTATACGAGAGTAAAATTCTCCGTAAAATATATGGCCCTGTTAGTGAAAACGGCGAGTACCGACGTCGCTGGAACGTAGAGCTATATAATCTATATTCTGACGTGGACATAGCGAGACGAATCAAATTAGGCCAATTGCGTTTTCCAGGCCGTGTTATCAGAATGGAGCCAGCGCCAAAGGTTTACGATAACTTACCCGATGTAAGCAGAAAAAGAGGACGACCAAGACTCCGCTGGAAAGACCAGGGAGAGGACTGCCTCCGTATCCTTGGTGTTACCAACTGGCGAGAACTGCGAAGGATAGAGCCAGTTGGAAGAATATCTTGAAATTTGTTTAATTTGTTTGTTTAATTAATATGTGTAAGACGCCTGACCTCATGAGGTTGTAAAATAGTCAACAAAAGTAAAGTAAGAATGTAAATGTTATAGTCTACTTCAAAAATAATAGCGTTTTTTGTAGTAAAATGTAGCACTTTTATTTGGTTTGCAAGAAACAAATTTAACTCTCCAAATTAAATTGTGGTTATTTTAAATTTTTTTTCAATTCAATTCAATTCAATTTATTATTCATTATGGCATTACAGATTGATAGTTTAAAATATATAGATTTAAAGAGTTCAGGGATCTTTCCCTTTTCTACTTAAGGTTAACATGCTATTTATATTTATATACTCTTCTTTTATCAATATTATAAGATTTACAGGTAAAAATTTGCAAAAAACCTTTATGAATTATTTTTTTAACATATAATAAAACTTAAATACAAACTTAAACTACTTAGTAAGAGGCCAGCTCGACAATATGATCGTATTCTGATTGGGAACACCTGGAGTAAAAATTTAAAGACAATCTTTCTATTTTGGTTATCACAAGCTCCATTTCAGCTATTTGATGAAGTCTTCTTGTGGAGTATAACCTCGGAAGATCATAAATTAATTTCAACAATTTGTTTTGCAAAATTTGAAGTTTGGTCAAGTGACACTTAGCACTTTTTGCCCAGACAGGTGATGCATAAAACATGACAGCATGAAATATGGACTTCAATATTAACTTTTTGTTGTCAATGTTTAATTGTGAGTTCCTATTTATAAAGGGATAAAGATTTCTAATCAGTAAATTGCATTTGTTGACAATGTATGGTATGTGATCTTTAAATGTAAGTTTTCTATCCAAAAGTACACCCAAATATTTAACGTTATTTTCCCATTTGATTTCTGTATTGTTAATAATAAAGTTACTCTGAGGAATGAAGCATGCCTTGCGCTTACGTGTGAAGTATATGGCATGGTTTTTCTCACAGTTAATAGAAATTTTCCACTTTAAAAAATATTGTACTACATGTTCCAGAGCGATCTGCAGGTTTGCTAATATTTCTGAGTACAGTACACCAGAACTCAGGATTGCCCTATCGTCAGCAAAAATGGACATGATGCAATTATCCGAGGATGGAACATCAGCCGTGTAGATGTTGTATAATAATGGTGATAGACAAGATCCTTGGGGGCATCCAGCATTAATATGAAAAATCCCGGAAGATTTGTCACCAATGTGAACTCTAAAGGTTCTAGAAAATAGGAAACTTTGAACAATTTTGACTAATTCAGTAGGAAAATTAAACCGAATAAGTTTGTATATTAAGCCGTCATGCCATACCGAATCGAAAGCAGCCTTTATGTCTAATAAAATCATTCCGGTTGATTTTTGACAACTGAAATTAGACTGAACAATGTTTCTTATCCGAATTAAAGGGTGGATGGTATTATGTTCCCTGCGGAAACCGAATTGTTGGTTCGGTAGAATACCATTCGATCCAGTAAACTCTGAAATTTTATTCTTTACTACTTTCTCAAGTAATTTGCTAACAGAAGAAAGTAGACTTATTGGGCGATAAGAATACGGTGAATCGGCTGGTTTGTTAGGTTTTTTTACGGAAATAACATTAGCTTCCTTGAATTTACTTGGAAAGTAACCAAATTTGAGACATGCGTTTATAAAAACAGTCAAATATTGGATTCCTTTTTTTGGAAGAGACTTAAGACATTTATTGTTTATACCGTCCAACCCAGGTGATTTTTTATCCTTAAGATCTTTCAATATAGCTTTCATTGTTGGCATGTTAATTGAATGTTGGTCGCTTGCTTCGAAACTAGAATTAAAAGCATCAACACATGTTTTGACTAGAGATTCCGTGGCTTGGTCGCCGAAGACTGCGGAATGAGTATGATTTTCACAAAATGTTCGAGCTAATATTTCACACTTGTCGGTATTCGTACTGTAACGAAGATCGTTAATCTTTAATATTGGTATATTTTTCGACTTCTTCCTTAATATCTTTGTTAGCTTCCAAAAAGGGGAAGAGCCTTTATCAAATGAAGATAACAAACGATTCCACGACACATTTCTAAAACTGCTGATTTCGTGCTTAATTACTGAATTTAAATACTTGAATTCAGAATAATCAAAAACATTTCTATGGCGTAACCAGTTTCTTCGATAGTGGTTCCGACTTCGAATTAGCGACTTTATATATGGAGGAAAAGGTTTTCTGTAGTTTCTGTTACGTGTTAGAGGAACACTATCATTAATTGCGCTTGAAACAACAGTAGTGAAGTGCTCAAGCATAGAGTCAATAAACTCACAGCCAGTTATTACATTATCTGTTGGGATTAAGAGATGTCTATTAATATATTGCGAAAATCGGAACCAATTAGCATATTTATTGTTACGTACCCTACAATCAGTATTAATACCTTTCGTTTTGACTTTTACTTTAACCGGAAGATGATCTGAACTCAGGTCGTTGATGACTTCAGCTGAGGACATGATTTCCATAACATTTGTTAAAAATAAGTCTAGTGTTGAACCTTGACGATTTAATTGGGAAGGCACATAAGTACTCTCGGATGGATATATTATATCTAAGTTATAAGAATATTGTTTTTCATTCAAAATATTACCCCAACAATTTGCCCTTATACACCCCCAAGACTGATGTCGACTATTAAAATCACCGCCAAGAATGTATCTGTCACTTCTACTGAGTTTGTACATGTCAGATGCAAACAGATTTTTCCGAAGACCATCTGCACCAGCCTGACCACCTGGAAAATAACATGCGTAAATATTTATGCTGCCATTATCAGTGAATATTTTGATTCCAGCATTTTCAATTAGTGAAGTGTTAACAATAGGTAAAACCAAATGAGAAAGATTTTTTCTAATGATAATTGCAACACCACCACCTGTTCTTTCTTCCCTATCATTTCTGTAAATAAAAAACTCTGGATGATTTAATGTTACGTTGGGTTTTAACCAGGTTTCGGATATTAGACATATGTGAACGTTGAATGATAACAAGAATTGAAATAATTCTAAACTTTTGTTTTTAAGACCTCTGGCGTTCCATGTTATTATATTAATATCAGTAATCATCATGACAAAAATTTAAAAGCAAGGTTAGTTATAACCTCGAACTGGTCTAGCTTAGAATGACAGCTTCTTAATTTTGTAATTAATTCTATACTTATTGTTTGTAACTCCTGAATAGTAAATAAGTCTCCAGTGCTCGAGTTGAAGCTGTTCAAATTTTGAAAACCATTGTTGTTGTTATTGGTGTTCACATTGTAATTTCTGTGATTCTGCCATATCCCGGTCTGCTGATGAACATTTTGGCGTAATGCATTGGGAAAGTTGGTGTTGTTGTTAATGATGTTAGCGTTGTTGGTATTTTGGTGTCTATTTGTACGTTGGTTTCGTTGTTTAGCATTCAAATAGTGAGCTTTGCTTGGGCACTCGTTGTCTGTAGATTTGTGAGGTCCATTGCAGTTTGCACATTTTACGGCAGTCTCTACACATTCGCTGGTGCTATGATTACCGGCGCACTTTGCACAAAATGTTTTCACCTTACAGCGACTTGAACCATGACCATACATTTGACAATTATGGCATTGTGTAATGCGAGTCTTTTTGGTTGATTGGAAGTCCCATTTAACTTTAACGTAGTCGATAACAGAATAGTTCTGCCTAAGTTCTTTAATAGTGATAGTCTTTTGTTGAAAGTAGACTACATATATGACATACGTCGCATAAATAGTTTTTTTGTGAACAATTTTAACGTCCAGACATTGAAGGCCCATGTTGATCAACTTATTTTGACGTGACAACGTCTTAAATTAGGTTGCGGCTGGGAGTCACTTATGAAAAAGTGTAACGCCCGGTAACGTTACGATGAGTCACCGAACGAGAGAGAGGCCCGCCGAACGCCTTGCGTCTCTCTCCCACTCAATAAATAATTCTGTGTGTGCGGATGTGTGTGTTTACTTGTGTGCCAGAAACGATTTGCTTTGCTGGCTTCTAGTGGCTGTTGGTCGGTGGTGTGAGTGTTTTTGTTTTTTGGCACATCATATATATGACGACTGAGCAAGTATGTATGTGCGTGTGTATGAATATTGATTTAGATCAGTCTGCATTGGATAAGGTATTATTTTTTGTTTTTTTTTGTTTTTTGTTTTTTGGCTTTATGATATGTGTAGTGTATGTTTGTGTGTAGAAATTTTCATATGAATTAGGTAGCCAAAACGAAACAGAGAGCTGCGGTCGGCTTTAAAAACGATATGCGAATATGATGAATTGAAATACTTTTTGGTTAGTAAATTATTTTCTTTTGTTTTTAATAAAAGAAATGTTTACTTTTATAATAAAAGAAATGTTTATATTTTATAATAAAGGATATGTTTATTGTTTATAATGTCACATTTGATAATGTGTTCATAGAAATCGCACAGGTACCTAGATGGTGTTGAAATTACTTCTATTTTCCTAAACCATAAGTTTCAATAAATGTTAAAACATCGCCCGTGAGTTCTAACACTCATTGGTTTTTTTTTTTATTTTACAAATTTTAATTAATTTCAAATTTATTTAGCAAAAATTTGAACCTTCGATCTGAATAAATGTTTTGATTTTCGAATTGATTCTTTAAAATTACAAATATTAAGAAAAAGTGGCAGATATAAGAAAACTTGATTTAAACTGTGTTGAGCAAGAATTTTAACATCTAATCAATATGAAAATCAAATCAATCTAAACAAAATATATTTCTATAGTTAAAATTTGTGCAATTCTTATTTTCATTCAATTCCTTGTTCCTATTGTGCAATTTAATTATATTCATATCAATAAATATTCTACCGAGAAAAAGACGTTGTCACGTAAAATCTTCGCCCGTAAAACCGACTTTACAGGCAACAATTTTTTTAATAACAATGGGGTCATGCGATTCTAGGCCAAAGAGTAAGGCTTTATAAGGTTTTTCGTCTTTAGTTGCATAAGTGAAATATTGATATTTATCATTAATAGCACTGCGCATAAGGTCATAATCGTGCTTAGTATTGCAAAAGAACTTTAAACCGATTGAAATTTTGCGAATAGCATAATCTTTAATTACCATTTTTTTGCAGATTTCATGAATTTCTTCGATCTTACATTTAAGTATAGTTATTGGAGGAATATGAGGTTTCACTTCACTTTTTTGATGATCGATTTCAATATCATCGTCATCGACAGTTTGTAAAGGAGAAAAGTAATTATCATTGGCTGCTTTGGTAGCAGCAACACTTTTTTTAGGTCTCTTCCCTGTCATTGTCACAAGATGTGCATTCACATCATCACTTCCGCGTGTACGTTTAATTGTGTTTTTTAAGTGTTATTCTGTTGTTGTAAATTTTAATTTTTGGAAGAAATTACTGTATTTTTTGTCAGCACCAATATGTTGTCAAATAGTACGAGCAAACACGTCTGACGATAGCAAGGGCTAATCTGCGACTGATTTTAAATTTTAACCAAAAATATTTCAAGTTGACTGACTATCCGTTTGGAAGTTATGATATTATGTGCTATCTATGTCTTTATTGTGTATACCTTGAGAAGTTTCGTGTGTACCGTGTTAAAAGTTGTGTCCATGAATATTAACTTTTATGCAGTCTTGCTTTGCAAGCTTTGCTCATATCAGAGAAATATCAGCAATCAAATTTTCATTCCATAAAAAAAGGAATGGTTTTGATTATTACTATGAAATAGAATTTTCCGATGCATGATTAGGATAAGAGAATCCTGAACTACAATTAGGATGAGATTATGCATACATTTTATCAAACTCAAAGCTGGGACTGTACGGTTCTCTAGTTGGGATATGAATCTGTACTGCAATTCCATGCAGTACGAGATTTTATATAACAATACAATACTTTACCCGCCACTTAGATTTGTTTAAATAGGTCTTGGTGTTTGAATTTTCGGTTACAGAAAATGTCAGGGAGCACTGCAAAAATCATAAGTTAAACATAATTTATTTAACAGTCACGGCCACACAACTTTAGGAGATACTATTGTGGGTCTTGCAGTGGCCTGATTTTGGTTTCTTTAGAAAATAATTTGCCCCAATATAAAAAATATTTACTTTAGAAAATTTGGAGTTCGTTTAAAAATACTATCTAGTAGCAAGTCGTCGATGGAGGTGATTTTACTATAATACATAATTGAAGCAATAAGTAGACGATTGATTAATTAATTCGATTTGGCACCACTACTTGTCAATCACAAAACGGGCCATCCTACTGTTTATGCCTGAAAGAATTTATATGTTGCGGGTATATGTGAAAATAAGTCAGATAGTCTACCCACGAGTTAATTTTAATTTGATTACAAAGTTAAGTTTTATATTAAACTCATGCAATGGTGTGAGAAATTGGTGGTGACAGCTGAAAAGTGAGTTAATGAAATTAAGGACATGTGGGTTTGTACAATTGTATGTGCAAAATTACATGTAACTCACTATATACGTGTCACTTTAGCTACAATGTTGACGTGTTTTATACGGTTTCTGTCCTACAATTTTTTCACATCCGTGGAAAAATACGAATTAATAAGAATGGAAGCTTATTTATGACTGTGACACTGGTTTCTGTTTTATATTTAAAATATTGACACTTAGGGCGAGTTTCACACTCGTCGTTTAACAGCTCACAGAAAATTTGCAAATGACAAATATTTGAAAATGACAAATATCGGAATAAATGGAATTTAAATGGAGCATGTCTAACTGTGAACTGGGGCCCAATCTATGAAAATTATAAAGGGGTGTGTAATCAATATTTTCCTACAATAATTGTCTCGTAAATCTACCTAAGTATTATGAATATAGAATTTCAGGTATAACACATGTAATAGAAATCGCTTAAAATCTTAAATATGGAAATTTCATGAGTTTGTTAAAATTTGTTGGGACATAAATACTTTACAACATTGAACACACTCATTCCAATTGTAGAATTGAATATACACTCATATTACCACGTTGTTTAAGAACGTTAACCACTATAGCGTTAGTCTGTAACAGACATTCAAAATTGTTTCAACTTTCACCATGTAGTAATCAGATAATGAAACCCGTATCGCTGTTACTGAGCCTTTTAAGTGTGAAATGGAAAAATAGGATATTCTCAAAGCGCGCCTCCCACTCGAGATTAATCGATTGCTCTTCTACCGGTGCATAAAACCGGAGACTGGAGATGTCGAGGAGCGCAACTAGTTCCAGTTCAGTTTAAATGACAGTTCAAGCAATATTTATTAATAAATTTATCAAAACTTGGCCTAAAAACATTCATTATTTTTAACTGTGTAGCGTAAATTGTGTGTAACAGTACTTATGTCCTTACTAAGTACGTGTTACTTTTATAAAATACATTAGCTTAATGAAAGTTTTTATTTCTATTGGTCCTAATTTATTTTCCAGTATTAATACTATACATTTTACATTCACAATTGTGTACAAATGTCGAGTTAAATTAATTAGATTGCACTTTCAGGGCAACAATATCCCACATTTGCTTAAAAAACCAATGGTAGTGTTAACAAGAATATACAAAACGAATTAGTTATTTTATAAACGGTTTAATGGCCTTAGGCAAAGGACTTGTGAAAAACACAGACATCCAATTACATCACATGAACGAAGAATCTTCTGTTGCCGTCGAGCGGAACTTTTTCCAATTTGTTAGAAGTATGCCCGTTTGTTTTGATCGCATTGAATGAAAGCATCTTCTTTGTTGGGTTGTTTTAAACTTTATTATATAGGTTGATGATATATATGTGTCCTTTCTGTAGGATACTAAGAACTTACGCAATTAGCTACTAAACTCACTGACATGGTACTCTGATGTATAGAAACATTCGCATATAAAGGGTTTTTCAACAGAGACGCTACAAAAGCAAATAGATAGGGACAGCAAACGACGCCATATTTTTTCCCGCTCTTTTGACATTTCTCTTCAGTAAGGTTTGCCATTTCATCATGGAACGATATACGAGCCAACAACGAGTCGAAATTATTAAAATCTACTACTGAAATTTGGAGTCAGTGGCCTCAACTTTAAGAAGTGCCCGTAGTGTCGAGAATATTGCTGCCGCTGAGGCTGCAGGCCAAGAAAGCCCAAATGTGTCTCTCACACGTCGTTCTCAAGCGTTGGGCATCTCTGTGACGTCGTTGTGGCGAATTTTGCGAAAACATCTTGGCCTACATCCTTACAAGATCAAATTGACGCAAGAACTGAAGCCGCTTGACCACCATAAGCATCGTATGTTCGTGAATTGGGCTAAGCAGCAACTTGAAAATGATTCGGATTTTCAACGGAAAATCATCTTCAGCGATGAGGCTCATTTCTGGCTGAATGGCTTCGTCAATAAGCAAAATATGCGTTATAAGTCAGACAGCAATCCACACGTCATCATTGCATCCCGAAAAAAATAAGTTTTGGTGCGGTTTATAGGCCGGCGGCGTCATTGGGCAGTACTTCTTCCGTGATAATCAAGACCGGTACATTACTATGAATGCGAATCGCTACCGTTCAATGATAACCGAATATTTTTGGTCCCAATTGGATAATATGGACTTGGAGGACATGTGGTTCCAACAGGACGGCGTCACAAGCCACACAGCGAATGCAACAATCAATTTATTGGAAACCAGGTTTGGTGAACGTGTTATCTCACGAAATGGCCCAGTCGATTGGCCACCTCGGTTGTGCGATTTGACGGCGTTAGATTATTTCCTGTGGGGCTACGTCAAGTCTATGGTCTATGCCAACAGCCAGCGACGATTGATGAATTTCGTACGAATACCGAAAGTCAAATTGCAGCTGTATCAGCCGATTTATGCTTGAAAACCGTCGAAAATTGGGTTCAGCGTCTAGACTTCTGCAAGCGTGCCCGTGGTGGCCATGCAAAAGAAATCGAGTTCCATACATAATGGCATCGAACGTACTTTCACAGGAATAAGGAATTTCATTGGTATCTAAAACCGGTTTTGTTTTATTTAAAAAGACTTTTGTAGCGCTCTTATTGAAAAACCCGTTACAATAAAGAACTTGCAATTTAACACTAATAAAATATTAAGTAATGTAAAAATAAAACACAAAAACTACAGGCAACGGTTAACAATTAAGATGAAGAGTGTGCGTATTTTTTACCTATAATCTGTGGTTATTTCGAAACTGATTTTTATAAATTTAATTAATGACAATTTTAGAAAACCTGTAATATTTTCGGAAAAAATAGAATCACGCTTCAAAATCCGAATCAGTCTTATGTATTTTGCATTATGTGTATCTTCGTGCATACAATTATTTTAATTGGGGATAAATAACAATGGGATGAATATGGGACACTTTTGGTTTGGGTATATATTTGGATAGAAATATTAACATTGGGGGAATAACAACAGGCAGCGTTAAACACCCAAAATTTTGGTATAAGGGACGTATAAGTTGGTACAACTGTATTTTTATTGCAGTTGATACAAATACTTTAGAGGTACCGTAGTACTACCATGATGAATTTGGTACGCTGAACAGTTATTCTAAAAGTACTACAGTTCTTCTACAAAAAAGTTATACCGTATCAACAAACTTTTCTAATTTTAATTTAATATCTTCGTTTTTACTTCATGTGTATTGCGGGACGTGAAGGGGTATTCTGTTTTATCATAAATTTTGTGTGTGTATTCTACTTGACCCATAGAACTATTTTATTGCTAACCTACTCTTGTACCTATAACATTTTTTTTCGGCCCGGCCGCATATGTATGTACTTAAACGAAGAAGTAGTTTATACAAGAGACGAAATATGTTTTTAAATAAATACATAAGTAATTTAATAAATTTTAATAAAAATAAAATCATTAAATTTTATTTATTTTTCTATGATACTTGAACCTGACAACAGCATATTCATAGAATGTTGAAGTACCCATTAATGGATACCAGTGATGCCTGACAACTGCTGTATATACCCCATAAAATAACTTCGGGGGTAAACAAATCATCATTCAATTGCCTCTGGTGGCCTGAAAAGTGACTGCACCCCGAAAGTTTCACCATTTCTATTTGCTTATGTTGTTGCAAAATATGAAATACTAAGAATTCAGGTAATAAAATTTATTATTAGGTTGGCAAACAATAACTTCGATTTTCTCATTGTTTCTCTTATGTTATTTTTGCAATGCGTTTGATCAGATGACGAAATTCTTTGTTATATCGTTACACAGCCATATTTGGCCCTTAAATCTTGCTGCGAATATGGATGATCAAAATGAGCATTTTCGTTACGATTTGCTAATTTTTTCGTAAAGGCAAAAATATGCGGAAGCACATGCCAAAGATGGTTAAAAAAATTTCATTCTGGAAATTTCACGATCAAGCCTTTATCGAATCTGGACAACACAATTCTGTTCGATAAATTGCAGACAAGCTGAAGGTGTCGCGCACGACCATTGAAAATCATTTGAAACGGCTTGGACTTGTCAAAAAGCTTGATAATTGGATTCCGCACGAGCTTCAGGAACATTAACAAAGAGGATAAACCCTTCCAATTTATTGCTCAAGCGCAACAAAAATGATCCAATTTTGGTACGCATTGTCACTGGAGATATAAAATTTAATCTTTGCAACAATGGCAACCGAAAGAGTTTCTGGTCCAAGCAAGACGAACGCGCTCAAACTTAACCAGATGATGAGCTAAACCAAAAAAGGTTAGTTTGTCCGTTTAGTGGGACTTTAGGCGCCACGAAATAACCCCCAATGAAATAACCCCCAAACCCGAAAATGAAATAATCTCCAATGAAATAACCCCTAAATTTTGGTATAAGGAAATGACATAAGGGGAAAATGAAAAATTAAATAAATCCCAAACAAGATGAAAATAACCACAAATTAGAAATGAAAGAACCCTCAAAAGAAAATGGTACTGCCGCCTAATGAAATAACCCCCAAAATAGAAAAGAAATATCCCCCAATGAAGCAAGTCCCATGTAAATGAAATAAATCCCAAAATATTTATTATCTTGGTGACAGTGATAGCTTACTGATATTGGGTGATTTGAATTTACCTTTGGTATCATGGTTACCCTTACCTGATACTAAACATCTCACTCCGTTAACTCCTTGCGACTGGACTTCTGATTTTGTTAGACTCATTTCTTCTCTGAATCTTGTTCAGATTAACGATATTGTTAATGCTATGAATAGGACACTTGATCTTGTAATAATTAATAATTCTGATAATTTTGAAGTTTCCCGCGTTAATCCTCTAAGTTTGCCCGAGGACTCATACCATCCTACAATTTGTTTTCGTTTCCATCTCCAGACTGAAAGCTCAATCTATTCAAAATCTACCAGGAAAACTTTTTCTTTCTCACGTGCTAATTTTGTCTTACTGAATAGTCTTTTTGAATCTGTCGATTGGAGGTCAATATTAGATTGTGAGGATCGCCAGAGCTTTGATGGGAGCTTAATTAATTTTTATGATGTAATGTGGAGATGTATACGTAAATCTGTGCCAAGGGTATCTGCAGTAGACGAGAATTGCTCACCTCCTTGGTCTTCTAAATATTTAAAGCAGTTAAAAAATGCCAGGAGTAGATTACATAAAAAGTTTATGGTATCAGGTATATCTTTTGATTATAGTAAGTACACTATTGCCAGATGTCGTTACGAGGCAGAATCTCTCAAGTCTTATCAATCTTACTTGTTCAAGGTTGGTAAGAATTTTAGGAACAATCCTGAAAGTTGTTTCAACTTTGTTAACACTAAGCGTAAGTCCGTATCAAGACCTTCTCGAATTGTGATGAATGATGTCGAATACATAGACTCTGAATCTATTGCCAATTGTTTTGCTGACTTTTTCTCATCTGTTTACTCGGTTAATTCAGTCTCGACTACCTGTGACTATCCTTATGATATTCGGTCATTAGATCGGTTCGGAATCACTTCTATGAGTGGTACGTGGGTCCAGGAGAACCTTTCGTCACTGAAGCCCACGAACACTTATGGACCTGACGGGATCCCTAATTCTGTGCTAAAATACTATTCTACGACATTGGCTACACCAGTGACTATACTATTCAATGCATCGTTGAAACTTAGCTACTTTCCGGCGGTCTGGAAAAGCTAGTTTATTGTCCCTGTTCATAAGTCGGGTAGCATTACAAATGTGTCAAATTATAGAGGTATTCCGAAACTGAGTGCGATTCCAAAAATTCTTGAGAAACAGGTCACTGACATTATATCTTACAAAGTTTCCTCTATTATTGACTGTAGACAACATGCTTTTCGCAAAGGTCTATCTACAGTTACAAACTGTCACAAACTCAATTGATGGTTTTATTTCAGGAATGCAAACCGATGTTATTTACACGGATTAAGGTTAACCATCGCCTTCTACCATCGATAAGGTTAACCAGCGCCTCCTACTGAGTAAATTAAGCGCTATCGGGTTTAATAGTAATATTATTGAATGGATTTCATCTTGCCTTACGGGTAGCGAACAGATGGTAATTTTTGGGGATTCGTTATCTAGACCTATCCAAGTGTCTTCCGGCGTTCCTCAGGGAAGTCACCTGGGTCCTATTTTATTTCTCTTGTTTGTTTGCTCATGTACGCGGACGATGTGAAAATATTTATGTCATATAAGAATACTTCAGACTATATTCTACTTCAAAATGATCTGGATCGGTTTGGAAGTTGGTGCAATCATAACCTTATGGAGTTAAACTTGGGTAAATGTAAGCATATGGCGTTTTACAGATCACGTATGATTACCTCCCGGTATTCTATAGGTGGTTCTACATTAGAATTGGTCAATTCTTTCTTGGATTTAGGTTTTTTACTTGATAGGAAATTGTCTTTCAATAGTCACATTATTGCTACTGTTAATAAGGCTTATGGCGTACTTTCGTTTATTAAGCGCTGGGCGAAGGAATTTTCTGATCCATTTATCACGAAAAATCTTTTAACATCCGTTGTGAGGCCCATATTAGAATATGGATCAGTGGTATGGGATCCACAATATGACTTTTATGTGAATTTGATAGAATCGGTACAGGAACAATTCCTTATGTTGTGTATTAGGAACCTGAGATGGTGTCTTAACGTCCATCTTCCTCCATATGTCAGTAGATTGTCTTTAATTAAATTACCTACTCTAGCTAGTAGACGGACTATGCTTAATTCGATTACAATATATAAGATTCTCAGGGGCAATATACTCTCTGAGTATCTTCTTGGTCGTATTTCGATAAATGTTCCTTCGAGAACTTCTAGGAACTGTAAACCCCTGTATATTAGTTTTCGACGCTATAATTATGCTTTGAATGAACCGGTTCGGAGAATGTGCACAGATTTTAATGATGTTTATCAGTTTATTGACTTTTCTTTATCACCGGGCACGATAAAGTCTTTTATTATAAATCATTTTCAATAAGTGTATAAGTGTTTCTATAGATCTTGGATCAAAACGTTGCTTGACCGATGTGAGAAGGTCATTGACTAAAATTACACCTACAATATAGATTAAAATCAATTACTTTAATGAAATTCCATTTCAAAATTACAGAAACAGACATTTTTTTCTTGTCAACCCAATAGAAATCCGTATTCAATAAGCCATGTGAAAATTACATGTAAACATATTTGGATTTAAATATTATTTTGTTTATAAGTTGTTGAATAAATGAAATGTGTTAAGCCCATGACTATTAATGATTTACAATTACACCGTACGGCAAAAATTAAAAATTTTTTTATTCCCACAATGTCGACTTCCACATGGAACTAGAAAGCCCATAAAGCCCATAAAGCCCATACAACGCTTTTCCTTCACGGTATTTTTTGTTTTTCTTCCAATAGATTTACGTTTTTGATGTGTTAACATCTATAGCGGCGTATAGGGACTAAATCTATCAAAGTCAAAATCTGCTAAAACCAGATTTTATGCTGCTGCTAAAACCAGATTTTCTGCGACTGCGAAAGAGAATAATGACGTGTTAAACAAAAATGAGCGAGCAAGAGAGCAATGAAAGAGTGGTATGTATGTACATGTGTCTGTTGCTGTTGTTGAACGGAGATATAAAGCATAACCACGCAAATTTTCATTTGCAAGCCCATGGGCTTGCGCAGTCGACGTTATGGTGACATACTAATACGTTAGCTACTTCGTACAAAGTATGTGTGATGTTGTGTGTTTGGCTGTTTCGTTACTGTTGATATGGCAAACATGTGGTTATGAGACACACGTATACGTCAGCTACTTCGGACAAAGTATGTGTGATGTTGTGTGTTTGGTTGTTTCGTTGATGTTGCTATGGCCAAACAAAGCGAGTCATTTGATGTTCAGCATTGCCCGGTGTATACAAAAAAACCATTATTTTTTATTTTCCAATGTAACATTTACTAATGTGTTCATAGAAATCGAACAGGGACCGTGTAGCAAAAAGGTTTTAACACATCATCCGTGAGTTCGAACACTCATTGATTTATTTTTAAATGAAACGTCATCATTTGATTGAACGGCTTTTTAAATTCTTTATATTAACTTCACCTGCGTGTATGTATGTATGCCGAAAAAACTTTGGATTGATTTTTAATCCTTTTCCCGTAATCCAATCGAGCTGAAACTTCGCAGGCAAACTAATGGCGACGACAGAAATGGGCGGGATTGGACTAATGGGCGTGGTACCTCCCATACAAATCATAAATTAAAAATCCATTATTTCTGCTCCTGTTAACGGTATTTGAACAAAATTGGGTATGTTGGCTAGGTTTACATATTCTAAAATCTGGTGCAAATATGGGCGGGATTTAACAAAGGGGCGCGGTCATATATAATGAATTTATAGTCAAAAACTGTTTTTTTACGGGTTGATTTTTTATTATTGTGAAAGGTAAGTAAAACAAAATGTGGGTGCGGCGCACTCTCAGAGCAAATAGAATAATTAGGTATTATACGTACATATATAAAAATGAGATAACAAGAGACCAACGAAAATTTTGTGAACTTGAATAGCTTATGTGCTTACATAACAATGCATGTGTGTCCATGTGTCTGTTGCTTTCCATTCCCTTTGTTGTTTGTGGGAATAAAACAAAAAGTTTTAAGCAAGAAAATAATGACACACGTGCTTGCACTGGTCTTTAAATAATTTTAAATATTATTAATATTATTTAAATGTAACGGCATCATATGATTGAACGCTGTTTTTTATTTTCCATTGTAATATTCACACATGTGTTCATATAAATCGAACAGTTACCGTGTAGCACAAAGGTGTTAACACATCGCCCGTGAGTTCAAACACTCATTGGATTTTTTTTGTTAAAGGAATACCCAAGATTCAAAGTTTAGTTACAGATATTTCTGCACGTTCAATGACGAGGTATTACATGAAGGAGAAAGTCTATGTATTACAAAACAATTTGCAGTCTTGAACAAAATAATGAAAATGAGAAAAATGCCTTTGGAAAATATATACGTGATACACAATACGGTACGCTGGCATGCTAACATGTTGTCACTTAGGAATTAAATTTCAAAACTTGGATGAATTGAAATTTATGAATACCCCAAACATTTTCAGTGTAGCTTTTTCGAAATATTCATGTTATAGGTCTATATATTTTGAGCTATATACGTTTACATTAATAACTTGGAGTGTTAGTAAAGGATACATTTAATTTTTGCGAAAAACATGAACAATTTTGTATACCACTACCATTTTGGTTTTGGTTCCTCAGTGTCTGTAAGTATTGTAAATTTGTTACCATTTTTTAGGTAAAAAAACGATGACGTACGAATAAATGTTATACTTTTCAGGCTGTCAAGAGTCACGTGCTTATCGATTTCTCCATCTGTGAATAGTACTGACACGGTATTAAATTTAAATTGAATTTACTAATTTGCTAAAGTTTCGAAGAAAATTTATTTGTAGCGGTCGTCGTGAGCAATATGTTTTTAGGAACCACTTGAGGTATGAATAATATAAACTTATTGCTATTTGACGAAAGTGTGCAATTTGAACCTTCCAAAAACAGAACGGATCAGACAAAAACAAGTTTCCTTCCAAACATCAGACACGGCGTCTAAAAACATACCAATTGCCATCTCAAAAACATTCTAGAACTTTCTAGTGCATGTAGTAAACGCTGAAAAGTGAAACTCTGAAGAACGTGGAAATATGGAAACACAAAAGCAAAATAATTCGCGTCAAGTGAAAATGTTTAAAAATTCAAAATCGAAATACCAAGAAAGCACAGCATTAAGCCGTGATTTGAATATAGCTCACAACTAAAATTCGGCGAAGAAAAATTAAATGTAACTGATGAACAACCAAATCATAGAATTGAATATGATAAAGAACCAAATGCAAACAACACAATCCAACGTAAACAAAAGTTTTTTTTTTTTTTTTTTTTTTTTTTAAATTCATCTTTATTTACAATTGTTGTTATTTATATATTTACAAGGTTTTGAGATATTATCCATAGATATTACAGCAAGTAAAATTTTTCATCATAGATTTTGTGTATTTAATTCATTTTGAAATTTTTAAAGGGAAATTAGGTAAACCCTTTATATGAAAAAGAAAAACAAATTCAACTACAGTTTGAAAATATATATGCTTACATTGCATACAATGGGAATACATAAGGACCTTCTAAATAGCATTACACAAGAGAATGAGAAGATAGTTAGCAACAGTAATAATATAAAAACTTTAAATATGGGTATCGTACGTTTGATTTTTCAACACGGTGCATTTAGTATTATAACCTTTTAGTGGAAAAAGACAGTAATTTTGGCAAAGAGAATCTAAAAAATATTTCTACAATCTCCACATTTTTTCTACAATCTACAATCTCCAGCATTTTTTATTCCACAGGAATGCCAATGATCAATTGCAACACGATTGAGGCCTATTTGTTTTGTTTAAATTTATATTCCATTCCCTTTATCCGGATATGACTTTGATTATAATGTGAAGTCGTAGTCGGTAGGTAGTTTACTAGTTTGATAATACCTTCATCTGCGTTTCAAATAGGGGTCAGAAATTAATTTTTTCAGCAAATGGTGGTGGTATTCCTTATAAACTTTCAACCTAGAATACCAATCTGCTTGTGGGAAAAATATACTACTAATCAATATGGACTCACAGAAATAGACTACTGTAATAGTAGGTGAACTTTGTCAGTAATCTGTAGCACCCGGACTTATTGGAGGATACCCCATATCGCAGTTTCAAAATGATGGTAAAAGTTCAAATCAGAAAACCTCATCCGATGTTTTTCACTGGATGCGTATTCGGATCACTAGGATTTTTTACATACAATTTTGAAGATGTTATCGTTCAAGTGGACGCCGTTTTTGTTGGTGACCATTTGGGATTTGTTTTTCGAACTTTGAGTCGTCCTGGCTACAACTTCGCACGATGAGCTTTCTCAATGTTTTCAGACATTTCCTTTAAGAGCTTCCATTATCTGTGCCTGGTTCGCATAGACTCATGAAATCAAAAACTCCAACAAAAGAAGTTGGGAGCGGCCAACCCGCCACTGCAAATCACCAAAACGAGACATAGGGCGACCTGGAAATGCGTCCTCTATTGAAAACACATCTCGTCAAAATATATCAATTAGCGCCTGTAAAAGCCCATGGATCATTGTTCTGTATAACTGACAGGTCGCAGTAACCGTGCTACCACCAGCGTCTTCGAAAACATAAGGACCGATAACACCTCCGGCTTAAATGACAAACTACATAGTGGATTCTCAGTGCCCCAGAGGCGCATAATTTTTTTGTGTACGTATTCGTCCAGATAAATATGGCCTTGTCGGTCATGATAAATTTTAACCAAAAATCTCCCACTGCGTCGTGGATGTTTAGAGGAGCTTAAGCGAAGTTGAAGTGTGGTTGTTGGCCTGCAGGTAGAAGCTGATGTAAAGGAATATCTTCAAGTTTTCACCAAACTGGGCGTGAGATGCAAACGCAAATTAAATAAATATCAAAATCAGTGAGCTGTGATCTTTAAAGTTTTGCACTCACCCATTATATCCCACTATTTTATACTGATTCTGAACAATATTTTTGAGTGGCTTTTTCTATCGAACTAGGAGAGCGAGGAGGTCGTCGTCCAAAGAAATATAAGGTTTTGATAGCGGGAATCAAACTCACATTATCATATATAAGAGCAGCGAACACTAATCATTGATAAAATCAAGGTCTGTGTCCTATAAGTGGTACTATGCCCTTTAGTCAATAATAATCTTGAGTAGGTAGAAACCATTCTCTGACCTAAAGTAACAATTATAAATACATCGGCTTAATAGGATATGTTATGAAACACTGCTAAAATTGTCCTCCACTGCTAAAATTGTCCTAAATATAAACAATGGAATGTTCATACCTACAATAATATCTGAGATCTGATTATTAAACAGAGATCCTAAAACGCCAGTAACTTAGTCCGGCTTCGAATCCAATGTGCATTACGGTTTCGTGGAGGAAGTTCCGGCATCTGCTTTCGTACCTGAACGTATCCTGTTTACAATGCGTTTACAACATATTTCCATTTATCCTTCCGAATTATTCCGGCGTCCCCTCCTTTTATCGATAACCGCAATTACAATGATTTCGTCTACAACCACACTAATGGAACTTTGGTCAGAGTTCAAACTGGCCACCTTAACTCACTGAGGCTATTGGTATTCATCGGGTGAGCGAAGGCTTTTCGCCTCTTGTTCCGATGTGGAAGCGGCTGTAATATATTGTTACTGGTAATAAAGTGAACCCGATTTATAAGAATGGCTCTGTCTTGCAGTGACTGTCTAGACTCTAATATAGCAGAAGCGACTAATATGCATATAATAGAAACGCGACTTGATATGAGGTGCAGCGCTGCTAGTCCTCTGGAGAGGATAGGAGGAACGTATGGTAAACATGTAAGTGTATCCCCCGCAGGTATAAAGTCACACCTGTAACCTTAAAAAATATGGTGTCCAATAACATCCCATGAAGTGATTGAGGAGAGCTTTTCACAATCAGTGAGATGTGCGCCGTCTAGTGTTTACAGTCACTGATTGGCACCTACAGTTTTCCACCGGTTCCGAACGGTATTTTGATTATCTTTTTACAGCTGAAACCTTTCAATCAGGAATATAATCATCATCTCCTAGCTCTTAGGAGCATAAATAGAAGTTGTGGAGGGTACAAAATAGCAATTACTTGGAAATTGGAATATCAATTTAAAATTGGATTTAGTTTTGTGTGAGACATTATTGCATCTAATTGCCCCCATTTATCGAAATGCAGAGATTATCTTTTATTTGCAGGTTGAGAACATACAAATCCATAACTTTCAGCAGACCTTTCGTCCTGTACTTGGTGAAAATCGCAATAATAGTGGTCAGTATATGTAAGCAATATGCATTTCCTAGCATAACGCTGTGGGCGTGAGAGTCTGTATCCAGCAACGGTATTAAATGTGTAGTAGGACCGTGTACACTCACAGAAAATTCGGTTGAGGCAGCCGAATTATCTGTAACAGAATTTAGAGATCGTCACAACCACACTAGAGGTCAGCACAGCCGAGTCAGAGTTTGTCTGATCCGAATTGGTGGTTGTCATAGCCGAATTAGAGGTTGTCACAGCCGAATTAAATGTCCCAAGCGGATTAGAGATTGCCACAGACGAGTTAGAGAATGTCTATTAATTTAGTGATGAATTCTCGCAAGCAATTAAAAAACTTGGAAATTATTTATGGTGGGTAATCTTTAGGATAACAATTTATTTTTCATCCATTTTCGACCGTTTTTGCAGTCGTTGCCATTAAGGTCACCTCACCAATTGTGACGAATTATGTCTGTCGATTTAGATCCAAAAACTTTCCATAAAAAGACGATTGCAGAACAGCTCAAACGAACGACCTTGAAAACCTAAACTGTTGGCATTTGCTTGTACTATACCCTGATAAATGTAGGCAATTTCTGCAAAATAGATCGTTTCAATGCAGAAAAAATAAATTATAATATTTTTTCTTAACTTTTCGAATATCCACAAAAATCACGATACCACCGGAACCGCAACCGCAAGAGTTGTAGCATTTTTCAACTTGTTTAGTATAACATTTGCTTCTAGAATTTGAAACATCTGGTCTGAAATACACAAAATTGTATTGGAGGAATCGAATTGAAAATGAATTCCGTTGCACCAACAGAATTCATGAGAAATTCGATTAAGCAACCGAATTGATACCAAGGCCGATAGTGCCAACTGAAATTGGAGCCAAATTCGCTTGTTGCAAGTGAATTTATGGCACATTCGGTTGCGGCACCCAAACTTGGTACCAATTGTATCAAAGTTCGTTTATTGCAACCGAAATTATTGAAACTTTGAATGACATAATTGAAAATTCAGTTGTGGTAATTGAACCAGTTATGAAACGAGATTGATTCAGACGATTTTCAGTTGTGGGGACCAAATTCGGACGTCACAACCTCAATTCGGTTATGGAAACTGCAACTCGGTGACAATTACGGTTGCTACAACCGATTTTCTAGCAACTAGTTATCCGAGTGTAGTTTGATGAATACCATACTTGCCTATTGCATATCTTATAATCAGTGGTTTACCAAATAAATTAACGAAACCTTATTAATTAATTTTAAATGCAGTAACATTAACAAATCGTCTGGAATGCAATAGTTCTGGTAACATTCGAGCCGATTATCTGGGATGCATGCAAAGCGACACGTGCGAATCACAATAATTGGGCGGAACTCTCATTTTATTAGCAAGGAACTTAAGACAGACTATTTCGATTGGTCAATCAACCCCAACTAATTATTTCAGAGCTCGCCATAAAGCGTGGCATCTTTGACGATGTGTACAAAAAATTACATCCACCAACAACATGCATGTACATCTGAGTCGGGACGCAACGGCAGCCATATTTTCAAGGTAATCGGTGGTGCAATGGGTAGTGTGCGCGCCTCTTGTACAGGAGATCCTGGGTTCGATCCCTGCTCCAACCACCTTAAAAAAAAAAAAAAAAAAAAAAAAAAATTTCTTTCGACGACGGTCACCTCGCTTAGTGACGGCGACACTATCGAGTATATAGCCATGAAAAAGCTTCTCAAAATACCGTTCGGAATCGGTGTAAAACTGTAGGTCCCAATCAGTGAGTGAAAACTGGAAAGCGCACAGCTCAGTGATTGTGAGAAGTTCTCCCCGGTCCCTTCATGGGATGTAATGGGAAACCATTTTTTTTTTTTTAATTATAAAATATCCATTTACATTTATCAATCCGTTGTATTTTCAAGGAATTCCGCCGTCTCGAAATTGGACCACCAATAACTTGTCTTCGATACATCAATCTAATCCGATTGTGCAATGCAACCAGACTTACTGTGAGTAAACTTACTCCCAACGTAATTTAAGATAAAAAATTTAATAGCAAATAACGAGGAAGTTTTCGCTATTGAAGAATTTCCAAGGATCCGTTTGGTTTCAAGAACATACTGCTCGCCATTAAATTATCCTTTCAATTATAGTACCTCACATCCAAAAGTTGTTCTTTGGTATATGGCAAGATGTTGTATAAAACCAAAGTTAATAATGATCTCTATCGGATTTCGAGATATATCGTGTCATACAGCCATTACCGAATGCGAATCAGCATAATTTTGTATTTAATAAAATTTTCCGTTTTTGTCTATCACATCAAAATTTTGAGATATTTGGTAACAAAGTTTGCTGGGAAGTGAAAAACGCTACGAGAGGCAGAACGACTATGAATTAATGTTTGTCTTCTGAGTGAGCAATTTAGAGGACTCTCATAAGATTACTAACTTTAAGTTTTTACTCCCCTTTCCTCACCCTCTTTCCCCTAATACGCCAACAAGAATAAATTATTTGTATTAAAACTAATGGAAATTGTCGAAATATTTGGAGTATTATCTTATTTATTAAATACTCCTTAAACTTCGACGACGAAACTACAACGAAACTTACGGTTTATGAGTCACAACACGTTTTGTAGACTAGTTTTCGATATTTTGACAATATTTGGACTCAAAGCTTTGATGAAATTTTTTCCTGTGTCCAGTTTAGTATGCAGTGGTGGAAATAGAACTCTCTCCGGTGGTACAAGAGCCATATGAATGGAAAGTAAATCTAGCCTTAAGTATCTGTTACTGGCCCAGATATCGCCAGATTGAACTTCATTGATATAATCTTGTGTTACTACAGCACAAATAGATTACAAAACGTGGTATAACTTATAAACCGTAAGCTTCCCCTAAAAGTTTGGTTAGAGGGCTTGTAGTACTTTATTACGAGGAAATTTTTCCTCAAAAATACTACTTCAAAATTTCCACAATTTACATTGCTTTTAATGGATTCAATTTGATTCTGTCAATCTATCAGGGGCCAAAGAGAGAGGAAAAAGGATTAAGACATAAAGTTAGTAATTTTCTAAGGATCCTCGACATTTCTCACGCAGAAGTCAAACATTAATTCGGAGGCGTTCTGCTTCTAATTCAGTCTCAAAGATCTTAGCGTTTTTGACTTCCCAGCAAATTTTGTGGTAAAATATCTCAAAATTTTTGACGTGGTAGAGAAAAGAGTAAATGCCATTAGATTCTGCGTATCAGAATTATGCTGATTCGCTTTGTTTCACTAAATTCAAATTTTTAAAATGCAAACATCACACACAGTGTTATGAGTTCAACATTTATATGGGAGGTACCAAAATTGCCGCGGCAAAATCAAGGCTTTTCAGTAAATGATTGGTGTTTGACGTAAAATACCTTAATGCAAAATTTCATTCGGAGTGTCAGTGTTTTACGAGAGGTTATCACATTTTTCAGCATACCGGGTGGGGTACAAAATGTACAAATTCGGCCCGAAGTTTTGCTTTTGCATGCGTTACCTAGAGTTGTTGTCGCCATCGATGGTGCAATGGCTAGTATGCGCGGATCAGGTATGTGAGGACGTGGATTCGATCCCTGCTCTGGCCATCTTACATTACTTTCCACGACGGTCACCTCGCTTAGTGATGGCGACATTATCGAGTACTTGAAAAAGCTTCTCAAAATGCCGTTGGGAATCGGCGTAAATCTGTAGGTCCCAATCGGTGAGTGTAAATCTAGAAAACCAGTCCCTTCATGGGATGTAATGGGAAACCATTTTTTTCCTAGACTTGTTGTAACACCGCTAATAGTTATTGTAACATGGTTAGAAATTGAATTTCTTCCTCCACTAAATTGTTTATAGATATATTTATATTTCGAACAGTTCAAACAAACAACATCATTGACATATTGCGCATTCGTTAAAACGAATGTATTAGTTAATAATTATATAAATTATTAATGCAAATGATTACTAGATTCTGTAGTTTCACAATAGTTAAAATGTTTTCGTACCATACATAGTTTTCATGCCCAATAATTTTCTTTAATACCCTTAGTAAAGCAGCTTCATACACTACCTTCTCATGTTTCTTCAACTTGAGTATTTAAATAAAAGGTCATAAATTACCAATAGTATACTTGTACGTATACGCAGATGACATTACTTTGACCCCAAGAAATGCAAAATACATTTTATTATTCAACATGACTCAACCAACCTACAGAAAACTGTTATTCTTCAAGAAACACAGAACGTTATGGGAAACAAGAGATTTCAGAAAATCGCATATTTTCCTACAGATAAATCAAACAGTAGATTTGTATTTTTCTTAAGCGTATTGAGCAGACAACGGAGACTAATAAACGGTACCCAAAGTATTGGACAAAAGTATTGAGGCGAAAAAAGTGTAAAGCATCAACAAAGTGAAAATTAATATTAATTAAATAATACGTTGTTCGAAATGAAGTCATAAATTCTTAATTTTTGTTTGAAAAATTAACATAAAAGTAATAACTTGTCCTCTGACAATGTGTCGTTGCCAGATTGGCAAGACTTAAGAGGACAGGCATCGACAAATAAACATTTCGAAAGCCTGGGATAGAGTACAATACAAACAATGACATAAGGGGTGATTTGTTAAGCAGCTGGTTTTAATTTTTAAGAAGCAAAAACAAATTACACAAAAATTACAAAAGTGTAATACATGTTTATTTCAGTTGATAAATTAATGGTTACGATTTTACGATAAATTAAATTGGTTACGATTTCAGTGATCTATGCACAAGGAACACTTTTGAACCACTTTCCCAGCAGAGCGGCTGGGATCTCGCTAATAACATGTATACTGTTGTTTCCAAAACTGCGATATTCCCCAGTTTATAGGCCTACACGAGTAGCTTTATGTAACCTTACCAAAAATAGTCACGGGGCGTCAAATCCCTAAACATGAGCTAAATTGCTTACCAAATTCGTCCCTCAATAAGTCCACTTCTTCACTTGCTGTGTGATATACAGGACAGCATTATTAAAACCATATGCCAACCTGATTCATTTCGTGCATTTTGGGCTCGCGATAATCGAATTGATCCCTAAATCGCATAACACAGTGCATTTTGCAGGATGAATTGGCAGCTTGGTTGCTCATCAGACCAAGTGCAAAAATTTTGTAAAGTTATAAGCACAATCAAATAACACTCTATACTTCAGGGACCAGGAAAACTAGTACCTTCTGTTCTCACACATAAATAATAGGCGTGTTTGGGTTACACCGCTTACTGAGATTATCGCTTGTTTTGTATAAAACACTTAGCGAAAACTTAGCGACACAAACATTTCGGTTAAGTTTATAAATTTTATTTATTTTTTTTTTAAAGTGTTACCATAATTTTTATTAATATAATCGCGATAATCGCTTGCTTGTTGTTTAAACAAATCCCTGTTTCCCATTACATACCATAAAGAGATTGGGGAGAGCCTCTCGCCACCAGTGATCTGTGCAGTTACTAATTTTTCACTCCCTGATTGGAACCTACAGTTTTACACAGGTTCCGAACGGTAGTTTGAAAAGCATTTTCATAGCTAAGTACTCGATAGCGTCGCCAGCACTAAGCGAGGTCTCATGCACAAGAGCCGCGCACAATAGCCATTGCACCACCGACGGCCACTGATGTATTCATTTAATTTTCGATACTTCTAGTATCCTTGGTATTCAAACCCAATTGCTCCAGGGAGGTACCATTGTGAGCTAACATTTTAAGAACCAATTTGTGTGCTAAAAAAAAGTTCAAAATACTATTCACCTTAACCTTCTGAATAAGACTTAGATCTAAAAACATAATGTCTCCTCTTTTTAGCCCGTAAAGCACTCATGATCGGATACATATATTACTATCAAAACATGCATAGTGAGCACAGCTAATGGCTGCCGAGACGAATATTATCATATATATCATATAAAAATCAGAAAATGTGATTTTTCCACCAGATAGTTTTTTGCACAAGCTTGAGAACAGCACGCGTGGTGGGTGCGTCATGTCGGCCAAAACGTATTTTCAACAAACGAATCCTTTGAACAACACAGTACTCACTTTGGATATAAGTTTGCAATATTTTCCAAAGTTGTTCAAGCGTATGGCGACAGATTTTGGTCTGCGGAGATACGGTATTGACTGACAGTCAATACTTCGAACAGACCGAATCTATCAGGGTCAAAATAACCTATAGTTTAAAAACATATCTGTATTTGGGTAGCCCATTATACGCTACGAGTGTACTTCTAACTGTAGGATGAAAATATAGATTTCCAGTTTAGTCCAAGGCAACTATAGATATATAAGTATAGGTTTAAAAACTTAGTTCTATTTTTCTGACATAAATGCTCTGCTTCTTTTAAATGAAGGAATGTCTAACAAGTTTGAGTAATTTGTTTTTCAAATTTGTTTTCAAATTTCTTAATGTGATATTCCGGTATACGGCCTATGTTTCAAGAGACTTACGAAAGCCACAGATTTAGATACTCTGAAGAAAAGCCTTCTTACAGATTTGAATCACATTCGATCCTATATTTACTCTGCGGCAATAACATGTTTCGTATATCTAATGAGTTTGCAATTGCTGCAAAGAATTTGTCTGATGTTGCTATAAAGCTGTACGTTAGTCCACTATTGACGATACTATCCTTTAAAGCCTCAGCCGTTTGTAATGTGTTCAGCCCTTTGATACTTTACACGGAAAATTTTACATTTTGTGGAGAAGTAGTAGTACAAGGTGGCGCAAAAGTAAACCTCCTATCAGAAAATGCTATAAATTTTGCGATTGGCCCCTAATGTCAGTTCTGTTTTGACATTTGTGTAGTAAACACATGCGAAATACACGTTAATGTTACGCTACACTGCTCCAGAACGCGGAATATTGCTGACTATTTATTTGACCAATAATCGGTCGGTGACTTTGGCACAACGTGAATTTCGTCGCAGATTTCCTGGCCGTCCAACGAATACTGGTGAAACACTGCGACGTTTAGCCGCTCGCCTCGAAGAGACTGGCACAACATGAGATGCTGCCAGGCGTGGCAGACCCCGGAGTAGCCATTCTGCACAGAATATTGCTGCTGTAGCCGAGGATGTCATGGATGCGCCGTCGACATCGACCAGACGACGTGCCACACTACAGAGCAATGATCAACGAGTTCTTTTTGCCGCAACTTGATGAATTGGGATTGGAAAACATGTGGTTCCAACAGGACGGTGCAACGGCACACACTGCACGTGCCACAACCGATATGTTGAAGGATGCATTTCCCGGGCGCCTAATCTCCCGTTTTGGCGATTTGCACTAGCCAGCAAGATCGCCTGATTTGACCGCTCCAGACTTCTTTTTGTGGGGCTTTTTGAAGTCACGGGTTTATGTCAACAAGCCTCAGACTCTTGCAGCTCTTAAAGACAATATCCGTCAAGAATGTGAGGACGAATCGCCGGAAGTTTTGGCCAAAGTGATGGAAAATGCCATAAAAAGGGCTCAAATGACAATCAACTGTGGCGGCGGCCATTTACATGACATCATATTCTCGACTTGATGTAAAAAAAATTAAAAGACCAAATAAAAATAATCCACAAGAAGAATCAAAGTTTTTAATTTTTTTTTTAATTACAGCCAAAAAACATCGGAAGTTTACTTTTGCGCCACCTTGTAGTTAATATTAATTCCTATTTCTTAGAACACGGACAATAATGTAACGGGAAAAAATATTAATTACGTATACTGCTAAATAAATTATTTATGCATTACAAATGTTCTTAACCTTCCCCAACATTATAGTTTAATAAATTAACATGCAAGTGTGAAGAAACCCTTCATTATTTATATAAGACTAAAAACAAATAAATTAGGCCACAACTCTTTGCTTTCGTGCCAAGTAACTATTTGTGAGGTATTAATGGTTGCTTAGGAGTACTCAGAAATATAATGGCAGTTTTTTATCCATTTATAGAAAGTCAAGTCAATGAAAATTCAGCCGGCTGTAACAAATTTTCTAAAACAGTTTATACATAAATTAATAGGTTTCGGTAGTGTTGATGTGGTTGCGGGTAAATATATGTTTGAGTAGCGTTAGGGTTATGGTAACGTCTTGATGTCCATACTTTTGGCCCTCCTTTAAATAACAGATGTAGTTTTATCATATGAATAGAGTTTAGTCTATCGTAATTTTCGTGGATTATTTTGCTATTTCGATTATGCTTCTTATGGGGTAAGTTTCTCGTAACGAAAATAACGTTCAGAGCTTATTTGGTGCAATGAGCAAAATTCGTTGCTTTTATTGTAAACGAACTTTTTTTTAAACAAAAATTTTCATTATTGGCGTTTGCGACAAACAAAGAATCACGATTGTTATAAAAGAGGCAGAAAAGTGTAGATTGCAAGAAACACAGGCAAGTTTTTTAATATCCATTCAATTGACTTTGATTGAAAGATAATTTTATGGCATTAATATTTAAATACATTTTAGGGTATGTGACCGCCGGGGCTGGCGCGAAAATGGTATAATCTGGAGTTCCAATTTTCATAAACCTTTGGGAGTTTCATTCCAAGTACTCAATTGTTTCTGGTATATCAGCGTAGGCATTCTATTTTACATATTCCCAGAGAAAACAATATAAAGGCATCAAACCGGACGAACGAAGATTCCAGTTAACAGGACGATTTCGCGAAAGTAATTTTTTGTTAAATGTTCCTTTCAATAAGTTAATTGTATCTCGCGCTGCGTGCAATGTGGGACTGAAACTATACGTTGTCAACATTAATGCTTTCCAATTGAGGCACGAACAAGTTAATACCACTTATGTCTCTGTTTCGCTCACCGTTGATGGTAACATTCTGACCATCAACAGTTTTCAATACATAAGGATTAATGATGGCACCGGCCCATAAAAGGCACCACTCGATGACTTTTTCTAAATATATTGGTCTTTCGACAATGGCTTGTGGAGTACCGTCACTGCAAATGTCACAATCCTGTATATTAACTCGAGTATTCAAAAAACCGGGTTTTCAAAAATGTCGGTTTTCGGTCTCTTCGAATATATAAATTTTGGCGAAACCGGTTTTCGGTTATACCGAGGGGTAAACACCGGTTATTAACCGGTTTCGGCTTTAGTGTCCGAGTGTAAAATTATACACTGCCCCTCATCTGATTAGGTTCAGCCATGTCCCAATCGTAAACCGCAATTTCCTCGTTAAATAGTAATGTGAAAAATGTAGGAATTGATCTCATATATAAAAACTTCAATGCATAACATTATAATGTTATAATTGTAATAATTATTATCAAAAATAAATTAATCTTAAAATTAAAAGCAATGTTTAGAAAATAAATTTCTAAAAACTACACTCCGGTTCACTTAGTTAAAGGCACTAATAGTTCCATATTCAGCAGCCTGTATCTTTTGCAATTTGTAACCGATTGCAGAATTTTAAAATGAAAATGGAAGCTAGACATTTTGACATATAAAAAAAATTATGACATAGTGGTTTCTTAACTAAAGAACTTTTTTGAGCAATTTATAAAAAAAATCAAAAAAGGTGTTATTTTTTTGGTTCACTTGAATACAGGCACCTTATTATATTTTTTATTATTTTTAAAGTAAGCGATGATTTTTTAAAAATTTTTTTTTAATTTAATTACAATTTATTACATCTTAATCATTTTGCGAGGCAAAATGACAAAACAAAAAATTTTAAATCTATCGGAAAGAACTAAAATCGACGTTTACGTTTTGAAGGATATTCCAACCGCGCAATAGCTAAAAAAATTGGACGGAGCTCAAAAGTTGTCCACAAGTACATCAAGGACCCCGAGGGATATGGGACAAATTTTAAAGGAAGGGTTTCATTGTCTTTATCTACGTATGTGAAAAGAAAAATCATAAGAATTACTTCTAATTCTGCCTTATCCTTGTCAAAAATAAGAGCCCAAGCTGGAGTGGAAGCGAGCAAGTCATCAGTACGCAGAGTAATTAAGAGCTTTGAGTATCTTAAATACCTGAAATTAGAAAAAAGCCGCCACTTAATGCTCCGGCTTCAATTCGCAAGAGACTACATGGTATTCGATGTGCAGCCAAGAGGTCATGTAAATGACTGGAGAACCGTTGTATTTACGGATGAGAAGAAGTTTAATTTTGGTGGGCCTGATGGCTGTAACTATTATTTCCATGATCTGCGCAAAGAAAAGCGTTTTTTCACAGTCGAGAGGGCGGCGTTATGGTGTGGGGTGTTATTACGTACTATGGCACCATCGATCTTGAATTTCAAAGTGCAAAAATTACTGATGCAAGCTATAAGACGTTATTGGGGTCGGCTTTTCCGAAGTTCAGTGAACTATTTGGTCCCATATCTTGGATATTGCAACAGGATAATGTCCCTATACACAACGCCAAAGTAGTAAAGGAGTTCCTTGCAAGCCAAAATGTTAATATTCTTGACTGGCCACCACATTCGCCAGATCTAACCATTATCGAAAATTTCTGGGGTTGGTTATCTCGTAAGGTCTATGAAGGAGGTAGACAATTATTTGATGACAAGCAGTTACTAATTAATGGGGGATGCTTGGAATCAAATTTCGTTGGATTACATAAATTCTCTTTATCTCTCAACGAAAACCTGTATATTTGAAGTTATTAAAAAACAGGTGCGTTTGTACCCATTACTTATATTTTTAAATAAAGTAAAGTAAATAAAAATAAAAGTGTTAAATTCGGCCGTGCCGAATCTTTGATACCCTCCACCTTAGTGTTAACCAGCAAAATATTAAATTTTAAAAAGGACGTTTTTTAAGAAAATTTACTTTTTAAAAAAAAATAAAAATAAATTACTTGTTCACAAATGCAATTACTTGTTCACAAATGCTCACAAATGCATTGCTCACAATGCTCAAATGCTCACATGCTTAAGTACTTAAGAAGAAATGTACTTAAGAAGAAATGTACTTAAGAAATGTACTTAAGAAGAAATATACTTAAGAAATGTACTTAAGAAAGAAATGTACTTAAGAAATGTACTTAAGAAATGTACTTAATGAAATATACTTAAGAAATGTACTTTGAAATGCACTTAATGTACTTTGAAATGTACTTTGAAACGTACTTAAGAAATGTACTTTTTTTAAGAAAATGTACTTTTTTGAAAAAAAGTAAAAATAAGTTATTTATCACAAGTAAAATAAAAAAGCATTTTTTATAAATAAAAAAGCCTTTTGTTTTTAAAAATAAAAAAGCATTTTTTAAAGAACTGTTAAAAAAAAAAACAAGCTGCAAAGCATTTTTTAAAAATAAAAAAGCATTTCTTGAAGAACTGTTAAAAAAAAACAAGCAGGGACGAGAGTTGAACCAACAACCCTCAGACTCCAACGCGCAACCCTTTCCCATCAGGCCACAGCAACCTTAGGACAAGCGTGACAATTCATATAAATGTATGCACACATGAAAGTACATCTAAACATTCTAATGAACTTACCTATTATAAAGAACAACAAAGATTTTCAACATGGAAATTCACCACACGGCAAAAGGAGTAGTTTAGTAAAAACTACAAAAATTAATGTGAAAATTTTATGAGTTTTTTTACGTTTCCAATCATAAAATTTTTTACAATGGACCAATTTCGCTGATTTTCAATACCAAACTGCTCAGGAATACGTGGAACATTCTGGCCAAAAACCAAACCGCGTTATCGCCGATTGAAGTCGTGAGAATGTTTTCAACAGACGGACAGACGGACATGGCTATATCGACTCCGGTTGTTATAAGGATCAAGAATATATTTACTTTATGGGGTCGCAAAGGCTTATTTCTATATGTTACAATCAGAATGACAAACTGATATATACCCTCTATCGCTTACAGTGGAGGGTATAAAAAAAACAAGAAAAACTGTTTTTCATTAAAATTAGTTAAAGTGCCTTTATTCAAGTGAACCAAAAAAAAAGCACATTTTTGGACTTTTTTTTATAAATTGCTCAAAAAAAGTTCTTTCGTTAAGAAACCACTATTGTCATGATTTTTTAATATCTCAAGATGTCTAGTTTCAATTTCCATTTTAAAATTCTGCAATCGGTTACAAATTTCAAAAGATACTGACTGCTGAATATGGAATTTTAGTGCATTTAAATAAGTGAACCGGAGTATATGTGGAATTATATGTTTTTCTTTGTTTCATCAGAATAGGTTCAAAATTAAAAAATGATTTTATATTATAAAATATTACTGGCCAGTTTCACAGTGGAAAGTTCTCCATTTAAATGTACTTTTAATGCCCCACGTTTGTCATTTAAACGTCATTTAATATGCAAATTTTTTGGGAGCTTTTAAATGACGAGTGTGAAACTCGCCCTAATTAATTTATTTATTTACTTCACACAGTATATTTTTAATGTTTTAAACACAGTTAATAGTGAGTACTTCCGCCCTCATTTAATATTGTTTCATAATTTATATTTCGAATCTAGTTAAACAGTTTTTGTATTGTTTGAAGGGCTATTTCACTCCAAGCTTTTTAAATAGCAACTTCTAACGACTCGTGGCCGTCGGTGGTGCAATGGGTAGTATGCGCGCCTCTTGTACATGAGATGCCGGGTTCGATCCCTGCTCTGACCACCTTAAAAAAAAAAAAAAAAATTCTTTCGGCGGCGGTCACCTCGCATAGTGATGGCGACACTATCGAGTATTTAGCCATGAAAAAGCTTCTCAAAATACCGTTCTGAATCGGTGTAAAAACTGTAGGTCTCAATCAGTGAGTGAAAAATTAGATAGCGCACAGCTCACTGGTTGTGAGAAGCTCTCCCCAATCCCTTCATGGGATGTAATGGGAAACGGTTTTTTTTTTTTTACTTCTAACGACTCGTTATCTCCAAATAGTTTGCTCGACTCATAAACTTTGCGTGACAGCAGTCCCTCCACATTTTCAGTAATATTGAGGTCGGAGGAGTATGGAGGTCATTCCAATAAAGGAACATTTTGGTTTTATCCATTGTTTCGCATTATGAACTGTAGCATTATCTTGCTGGTTTTTTGGCCCAAAAATGACTTTTGGCGTTCATTCTGGATGATAAAAACTGTAGCCCACAAGTTCCATAATACGAAATCGATCCCCACACCATCAGACCACCTTCGCAAAGTAAGTGATGTTATTTTTTCTCAAATCGTGGAAATAGTTATTATATCCGTCCGGGCCATCCAAATTTAACTATTTTATATCCGGAAATACAACGTATTGAAATTCATTCTTCTAAGTTATGTGCTTTTGAGAGAACTGAACCCATGCTTCGTGTCGAATTCTATTAAGCGTTGGTTGTTTCTTAAATTTTACCCGCTTGAGATGTTACGGATAGTAGCGCTACAAATAACTCGAGTTACGGTTTCCAGACTAGCAGACACACCGTTTTTCCCCCTTATTCACGAAACGGATTCGTGAGAATTAGACGCAGTTCTCTTATCCGCCTCTGTTGTGGCTTTCTAAGTGCCTTTTTTCATAGCCCGATTGATTTCGCTGATAATTGTGGTACAATGGTTAGGGTGCCCGGCTCTTGCACATCAGAAAGTGGGTTCGATGCCTTTTGAGATTAGCTTACATTTCTTTCGGCGACGGTCACCTCGCTTAGAGATGGTGAAACACTAGAAAGCGCATAACTCCCTGGTTGAGAGAATCTCATGGAATGTTATGGGAAAATATTTATTTATTTATTTTTAGTTGCTGACCACGTTTTGGCTGCGTCCAATACGACGATGATTTAAGCCGCAATCACTAAAGCGCTATCTATTTTGAAAATAAATGGTGAAAATTTGTTACAGTTGTGCATATGCCGTCTTCATCCCCAGAAGTTAAATCATTACTTTAATCATTTGCTGAGATTCCACGCCTCGACGCTAGTCTACCTATTAAATAGTGCCGATTGATCTCCGCTACTAGAACAGAAATATATTGCCTAGGAACGGATATCAAGTTTGGTGTACGATTCAAGTCATAACGTGGCCATATTTGCATAGCGATATTTGATGCATCAAGACCATATGTAATTCGCATGTCTGAGAGCTTAAGTTTTAAGAATGAGAATGCACGCAGTTACATGCGTACCCACATTTTCCATAGCCAGTGGAACAAACAAGTCAGGTAGTTCCTAATGTCACCAGCTCAACCGCTTTAGGTTTCCCTGAAATGTTTATATACTCTGGCCCCTAAGGTGAATATGGAACTGCATGGTAAATTTGCACGGCAGTTCTTGAGGTCTGGAATACAGATTCTCAAAGTGCTTAGGACCAGTTTCCTGGAAAGTTTACGTTGAGTTGGAGGCCTGCCGATTTAACACTCCATGTTGCACATCGCCCTTTTTGTACTTTTGTTCCTTCAGATATTCCAGAGATATGGAAGGCGTCGAAAGGATTTTGAGCAGTCTGAAAGTCTCTCAGAAAGTCTCTCTAGAGACCTCGTCTTGAAGAACTTATCTTTTTCTTATATGTATTATTTATGTCTCACTCTGTCGTTAAGAACATTGCCGTATTAAATCCTTTTCTGCAAGACTTTTTCAGAATTTTTATTGCCTTGTTCTACCACGGACACAAATTACTTTCTGTCTGTCTGAAGGCTCTGGTAACCATAGATAGCAATTGAACAGGCTTTAAGTTTCTTAATCTGCGTTGTAATATCAGTTGTGTAAAAGTTCCTTAAAAACCGATTACCTGTTAACCGATTTGAAATAACCGGTGAAACCGGTTAACCGGTTTCCGTTTTGAATATACTAGTATTGACAAACCCATTTAGCCAAAAGTGGTTTACATCCCTGAAAATTTTTCATTTTAAATTTTTCAAAATAGATTTGAACAATTTGCAAATCTTGCTCCGGAATGAATCTATTCATGAGGAATTGCAAAACCAAAAAAAAAAAAATAAATAAATGGTTTCCCGTTACATCCCATGAAGGGAATAGGGAGAGCTTCTCAGAACCAGTGAGCTGTGCGCGTTCTAGTTTCACACCCACTGATTGGGACCTACAGTTTTACACCGGTTCCGAACGGTATTTTGAGAAGCTTTTTCATGGTTAAATACTCGATAGTGTCGCCGTCACTAAGCGAGGTGACCGCCGTCGAAAGAAATTTAAGGTGGTCAAAGTAGGGATCGAACACTCGTCGTCATGCACAAGAGTCGAGCGCACTACCATTGCACCACCGACGTCAAAACAAAACAAACCCTAAAATAAAAATTATATGATCCCACGGCTGGAACGAAGTTCCTCTCGCTCTATATATTATGTACTAGTCTAAGGCGCCCGTTGAAAAATAGGATAATTTAAATGGATCTTTAAGAAAATATCCTTTTTGTAAAATGATAAACTTTTTTTTAAGGAATTTTGTATTTATTGAATGAATTTCTTTAAAAAAAAAGGATATTTTTTAGGTCCTTTTTGTAAGAATATGTATTATATTTTCCCGAAAAGGTAATTTCTTTAATGGGAGGTACTTCTTTTATTAAAAGCCAATGTTTTTTTTTAAGAAAAAGTACAATTTTTAATAATAAAAACTTTCTGTAAGAAAATGCCTAAGAGTGTACATTTTTGTACAAAGAAGTCTCGTTTTTAAGGTCAGGTACTTTTTAAAGAAGTGGTACTCTTTTTAGGAAAAGTTTATTTTTTCAAGAAAATTTACTTATTTGTAGAAAGGCTACTTATCTCAAGAAATGAAAAGAAAAGGGACTATTTTAGTTTTAGGAAAGGTACTTTTAAGAAAAGGAATTTTTGTAGGAAAATTTATTTTTTTAAGAGAAAATATTTTTTTTTAAGAAATAAGAATTTTTTTAGATTGGTCCTTTTTCAAGAACTGGTACAATTTTAACAGTAGGTTGTTTTGAGGTTGTTAAGACAAGTTGTTTTGTTTTACAGACAAGGTACTCTTTACAGAAAATTTAGTTTTTTAAGAAAAGGCAATTTTGTGTAAGATAATGACTTTTTTAAGGAAAGGTACTTTTTAAACAAAATTAAATTTTTTAAGAAAAGGTACTTTTTGCAAGAAAATTTACTTTTTAAGCAAAGGCACTTCTTTAAGATAAGGTATTTTTTAAGAAAAGATACTCTGTTTAAGAATATGAATTGGTATTTTTTTTTGAGAAAATTTACTTTTTGTAAGAAAACGGATTTATTTAAGAAAATGTTATTTTTTAAACTTCTTTCACTTTGGCTTTTCTAAATTTACTTTTATTCGGTTCAAAACTACAATATGTAATAAACAGGCTCCACCTAGAAAACTTCCCATTAAACAAGAAATTTCTCCCCATATGTTAGTCTGGACACACACCAAACCAAAAGTACGAGTGTAAGAGTAAGTGTGCTGCACAAATGTAATTCCATGCTCAGTGTTGTATTTCATGGATTTGCCAGTCATGCACTTTGGCGTTTCGAAATTTACTTTTTATTGGGTTCAAAACTACAATCTGTAATAAACAGGCTCCACCTAGAAAACTTCCCATTAAGCCAAACCAAACCAAAAGTACCCAATATAGTTGATAATAATGGGTTGTAATAAAGTAGTTAAAAAAAGTTGTTTAACATTTTTTCATTTAGCCCCCATCCCACAGCGTGCAATAAGGAACTTCGTTCCAAAAGAGAACTGTCTAGTCAGTTGTCACAGTTGTTGTTACGCATCTAAAGTTCTCCGCCAAAAAAAAATCACTATTACAAACGCATTCATACGTTACCTTAGCCCTTCAATTGTTTCTGGCTTCTTTCAACATAAACAACGAAGCAACTCCTAAAGTTAAGGACGCGATGCTGGGAGTAGAGGTAATGGTACCTTGGTTCAACTCAATTTTGGTGAAAGCGTAACTACTTAAATAAATTTGTATTTAAAATTCAATAAAATACTTCAAAATTAATCTTATTCACAGAAATATATCTTGTTTGAAAAAAGAAACGAAAGAAACATTTTTTGATGAGTTTTGAGTGGCGAAAACCAGGTTGTCGCAAATTTGTTGTAATAGATTTTAGAATTTGGAGTTATGGTTAACTTGTTTGCTGTGAACGAGAGCGAAGGAGAAGGATTTTGTTAGTTTAAAGCTACTATAGATCGATTCGGTTATCGAAATCGCTTACTCTTCCACAAAACTAATTAATTTGTCTGTTTCAACAAATTTTTGTTCACTGCAATTATGTTCCCCAAACGAATTTAATTTATCTAAAATCTCATTTGTTAGTAATTTTTTTGCGCGTTGTGTTACAATCTTAGGATACATTATGATATTTCAAGGCACTACTGTGCGTCCGAGTGTAAAAGCTGTTGCCATAAAAGTTGTTGCTTCGAACACTAATAAAATGAAATAAACAATGAATGTTTCTGTTTCATTTTTGTTAGTTGTTAGTAAAAATGTTGACAATAATTAATGGATTTAGGGTTGAACCTGTCGCAAACAATTTGTGTTTACGTTAATTTGTTCTCTGGAGTATTGAAAAACAAGTGTCGTTGGTCCTTGCATTTAGAAAGGGAATATTTGGTTTTTCTGGGTTTACCTACATAAATTACGATGTCAAAATGTCCAACAGTAACGCAGTTCATTGAATTCAAAATAAGATTATTACCTGCTTAAATACATGGGAATTAGCGGTGTGTTGCCAGTATATAAAGTGATGAAGGATTTCCCCCTGTCTTGTGGCAAACTTAAACAAGTTTTATAATTCAATTTACAGATGGAAATCTATAAGAAAATGAAGAAATAAAAATTAAATTTATTTGTTAATTCCGATCAATTTACAGGGGAAAATTTTGCGGTAAATATTAAATGAAGTTTAGTTTTGAATACGAATAATATAAGGTAAGATAACAACAGCAATTTGACATGACTACAGGTCACCTGGTAATATGTTGAATTTTAGTTCGTAATAGAGACAGCTTTAAATTCATCAGTGACAGAACAACCAAGATTCTCAGGAATACTTGTACATAATGCATTTCGTTGTACAGGTTAATTTACATGAAAACGAAGAATTATGACAGTTATATGTGATTTGTCTCGGTGTTGGGCAGTTATGGAATTGCTAGACAGTGAAGATGATGAAGCAATGAGGTCTTCCAAAAAAACCTATTTAATTCATAAGAGACGGTGAGCGAGCTTAGGTACATCAGTTATAATTTGTCACAAAAGAAGAGAAGGGTATATCTGAAATAAAACTCAGACTCGAGGTTGTTAAGGAGTTACGGATTAAGTTGAGTTCAATGGACTGCCGTTCTTCATTTATTCTTACTTCAGGGCAACTGTCTCGTCCGTGGACTGGTCGATGGTAAGTCCTGCACGGGAATCCAAAGGCCTTCCTTTAGTACAATCTCTTGCTGATATTACCAATCTTCTAAATAATTAATATATTCTTAAAGTTAAATTACACATATATAGACAATTATATGTCACACTCTCTTACTAATGATATATACCTAGGTCGACAATAAGGTGCTACTGAGCAGCAATCGACAATGAGTGGCCGTAGGGTGGGACGGTTCTTTATTCGGTAACAATACAAATGTCGTGTGTCTGGTTTCTCCAAATTAGCGCGTTGTGCAGCGACTTCAATGAGGTAATTTCATATGCGTTTTTCACTAAGTGTGAAGTTAGTTGTGGTCGGAAAGAGGCATTAGATTTACGCTACACGACAACATTTTATTTACTAAAAATGTTTAGCCAATCTAATAACGCAGCACAGTTTAAAAGACTGTAAATTTCATACAAGAAAGAGCTTAATGAGATACTTTCACCGGCAGATCAATTTCATTAATATCGCGATTATTTTTGAAACTAATATCGTCTAAATTTTAATCTTCGCGATCACGACAATCAGTTAGTCGAATTCGAGAATTGAAATATTCGGATCCTCACGAACAGATGGTTTACACTCTCCACGCTTTCTGCCGTTCTTGATGACATTGGCAGCCCAGAATTTGCCTTGGTTATTGTTTTATTGTAGAACCGGTCTCTTCAAATTTTGTGACCCATTTCCGAATGATAGGGAGGCTTGGTGCATAATTCACGAAACCAAAACTTCAAGTACAGCAGAATCTTCATAGAGCTGCATTCGCTGAATCAGCGTTTTTGTAATAGAGTAATAGTAAATAGTGTTTCCGCTCACGCGAAACGCCTCATGTCCTGTCCGATATAGAAATATTTTTAAGAAAATCTCATGTCAAGATGATTCTTCTATAATCGATACACCAGTGTTTGTACCGAATAATCAATCCACAATGAATTGAAAATAGAAACAGTCAAAGAAGGCAGCTCAATAAATTTGGAGAAGTTAAGCAGTCACCCTAACTTGTTGGCTATATCCCTACTAGATGACACAAATGAAATTAGACGGCTAAAGAACATCACATACTGGATCTTCCATTTCGAACATAACGGGGGTTTTCAACAGAGACGCTACAAAAGTAAATCGATAGGGACAGCAACCGACGCCATATTTTTCCCCGCTCTTTTGACATTTCTCTTCAGTAAGGTTTGCCATTTCATCATGGAAAGATATACGAGCCAACAACGAATCGAAATTATTAAAATTTACTACTGAAATTTGGAGTCAGTGGCCTCAACTTTAAGACGCCAACTTTAAGAGACCTCAACAATCAGCGATCAGGCTCATTTCTGGCTGAATGGCTTCGTCCGTAAGCAAAATATGCGTTATTGGTCAGACAGCAATCCACACGTAATCCATGAGTCATCATTGCATCCCGAAAAAATTACGGTTTGGTGCGGTTTATGGGCCGGCGGCGTCATTTGGCCGTACTTCTTCCATGATGATCAAGACCGGCACATTACTGTGAATGCGAATCGCTACCGTTCAATGATAACCTAATATTTTTGGCCCCAAATCACAAAATATCGTAAATTACAACACAACGAAATCAAAGGTTGATGCCATTAAATTCATGGACCTTATTAAATTAATATTTCAACGTAGCTTTAAGCCAATTTATTTTTCTCAATCACAACACACTTCCCTATATTTGAGTAACAGAATGTATATGTATGTATGTTTGTATCTTATCTTAGGATGTCTTAAGTATTGTTGTTCTCACTAGAGTTCAACAATTAAGGTCATATTATTATATATCATATTTACTTATTATCCTTAAGTGGATAGAATGTAAATAAAAAAATTTGAAAAATAAGATGTTTCTTAAAACTGTTTACATTTTCATCTTGTGTAACAAATTTCAATTAATTTTTTTAAATTCTGGGGGCGATACATAGTGGCATGCCTAGGTAGCGCAATTTGTATTTCAACAGTACAACAACAAATGTGAGCCGATATGACCAATTTTTGAAAGCGACCATCCACGGCCGAAGAAAACCTTTTGTACGTCATTTAGATAAGAGCACACAGTGGGAATTATTGTAAAACTGTGCTAATAATACAACTTCCAAATTATTGTTCAGGTGGTTTCAGTGGGCACTAGAGGTTTGTAGGGAGAGTCAGGGTTTCAGATTTTATTTACACGCTCCCTGTTGCAAACTATAATTTGTCAAAGCTGACCACTTTTCAAACATAGTTGCTTGTGAGAATCTACTTAATGAGTCAGATAACAAATCACGCCTCAAAAATACCGCTGGAAATATATTCGGAATCAAAAATTTTAAATATAAATTTTAGCACTGTTTATAAAGTTTTTGGTGAACAGCTTGGATATTTTGCAACAAAATATATTTTCAAAAAAAAAAACTGTTAGACCCGTTTCGACCAATTAGACCCATTTCTACAAATGGAGTATTTGTATGGTCGCTAGCTCTGTAAAATACTAAAGTAACAAAAAATCATTTGTTGGGCAGGATTGTCGTTTGTGAATTTTAGTGTTTTTATAGATTTGTAAAGGTTTTTTTTTAAATTTGTTAGACAATTCAAATATTACAAACACGTGGTAATTATTAAAACCAAAATAGCGCTGTATTGCGCGTTAAGACCGGAGTTTATATAGTACAAGACCACACGAAAAATCTATTTGTTGAACCCATGGGATACACATAAAATGATTTTTTGTGGTTCCGAAATATTATTTTCTTTAGGTCTAGGAGTAGACAACGCTGAATTTTATTTTATTTTATTTATGTAGAATGGATTTATAATATTATGTAGGATAAAAAATTTCTCGGCCAAACTAATTTAGGCTAATTCGCCTTACAAAAATTACAAATGCCACAAGATTCAAGTGCATACATAGGTAACCTTGGTATTGTTACGAATAATATTCCATACTTGTTTTTTATATGATCCAAATGCAAAAGTGTAAATGTAGAATGTAGATGTAGATTCAGGTTTGGAATCGACGGACAAAAAATTTAACACTAATAATTCTTTCTGAAAGGAAACTTTACACTGAAAGGATTTTCTTCATAATATTAATGAAACATTTTTCATTAAAAATTCTTCATTAATCCTCTGAAGATTTTCATAGATTTCATAGATCCTATGAATAAAAAATTATGAATTTTACGGAATATATGAAACGTGTTCATAGAAAAGCTGCATTAATAATTCTTCATTAATTGTATAAAAACATTTCATTAACGTTATGAAAATTCTTCATTAAAAATTTAATAACAATAGTTCTAGAAATTTGTTAGAAGTTTTTGTACATTTCGTGAGAAAAGATTTTAAAAATAATTTACGAACTTCATTCTTTGTTAACGTACAGGTATTTTACATGCCCACATTTATTTCTGCTGGGTTGTGAAATCGAAATATGTACCTATATAATTCGAAGGCAAAAAAGATTCAACACGAACAAACAAAGTAAACAACAAAGTACAATAACAAAATACATTGAGTTTGACAGTTGGGGTGATAAGAAAGCAAAATCAGCTGTTCTAATGCATCAACCTATACTGGTTCAGCCATGGATTTGGTAGAAACGTGCACAAGCAGAAGCATTAAACTTATAGTTGGAGATGTCGCTGTACAGCATGAAAACTAAATCAAAGGGGTTAAGAAAAGATTAAGGAAGATTATTAGTTTCGTGTTGCAACAGAGTTGGAGCCGGCAACATAGACAGTATTGTATTCCTAGCGTGATGTTTTGCTATGTTTCTGGTCTTCCTTAGTCTTTCTGTTTTTGCACGATATAAACGGCAACAACACATATTTTCGTATTTCGGTTTGCGCGATAAAACAATAATAGTAACGAATAGTACCACGATAAACAATCGTTATTATTCCCCAAGATCGCCAGCCCCTCTCTCTTTGAAAATGATTCATAGAATCTATGAAACATATTCATAAATTCCATGAAAGATATTCATAGGCCCTATGCAACTCATTCATAGTTATTATAACAGATTTTCATAGGCTTTTGGAAGTTTTGAATCGATGAAATATTTTCATAGAATTTATGTAGCAATTTCATACATTTTACGAAGTTTTCATAAAAAGTTTCATAAATTTAACTTCATGGAATCTACGAAAATCTTTCATAGACTCTATGAAATGTTTCTGTGGCTGAAAAATAATGAAACATTTCATATAATCTATGAAGAAGTTCATAGGTATTATGAAGATAATTCTCTCAGTGTATCCTTTCATTTAACTTTTTTAATTACGACTCCTTAAGGATGACAACGACGCAATTGGTTTTATGAAATATTTACAATATGGTTAGAATGTGTAACAAAGATCAACATCGCAAAAAACTGCCATATGTGACATAACGTGAAGAGAAAAGTATTTTTTGCGCCCCCAGTAATTTAAACATTCTGCAAAGGAATACATTTACTTACTACTATTCGTTTCTAATAACACGCGAATATTTATTATAGCCGTGCGTAAAACATACAAAATTTAGTCTACACCTGCAAAAATAAAAAGTGCAAACCGTACATGCCAGGTATAGAGGTTTATTAATAATTTAAATCATAAAAAGGTTGACCAGTCTGGATCTTTTTTGTTTTCTTGAATTCAAAATGAAGTAAACAGTTGCGACAAAGTTACCATAATGGAAACAAAACAATACAAATCCTTGATAGCAAAACCTAGTGCACTGACAATGTACTACTACCAAGAATTTGTCCGGAATTGTAAAGGTGTGAAATATTTACCTTGACTTAAGATGTTCCATTGAGCAACATAAACAACTTTAATCTGCTTGGCAGATAAGACGGTTAAAGAAAGGATAGCAATAATGAAGCCATTTGCGAAGCTATTGAACAACAACAAATGGCTGGTAATGTTACTTTAACAAAACCGTATTATCACACTAATATACATAAAGTTTCATCCAAATAGCCTGGCAGGAGTGTTGTTTTATATTGAAGATTGTAGTGTTGACTGGTAATGGCCGCCTAGAGATATTTACTAATGAGTTTTACGCAAGTTTATCCAATATATATCGACACCTGTAGTGGTGGGGGCTATATTAATAAAAGTTTTCAAATAACTTGTGATAACGTTTTTAAAGAACACAAGAATATGTGAGGATAAGGGAGTTATAGAGTGCAGTGTCTGTTTATTAAACAACATCTTTGTGTATAAACAAAGGGTCACATCTAGACTGGGATAGATACAAAGTGATGATAAAGCGCAATAGGGATTAACTTAAATGTGTTAAAAGCACCCCTCGGATGCTGTTTTGCAAATCATTAGAAAGTATATCCGAGGGATACTTAGAGACAGATTCAAATAATTTAAATCTTCCGTGGCCGATGTTGTATAACAAGTTAAAGATAAAGCATTGACTAATGTAGATCAACACAAATGGTGTTCTTTGTAAAAGTAGCGAAGGCTTAGCACATATCTCTTAAAAACTTAAGGCCCATAAGCCTTTCATTGTTGAAATTTATGTCGTTTTTGCGGTTGATTAATGGACTGATGCAGAAGGATGTTCAAATATTGTCCATTTTCTAGCAATGACGGCAGTATGGTGCAGATCCTAAAATTAATAAAATAACATTCAGAATATTTTCCAAGGCCTTTGCTTATAAAACAGTAAAAAAGTGATGGTATCATTCTGGAATTTGTAATTTTTTCGGTTGTCCATAACCAAACAGTTTCAGATAATTAAAAAAATTTACGAACATATTTTTGTCACACGTGCAGCCAATGCAGCGATGTATTAAAATATATAAATAGATTCAAAATAGTACAGTTGTTTCTAAAAAACTAAAAAATCAGTGCCAAAACTAGCATTTTCAAATTCAGGCTCCAAATATTTTTTAATGGTACAAGATAATGCACTCAATTAAATTCGTATTTATTTGCGTGCGTAGTACATTCTCGGGACAAAACCCTCTCATATCTTCTGAGATGTTTAGCAGACTACATTGTGGATTGGAACAGGCTGCCTGTACCTACAATATTCTAAACTATTGTTTACAAATTCCCTCCTGCTCTACTGTTTAAAACTTCTGATGTTATTAACATTTGAAATATAATAAATAATGTTTGGCAGTATTTTTTTTTATACAAAATGGCAGATCGAATATAGACATTAGAATTGGTGAAGTCAAAAGGTTTTTAAATAAGAGCGCTACAAAAGTTTTTTTAAATAAAAGAAAACCGGTTTTAGATATCAATGAAATTCTTTATTCCTGTGAAAGTACGTTCGATTTCTTTTGCATGGCCACCACGGGCACACTTGCAGAAGTCCAGACGCTGAACCCAATTTTAGACGGGTTTCAAGCATAAATCGGCCGATACTGCTGCAATTTCACGTTCGATATTCGAACGAAGTTCATCAATCGTCGCTGGCTTGTTGGCATAGACCATAGACTTGACGTAGCCCCACAGGAAATAATCTAACGGCGTCATATCGCACGACCGAGGCGGCCAATCGACTGGGCCATTTCGTGAGATAACACGTTCACCAAACTTGGTTTCCAATAAATTGATTGTGGCATTCGCTGTGTGGCTTGTGGAGCCGTCCTGTTGGAACCACATGTCCTCCAAGTCCATATTATCCAATTGGGGCCAAAAATATTCGGTTATCATTGAACGGTAGCGAGTCGCATTCACAGTAATGTGCCGGTCTTGATCATCACGGAAGAAGTACGGCCCAATGACGCCGCCGGCCCATATACCGCACCAAACCGTAATTTTTTTCGAGATGCAATGATGACTCATGGATTACGTGTGGATTGCTGTCTGACCAATAACGCATATTTTGCTTATTGACGAAGCCATTCAGCCAGAAATGAGCCTTATCGCTGAAGATGATTTTCCGATAAAAATCCGAATAATTTTCAAGTTGTTGCTCAGCCCAATTCACGAACAACGACGCTTATGGTGGTCAACCGGCTTCAGTTCTTGTGTCAATTTGATCTTGTAAGGATGTAGGCCAAGATCTTCTCCCAAAATTCGCCACAACGACGTCACAGAGATGCCCAACGCTTGAGAACGACGTATGAGAGACACATTTGGGCTTTCTTGTTCTGAAGCCTCAGCGAAAGCAATATTCTCGACACTACGGGCACTTCTTTGTCTCACTGGCTCGGGAACATTTTGTACTGTACCTGTGGATGCACATTTTTCCACTAGACGCTCAATTGTTGATCTGGTAGGTCGATTATGAAGACCATAAATTTCGACTCGTTGTTGGCTCGTATTTCTTTCCATGACGAAATGGCAAACCTTACTAAAGAGAAATGTCGAAAGAGCGAGAAAAAATATGACGTCGTTTGCTGTCCCTATCGATTTGGTTTTGTAGCGTCTCTGTTGAAAAACCCTATATATGTATAGTTACACTTGATGGCATTTTTATCTTTTGTTTTAATTTGTATTTCGTATTAAATTTTAAGGCAAAAAGGATCAAAACCCTTATCTTATATTCTTAAAGTGAGGATTCAAACATAGGATCAAAATATTAGCGATAGGGTCATTATTTGTTAAAATACGTTTGTAATATATGCTAACTTGAATTTTGGCAAAAAATATTAGTTTTGGGCAGTGTGAGGCTCGAATGACGTGTTATGATTAGCATAATTAGAAAAATATATTTCCCAATTTTTGACGGAATATTTTTAAGTTTCGATCATATTTATTTTCACCGGTTGGCAAAGAATTTCGTTTTTAATTATATTTGAAAAACTGAAACTTGAGCTGAAAGAGTTGATAGAAAAAGTATGCTTGATTAAGATTGCAAAATGCTGACATGATGAATTCAATTAAATTTTATTCTTCTACAAATTTTCATTTAAAATATATGAGTATACTTATATATGTATGCATAACATTTTTTTGAGATTTATCAAAGATATCACAGCAATTAATGTACTTGTACTATTTGTTTTTCATATACATATACACTTATTAAGTTTAACAATATTATAAGGATCTCTTTGTGCAGAGCTAATAATATTTTTAAAGGAAAAATGGAGAAAGCCTTTATTTAAGTAATAATTCTAAACATACGAAATAGAAATATGTTTGCATATCTATCAACTATTTTTAAACATAATCGGAGATATAAAAATAATTTCCAGTATCATAAAGTTCGAACACTAATATGGATTTGCATACTTTTCAGTCGCTGCATTCTTGAGTTATTTCATAAGAAGTGTTTGAATTTCGGTTGAGGTATCTCTGTCGCGTAATAGTCTGCGAAAATCTTATATTTCGTTTAATGGTGTAATATTTGTGTAGGATACCTCTAATGTTTATTCTTAATAATTCTCAGACATTTATTCTGGATTATTTGCAGCTTTTTTAAAATGGCTTTTGGTAGCTTTGTTCCATATATTGAAAATTAAATTTTGTTTTTGTGATTAAGAAAAGATCGCCTATGTAAAAGTGCTCTAAGCGCTCCTACTGACTTCATCGCTTTATCGCATGTCCTCGATATGCTTGCCAAAGTTGAGTTTTTTTTTCATTGAGAATGACACCCAGATATTTGAGGTGATCCTTTATTCATTGGAATTGTAATTGTTTTTGTGATTGTAATTGCCTTATTGTTGTGGAATTTTAGTTGCCTATTTGGTATTCGCTTGTTTGATTTATTGTAAGGAAATATGATGGCTTGGGGTTTTTCCATCACTCATTTTAATAATGAAAATATATATTAATTTAATGAAATATTTGCACGGCTTAAACTTTTCACAATTTTTTAAAGGAGAGCGGTCGGGAGTTTAGTCGATGTAATTAAAGCTTCGTCGGCCGCGTAGGTAGCTACATCTATTTACCTAAGTGGTGTAAAGTCCGAGGTGAATATGTTGTACCAGAGTGGCGAGAGGATGGAACATGGCAGAAGTTCTGCAGGGATGGATTTTGTGGATGATAACGAATTATTAACCGATACGATGAAGGTTCAGTTGTGTAGGAAATAAGAAACTATTTAGCTGAGGTAAGACGGCAAATTAGTTAGAATAAATTTATATATTAGCCCGTAATGCCAAACTGAATCGAAGCCTTTTTCGATATCATAATTATTCCAGCTGATATTTTGTTGTGTTTGTTTGTAATTATTTTCTTTTTTATTCTTTGGATCTGGTGGATGGTACTATGCTTTCTTTTAAAACCAAAGTGTGCTTCAGATATTATATTATGACCAGTGATAAAATTGTTAAGTCGGAAACATATAAGTTTTTCATAAATCTTTCCCAAGTTGCTTAAACGTCTGATCGGCCGGTAGTTCTTGGGATCGCTCTTGTACTTGTGAAGAGCAATAATTTCCTCTTTTTTAAACAATGATGAAAATTAGTTTAGTCGTATGCAACTGTTAAATATCGATACAAAAAATTGTATTGCTTTGTCTGGTAGCAGTTTCAAAAGTATCGTATATTAGGTATGTTGTCTAGTACGTTATACATTTGACAATTCATTCGATATTCTAATTTCGATTCCGTCGTTGCCTGGTGGTTCGGACTTTAATTTTAAAACAGTGGAGTTGGCCATTGCGTCTATGGCGTGGGAATTTTTTATCGTTAAATAATGAGCTTTTCGGACCTTTCGGCTAAATTTTTGTCCTTTTCTTTATCAGTTATGAATTTTCGATTTGCATCCTTCAGATGAAGTATGTATGTGATTTGTACATGGGCCTCTTAAATTTCGAACTAAAATCCAGAAACGTGGAAATTATTTCACTGAGCATTTCTGTCGGCGCCCAATCTCTTATCTCTAAAAAGATTGTGAAAAAAGTGGCACATAAATTGTAGAATAATGCTTGTTGGTAATTGGATGTTCTTTGTTGATTCCATTTAAATTTATTTCGTGTGACAATATATCTTACTACTTCTCTAAGAAATGTTGTATCTATAATATGTTTTATTTTGGGGGTGGCAGTGTCTCTGCAGGTTGAATAATTTCAATCAATTCTTTGATATCGTTATCCATAAATGATATCGAACTAAATGCTTCAACCGACACACACACACAGAAAAATTCGGTTGAAACAGCAGAATTAGCAGTAACCGAATTAAGAAGCTGTCTGAAACAAATTAGAGGTTGTCTCAACCGAATTAGAGGTTGTCACAATCTTATTAGAGATTAACAATCTTATGAGAGGTTCGGTGTAAATTCGGGGTAACCACAAAAAATCCTGACATTCATAAATTAATTTAAAAATAATATTAAATTATAGAATTTTAAACGTCAGATTTTATATACATAGAATTATGTTGTGGTAAGCGAATTGAAAATAAATTCGGTTGTACCTACAGAATTCATTAGAAATTCGGTTACAGCAACCGAATTGACGCCAAATTCGATCGTTGCAACCGAATTAGGGCTAGATTCGGTCATTGCGTCCGAATTGATTCCATATTCGATAGTTACAATCGAATTGATGGCAAATTCGGTTACTACAACCGAATTGATGCCAGATTCGGATAGTCCAACCGAATTTGGTACCGATTTCGATTGTTGCATCCGAATTAATTTCAAATTCGGTTGTTCCAACCGAAATTTTAGAAAATTTAGTTGATTGAAGGAATTTAGTTGAAAATTCAGTTGTCACAACCGAATCAACTATGAAACGGGGTTGCTTCAACCGAATTTCGGTTGTGGGGACTAAATTCGGTCGTAACAACCTCAATTTGGTGGTAGCAGTCGAATGAACGGTTGCTACAACCTCTTTTCAAACAAGTATTTCTCTGGGTGTATGTTTCTGTCTATTATTTGCTTGTATAGAGTCCAGTTACTGCGGTTGTAGTCAAAAACCTCGCATGTAGGAGGAAGTAATGCGCGACACTCAATTTTGCATAATACGGGGCGGAGATCAGATGGTGCGAGTATTTCGTACGCGAATGTTTCCAGGCTCATGTGTAAAGATGAGTTATATAAGACCAGAAACTGTCGAAGGTCTGCGGAGTTGTTGGTGGGAGTATAATATAGGTTTATCGGGATAATATTTGAAGAAATTTCATGATTGTTGGAGGGTGTTTGAAGTGATATCGGCGGAGTTATTTGAAGGGAAGTTCCATGACTGATGTTTAGTGTTTAGATCTCCAAGAAAGATATAATCTTTGTTTTCGCATGCCAGTGCAATGATTTCTTTGCAGGAGTCATGAATAAATCGGGGATAGTATGCAGTAGTGACTACACATTTTCGCCAGCTAATGACGATTTCTGCTGAAATGAATGAATGTTTTATCGTTTTGTGGATTAGAAGAGCGACATAACCACCACTTGTTTCGAATCTATCGTTACGGAAAATATTGTAATTTTCTAAGAATGGTTTATGATTTGGTTTAAGAAATGTTTCATTTCATGAATACATTGGGAGGAATTCTAATAATATCTCTAGTTGTTTAAGTTTAGAATATTTAGAAATTCCGTTTGAATTCATATGAAGTATTCGAATTTCATTAACCGATGTCACAAGCATGTGTACCCACATTTTTAAAATATGTTTTTCTGTTTATGTTTGTGATGAGAGCATTTCAAGTTCCATATTTTTATATTTGTCTCTTGAAAGCCAAGTAGACACGCATTCATTGAGTGCCGCAATTATGGGATGCGGACAACCATTTCAACAGAGAGTACAGGATCGCCAAACACAAGTTTTTCGTTTGCCAAAATACACTAGGAATCGAAACTTTAACGGCGGGTAGGGGAGTATAAGTACCCTCGCATAAAAACAGTTAGAGTTCCCACAATCAGCTCTTCAATACCCATCTTTTGAGACCACCTCGTTTGAAATTTCAAAAAAACTTGAGTTTCAGTGTGCAATATTTTAGTGTACACATATAAACATTTATTCATACATTGGCTACTGATATTTCTCCGAAAAAATCGACAAAGCAAAAAAGAAATTTCTGTGAAGGCATGCGACATTTTTCGCAAAGGAACAACTCGATGCAACTACAGTAAGCCACATAACAAAAATATCGACAGTCATGCATATACAGAAACACATACATATATTGCATATAACTTGATACAAAACAATCTCAGCTAAGTGTACAGAATTGTCGTCATCAACAGGGCAATCATCGCAAATATGTCCGTCACAGGGCATGCAAAGCAAATATTGGAGTTATGTAGTGTTTGTTTCTGCAAACATTTTTGTGCATAAGCGCCGACTTAACTTTCGTCAAAGGGCTGTTACTGAATCATTTACATGAAACAACTTTAAAATTCAAGTTACAAATAGTTCAACGCACCTTGAATATGTTCACGATTTATAATTTTCTGGACAAAAGCCGATTAAGAGTTTTATTCCAATGGTATTATATTGAGTTCATTAATTTTAATGTCTTCGTTTCTCTAAATTCTCCTCCAATAAAAACCACATAAAAACTTAAATGTGACTAAGTAGTATCTTGCCGACAATAAACAATAAATGCCTTGAGTGAGGGAAAATTTGACAGCAGTACGTATGTTAACTCAATTTGTTGCGAATATTGTGTATTTGTTGAAAGCAATGATTTGATTTTAATGCCCGAATTTGATTTTGTTAGATTGGACTGTAAACTGTGGACAATGCGGAAGAAATTAATAAAAATAAGGAACTTCGTTCCAAAAAATAAGAATGAGAAGACAATGGGATTTAAAACAAACTTCTGCTATGCTGGTCTCGTGCACAGTTTTAAGAAATGCTTTAAAACATAAAATACTTTAAAGCAACCCAGTCTTGATTTAATTCTAAATACAAGGTGGCGCAAAAGTAAACTTCCGATGTTTTTTGGCTGTAATTTAAAAAAAAATGAAAAACTTTGATTCTTCTTGTGGATTATTTTTATTTGGTATTTTAATTTTTTTTACATTAAGTCGAGAATATGATGTCATGTAAATGGCCGCCGCCACAGTTGATTGCCATTTGAGCCCTTTTTATGGCATTTTCCATCACTTTGGCCAAAACTTCCGGCGATACGTCCTCACATTCTTGACGGATATTGTCTTTAAGAGCTGCAAGAGTCTGAGGCTTGTTGACATAAACCCGCGACTTCAAAAAGCCCCACAAAAAGAAGTCTGGAGCGGTCAAATCAGGCGATCTTGCTGGCCAGTGCAAATCGCCAAAACGGGAGATTAGGCGCCCGGGAAATGCATCATTCAGCATATCGGTTGTGGCACGTGCAGTGTGTGCCGTTGCACCGTCCTGTTGGAACCACATGTTTTCCAATCCCAATTCATCAAGTTGCGGCAAAAAGAACTCGTTGATCATTGCTCTGTAGCGCTCACGGCGCTTCCATGACATCGACGGCGCTTCCATGACATCCTCGGCTACAGCAGCAATATTCTCTGCAGAACGGCTACTCCGGGGTCTTCCACGCCTGGCAGCATCTCGTGTTGTGCCAGTCTCTTCGAGGCGAGCGGCTAAACGTCGCAGTGTTTCACCAGTAGGCGTTGGACGGCCAGGAAATCTGCGACGAAATTCACGTTGTGCCAAAGTCACCGACCGATTATTGGTCAAATAAATAGTTAGCAATATTCCGCGTTCTGGAGCAGTGTAGCGTAGCATTGTTTATTAGCGTGTATTTCGCATGTGTTTACTACACAAATGTCAAAACAGAACTGACATTAGGGGCCAATCGCAAAATTTATAGCATTTTCTGATAGGAGGTTTACTTTTGCGCCACCTTGTACAAGTTGCGTATGATTAATATTAATGCAAAGTAAAGATTATCAAAAAATAAAACCGTTTTATTACTATTCAACATTTGATTTTGTGTTGTGTAATAAACATCTTGTCGAAGATCTTTGCGATAGCTATATTGTATACAACATTATCTGTCCTAGCGAGTTGTTAATAGATCTGTGCATATTTTTGTCAAATGGTTTGTCCCGGAAGGGCCACAATTGTATTTTAATACCTCTCCAATCTTTCAGATTTCTGGTGACATTGGTAGGGAAAGGTTTAAGTAGATATGAAATTATAGCTTCAACTTTTCACCGTTTGGTTTGTAAATAATCGGACAGAAACATTTACTCGAGTTACTCGAGTTACGCGAAGACGAGAACTCCATGGAATTGATTAATGATCTTAAGCGAATAATTCGATTTTTTCAATTGTTTAAATAAAGCTTTTGTTTCTTTTGAATTTCTGAAACTGTTGACTTTTTTCGATTAACAGAGATTTCTCGACTTCGAACATCCCACATAAAATAATATGCATACAATTTGCTCCTATCAGTTTAACCCCCCGTCAAACACATATTCTGAAACCTTCGACCAAACACATATGTCTGGCTAGACCCCTATACATTTTTATGCATTTGTATGGCAAAAAGGGTATCGTAACTTTGAATTTCTAAGTATGCTCGTTTATTATTTTTTTCTTTAGACTTTTTTTTTTTGGTTTGTTGCAGCTACCTAAATGTAAAAAAATTTGTATTTGTTTTGTGGAATGCATGAAAAACAAGTATAATCAACTTTAGAATGGATTAGTGCATTTTTTGCAGTAAACGCAGCTTTTCGTCTTGCGTGGCACAAATTCTGCAATCTTTTCTGGAATTCAGTGTACTAGGGTCGCTTTGTTCGTTACGTAGCATGTTGCTGGGAATATTCAACGGCCTTCCAAAGAAATACGGGTTGAATGTTGTCCCAAAATATGGTTGTTGTTCATGCGATTTTCAGTATTAGCAAGCACCAATTGTTTGCTCAGCGTGTTCAAGAACATTCGTCGCTTCTGTTTCCTGGTTCCTTCTGTATTTTCATTGCACATGATGTAAGCGGCTAATCCCATGACGTCTATCATGTTGCAAACAAATGCTAATGGCCAACGTCTGGTTGACCGTTTTGTGGACTAATGCGTTACCATTTGGTGCATTGTATCAACGCCGGCCTTTGTTGAATTGTAAAATAATATAGCTTCCGATTTTTTTGCTGTGCCTCTAACTTTCTCGGTGTAGTGCACAGTGGGTAGTAGATTTACTGCTTTGTTCTTCTTTGGAACGTAGCTGCACAGTGATACACCGTTATCATAGAAACCAAACACAAATGAAAGCACTGGCCGTTTGCTGTCTTTTTTGCACTTCTTTGGGAAGAAACCTTTTGTTGGATCTATTGCTGCCAACGTATGCTAGTCCAATCGACGAAAGACGTTTAGCTGCGTCTAATGTTGTAAAGGAGTTATCAGCAATAATAGTTGTGCCGCTGTTGGTGTATTGATTAGCCAAACTCATGAGCACATTTTCGCATTGGTTTGTCTCTCGTTGTTCTCCCTCTTTACCAGTGTACAGTTTTCCTTGCAACGAATATTTGGTTTTCGCATCGCATGCCCACCATACTTTTATGCCATACTTTGCGGGCTTTGATGGGATGTATTGCGTGAACTTTGTGCGCCCACGTTATGGAAATAGCTGCTCATCGATGGTTACAATTTCGTATGGTTCAAAATTACTGGCAAGATTGATATTCAAGAAATTCCATATGTCACGAATGGGAGCAGCTTTGTGGGTTTGTTGACGAAATACGCGCATACGACTATCGTCAAATCGAATACAGCGCATCAAAGTAACGAATCGTGTACATGACATGGCTGCACGGAATATTGGAAGTGCATCAGTTTGCCACATCAATCTTGAGGGCTGCATAGTATTATGACTGACACCAAAAGCCAATATTCAAACTCAACACTTGTCATATCAACCCATACTCGTGGTGTGCAGTTTGCATGTTCTGCGTTCCATTTGCGTGTAACTTTTTCTCCATATAGATTTGTTTGTGTTACGATGATGAACGTAATATTCGGTGAAAAGAAAAGCTTGAACACCTCAAGCGGAGTGGTCAGATTTGTTTTTGGTCCAAATCTGATCTGAAACGCATGATGTTGTGCTGGCGGAATATCACTGTAGCGGGTTCAGCTGTACTCCACTTGGTACCATATTTTCCAAGCAAAAAACGGTTTGCAGCTTGAGTTGGTTCATTCTCACTTTCTTCTTCGGATTCTTCATCGCTGTCGAATATTTCATTTGCTTCAATTTCCAATTCCTATTCAATGTCCGAGCCGTCATCTTCGGGCAAAAAAATCTGTGTTTTCACTGCTTTGGTCTTCAAATAAATCTAGTTCTTCGTCTGCTGCTATGTGAAGTGCGATATCACGCTCTAACGCTGATGATAGTTGTTGTTGACAATTATCAGTAAGGCTGGCAGTACGCAAGCGCGTATTGTACACAAATTCTAAATCCTCTGCCATAATAATAGTAATAATTTTACTTTAGTTTCTGCAAAAAAATTTATATTTCGGACTGTCGATGTTGTATGTTCAGCATTCAATAATAAACTAACTGAACTCCAAACCAAAATCACAAACGAAAGAAAGAAATAAGAGAAATATGAACACAAAAAACTACCTGGAAGCAAAGATCTGCATTGAATTCCCATAAAAACAATCCAAAATATAAAAATAAATACCTGGAAACAACAATCTGCATTGCAGTTGCAGAAAAATAACCCAAAATGTGTATAATAATAATTTATTTCATACAAATTGTATAGGGGTGTGGCCAGGCATATGTGTTTGTTCGAAGGGGGACTTTTTTTGCAGTTTTCGTCGTGTTGGAACAATACTTTTGAATTTTTTTTTTAAATAGAAAGCCAACAATATTTTAGGCGTCTACCGGGAAATACAGGTATCTGCCTAAACTAAAAGTATGTTTAATTAACGCTCAAAAATGAAATATGCCTGGCCAGAACCATGTTTTTGTCCAAGGGTTAACCACAAAAATTCTGGTCAGGATGGAACTTTTTCCGTTCTCATTTTAAAAACGACTTAAATAACCTATTAAAACTATTAGCTATAATAAGACTTTGCCTTTTTTGGCATCAGTGTACATGGTATCAGACTTTTTTCAATCAGGTTTCAAAGTTCAGGTTTCAGGTTTCAAAGGATTATTTTGAGCTGGTTGGATTATTTTGATTCTTCTTAGAAAAGGATCTTAAACAACAGTTAGAATGTTCCGAAATAAATGTTAGTTCCACTTCACTCAAGACAAACTATTAACACTAAATTTCGATAACCATTAGCAACCACAGAGTGGACCATGTTAGCCTCAGTAACGGCCAATATTTGAAAGAAATAATTTTAAAAAATATAATTTTCATTTATTTATTACGTCTATGAACAAAAATCCTTACAGACTAGAATGAACGATTTTTTTCTGTGGTTACAAAGTTTTCCTGCTTAAATTGCATTTTCGCGTTTTTGTAATTTTTTGAAAAAGCATCCATAAAAGCATCACCCATTCACTTGTATAGGATGGCAATTGAATGTAAATGACGTTCGTATTCGACCATCGCACGTAAAATTGTCTCCATCATAAATTCGCGAAAAATTTTGTTGACACTTCTTATAAAACGGAGTAAAGTGACCCATTTCAATAGCAGATAAACAGTTCTGCTCTTTCCAGTTCCCTACAGATTTGATTTAGGTCAGCATTATATTTTCAAATTTCCTCGTCGTTTATACATATGTTTTGGAAGGCCTTAAAATAGAATAATCAACTGTAACCAGCGGGGTTTATTGCATACTATGTAATACGTGCGTCCTGTGGAAAATTAATCTACCCCCCAGTATCAAAAGGCCCAATTTGGTGCATGGCGTTATCCATTGATTGTGACGTGGGCAAAATGAGGATATTGTTGAAGGCTACTGAATAAGGTTTAAGGATAACAAATACTAAATATTCCAAAAATAAATTACGCATGATTAATATTTATTCATAGCTGGAAACTATTCATAAGTGTCATTATCACAATGTTAATTAATTTTAACTAATTAACAGTTAATATGGTGATAAAATGGGTTAGACATCAAACATTCTCTGCTTAGAACCAGCAAATGTTTAATGCTGCGTATAGACACATCAAGCGGTTTGATAAACAATATGAATGTATTAGAAAAATATTTTAAACATTGCATAGACACACGTCAAACATTACATTTTATGGAAATGTTGAACTGAATTACGGTATCTTCTCGGATGTCTGTAATTTTCGTCTCAATTTTATGGGGTTCGGACACATTGGGGTCACAGGATTGAAAAACGAGTTTTTTGTTTTTTTAGTTGTCTAGAATTTTATTTGAATACAAATTTACTTTCATCTGAATACCGACACTTGCTGTTTTATAGCTAACACCCTTTTTCCGATTCTCAAAACCCACATATTAGATTCAAAACTGTGTTTATCTTATCTCACAGATTTCGCACAGGAGAAACTTATTACACCATTTAATTCGAGATAACAACATTTTTCATTTGAACATTATGTGGCCGTTGGTGGTGCAATGGCTAGTGTGCGCGGCTCTTGTACATGAGAACGTGGGTTCGATCCCTGCTCAGACCACCTTAAATTTCTTTCTACGACGGTCACTTCGCTTAGTGATGGCGACACTATCGAGTAATTAGCCATGAAAATGCTTCTCAAAATACCGTTCGGAACCAGTGTAAAACTGTAGATTCGAATCAGTGAGTGTAAAACTAGAAAGCGAACATTTTACTGAATGTGAGAAGCTCTCCCCAATCCCTTCATGGGATGTTAAGGGACACCAATTTGGTGTACCAGTTTGTCTCTTGGCTTCGCTCCTGGTCATGCAATTCAGCCTTTATTTAATTATAATTTCAAAAAAGTAAAAAAGGATTCTGCCTTCCATATTTCGCCCTCCACTTGAGATGTTGCAAAATTTCTTTCCACACAAAAATTAGTCAACGGTCAAATAAAAATCAAAAATTGTTTGCTTTGTTTTAAACATAACACCGACTTATGCATGTGCCGTTTTTCACTCATCAACGTTGTGAACATTGATAGTTATGGCAAAGAATTTGTTGTGGGAGTGTTGAGGCAATTCTCGCTAAGTTGAGTTTTGTTTATCCCTATAATGTGTGATGATATACCTAAACACTTGTGGAGTAGGGAGCTGACGATATGCTTTGGTGGGCATTGAAATAGCTATATTCCCAGCCATCCACCATAATAATCAATTTCATATATTTCGTTTTTATATTTTCTATTAAAATGTATTTTTCGTAGACAAATTAGGTTTTAATAGATATTGATCTTGATCCGAACAATTATTAAAGAACATAAGAACTGAAAGATTGATTAATATAAACTTAAACGTTTATATATGGGTCATTTCATGTCAAGTGACCCAACTTTTGAAACCGACGTCTTCCGATCGGGATGAAACTTGCAACAAGGTTAGTCCTATTGGATAGCAGCTTAGACAAAATCTTTCAACGAGATCGGTCCTAAGTCCTAAAAGACCTAAGCTTTCTTTTGAGCAAACAAAAAAAAAGGTCTTCTCTTGAAAAAAAATTTTAAAAAATTTTTCATTGTGCAAAAAAAAATTAACACATTTTTTTATTTTTTTTAAAAAGATTGAAGGAATAGCTATCTAAAACACTCAGGACGAATTTTGCTAAGAACAATAGGTAAAAAGTTAAATGAATGAGAAAAAACACCTGTTTGGCCAAAATGTCAAAATTCGACCCCCTCTAACTCAGAGAGTTCTTGACCGATCTCGTGGAAAGTTTTTGTCTAAGCTGCTACCCAATAGGACTAACCTTGGTGCAAGTTTCATGCCAATCGGAAGACATCGATTTCGAAAGTTGGGTCACTTGACATGAAATGAATGACCCATATATTTTTAAGTTTTTTTTTTCAGATTTTAAGAAATAAAAAATTTAATTTTTTTTCCACCCAGTAGACCCAGCATTTTCCATAACATCTTTCAAAATTTTGTGGCTCTAGCGTTCGAATTTCTACAACAATTTTGAGGATAGAATGCGTGAATTTGTTTCCATCCACTTCAATATGAATTATAATTAGTAGTTATATATGGAGTTACTTTGCTTTGGATATAAAACTACCTTTTGCTAAATGCCCCTTTAAAGCCTCTTTTATGCACCTCTGGTAATCTCACCACGATCAGCTGGCAGCAGCCAAGAGCTGAGAGAGAACCGCTAACCACACTAACCATTGAGCGACAGTATATGTGCTGTTCGCACAGCCATAAATACACATGACATCATTGGAGCAGATAAAACGGCGCGCACAGCTTAAACGAGTCAGTCGTTGGATAGCAGGTAACCTTAACACATCGTAGGTAGTTGTAGTCGTAGCATAGTACACTAGTAGTTTTAGTATTGTAGTGATCCTGTTTGGATGCTTGTTCGGGGACACACTGATTGAGTGAACCTAAACTAGTGCCCCGACAGCTATAAGTACTGTATACTCGATCGGGGACACCCTGCCTGTATCAGGTTTGGTATCCTGACGGTACTTTGTCTGGTAGTCTTGTCCATCGTTATCTCAGCATTTAGCCCTGGGTTATCCGTATGTTTACCCCTTCCTGAAATCATCAACATACTTTGAACTCACTTTTCAGAAGAATGCTGATTGGGCCGCCCTAACGTGGCAATCAGGCCTACTCGCTCTGGTCTCTGCATTACCTTCGTGTTACAGCAGAAGACAACGTACTCCCGTACCTCTGAAGTTTCGTGCAGCATTTCAAATCCCTTGTACCCGTCATCTGTCCCGTTTCACTCCAGCAACTACATTTCGAAAGAGCACCGTCAGATCCGATGCCAGCGTTCTAAATTCCTGCTGTATAACGTTCATCTATATCATAGTCCGCCGAGGGTTCTACAAGGCTTATGAACTTCGAAAGTTACGCCAGTGAAATATCGAAGAGTGTGCAGTAAACACGTATACATTTTAAATTAGTTTAATGTAAAATTTAAGTTAAAGAAACAGTCACCAAACACTGATCATTCTCTCTCGATCTAAATTTTATGTAACAGACTCTGGAAACCCCGGCGCGTATCTTAGCTTCAAAGAGGAAAACTCGCCGTTACACAATGTTGCCGTTGAATTGAATGCTTGTCTCGGGATTGTTCACATATACTTCCTGCTTCAAATAACCCCAAAGAAATTAGTCGGGTGCTGAAAAATCTGACGTAGCGCTGGCCAATTAATTTCTGGAAATTATTCACTCTCCAAAAATTTGACTTAAAGTACCATGGTGTCTCGGGTAGTGTGGACATTAGCTCCATGCTGCTGAAATCACATCTCAGGTCTGTTTTCAAGAACAGGCTGTAAACGATTTTCTATCATAAACCGATACCGCTTTCCATTTACGGTTACAGCACGACTTCCGTCGTCATTTTCAAAGAACTAAGGCTCAATGATATTTTCAGATGTAAAGCCACACCATACTTGACACCTAATGGGGTGCAATTGAGGTTGGTGCATGGTTCTTGGATTTTCAGGACCCCAAAACCGACAGTTCTGCTTATTAACAAAACCACGCAAATGAAAATGATCTTCAAAACTCATAATCAGATTTTCAATAAAATTGATTTAATTTCAGGCCAACTGTTGAGATTTAACTGCAAAATTTAGACATTACCGATGATCGCCGGGTTTTAGATCTTGCACCAATTGCGCCTTATATGGGAATTAAGGTAAATGTAAATTTAAAATGCGCTGTAGTGACACACGAGAGATCCCTAGCTGGGCAGTACGCCTTCTGGTACATATATCTGGTGTATTAGTATTATTATATTTTCCTCAGTGTGATTAAACGTGGCATAACGGTTTGAAACAAATCTCTTAAGGAGCCATATTGGTGGTGACGTTGAACTAAGTAACGAATCATTGCTTCAGAGGGCGAAATTCTGACGTTAAAATATCGACAATATGCCCTTTGCATTAAAATATCTGATCGCTGATTTAAATAATAAAATTCTATTATTCGCGTTCTTTGTTCAGTTGTGAATCCCTCCATTATTTATTCTCCAGGTTTTGTTTATATAATTTGAAAAAAAAAAATAAAATTAAAAAAATATATAAACGAAAAAGCTATTCAATTTGTAAACCCCATGATGACATTTGACCCTCCCTGTATATAAATTTGAGGTATAACAACTTGTGAGCTGATATTTTATTTTGGTAACTCATTCAAGTTCAAAACCATTCTATATCTCGTTAATTGAGATATAGTTTTCAAACAGAAGATTTGCGAAATGCATCCACATGATTACTGACAAACCGTATAGCTAATATACCGTATAGCTGTACCGGCCTGATATTCTAGCTCTTTGTGAGACCCAGGTGTGTGAGGATTCTGATCCACAGGATTTTCACGTTCCTGGGTATCACGTTCTTTCTCTTTTTGTTTCCCACAGAGGCCTTGTGGTTTATATAAAAAATGGCATAGTGTTTTAGAGTCAGCGTCATTTGGACTCCCTAGATCCGGAATTTAACTCCCTTTGGGTTAAATTTAGGATTGGAACACATGTCCTTCACTTCGGATTTCTTTATAGAAGTCCCAATGCGGAAAGGGAGGCATCCTTTAATGGCTTCGACGACCTTTCTGACTCCATATCCAAAATTTTGGAGAAATATCCGGACAGTGAAATTGCTGTCGCAGGTGATTTTAATGTCCATAACTCCGCCTGGCTAACCCATTCGAACCATACAACTCCGGAGGGCCAATACGCTGGGCTCTTCGCCGCGCACAACAACCTGGCGCAATTAGTGAATGAACTGACGCACATTCCGTGCGTTCAAGGGCACTACCGTAATTAACTTGACCTATTCTTAACTTCACACCCTGAAAAGTATGAAGTTATCGCTCTTGCACCTCTTGGTAATTCGGATCACTGTGTCATTTCGGCATCCTTCTCGTATTCAGCTCTTCGACTCGTTTCAAACTCAGCACCGAAGCGAACAACTTTTACCCACGAAAAGACACGTTGGGCTGAGCTCAACAGTTTTTATCAGCATTTCAACAGGAAGCTATGCTTTCTAGATAATCACATTGATGCTGCTGCTGAAATGATTGTAAAGATAATTTTAATCGGTATGAAGTCATTCATTCCGACAAAAAACATTTCGGTTAAACCATATGAATAATGCTGGTTTAACCAGACATGCAAGAATGCTGTCAGATCTAAAGAGGAAGCATTCAGTGAATGGTGTCGAAATAAAAACGTCCACACTGAAATGCTACGCAAGCAGGCAAGATCAGAATGTGCCAAAGTACTTCTACGCGAACAATTTCTTTACGAACAACGTATTCGTGCTAATGTCCTCTCTTTCCCTAGGGGAAGTAAGAACTTTTGGTCATTTGCGAGAAGAATAAAGAATAGTTCTTCTTCTATTCCAACTCTTGTCAAAGATGACCACTTATTCACTGAACCGGTTGATAAAGCAAATCTTTTGGCTGAAATGTTTGCAAGGAATTCTTCCTTGCCGGAAAGCAATCAACCACTCCCCGTAGTAGATAACGTATCTGGCTTCATGCCTGAAATATTTTTTCGAACACGAGGAGTTAAAAAGGTTCTCGCGAATCTCGACGTAGGTAAATCCCCGGGTCCGGATGGCATATCAGCACTGGTTCTAAGTAAGTGCTCTTCAACGCTGGCACGCCCCCTGCGCCACATTTTCAATCTTGCATACCGCGCTGGGGTTTACCCGGCGTGTTGGAAGGTAGCCAACGTCCAGCCTATTCCCAAAAAAGGTGATGCAAGTGACCCCGCCAATTACCGCCCAATTGCTATTTGTTCTGCGCTCTCGAAAGTTATGGAGAGCATGGTTAACCGCCATCTTGTGAAGTATCTCGAGTCAAATTACCTGCTTAATGATCGACAGTATGGCTTCCGTAAGAGAAGATCTACGGGAGACCTGATGGCGTTCCTTTCGGAACAGTGGAGTCGATCCATCCACCGGCTTGGTGAGAGTAAGGTGGTGGCTCTAGATATTTCCAAAGCCTTCGACAGAGTTTGGCATGAGGCACTCTTGTCGAAGCTGGCTGCTTTTGGTGTTGGTGATAATTTCACTCGATTTATTTCGAGTTTTCTCAGAGATCGCACTAGAAGAGTTGTTATAGATGGCATCTCTTCCGATGAACATAAATTAACGGCAGGGGTACCACAGGGCTCTGTTCTCTCTCCTTCTCTTTTTCTTATTTTCATTGACGATCTCCTGGGTCGGACTGTGAACCAAATCTACTCTTTTGCGGATGACAGTAATCTCTGTCATTCATATTCATTCGACCACAGACCAAATCTTCAAGAAATTAGTGATAAACGCCAATTAATGAATGAAACACTCAACCGCGATCTCGAGGCCATTGTTGAGTGGGGTCGATTGAATAGAGTAAGTTTTAATGCGGGGAAGACCCAGTGCTGTCTTCTTTCGCACAAGCGGACAGCTGACCCAGTCGTATCGTCATTATCTATGGATGGTGTGGATATTGAGGAATCAGACGCTCTTGATGTTCTGGGCATGAAAATACAATGTGATGCTCGCTGGGCAAAACATGTATTTGAAGTGTCGAAAGATGCATCGAAGTGCCTAGGCTTTTTAAAGCGGTGCAAGAAGTACTTCACTCCATCTGATCTCCTTAATATCTACACCACCTACATCAGGCCGCGAATGGAATATAACTTCCATATATGGGCAGGTGCTTCAAAGTCATCTTTGGAGTTGCTGGACCGTGTACAAAGAAGAGCAAAGGTGTTGATAGGGGACAGTAGGGTGTCCAGCTCTATTGCCTCCCTTGAGCATCGGCGTAATGTGGGTTGCGTGACACTGTTCTATCGGTATTTTCACGGTGCGTGTTCCTCGGACATCCGTCAACTTATACCAGATGTGAGGACATTTGGCAGAAGTACGCGGCTTTCAAGGAACTCCCATCCGTTTACTATCTATTGGCCAGTCGATCGCACAACACACTACAGAGAAAATTCGTTCTTCAGTCGTACGGTCCGTATGTGGAATAAACTTCCCGCAAGTGTATTTCCCGCCAATTGTGACATACAGCGATTCAAGGAAATTGTAAATAAGCACTACTCCCTCCACCCTCCTCTACCTAAATTTCCGTCGCCAGCACAATGCATTGCATTTATAGGGGGCATCCCCTGAGTGCTGGTCTTAAAAAAAAAAAAAAAAAAACTAGATGAACACAGAAGTTCATCTGCGGTTGCTTGGAATGATGCTATTGAAAAATTCATGAAACTGAAAGCAAAGGAAAACTTTTTCCATATGAGAATTCCATATAATGCCAATGTTCGAAAAATATCGCAATTACAAGCACACAAGAAGATGTTACAATGCAAAGCAGCGTTGCCAGATTTTTTTAAAAATCTAGATTTTATGAGAAAACCCGCTAAAAAAGCCACAAAAAAATCTAAAAAAAGCTGAATTTTTCATTTAAAGAACAGTGTATTTTTGTAACAAAAAGTAAAAAGAATTCATTTTTATTTCATATTATAAGTAACAAAAGCTGGTAAATGAGATCTTTAGTCGTTAACAGTTAAAAGTGTGATTTTCTTTAACTAATCGCATTTATGCGAAAATATCCAAAATTTCAATCACCATCATATTCATCGTCTTTGTTGCATTCGTGATAACTTTCGTTTGATTGCAGCTAAAGCCGAGTTACGACAAAGTTGACTTTGTTTTGTTTAAATGTCTCAAGTTAATTGTTCCTTCATCATAAATTGAATTTCAAATTTAAATATAATAAAACTGCTAACATAGAACTTATAAATATTAAAAAAAAATAAATGGTTTCCCATTACATCCCATGAAGGGGCCGCGGGAGAAACTTCTCACAATCACTGAGCTGTGCGCTTTGTTTAATATTATTTTAATTAAAATTCCCTGATTTTAGACAACGATTTAAATTATTTGAAATCGTCTGTTGAACCCTGACCGAAATCGAGTTTAGTTGTTATTGTATATGTATAATAAATATTAAATATAATAAATAATAAAATAAAAGTAAATTGAAAATGTATAATAAATTTACATTTATATTATTATAAATTGGTAATTCCTCCTAATTTATAATTATAAAAACCCCTAATAATATAATTAATTATAATTTATTATGTATATTTATCTACATATATGTATAATAAATATTAAATATAATAAATAATAAAATAAAAGTATATTTAAAATGTATAATTAATTTACATTTATATTATTATAAATTGGTAAGTCCTCCCAATTCCTCAGAACAAAATCGGATATTTCTTCAAAATTTTTGTTTCCAGCGGCATCTTTATATTCAAATACTTCAGCCCAAAACTTTGCAGTATAAGTCGTGTTCTTTAATTTTGTAAATTGGATATTAAAGTACTGGTCTTTTATTCTACCACTAGTTTACTCTTACATTTTAAATAGCTTTAAAATTAAATTTATATCTTCTTTATCGATACTTAAAATGTTTTTAACAGAGAACAGGTCAATGTTTTAAGGTGTTTTCATATCATCAGGTAATCAAAAATTAATGAAACATTTACGCAAGTTAGAATATAATATATTCATATGAAATCAAACTCATACTTTTGTTTCAATTGATTCATTTATCCAACAATGAAGTCTGAGCATTTGTTTCTAATTTGTTGTTCACTAATGGAACTTAAATCGCCTGACTCTTTCAACTTGTTGGCGAAAGTTTCGAATTCAAAGCCAAGATAACAATTCAAAGTCTTTAGAAAAAATGTCAATGTTAGCATCGTCCAGTACTTTTGCTTAAGAAATTGCATTTCTTCGTCGTTATTGATGTAAAATTTGTTGTAATAAGTGCCAAGAGCTAAAAAAATCTGAAAATCTTTAAAAACAGCCAGGGAAAAGCTTAGAGCTAAATTCCATTTTCTCCCGCTAAGCACGTTAAAATAAAGCTAAATCTAGCGCGGAAAAAGCTAAATTAGCTACACTGATGCTGAGTGAGTTTTCCTGTATTATCTATTATTTCCACGAAACCCAGCCATTTTTCAATTAGAAAAATATATTATACCTAAGCTTATAGTATGAGCTTCTCAAACATACACATTCATATATAACGAAAATAAGGACATTACTATAAATTCGAAAAATGTATCAGTTCTAATGAAAAAGGACGATTAAATAAATATCATCTCTGATATAACCATGAATATTTGTATTCGTCCGCAGTTGTGTAAATACTATGCCGAGACTTTTAGTCTCCGCACTAATTATAGAACCCAGTAGTTAACCAGAAGCAAAAAAAATAATTAAATCCACTTAAAAAAGTAAATTGTGTATGTTTGATTAATAGTAATAGTAAAATGCATTAACGGTTGCGTACAATTTGTAAAAATAGCTAAAATGATTAAGCATAGCGATAGTATGATATCTACCATATAAACACTATCTAGCACATAATGTAATCCATCATAGAACCACAAATAACAACGACAATAGAGCACCCGCAAGTTTAATTTATATAGCTCTTTTTTTGATTTTGATGTGAATGTCATTTATTAAATTTTCAAATATTGTTATACAATTTCAAATAAACTAATAAATCATTTTTTATTATGACACATTATTTGGGCACTCTGAACTTTGTTTTAAACCAAGAAACCCAAAAAATGTGATCTAGATGGATATTTGTGGATAAAAAAAAGCACATTATGATACCACGAATGGTATCAATGGTTGTTGTAACTGAAATGCATTTTACATTATATACATGACGTCAAACAATTTAATAGAATGATGAAATGAAATAATCATCAATCAACAAAAATGATGTTGTCTCATGTTCAGTGATTTTTGTTGTTTGATTTGATTTTTCTGTGGAATGTAATAATGTTTGTCCTTGTAGTTGTTTCGTACATTTTGGCAGCCGGAAAAGAGACAAAATGTTGTAGAAAATATAAAAAAGTTACACCAAAATGTAATTTCCTGTATTTGGCCTCAAAACGACAACCAAAGGTGCAAGAGGTTGGGTATACATTTTTGTTTGTTAGCCGTTAAGAACGATTAAGAGGAAGGATATGGTTTGATATTGGTCGAAAGATGTAAGTTTTATATTTAAATCTCAGTGTGTTTCTTTTAAAGAGTATAATATTACCTAAATTTGTAAATACACCCATGAATATTTATACATTATTTTTATGATTTCCTAGAAAACCTGGTATAGCAGGGATGACCTCCTGCTAACCAATGCTAAAGTAATGAAGGCGGTTGGTGAAAATATTAAGAAGTATTATCCAAATACGTTTGTAATAGTGGTTACCAACCCTTTGGATGCCATGATGTAGCGTATCTAACATATTCAGCTAATATGGTTGTTGCAATGACAGCAGTGCCTGATTCTTCACGTTTCCGTTATTTTCTTGCAAGTGGATTAAATATCACAGTGTGTAATTTTTTAAGTCATGGCAACATAACCATATACGGACACCACTACGTGATAAAAGAGCAAAAAAGAACCCTGTCTCCCAGTTTTGCCCAAAGTCCTCCAGGTTTTTTTTTATGGGCCCCCAAAAAAGTGGGGCCTCGGTGTAATTTTTGCAAAAAAGTGATCATTTTCTCAAGCTCATATCTTGCAAACCGTACTCTCTGAGGCAAAGTTGTAGCTCTTGTCATAAAGAACAAAAATTGTAAACAAATAAAATCAAAAAAAACTTCATCTTCAAAGTCAAAATCGCAAAAAACTTTAAAAAAAATTTTTTTAACCTTTTTCCCCTGTTCAGGTCCATAGGTAGCAAATCGTTCAAAATTCAAGGAAACAATCAACTACAAGAATGATCCTAAGATCTCAATAAACAACTTTCTAGAACATATGAACGTCCTAGGAATGATTCTTAACACCGCTTAGGTAGCCCTTAGATAGCCGCAAAAGTGAAAAATTTCCCGAAAATTTTTTAATATCATTTGTTTTTTTTTTAGTTCAACATTGCGATACCATGAAGCCTTCTCCCGTAAGTCAAAAGGCATGTTGCAGGTTTCATTGTTATACTATTACCGATTTTATTAATCTTAGTCCTTAGGTGGTATGGGTTGACATTTAGAGTTAGGGTTGTAACAAAGAGTAGTAGCATGGATATTTAGTAATAATTATTCAGTGTTGTAGGGATTGGTAGTCTCAGCAGGGATGGCACTACAATACTATGCTATCTATTACAAAAATTATAAAAAAAAATATTCGTATTATATTTATAATGTTGATGGCCCTGGACTTGCAAATCGCACTCTCTTAAGTTGTGGATCCAAATCGTCGTCCGAATCTGAGCCTGATTCAGAACTTATGGTGTCCACAGGCACGTTAATTCCAGACAGCCCTCCATCATCAGCTTTTTCTTTTTCAGATACTTCATAAACATCATACAGGGTGATCTTGTGACTCCACCAACATACCTGAAATGAATTAGAAAATAAATCAAAAAAGGAATGCAAAACAATGCATCAATAAAATTGATATTACCTCTGTAAGCAATGCGTCGAGTTTTTTGCCTTTGTACCGTTTTTCCATGGGCACTGTGGTTTGGTGAAAACGTTCTCCTTGCTCATCGAATTCGGTAGGAAGTTGTTTGATAAAATCGTCAAAATGAAAATGAAGAAAATGCAGCTTTAATGTCATCGATGTGCCGATTTTGTCAAAATAATACAGCATTTTTTGCACCCATTCTCTTGCTTCCGGTTTCGCGTCTCGATCCCCTCCCAAGACTCTGGTGCGTACACGGTGAAGGTAAATCCATGCATTGAATGATTATAATCATGCAGCGATGATTCAAAGTTGCCCTTGAATAGCTTTCTAATGTCAGGGCCATTAAGTACGCCTGTTAAATGAAGACACAAAATAAAGACAGAAAAGAAAACATTAACAAAGTGAAAATAGAACAATGAGGTGTACAAAAATTCGTTTTGAATTTACTACAATACCTTTTTTAATTTTGTCATCGCTACGCTTTGGGAAAACGCTTTTCAAATAGTGGAATTTTTTAACAATTCCCAATTTTATGTGGAGCGGTGGCAGCAAGATGTTTTGAGTATTATCTATTAAAGGTGCATTCCTCAGTTTATGTTGTTTCATTTGTTCCTCCACACTTCCTCTTGGTCACCACGATTTACATTGGTATTGATTCAGAGGTGAACGCGAATCCCAATTACAAAGAAAACAGAAGAATTTTGGAAAGCCACCCCTATCGATGATCCCTTGCAAAGTGTTGATGACCTTCACATCACAGCAAATCTTCCATTTATTTTCGTAGTATTTGATTTTTTCCATTATATCTTTCAATGTTTCATTGCCTTCTTTCATGTTAATACCCATTGCTAGCGGAATGGAAGGTTTTCGGTTCGACACATGCAACAACACTGCTTTCAAGCTTGAAACAGAACCATCAATAAATAATCTCCACTCACTAGCGATGTAGTTCATTCCCATTTTTACCACCAAATCTTTTACATCGTTGCAGTAAGCGAACGAATTGTCGTCATTTAGAGTGTAGAGGCTCTGAAATTCAGCTTGCCGTTTGCGGTACGCCGTAGAGTTCGCATTACCATGTGTGAGTTTTCTTTGCTTTAAAAACGCTGTAAAAAATATGGCAAGTCGCTGGGATAGTCCCAATATGGTCACAATGAAATCCATTTCCATTTGTGTTATTAGTTGTGGGCCATCTCTTCCCTGTTGGGGCTCATAATCGGAATCAAATGGATCTTCATAAATAACACCACTTGCTCTAGTCATACCTGTACATTCTGTACTACGATCTCGAGTTGGCGGCCTTGGTGATACAAAATTTTCAGGTGCAAGCACTGATAGTGTGGCTGTTACAGTTGCTTTATAAATTTTGTCTTCTCAGCATATCGATTTAGACCACATGTGTAATTTACGTATGCATAGCAACTGGTTTCATCATGATCACCTGGGAGATTAATCCGGTTTACCGGCTTACAATACTTCATACTATGTTTGCCTCCACTCAACCATGCCATGAGATTGTTATAACATTGGCGACACACTGTATTAGGTGTGTAATTTTCACCGGTCCAGTCTTCTTCGTCGAAAAACAACGTATATGCTTTCTTGAATGCACTAGTTAAAAGATTCTTTTCCTTTTGCAATGTTGTAGAACTATTTTCTCTGATTTGATGACCTCAAACGTAGCAAAATTAATCAATATTTTCACACTGCATATTGAAATTGTCAGTTGCCAATGTTGTGTGCGAATTATGCTGTAGCACTTTCACTTTTTTTACTTTCACTTTCACTTAATAACTTTCACCGCTGAGCTCACGTTGACGTCGCGCTGTGTAATGCCTCGATGTGAGCGTCGTGTCGCTTTCAATGCAGATGTTTGCTTCCAGGTATTTTTTTTTATAGAAGTTTTTTTTGATTTTATATGTTCACAATCTCATCTTTATGACAAGAGCTCCAATGTGTTTCCAGGTATTTTTTTAATATTTTGGGTTGTTTGTATGTGAATTCAATGCAGATATTTGCTTCCAGGTAGTTTTTTGATAGAAGTTTTTTTGATTTTATATGTTCACAATTTCATCTTTATGACAAGAGCTACAATGTGCTTCCAGGTATTTTTTTTATATTTTGGGTTGTTTTTATGTGAATTCAGTGCAGATGTTTGCTTCCAGGTAGTTGTTTGATAGTTTGGGCACGGGAACTCACCCACGAGCTTGGGAATTTGTTTTAGAATGCACTTACTATCATTGAAGGTACAGTGCACTCACACACTCGGCCCCCTCACTGACATTTATTTACGTTGAAAGGTTTGGAAATCAAAATTTTTTTTAAGAAATCGCTTATTTTCTTACACTTCAATTGTTATTAAGCGAAATTTTGGCTCCCAGAAAGTACTTTTGTTAGAAAAACCTCACTATCTCCGGTCTTAGAAGGGTTAATGCGGAGTTTTATACCTTAAAAACAAGCTTGAAGTGTTGTCTTTTACTGAGTCTAGGAAGAAATAAGTTTACTAGGGCTGCTTTTTGAGAAAACCAGATTTTTATTAAAAAAGTGAGGTTAAAAATTTTTTTTTTTAATTTGCCCCAATGAGTTTATAAAAATTGACATATTTATATACAGATTTATAGCGCTGCCAAAGGTCTTCTCAATGATACCCATCTTAACCAGATCGGATAAAAAATGGGTGAGATATAAGCGATTATATTCTCAAGCTATAAAGGCCTATATCTCAAGAAGTTGGATCGGCCTCCTTAAAAAAACTTTCGGGTTTTAATCAGCGCTGTAAGCCCTACCAGGCCAAAGAAAATTGGCGCATTTTTCATAAAGTAAATTTGTTCGTAAAATCAGAAAATAGAAAAAAAAACGCTTTTTTGACCTTGAAGCATGAAACACATAGCCGACGACAGGCTACATGAACACACGACAACAAATGCCGCTGACTCCAAATGTAGACGTGTGGCAGCTACTGAATTATTTTCAAGACGGCAACTGCAAAGTAAACAGCTGATCTGTAATGTTGAGGTTTGTGTTATTGTGTTATTTGTGTTAGAAGAAAATAAAATGTCTGGAGAATATTTAATAAATATTATTACAAACATAACAAAAATTGTGAAAACAGTTGATTATTCTGTCAGTGGTGCCACTTCAGGCATTGACAGCTCTAACCTGTTGATTGTCGCCCACACAAATAGAAATTAGTTTAATTCAACTACAGCTACATAAGTAGCATAGACAACAACCTGCAGTCGTGTCGCCTTGCCGTCGTTAAAATATTCACTTGCATATAAACGCATGTATTTTATTTTTGACAGGTTGTGGTCGGTAGCCTGTCGTCGTCTATGTGTTTCATGCTTGAGGATGAATTTTGTTTTTTGATTTTATGTTTTTTTATGTTTACAAGTTTTGTTCTTTATGACAAGAGCTGCAACTTTGCCTCAGAGAGTAAATCAAAATTCCGAACGGTTTGCAAGATATGAGCTTGAGAAAATTATCACTTTTTTTTGCAAAAATGATACCGAGGCCCCACTTCTTTGGGGGTCCATAAAAAAAAAACCTGGAGGACTTTGGGCAAAACTGGGAGACAGGGGTCTTTTTTTTGGTCTTTTGTCACGCAGTGGTGTCCGTATATGGTTATATTTTTTCGTGTTGCACTGTGTATTTCATAGCTCAAGAGCCTTCTTATTGCGAACTAGCACAAGAAAAAACGGTATTTCGATGATAGGCAAGGGATTAACGGAAGGTCTTCCTCTGATTTTAGTATTGTAGCTAACAAAGGTAAGATTTCCTCTTCTGTTATACCAGTGCTTGACACATGAACATTGTGACTTGTAGGTTATAATTGTTTTACACCAAAGTGAAAATCTATAAAAGCCAATAAAGGATGTATATTTCAAATTAAAGTCTTTCAGAATGAGATTAAGAGTATTGATTTGTAATCTAACAAAATCCCTATTAATATAAAAAATTAGATATGTTACACTGTGTTTGATTTTTGAGCTTTTAAAATCTGAATTGAGTGCAACAAATTGAGAAAATTCTGAACTAAATTTGCAATTTTTAATTTTAAGCATCCTAGATAATATTAACATCCTTATCCAATATATAGAAGGTTAACGTTTGCTTTCTTTCTATGCGACATACAGCTGATTTGGTAACCACTAACACCCTCTTCAACAAAATCTAAGCGAACGAAGCACGGGGTATACATGACACAGCTGATCGACTACGTAGTAGGGCAATGATAGAAAATAGAGTGGATAGTCGAGAGAGAGCGATAAGCAACCAGAAGCAAACCACGTAGAAAACGACTTGCTGATCGAATAGTTTTACTTGTGTTTGTGTGGTTGTTGTTCAAAGCAATAACATGAAGTTGACGTTGGCAACCAGTATCTGCAGCAGTGCACAGTTGGCGTTTTTATGTTGAAATGAAAATAAATTTGAATGAAGGAAGTTCCTTATCGCAAGTTACGGGATGGGGGCTAAATGAAAAAAATTAAACAACTTTTTTTAACACTATTATGCTACAGCCCAGTATTATCAACAATATTGGATACTTTTGCTTTGGTTTGTGTCTAGACTAACATACGGAGCTTGTAACCAATATATAGTATAGTACTTATATATTGTAGTTTTGAACCCAATAAAAAGTATATTTGGAAAAGGCAAAGTAAAAAAAGTTTAAAAAATAAAATTTTATTAAATAAGTAAATTTTCTTAGAAAAAGTAAACTCAAAAAAATTCCTTCTCTTAAAAGCAAAATACATTTTCTTTAAAAAAATCATTTTCTTAAAAGTAAATTTTCTTAAAAATAAGATTTTTCTTTTTATTTCTTGAGACCTACTTTTTCTGAAATTCAGTACATTTTCTTAAAAAAAAAAATAACATTTTCCTAAAAACAGTACCACTTTTTTAAAAAGTACCTGTTCTTAAAAAAAGTACTTCTTTGTAAAAAAAATCGTGCTCTTATGGCTTTTTCTTCCAGAAAGTACGTCATCTTAAAAATTGTACCTTTTCTTAAAAAAGCATTAGCTTTTGATTAAAGAAGTACCTTTCTTTAATAAATTACTTTTTCGGGAAAATATAATACATATTCGTAAAAAAATACATTCCATAAGAAAAAATTTTTCTTAAAAAAAATTTATCATTTTACTAAAAGTATATTTTCTTAAAGATCCATTTAAATTATCGTATTTTTCAAGGGGCGCCTTCGGCTTGTTGGTACTAACTAGTACGTACTATATAGCGAAAGGAACTTCGTTCAATTCGGGTGTCCACTGACACCTCATGTAGTTTTTTATTAAAAATGTTACTGTAATTACATTATTTTCTGTCCATTGTGTTTCTTCCATTGAATTCTATTTAAACTGTTTTTGTTTTAAGCTTTTATTTGATTGCCAGCTCATCGGCAACCAAAAGACAGTGTCTGGTTTTGACATTTTGTAGTCACACAACCAGACAATAACATTTAAAGCCTGGGCTAAGAACGAAAGTGAGTGACTGGCTTTCGTACGCTTAGGTTTTCTTTCGAGATCGTGGGTAAGGCTGTAGGAATTTCTCTTCCAAACTCTTCATACAAATATTCTTAATACAGTTCACGATTTTCATTACCAACTAAAGCAGTTGTACGATATTGAGGAATATTTTGATGGAATGGAAACTGTTGTTTAAAAAGTAATAAAAAACAATAAACACAATTGAACACATTTACTTAAAGTTTCAAATATAATTCGAAATTATATTTCGTATTTTCAAATTGAAAAAATTTCTGCTGGAGTAGAAACTTCCACTACCTCAATAATGCAAACAAAGTCAGCAAGGGCAATCGGTTGCGGTAGATCCTTATATCGTCTGTTACATTTGAAGTCAAAATTAAATAACGGTTGCACTATAAAATGTGAGGCAAAAAACATATTGACATATTGGTGCCAGATCTGGAAAAATTGCTCAAAACCACACGAGGAAACGATTACAAATAATTCAGAATAAAAACGTAAGCTTCGTAAATAACTGGCCTAGAATATTTTCCTACAAGGTAAATACATAGACGGTTCAAACACAAAACTACTGACGAACTTATAAATGACATGACCCTGATTTTTAACCATAAATGCAAAAGGTCTAATTATGAGAAACTTCGCTGAACACCGAATGTATCGGTCTACATAATAGTAAATTGACATAACCGCTGCCATTAACGATTCTTTATACTGACCCATATTTTCATCCCTTTTTGTGATATTAGTAAATTATTAGATAATTTCTAAAAATTGTGTTTATCTCAAAACCTTGTAAATATGTAACAATAACCATGTGTTATCGATAGAAAACAAAACAATCCAAGCAAACGTCTCAGTCAAAATAAGGCACTGCCAACCAAAACCATTCCCATTTTTCACGAATATGATTTAAAAACTTAGTTCCAAATGTTTTTGTATGTATTACGAGGAAACATTAAAAATTCAATATTTTCTTGTTGTTTACTGAAATGTATAATACTGTCATCAATCTATAAACAAGGATAACAAAACCTACAACGAATAACCAATTAACCGTAACAAAATCAATATTCACCCCACAACCCTACACTGAACCAAATGGAGTAGTGAAATCGGCGAAAACTTGTTGGCGAAATTTCATCACTATGGGCCTAACAAAAACTGGATGGTGATTTGACTAAAATTTTATTAAATTTTTCGTTTTCGCTTGAGTACTAAAGTTGACGAAATATCGTCAAATTAAATAAAAAAGATTACATTTTGCTGATGATTTCATTAAATTTGACTACATTTTGTCGATAATAAATGCCAGTAAAAATGCTATTCATATAAATATATTATTCTATAATGACACGATGCAAATTAGTATACAATTATATAAAATTAAAAAATTTCTGCATCTTGAAATAGAAGTCACATATATTTCCAAGAAAGCATTTATTTTGGAACTACAAGCCACTAATTTGTGTTCAGTTCCTTTGGTAGGACAATATACTTGAGAATATGTAAACGTACACATTTCTATTTTATCGCAAAAATGTTTATTAATATTGCTGACTTTAAAAATATATTAGTAATTACTAAAAATTGTTCTCTATTCCTAAATGAAATTCAATTTAACAAAATTTCGTCAATTTGAATAAATTAATTAGTTAGAGAGTTACCAACGACATTTGGTTCAGTGTAGGTAGGAAACCTCGTTATTTCACAACAATGCAGCGCACAGTGGTCCAATTGGGCTGCAAAGATGCCAATTTAAAAAAAAATACCTCAGGAGTTGAAAAATAATTATTTTTGATTCAATGTTCTCTACAGTCCAAAAATGAACTGATTTAAAAAAAAATAAAAAATGCATGAGAAGTTTCATTCAAAGTCCCGCCAAATGTTACTTTAATTAAAAATATATCGGGTTTTTCAATAAGAGCGCTACAAAAGTTTTTTTAAACAAAACAAAACCGGTTTAAGATACCAATGAAATTCTTTATTCCTATGAAAGTACGTTCGATGCCATTATGTATGGAACTCGATTTCTTTTGCATGGCCACCACGGGCACGCTCGCAGAAGTCCAGACGCTGAACCCAATTTTCGACAGTTTTTTACCATAAATCGGCCGATACTGCTGCAATTTCACGTTCGATATTCGTCCGAAGTTCATAAATCGTCGCTGGCTTGTTGGCATAGACCATAGACTTGACGTAGCCCCACAGGAAATAATCTAACGGCGTCAAATCGCACGACCGAGGCGGCGAATCGATTGGGTCATTTCGTGAGATAACACGTTCACCTAACTTGGTTTCCAATAAATTGATTGTGGCATCCGCTGTGTTGCTTGTGGCGCCGTCCTGTTGGAACCACATGTCCTCCAAGTCCATATTATCCAATTGGGGCCAAAAATATTCGGTTATCATTGAACGGTACCGATTCGCATTCACAGTAATGTGCCGGTCTTGATCATCACGGAAGAAGTACGGCCCAATGACGCCGCCGGCCCATAAACCGCACCAAACCGAAATTTCTTTCGGGATGCATTGATGACTGATGGATTACGTGTGGATTTCGGTCTGACCAATAATGCATATTTTGCTTATTGACGAAGCCATTCAGCCAGAAATGAGCCTCATCGCTGAAGATGATTTTCCGATGAATTCCGCTCTTAAAGTTGAGGCCACTGACTCTAAATTTCGGTAGTAAATTTTAATAATTTCGACTCGTTGTTGGCTCGTATATCTTTCCATGATGAAATGGCAAACCTTCCTGAAGAGAAATGTCAAAAGAGCGGGAAAAAATATGACGTCGTTTGCTGTCGCTATCGATTTACTTTTGTAGCGTCTCTGTTGAAAAACCCTTTACTACTCAGTGAAAAATCTATATTTTTGAGTTGATTAGATGCAAATACAACGTGTGCTTAGAACTTGACACAAATATGTCACTCTTGTGGCTAAACACTTTGTGTTTGCCTCTAAGTATTACATGTTGGAGACACAATGATTAGTATGGTATAATATATGTAATTGCGTCCAAAATACCGCTTTGTACAGCTGTGTTTGTTGCACTGCTTATTTCCTGTCGATATCAAGAGAATAAATGAAAAACTAGTCTCAGTCTAAGTCAATGTTGTTGTAAACGTGAAATTGTATTTTTTAATGAATCTTTCTGTCAGTGATTCAAAAATATTTCTGATTGCGTGCGTAACGTGTGATATGTAGTTTGGGGGTTTTTTACTTGTAATGCAAATTAAATTTCAGAATCAGTAGAAATTAGTTTTTTGAGCTGAGCAAAAAAAAATAATTTATGTATATTTGAGCTCACCTCAAAAAGTCATAGTCATAAACTGGTTAAACCCCCCCAAATAAATTCTCCGCACGCCCCTGGTAGTGGGTGTTTCATATTTCGACTGTTGGTTATTATTTTCATGTATTCAGTCATCAATCGCACATTGGACAGAGGATAGCAAATGCACTTGTTCGATTACTTAAGAATGCTGTGGAAAAATATATTATTAAAAATATTTTTGATCAGTGCGAAAATTAATAAATAGAGGTTCGTGCGGTTAGAAAAGTTCATGTTATTGGTTTGATTTTTCCATATGGCAGTCAGATAGGTGAGTACGAAACGATCAGAAACGGTTTTGAGGAAAAAACTAAACTTTTAGCCCGGTATTTAGTTTTTATGAAATTTTCGTTTCCACGAGAACTACGCCTACAGAAAGTAACGAAAATTTCATGAATCCAAAGAAAATTTAAATGAAATACTTACAAGGTAAATCAGAGAGGGGTGTTAACACACTCACTCCTCAACAAAATTTTTCGTTTAGGGACAGATGACAATATTTCTTACGAATATTCCGCAAGACCTGAATACGGGGATATTGGTGAGAAAATTGGGGCAGCGAACCATTTGGGAACAACTAAAGAAATATATGGAAAAACTCTGTATTTATATCGCGCTTTGTGTATATGGATTTGTATGCATTGTGTAAATGTTTTTTTGTACCACCACGAAGACAACAAATAAAGGGGAAACAAAAAGCCAGAACAATCTCGTTTCATGGAAAACAAACAAGTAATGCATTCCATGCTAGTGAACTAACCGGGATCAGTTTAAATCTTTTTATTTTTACACTAATTATTGCACTACCGACGTCCATAAAGTTAGTTTGGGACTGACAAATATATGAAAAGTTGGAGTGTGTTCCAACCACATAAGTATATGTACATGGTCCCAGCAGAATGTGTTTGGGAAAATATGCTATAGGGACCTTTTTTTCAGCGAATAACCTATTTCCAAATAATTCGTCAGTTTCTAAATTGCTGGTCCGATCAAGATAAACGGTCATAGCTGAGGTGTTGTGCTATAGAAATTGACATACTGGAGCGCCATAGACACACACAGGGTAAAGATTAGTTGGAAATAAATTCAGGCATTGGAAATTCCATGCTAAAGTCTATATTTTGATCAGAATTCGTAATTGTCAAACATCAGAATTATTTGTCGATGTTATTGATAGATTAAAAATCGGTCTTACTAAATACAAGTTGCTACTACCGAATTTTAGTTGTATTAACCAATTTGAGTATTTCAAAAACCTCATTCATCTGAAATGGAAGATACAACTAATAAAAAGTACAATATTAGAATTCGTGTTCAAATATTAGTTAGTGTAATCATAATTTAGTTTCTGTTACAAAGTTATGTATTCGATTTTTCACAAGAGGCTTTGTTGTTAAAGAGAAACTATGTACGTATATTGGCATGTTACACGAGGACTTTACAGAAATACTAATATTTTAAACAGAAAGTGATAAAGAAAGTTGTGAAAAAACAATAAAGTGTATTCTTATAGATATCAGCCAGCGAAGAATACATATTATCATAACTTGAGGTGAAGTGAGAGTTTTAAACATAATCGTTGGATACGACGCCACTATTGATGCCTTCACAAACCAATGCAAACAATTGAGAACACTTGGCTGAAGGAACTACTATTCTGGATGACACAAATTAACTTAAACATTTTTGTTCGAAAAGTGAAAAATTTAGAAAAACTGTCTGTGTGTGGAAAAACGAAGCGTCCAGTCGAAAGAATAACAAATTTTTACGGGTTTCTAAGGGTTTCTCACAAAGTGTTCCAATTCGCATGAAATTATTTTATTTTTAAAAATCGCCAAAATAAGAAAATCGCTAAAATAAAAAATGGCTATATCTCGGAAACGGTTCGTCCAATCGCAAAAATAATAAATTTTTTACATCCTTACGATGCTTTCGCCTATGGACGGCTTCAATATGCATCACTTTTTTTTAAAAAAAAAATCGATGAAAAATCCCATCAAAAATCGCTAAAACTCCACTATGCCAATATCTCGTAAACGGAGCGTCCACCTGAAAACAAAACTATTTTTTACGAGTTTCTAAGGATTTTTCATAAAGTTGTCCATCGTATGGAAGATATTTTGTTCAAAAAATCATCAAAATATGAAAAACGCTGAAATAAAAAATGGCTCTAACACGCACATACATAAATATCGCACCCGTTCAACAATACTGTATTAACTGAAAATTTTTTTATTTTATCTTGCTGGCAAAAACAATACATAACACTATCTGCAAACAATAAACAAATGAAAAGGTTATGTGGTGCAATACAATAATTGATGGGGTTTCTAAATATTGCCTAACTTTTGTTATTGGAAAATTCCTTAAGCATTAAGAAAACAGTTTTTTGTCTCTCCTGAACACTTTGAAGTTTTTGAGTTAATACAGTATTGTTGAACGGGTGCGATATGTGAGTTTTAGCGATTTTTTTATTTGAACAATTTTAGATTAACGGAATTTAAATGATGCCGTATGAGAGACATCCATTGGTTAAAGCATCCTACGGAGGTACAAAATTTATTGCTTTTGCGGTTGGACGCACCGTTTCCGAGTTATAGCTATTTTTTATTTTAGCGATTTACTTATTTTGGCGATTTTTAGGAAAAAGGCAATACGAATTGGACCACTTTATTAAAACCCTTAGAAAGCCGACAAAATTAGTTATATGTCGATTGAACCACAATTTTAATAAAAAATATTTTTTTTTACTTTTTTCACCATCACCAAATGGTTGTGACAGCCATTAAATACACGTACATAATTAGTTGAGCATACCATGTGGTACAACCGTATTAGTTTTTAAATTTTTCGTTCATCCAACTAATAGAATATTCACCACTACAGGCTAATTTAATTGCTAGAACTAAAACTCAATTGACAGATCACATTTATTTATTGTTGCTGTGGCTTCAACTAAATATTTCAGTTCTTGCAATCAAAACTGAACTACAAATCAATTGATATGCACAACATTTGGTGATACGGAACACAGTTATTAGTAATCAAAACTGAATAATGTGATAGTCCAAGGAACCGCCAAATTTTAGTTGGCTGTAAACATAGTTGTGACAACGAATCTCTTCTCTGTGTGCAGCACTGTAGCCGTACAGTGGGAGCCAAAAGTCACAAAAATAAATGTGAACCCTTGTAAAACTTTGAATTTTTGTTTTTATTACTAATATTTTTATATAAATATATAGTGCTCCTAAAAACCCTACCAAAATCGTGATGGCAAGTTTGGTTTTGCTCTTATGGTACTCGACATAATTAGGAAAATATTTTTTTTTAAATTTGCATTGCCTTTTTTTCCAGTTATTTAAGAATATCTTGACTAAATGGAAAGAAATTGTATTTTTGGAAAAGGCATTACAATAACAACTAAATATGTTGTAAAATTGTATAACCGTATTGTTTTAAGGAACCGACATACATATAAATTCCAAACATTAAAAAACCCCAAGTTTTTTACGCACTTTGGAAAAAAGTTGTAACCACATTTTTATCAATGCCAGAGGAATTTCAAAAAGAACTAACAGTTAATTAATTTTTAGCTACTAAAGTTTTCTGTCTTTTACATAACTTTCTCGAGGGCCTTCGAAATTTGGTCGATTTAAAAAACATCATATTTGTCCAAATTATTTCAACATGCAAAGCTGCCTTGTGATATTTCTGATATCTGCATGTCTTCTCCAAAATTTCGAAAATATATTGAAAATTATGAAAATTTTCTGCAAAATACAATTTGTGGTGTTTTTATATATTTTTTTTTTGGTATTCTGTGTTAGGGCGAATTTTTAAGATCAGTAAACTACTGCCAAATTTCGTTGTTATGTTGCATTTCTTTCAAAATTTTGTTGTTACTTAAACATGAATTTAACCCTCTAATCCTGCATTCTAAAATAATGTGTAACAATTATGAGAATAATTTTTTTGAGTAAATTTTGGGCCTCTGATTTCAAAGAAATTATTTGCAAGTCGTTACGAACAATCGTTTACCTTCCATGCGACAAAATATAAATAAGTACCTCAGGCACTCTTGGGGCATTAGTGGCAAAAAATACAGTAAATTTTTAATGGAGATTTGGGAACATTTGAAATTAATAACAAGATCATATGAGAATTAAGAATCACATTGTTTATTTTCCGCTATGATAATCAAACTAAAAATTTTTATGATTCGGACAGCATAAATGAAGTTCATCGCAATTTCATGTGCCTAGTACAAAGCGGGGAAAAACTGATAAAAGGGAGCATTTAAGAGCTTGAAAAGCTTTTACAAATATATTGCGACATCTGTTAGCAACTGAAGGAAAAGCTTCTTTACTAAAAAAGTCGTTCCATATGCCATCAGTATGTCTTTTGTGAAGAGTGTGTTAAGGCACTCTTACGCATTAGATGGTTAAGCTGAAAATTACTACGTTTTATCAAATTTTTGACTTAGTATTAATTTATGAGTAGTGGGTTAGTTTCACTATTATTTTATTCAGTCAGTAAAATTCCAGAAGTGATAACACAGTGCAACACGAAAAAAAATAACCATATACGGACACCACTACGTGATAAAAGACTAAAAAAAAAAGACCCGTGTCTCCCAATTTTTCCCAAAGTCATGCACTTTTTTTTTATGGGCCGCCAAAGATTTGGGGCCTCGGTATCATTTTCGTAAAAATATGATCATTTTCTCAGGCTCATATCTTGCAAACCGTTCAGACTTTCGATTTACTCTCTGAGGCAAAGTTGTAGCTCTTGTCATAAAGAACAAAAACAAGAATAATTCCTAGGAAGTTTATATGTTCTAGAAATTTGTTTATTGAGATCTTAGGTAAATTTTTGTAGTTGATTGTTTCCTTGAATTTTGCGACCTATGGACCTGAACACGGGAAAAAAGGTAAAAAAAATCGAATTTTTTTAAGTTTTTTGCGATTTTGATATGGAAGGTGAAGTTTTTTTGATTTTATATGTTCGCAATTTTTGTTCTTTATGACAAGAGCTACAACTTTGCCTCAGAGAGTAAATCGAAATTGCAAGATATAAGCCTGAGAAAATGATCACATTTTTACGAAAATGATACCGAGGCCCCAAATCTTTGGCGGCCCATAAAAAAAAAAGTGCATGACTTTGGGAAAAATTGGGAAACACGGGTCTTTTTTTTTAGTCTTTTATCACGTAGTGGTGTCCGTATATGGTTATTTTGCCATGACTTAAAAAATTACACACAGTGTAACACGCAAAATATACGAGTATCAAGACGATGATAAAATTTTCTCCGTTTTTTAAATTTCAGAAGTGATAATGTACAAAATATATCACATCGATGATATAATTTTATTCTTCTTTGAAATCGTTTAATAATAGCGGGGTGAGGTGAAATTTGTCAACATAAACCTCGTTTGAAACCACTATGCAGGTTCAGTTTTATGAACAAAAACCTAATTTGAAAACAATATGGCTTTGTTAATAATAATGGGGCAAGTTTGAATATCATAGCATTGAATACAATCTGGATGTACAACAGCGCAAGAATGCCGTAATAAACAGCCACAAAACAAGGTTACGACTACAGTAAGGTGTTGAAAAAAAATTAGTTGTTGCTCACGGTATTAATTTTGGTCCATTACAAAACAACAGATTAAAAAACCGGAGGCAGAAATAAAAATGATTTCATAGCTGGAGGAAAGGAATCTACACTATATTGTCTTTTATTCTATCAACGATTCGTTATTTGCAGAAAAAAGCGGTGGTTATTTAATTGCAGGTTTCAGCAAAAACAAATGATATCGTGGAAGTTGTTATACAAAATGCTGCAGGTGATTTTCGACAAATTACAATAAAAGTAATTCCTTCAAAAACTCCCATGAACACTTAACACAACAAGATGAATTCAATTTATGTAACCCAACACAACGAATACAATTTATGTAGTTTTGACGTGGAGGGCAAACTAGCTTTGAAAAAGTTATAAGTATAAAAATAGTATATAAAAACTAAAATGATGGAACTGATAACAAATATTTTTAAACGTATGAATAATGTATTAGAATAAGAATGATATAAGAGATTAAGAATATAATGTAATATTTATAAGATTAAAAGGTTCCGAAGGGCCCCCAATGGGTTTTAGGGCATTAATTTTAAGTAATATTAAGCAAAATGTATTTATTGTGTACTCAGTACTTTATAATTTGAATTTGACAATAAAAACCGATTAAAAAAAACTGATAAAACGCTCAATGCCACAAAGCTCCAAGACAAATACAATAAGAACTGGTGAACTATTTCATTACTGCAACCTTCAAAATATTTTGCCGCATTCAAACGCACCTTTAACCAATGATTAATCAAGTGTAATACAGAACATCTGCACCGAAGTACAGTCATTCTCTTGAAGTGGTTCGAAAAAATGTTTCTTTAAATATATTATTTTAACTCTCCGAGTTTCTTTTGAGTTTTAAAAGTCCTTAATGTCTGTACAGCATCAGTGAATGTTTTTTAGCTTTGGTAAACTTATATAGTAATATAAGCGTTTCAAATACGGATGCGTAGGTATTAGGGTAAATTCAGAAAATTCGCAAAATATTCAATAAAGAGTGAAGCGCGAAAAAACATTACTTAATACCTGATTTGTTTTTGGAGATACAGTAATTTGGCAAAGTAATCCATTTTTAATTGCAAATTAGCTATGAATAAAATATTGTTCAGTGCCAAATTTGATTAAGACCGATTATGGTTTACGGGGCCATCCAATCCGTCAACCGAACAGCCGCCCAGTTTTTAATGGGAAGTACTCGATCAATACCTGACTTCATTAAGATCAGAAAAAGATTAAAGAGAGACATGACTTCGAAGATACGTGGTCATAACGCCAAGTTTCCGTGGTCATATTCGTCCATCGCAAATTAAGTTCAATTGCTCCCTAGACAGATCTACGGATATAATTTTTTCTGTCAATTTCCCTAGAAAGGGCAAACGTCTTCTACAAGGTTTGTTTTCATTTCTGAGAATGTTGCACTCAAAAATTTAAACAATTTTGAATTTTCTGTCCTCTCAGCGTGTCACGGGGGTGAATGTTTCCCGATAAAATGGCTGAATTTCAATCGTTTTGTAAACTGTGGTTAAATTTTAAGGGCCGATGTTGATTTTGAATAAAACACAAATTATTTAGGAAATTATTGTCATTACTTTTTACTATGATAATTAGGGTGTTCACGAAGGACTGCTTATCAGCTCATGTGCTTATCTCGCCAACAACAAAATACATTGAAATGAAATAAGCAACTTTGAGCAACCTGTGCCTTTGGCAAAAGCTTATCAGCTTATTTTTAGTGTTGGAAAATACCAAAAATTTAACTTGCTGACAACACTAAAAACACGAAGTTTTAGCAAATGGCATCTCAAATTTTATATTTAAGTATTGGTAGCACTGGTATTTACATCTGCTTTTTGTTTATTAAAAAAACCAATCAAAATGAGCGCAAGTCGGGGGGTCGGGGAAACCTATGTGTACAAACGCAAAACCATAAATATTTGCATCGTATACATTTCTGACTACTTACCTTTAATGAATTCAATTTCCAAAGTACTCATATTGACTCTGAAGTCCATAATTTGTTGTTTAATGCTCTGCTTAGGCATTTTACAAACAATTTCAATTGTACATTGATGGTTTTGATTTCATTTATCGAACAGCTGATTGGAAAAAAAAGCAGACAAGCAGATAACCAACATGGAAGGGTGTTCACGTAGCCCAGAGCTTATTTTTCATCTTTTCAGCACATACGCTGATAAGCAGCCCTGCGTGAACAACCTAAATATGGTATGGTTCAATTATGTATGGAACAAAGTATCGACCAAATGGCCGCCGCGACCTTGGCGGCACACCTCCATCCGATGGTCCAAATTTTCGATGACGCTGAGGCATAATTGAAGTTCTATGCCGTTAATGTACCGAATTATCTCAATTATCTCATCCGTTAGCTCTTGAATTGTTGCTGGCTTATCGACGCACACCTTTTCTTTCAAATAACCCCAAAGGAAGAAGTCCACCGGTGTCAAATCACATGATCTTGGCGGCCAATTTATATCGCCACCAAGTGAGATAACACAGCCATTGAATTTGTCGCGCAAACAGCAGCAATATTTTATGCAGTACGAGCTGTACTAGCATGCACTGGTGTTTTCACATCTCCTACAGACCCGGTTTGATCAAATTTTTGCACGATTTTTCCGATTGTACGCACATTTGGACGATGAAATTGACCGAAAAAATCACGAAGTGCACGATATGCATTTTGATTTGAACGCCCATTTCCATAATAAGCCTGAATAACTTTATCGCGTTGCTCGATTGTGTATCTTTCCATGGTTCAAATTGAGTTAGTCTGAAATTGAGAAATGTCAAATTAAATTAAGAAAAAACTTGACGTTTAGGTGTGGTTCACATTCAACATCGGAACTTAATATTTAACCACCCTTTATGTGTATTTTATGCTTGTTAAGTAAATTTTTCTGCCTTTTGTTTGGGCCGCTAAGCTTTTTTAAGAGGCGTTTGTTTACCGGCGTTTGTTTACCGGCGTTTGTTTACCGTAAATGCTTCCCAGATATGGAACGAACAATTCGTACCAAACCACTTCATCTGGATCGCCTTATAATTTTTTGTAAATTGAAGACTGCTGTAAGTGCCACGTTCGTGGGCTGGCGTACGCCGAGAAGCTGATGGCGGGAGAACCAAATATAGTCAACGGAGCACTTCGAGCATTATATAGAAAGCTACTACATATGCGTATGTTGAATAACCTAAATGGCATGCTACCAGCGATACGTCTTAGGGAGAAGGTAACAGAAGTTTCTGAAATTCAACACGACGGCTCTGTTAGTGGCGTTGGCAGCCCCAAGAACTCCTTAAATGCAAATCTCCTTAAATATAAAATTATTATCAAAACACAAAGAAAAACAAGTAAAAGTGTTAAATTCGGCTGTGCCGAATCTTTGATACCCTCCACCTTAGAGTTAACCAGCAAAATATTAAATTTTAAAAAGGACCTTTTTTAAGTAAACTCATACATATATTAAACTCATAATATTTTTAGCATTTTTATATTCACAGACAGACGGACATGGCTATATCGACTCCGGTTGCTATAAGGATCAAGAATACATTTACTTTATGGGGTCGCACAGCCTTAATTCTATATGTTACAATCAGAATGACAAACTGATATATACCCTCTATCACTTACAGTGTTTACTTGTTTACTTTACTTGTTTTCATCTCCATTTTCATATTTACACTTACAGTGGAGGGCATAACCAACAAACATGTGAGGTTAATATAAAGGATGTAAAATACCATTTCTTTAAACAAAGATGAAAAAACCAATTTTACAATTAAGTTTTATATTTAAGTATCACTTACCGATTTTTCTTACCGAAAAGCGTTCTTCAAAAAAGCACTTTTTGAAGAAATGTTAAAAAAAAAAAAAAAAAAACAAGCCGGGACGAGAGTTGAACCAACAACCCTCAGACTCCAACGCGCAACCCTTTACCCATCAGGCCGCAGCGACCTTAGATGAAGTGTGACAAAATTCATATAAATGTATGAACACATGAAAGTACATCTATACATTCTAAAGTACTTACCTATTATAAAGAACAACAAAGATTTTCAACATGGAAATTCACCACACGGCAAAAGGAGTAGTTTAGTATAAAACTACAAAAATTAATGTGAAAATTTTATGAGTTTTTTTACGTTTCCAATCATAAAATTTTTTCCAATGGACCAATTTCGCTGATTTTCAATACCAAACTGCTCAGGAATACGTGGAACATTCTGGCCAAAAACCAAACCGCGTTATCGCCGATTGAAGTCGTGAGAATATTTTCAACAGACGAACAGACGGAGAGACGGACATAGCTATATCGACTCCGGTTGTTATAAGGATCAAGAATATATTTACTTTATGGGGTCGCAAAGCCTTATTTCCATATGTTACAATCAGAATGACAAACTGATATATACCCTCTATCACTTACAGTGGAGGGTATAAAAAAACGTTATAAGGATATGCACGCACCTGGAGTGTCCGAACTCTCTACAGAAATGGTGCCTCTATTCACTTTGCGGATTTCCTCGACAAATATATGGCTGGCATGACCGCCATACAGGAAATGAGATAGACGGGAGCCAGTTCGCCTGGAGGAAAGATGTGAGCGCTTCCCTGGTCATGATATTAAAATTGTTCTCGGAGATTTTAATCCTGGAATAGGAATATGCTCTTGGATCAATTCTCGGAAAATTCAGTCTACACAACACCTCCGAAAACGGATTCAGAATGGTTAAATGTTCATCGGCAAGAAACATGGTACTGAGTGGAACCAGATTTCTACATAAAGGTATCCTCATCCTGGATGTACTCTGATCAAAAGAAATGAAACCAGGTTGATCAAGTTGTAATCGATGGAAGGCACGTCTTAAGCGTTATGGGCGTGCTTGTTATGCGTGGTGCAAATATAGACTATGATCACCACCTAGTTGCAGCCAAGTTGAAGCACTAAGCAGTGCTGGAAACCGTTGGAAGCCGCAGAGGAAGCTAGACACCATAATGCTGCATACCACCAAGATATTCAATGCCTACTCCATGCTATCGATTACTGCAAACAAACGCTCAGAATTATGATGTTCCCGACCTACAGTGGCAGCATATTGCGCACTCTATGAAATCCCACGCTGTGACAAGCCCTGGAACGATGAAGAATATCGCATATTGTCTGAGGCAAAGGATGCTGCATACAAGGCAACAATGCAGCCAATGGAAATGCGTGCTTTGTGGGACGACATAAGGGGAAGAGGAGGTTGACAAAACGCCTCTTCAAGCAGGAAAGAGGAGGAGAAGTACGAATGAGGATATCAAAAAGTACAGTGGTAGAGGTGAAGTCTGAAAGCTTTTCCAAACAGTATAAAGCGAAGGTTGTGGAGTCCCCACCTATAAGGAAAGAGATGAAAATCTGGTCACGGATACGCAGAGTGTGCTGCGGATATGGAGGGAACATTACGTATTCTGCTCAATCCCGACGGCAGCACAAGTGATGAAATTACTTCAAACATCGACGATGGAGTAGACTGTCCACCACCGAGCCAGAAGGAGATTAGCACGGCAATTGCACGGCTTAAAAACAATAAAGCTGCAGGTACCGATGGACTGCCGGCAGAGCTTTTAAAGCCGGCAGCGATGAGCTGGCAACGTGCACGCATCAGCTTATAAACACGATTTGGCTAAAGGAATGCATGCCCAATGATTGAAATCTGTGTGGTCTATGTCCTGTGATAAAAAAGGCGATCCAAGTGTGTATACCAGCTACTGCGGGATAAGCCTTTTAACCATCGCATACTAGGTCCTGTCGAATGTGTTATGTGAAAGACTAAAGCCCTTCTTAATGCACATGATTGTACCTTATCGGTATGACTTTAGACACACTACTCCAAATCCTGGAAAAGATCCAAGAACTGCAGATCGTCACTTACCATCTTTTTACCGACTACAAAGCTGCATACGACAATCCGATACGACAGAAGCTATTGCATGCCGTGGCTGAGTTTGGCATCACTGCAAAGCTGATACGACTTTACGGTATGACACTGACCAACACGAAGTCTTCAGTGATGTTTGCCAAAAATCTGACAGAGCCATTTTCTACCAAGCAAGGCTTCAGACAAGGCGATAGTCTGTCATGCCATCTCTCTAACATCCAATGGGGAAGACTATGCGGAAACTTGCAGTAAACACGACTGGTACCATCTTTAATAAAAGACACATTCTGCTCGCGTACGCCGATGATAGAGATATCATTGGCCGAGGTGTGAGCGATGTGTCTGCGGCCTTGTCAACCATTGAGAAGCATCGTGAAGACAAGCATCGAGAAGACAAGCAATGGGTTTGATGATAAATGAGGAGAAAACCAAGTTATTTGTTTCGATTAACAAAGAGTCTACTCGTTTGGGAAGACCCAACTCTACCAGACACTGGTCCTAACTGTCTTGCTCTACAGCTCAGAATCCTGGGTAATGACGCAGCGGATCTGGGAGTCTTCGTTAACGGCGACGATCTTCATAACGACATCGACGTAGGTAAGCGCGTCCAAGTAGACGCATGCGCTGACTGGGGCATGTTGTACGAATGGATGAAAATGCTCCAGCTCGTAAAGTCTTCGGCAATAAACTCGATGGGCGGCGCAGATGGGGGCGACCAAAACCAGGATGTACCAGGTAAAGTTGATATTATCTTAGCTAGGTGTGACGAACAATCTACGGAGCGCAAAAGACCGATGCGCTTGGAATTATTTTCTTTGTGCAGCAATTGATAGAGGAATATCTGTTGTTCTTGCGAAATAAGCAGAAAGTAGAAGGACTTTTTAATTTTGAATATACTTTAGTACATAGTAAGTGAACAAAATATATTCATCAAAATCACCTCTTTATTCAAAGACTTTCCGCTCTGTGTACTATTGCACGGATACGCAGAGTGTGCTGCGGATATGGAGGGAACATTACGTATTCTGCTCAATCCCGACGGCAGCACAAGTGATGAAATTACTTCAAACATCGACGATGGAGTAGACTGTCCACCACCGAGCCAGAAGGAGATTAGCACGGCAATTGCACGGCTTAAAAACAATAAAGCTGCAGGTACCGATGGACTGCCGGCAGAGCTTTTAAAGCCGGCAGCGATGAGCTGGCAACGTGCACGCATCAGCTTATAAACACGATTTGGCTAAAGGAATGCATGCCCAATGATTGAAATCTGTGTGGTCTATGTCCTGTGATAAAAAAGGCGATCCAAGTGTGTATACCAGCTACTGCGGGATAAGCCTTTTAACCATCGCATACTAGGTCCTGTCGAATGTGTTATGTGAAAGACTAAAGCCCTTCTTAATGCACATGATTGTACCTTATCGGTATGACTTTAGACACACTACTCCAAATCCTGGAAAAGATCCAAGAACTGCAGATCGTCACTTACCATCTTTTTACCGACTACAAAGCTGCATACGACAATCCGATACGACAGAAGCTATTGCATGCCGTGGCTGAGTTTGGCATCACTGCAAAGCTGATACGACTTTACGGTATGACACTGACCAACACGAAGTCTTCAGTGATGTTTGCCAAAAATCTGACAGAGCCATTTTCTACCAAGCAAGGCTTCAGACAAGGCGATAGTCTGTCATGCCATCTCTCTAACATCCAATGGGGAAGACTATGCGGAAACTTGCAGTAAACACGACTGGTACCATCTTTAATAAAAGACACATTCTGCTCGCGTACGCCGATGATAGAGATATCATTGGCCGAGGTGTGAGCGATGTGTCTGCGGCCTTGTCAACCATTGAGAAGCATCGTGAAGACAAGCATCGAGAAGACAAGCAATGGGTTTGATGATAAATGAGGAGAAAACCAAGTTATTTGTTTCGATTAACAAAGAGTCTACTCGTTTGGGAAGACCCAACTCTACCAGACACTGGTCCTAACTGTCTTGCTCTACAGCTCAGAATCCTGGGTAATGACGCAGCGGATCTGGGAGTCTTCGTTAACGGCGACGATCTTCATAACGACATCGACGTAGGTAAGCGCGTCCAAGTAGACGCATGCGCTGACTGGGGCATGTTGTACGAATGGATGAAAATGCTCCAGCTCGTAAAGTCTTCGGCAATAAACTCGATGGGCGGCGCAGATGGGGGCGACCAAAACCAGGATGTACCAGGTAAAGTTGATATTATCTTAGCTAGGTGTGACGAACAATCTACGGAGCGCAAAAGACCGATGCGCTTGGAATTATTTTCTTTGTGCAGCAATTGATAGAGGAATATCTGTTGTTCTTGCGAAATAAGCAGAAAGTAGAAGGACTTTTTAATTTTGAATATACTTTAGTACATAGTAAGTGAACAAAATATATTCATCAAAATCACCTCTTTATTCAAAGACTTTCCGCTCTGTGTACTATTGCATCTTCAGGTATGTGATGGAAATCGATCGATTTACATCGAATACTATTTGACATAATAATGATGTTGTTTGTGCAAATAATGGATATCAAGCAATGCATTCGATTCGTGTTTTGCTAAATAGTCAACTTTGCTAAACAGTCAAGTCTTGTTTGATTTTGACCCGATCGATTTTCATCACATGCCGGATACTCTTTCATCTCAAATATATTCTGATAATTACACTCTTCAAATTTAGTTAATAGACCAAAATATTTACATTGGTCCGTATAATGTGGGAGAATTCTGGTGATCTTTTGATAATAAACTCCGACCTATCTAAACTCGACCTATACCCCGACTTATCTCCATACCTAGTAAAGTGTTTTAGAAGTACGAACGACTTTTGTTTCTGTACTAAAGCGCTTATTGAAATCAGCGGTCAAAGCCGATCCCAATTTTTAGGTGGCGGCGACTGAAACCTTTTATAGTCGACGGCGTTTGCAATTGAACAATTTTACCGGTGCCGGCTGAGTTTTGATTTTATAAAAATTTTAATTAATATGTGGGGTAAATAAAAATAGTTGTTTCTATGTATTACAGTATCCAATACCCTAATAGAAAAATAAACTTTTCGACTGGTAGAGTTTCACTATTTTGACTTTTTCGTTCCCATAAAAAGTAAGCAAGTTTTACGCGTTGATTTGCATATACACTCCTTCTATTTTGTCCAATCTAAGCACTGTGCGTTGTTTGAAATCTATATTGACCAGAGAGACGCATATTTTGCCACATTGCTTTCGCAACAGAAAACTCCTGATTGATGGAAATCTTTACAGATTTACTCCAAGAAGCTTACCGAGGCATGATCGGGAACTACTGCCCGCCTACATGGTAGTCAAATATTACCGCTACATGGTAGTCAAATATAACCAGTAGTCAAATATAGGGAAGTAAGTTTATCATATTCACTGACCACAAGCCGTTAACATTTTCATTCAAGCAAAGTGTTGAGAAGCTACTGAAGTACGTCATTATCATAATTTTCAACCGCTATACGTGATATAAGTTGAAATGAAAATATAGTTGCGGATTCTCTTTGAAGAATCTCAACTATTTTGACACCATCAACAATGGACGTAGAGTTACAACATTTCTTCAAAAATTCCAGAAGCAACATCATTAATCTTGAAGTCCATTCCAATTTCTGCATATACCAGGTAATTTCATGTTGGTACATCAACTGAATCTGCAAGACCGTTTGTACCTTCAGCTATGTGATGCCAAGTATTTGAGATTTTACACAATCTTTCGTATGATGGGGTAAACTCAACAGTTAAGTCTATTCAACAGCGGGTTGTTTGGCATAATTTGAAAAAAGATATTCGGGATTGGGTAAAAAACTGCAAGATGTGTCCATGATCCAGGATTCATCTTCACACCCATTGTGAAATTGTAGCTTAACTACTTCCATCTGAGCGATTTGGCCATATCATCATTGACATAGTTGGGCCTCTGCCCTCTTCAAAAGGATTCAATATTAAAAATTAACAGTCCCATAATTACGAGACCCATCACAAGCCCTCCTGGACCAAGTCGTATATCCCGCAAATACGGTCGCAGCCTCTAACTGAAATACTACTTTCAACATTCTTACATTTTTGAGGCGACTATTGTGGGTTATACAAAATGCAAATATAAACCTGATTTCCAAATTATAATTAAAGCAAGTTAGCGTAGTTTTATAAGTCGTCAAATTGAAAAAATAAATTATTTGCTTTGAAAAATTTATTTGAAGGACGTCGTGTTGTTTCATTTTACTAAAATCAAAACAAAACTTTATCTCCCATCATATCCTTTCCACGTGGGTTGCACAATGAGCATTTTTGGCACAAATAAAATTTGTATTGTTCATACTACGTTATTTCGCTAAATATTTCCTGACATATTTAGATTCCCGGAAGGTGCTAACCAATCGTGTAGCGAAACATCGAAAATAAGGAGCAAAACTTAACTCCAGCTCGAAAAATTTAGATAATTTATTTGTAATACAAAGTTCAAACAACAAAACAAACCCAATAACAAAAATGTTTTTATTTTTATATCATATGTGACTTGCTGCACGAAAAGGGACCTCTGTGCCGAAAAGAAGTTATTGAGAAAAACGCGTTATGCAACACTGGTTATGCAACACTTCCTTCAAACTGATCATCTGGCGATGTATTTCGACTCTCTGGTACTTTGTACGATGTTCACTATGCAGTGTTGCCTGTATGAAAAGAACAAACCCTGCACTAATCCGGCCGCACTGCACCCGGAAGAAATCATTAAAGTAGTAGATTTTATAAAAAGTACGGCAGATCAATTAGCGATTTCATTAGGAGTAAAAAGGCGTAAAATTTTTATTTTTAATTTTGTACCTTTGATATTGAACTTTTTTTAAATTTCAAATATAATATATATTATCTGTTTATATACATTATTATCTGTTTATACATTTTTAAATTTTTTCATTAATTATGTTCATCTTTACAGGTGATTTGTAAAAAAAACGAAAAGACATAGAAACTTGCGGTTTGCGGCATTTGAAAGAGGGTTTTTTTCTATAAGAATCACTCAAAAAGTAAAAAAAAATTTTTCGGCGCAGAGGTCCCTTTTCGTGGAGCAGGTCACATATATTATATGTATATATCATATATAGTATATATAATATATTTTATTATATTTTATTTTGGAACAAAGTTCCTTATCGCACGCTAAGGGATGGGGGCTAAATGAAAATATTTTAAACAACTTTTTTTAACTACTTTATTACAACCCATTATTATCAACTATATTTTTGATTTGGTTTTGGAAGTTTTCTAGGTTTCCCTATAAACAGTAAATTTAGAAAAGCCAAAGTGCAAGACTGGCAAATCCATAAAATATAACCCTGAGCATGGAATTACATTTGGCAGCACACTTTTGGTTTGGTTTGTGTCTAGACTAACATATGGGGAGAAATATGTTGTTTAATGGGAAATTTTCTAGGTGGAACCTGTTTATTACATATTCTAGTTTTGAACCAAATAAAAAGTAAATTTAGAAACGCCAAAGTGAAAGAAGTTTAAAAAAAGTAAAATTTTCTTAAATAAATGCGATTTCTTAAAAAAAGTTAATTTTCTCAAAAAAAATACCTTCTTAAATATTCTTAAACATAGTACCTTTTCTTAAAAAATACCTTATCTTAAAGAAGTACCTTTGCTTAAAAAAGTAAATTTTCTTTCAAACAGTACCTTTTCTTAAAAAGAGTAATTTTTTTAAATAAGCACCTTTTCTTAAAAAAGTAGTAGATTTTATAATGCCTTTCTTAAAATGCCTTTCTTAAATGCCTTTTCTTAAAAAACTACATTTTTTTAAAGAGTACCTTTTATGTAAAACAAGATAACTTTTCTCTAGATAAGTACTTCCTCTTAAAATTGTACCTGTTCTTGAAAAGAGGACCAATTCCAAAAAAATTCCTATTTCTTAAAAAAATCATTTTCTTAAAAAAAAAATACATTTTCTTACAAAACTTTCTTTTTCTTCAAAGTACCTTTTCTTAAAAATAAAATAATACCTTTTCTTTTCTCTTCTTGAGATAAGTAGACTTTCTGAAAATATGTAAATTTTCTTAAAAAAATACCCTTTAGGAAAAAAAGAGTACCACTTCTTTAAAAAGTAGCTGTTCTTAAAAAAAGTACTTCTTTTTAAAAAAACTCATACTCTTAGGCTTTTTCTTACAGAGAGTACTTTTTATTAAAAATTGTACCTTTTACAATTTACTAAATTTATTCAAGCTCAAGACCTTTTTAAATAATATAAAGCTTATTTATTAGCTTTCTATTATTTAAAAAAAAAGTAAAAAGTATTACAAAGCTAATAAATAAGCTTTATATTATTTCAAAAAGGTCTTGAGCTTGAATAAATTTAGAAAATTGTAAGTTTAGAAAACAGACCGAGTAAAAACTCCTGCAAGGGAAATGATGGAAATTGTACCTTGTCTTAAAAAAAAACATTAGTTTTTAATAAAAGAAGTACATCTCATTAAAGAATTGACCTTTTCGGGAAAATATAATACTTATTCTTACAAAAACGACCTAAAAATATATTTTTTTTAAAAAAAAAATCATTCAATAATAAAAATTTCTTAAAAAAAGTTTATCATTTTACAAAATCTATCTTTTCTTAAAGATCCATTTAAATTATAGTCTTTTTCAACAGGCGCATTAGGTGTGTTGGAACTAATTAATATTTATTTTTATAATGATATCATAAAAAAGTTCATATAAAAGTTCTCTCTCTTCGAACGGGATATGTTAAATATTCCATCACACACAGTGTTTTGAAATTTATATTCTAAAACCGATAGCGTTATTTTAATATTTTTTGTCAAAAGTATTGAAAGAAAAGGACTGGTTTAAAATTGAAAAAAAATGTTTTGCAGTTAACGAATATGTTTTTGGAATTGACTTTTATTAATGTAAATATACTGTTACGATTTTACTAATTGTCCTATTCTTTTAGCTTTATTTTTGCTGGCGGGTGGCGGGAGGCAAACCCAGTCATTTTACCTACTGCCAGGATATTTGTATGTTTGGCTCATCCGCCTTCTAAGGACAAAAGAATATGCCCGATTGTTTGATGAGCTTCAGTGACATCAGTCACCTACTAAACCTGATTTGATGCTCATTTGTTTCGCCTTCTCACTCTAGCTAGCTAACGGAGGTTTCCGAAAAGCCATTGCCCAGGACATACTGCGTGGAAGTAGTGAGCTGCTTGAACTGCCCAATGAAGGAATCATTTCTGGCCACTCCCAAGTGAATGGCAATCAGAAACTTTCCACCTCCACGGACAGCCGTCGATAGTCCGATACGGGAGAAACTCTATGAAGCAATGTCTGAGCTTGGTATTCCTGCAAAACTCATACGCCTTTGGAGGATGACCTTGACGAACACCAAATCCGCAGTGAAAGTTGGTAAGGATCTTACCGAACCTTTCGAAACTAAGCGAGGCCTCAGGCAAAGCGACACCCTATCGTGCGATCTCTTTAACATCTTAATGGAGATCATTATGAGAAAAGCTGCAGTCAACATGAATAAAACCATCAGCAGCAAAAGTCACATGCTGCTCGCGTATGCTGATGATATAGATATCATTGGGCGCACAATTAGAGAAGTTACTGCGGTTTTTTCGAGAATTGAGAAGGAGTCAGCAAGAGTGGGTCTGACGGTGAATGAGGACAAGACAAAATTAATGGTTTCAACGAACAGGGCCTCCACGTGATTAGACCAAAGCGTGAACGTTGATAACCGTTATAACTTCGAGGTAGTGGACGAATTTATATACCTCGGATCTGCCGTGAACAAAAACAATAACGTCAGCCTTGAGATCAAGCGGAGAATTGTGCTTGCGAATAGATGTTATTTTGGGCTAGGCAAGCACTTTAGAGATAAAGACCTCTCTCGAGTAACAAAAGTCCAGCTGTACCAGACTCTCATTCAACCTGTCTTGCTTTATGGCGCAGAATCCTGGGTCCTATCGCAAGCAGACGAAACATCTGTAGGAGTCTTCGAGAGAAAAATACTCCGAAAAATGTATGGCCCTATAGTGCACAACGGCGAGTATCGGCGACGCATGAATCATGAGCTGTATGAGCTTTATCCTGACATTGACATAGTTAAGCGGATCAAGATAACGCGATTGCGCTGGCTAGGCCATGTCAGTAGAATGGATGAAGATGAACCAGCGCAAAGGGTTTTCGAAACCGAACTCGAAGGAAGACGAAAAATCGGAAGACCAAGACTCCGCTGGAGGGATCAGGTTGACGAATCCCTGCGTACACTTGGTATTGCCAACTGGAGAGATAAAGCAAAAGATCGAACTGGTTGGCGAAATATGTCATCTTCGTTTTGTAAGGTCCCTGACCCCCCGCGGTTGTCCGCGACCGGATAAGGAAGTAAGTAAGTATACTGCATCTTCAATAGCAAGGATTATAACGACAATTTTATTACACTGCGAACTATGTCATCTTCGTTTTGTAAGGTTCCTGACCCCCCGGGGTTGTCCGAGACCAGATAAGTAAGTAAGTTGGCTCGTATATCTTTCCATGATGAAATGGCAAACCTTACTGAAGAGAAATGTCAAAAGAGCGGGAAAAAATATGGCGTCGTTTGCTGTTCCTATCGATTTACTTTTGTAGCGTCTCTGTTGAAAAACCCGTTATGTGGAAGACTAAAACTAATAGTTGCACACTTGATCGGAGATTGTCGCTGTGGTCTTAACCTGCAAACTCTACAACCAATAAGATATTAACAATACGTCAAATCCTGGAAAGCTGTCTTCGATAATCCGAGGCGAAAATTGTTTTACTGCACTTGTCATCCAAGTAATACTGATAGATTTTAGGAGAATGACACTATCTGATATCAATTTTAGGTTGAAGCTTGGCAAGGATCTTACCGAAATATATGAATTCAGGTGTGGCCTTAGACAAGGTGAGAGTTTATCGTATTCGCTCTTATTAAATATAAAAGCTCCACTAAATCGAAATAAAGTCATCCGAACCAAAAGCTACATGCAGTTTACGTATGCTAACGATGTAAGCAATATTGGACGAACTCTACGGGAAGATTGAATCTGCGAATGTAGGTTTAACAATATCTGTCGACAAAATTAATGGTTCCGACTTATAGAGATTCCTCTCCATTTTAACAATTCATGTTGGTGTTATTTCGGACTCACCACGCATTTCACAGACAAACTCTCTCCTGAAAAACAAAATTCCAGTTACACCAGACTCTTGCACTACCTGTCTTACTATGCGTCGATGAATGCTGCGTTATCTCACAAGCAGACGGAACAAAATTGGGAAATTTCTCGAGGAAAGTTTTCCGAAACTGCTATGGATCTGTTGGCGAAGTTATTTGAAGACGTACTCGAAAGAAAACGAAAGATAGGACAAATAAGACTCCGTTGGAAGGAACTGGCTAATGAAACCGTGCGAAAGCTTGGTCTGACCAACTGAGGAGAAATTCAAAAGGATAAGCCGGTTGGGATAACATGTTATATCTATATGCAAGGCCCCAAGCTCAAACTGATTCTATACTGCCGAGTAAATTTAAATAAAAGTAATTGAACCAAGAATGTGGCATTATTTCCGAAAGGTTGTACATAATTTGAAAAGCTTTATCTGCAAATTTAAGTGTTTTACGATGCAATTTCTCTCACGTCAGTATTATAATATATGGCATGTGAGAATCCTGTAGATATGAACTTGGTAACAACGACGGGATACAATCGAATAATTAACCATTTATAAGGTTTTCAAGATACAACCATTCGGATTCAGTAGGACAATTTAGCCTCTGAACTGTGATTCCACCTTATACAAATAATTATATCTGTAAAAGTAGTTTTTTTTTCTTTCAGTCTAAAAATTAATGATAATTTGATTTTAACTATATATGTTAGGGCGGGTTAATTTTTTTTTTGATGAAGCGTATAGCAGAAACGTAATCTATAGGTGATTTTGAGAAAATAAATCGAGTTCCATACACAATGGCATTGAACGTACTTTCACAGGAATATCTAAAACCGGTTTTGTTTTATTTAAAAAAACTTTTGTAGCGCTCTTATTGAAAAATCCGTTATATATGGTAAAATATATGTTTTGAAATTTTGGGGGCTCCAAATCCGACTTAGAGCTATGGTCTCTTGAGCAAAATTTCTCAGAATCACCTATAGATTACGTTTATGCTATACGCTTCATCAAAAAAAATAGTTCCATACAATTTGACCCGCCCTAGCATATGTACGTAAACTTTCGTTGGTAATATCCACTCTATCTGAATTATGTGCATAATTCTTCATTTGACTTTATTTGTGGTTACGTTATGCAAGTTTGCAATCCAATAGAAAACAATTGTATGTGCATTGGTAAACATTCGCGTTCCTGACGCTGAAAAGTGAACATATTTTTTTTTTTTGTGGTTAATACAGAACATTTTCTCGCAGTTGAGTAAACATGCATTTTTTAATATATTTAAACAATAATGTTATTCAGAATTTTTATTCTAGTTGCAAATGTTACGTGGAAGTGAACTTTCTGATGAGAAGCGTGGAAAAATTAAAGTAATGAGCAAAAAACAATTGGTGAAATTACAGCTGCGATAAATAGGCACCGCAATTCGGTTTCCAATATCCTTAATGACCCCGAAAAGTACTGGTGTATTAAGCGCAGTGGACGCATCCCCTCCATAGACCAGAAGACCATCGGTATATTCGGGATTTAGCAGGGAATGAAAATATGAGTTGTTGGCAAATAATGGTGGTAACAAGGGGTATTATATAGTGCCCATGTATTAGGATAAAATCAGTATGATTTAAGGGTGTGCATCATTTCTGAATGTGGCCGTCGGTGGTGCAATAGTTAGAGTGCGCGGCTCTTGTACATGAGATCCTGGGTTCGAACCCTGCTCTGAGCACCTTCAAAAAAAAAAAATTTCTTTCGGCGGCGGTCACCTCGCATAGTGACGGCGACACTATCGAGTATATAGCCATGAAAAAGCTTCTCAAAATGCCGTTCGGAATCGGTGTAAGCTCAGTGATTGTGAGAACTTCTCCCCTGTCCCTTCATGGGATGTAATGGGAAACCATTTATTTTTTTTTTATCATTTCTGAATTATTTGCATGTATCGAATAATAACAGCACCCTACAAGAAAAAGTTTAAAGGAATTAAATCGCATCTCCGAGGCGGCTAATTGACATCGCAAAGGCAGCTGATAACACTACTACCGAACTTAGTGCGCAAAAGATCGATTATTTGATGAGCTGTGTGGCATGGTGCGCCTTCCTGCTGAAACCAAAAATCATCCAAATTTATATCTTCAATTTCAGTCCATAAAATTTCCGTAATCATGGCGCGGCAGCGCTCGGGATGACTGAAATGACTTTCCAGCAGCATTTTCGAAAAACATGCATCATTGATGCCAATGTCAACACCAACCTGTCACTATTTATGGCTTGTCGGCAATGACGTGCGGGTTTTTCGATTCCCAGTTGCGCCTCGTCAGAAAAGAAAATTTTTCGGCCAAGTTCGATTTTCTAAGTAGATGGGAGTTTTCTTTTAATTGCTGAGCCAATTGGACCTTGTAAGAGAACAGTCCTAGATCTTTATGCAAAATTCTTATCATGCTGGTGCGTGAAACGCTAAATTGATGAGATTGATGGTGAGCCGATATTTTTGGATTGAGTTGCACACTTCCGTTCACAGGACCCACATTATCGTCGGTGCGTACCCTACGACGACGGGGACCATGAGTGTTGCCCACTAGCAAGCCAGTCCCATGAACTTTTTGCACAAACTTTCATCCATCAAACGCGATTGGTGGACAAATTATTTTGAACAAATACACAGTTTGAGCAATACAGCGCTCTCTTTTTAATTAAGTTTGCAAGATTTCCCAACATTGTTCAAGCGCAGAACGACTCATTTTGGTCCGAGGAGGTATGAGTCTGACTGACAGTCAATATCTCGAACACACAAAATCGATCTGTGTCAAAATAACATACATGCTGAAAAGAACGGCCCAGTAAAAATTATGAAGGAACCCTGAATATGTTTGAACATGCATATACTTATATGCTATCATTGTTTCCATGAATTGAAGATCTGCAGCTTTTTTGTTTCTTTGTTTTCTCTCAACTTTTTGTGTTCAACAGTTGTCAACAAACAAAGCATAATATCATATTAATCATAGTATTTCCAACATGTAATATTGAATAGCAAACACAATATGTTTGGGCACAAGTAGAATATATTTGCGAAAAGATACAAACATGATATATTTGCATCCAAACAACAACAAAAGATAGATTTTTCAGCATGTATGATTTAAAAAGACACCTATATTTATGCCAGCCGTTATAATTCAACGTCTGTTCCTCACAACATCAGCCATCCCCAATTTTTATTTAAATTCAATATTCAAGAATTATTGTTACTTAATTTGTGACACTTACATGTTGAATCTTTTAAAGAATGCTAAAGGAGATATCAACTCTCTAACAAATGCAAACCATACTTCCACAACCATTAAGAAATGTTTTTTGCTCTTGATTTTATGGCAAATATCTTGTGCTATATTGAGCGATGCAAGAAACTTTATTGCACTTCAGAGGTACTCGCGTGTCATTTTATGCATTATAAATTGGCATTGATTGATTTTTTGTTGATGTGATAAACTGCGAGGGCTCTATCGATATAGAGTGGATGTTGTGAATATTTAAAAGCTTTAGTTTAAACGAATTTCAACACTTTCATCGTGATGTAGTATAGACTGGCATTTTGCGAAATGTAATATAGTTCATTGGGAAAATATTGCATTTACATATATTGCATTTTTGGATATTTTGTGTCTCTCTAGAATCACTTAGAGCTGATGTGGAAAATTTTGTTTCCACTTCGAGGAGTCGTTTATTCTTTTTATAGATTCAACTCATAAATGGCATTTGCCAGTGCAAATAGGGTTTTAATGACATTCTAATGCCTAAGGGTATTGGCAGATATTACCTTAGTGGACGAAAAAACGGAGGAAGCGAAGCATAACGCATATCAAACTTGGGAATGACAAGAAAGATTGTTGAAAGATATTTAAATTTTGTTGATATTTAAATCGCCATGTGGAAGAGACAATTTTTCTTGATTTATCAATTATGTAGGAAATTTGAACTACATATAATCGTAGGTATATGAGTAGCATAATATTTATTAATTTTTTTAAATTCAATATTTTATTTAGAATGTATACTTACTTAATGCATGAACAATAACAATATTGTATGAAATTTTAATACTAACTTATATGTTGAATTCCACTGAGAACAACATTCCAGATATTAATTTATGTATGATCTACATATAGATACCTTAATATAAACAAGTAAAAGTGTTAAATTCGGCTGTGCCGAACCTTTGATACCCTCCACCTTAGTGTTAACCAGCAAAATATTAAATTTTAAAAAGGACCTTTTTTAAGAAAATGTACTTTTTTAAAAAAAATAAGTTACTTGTTCACATGCAATTACTTGTTCACAAATGCTCACAAATGCAGGATGCTCACAATGCTCAAATGCTTGAAAATGTACTTAAGTGTTAACCAGCAAAATATTAAATTTTAAAAAGGACCTTTTTTAAGAAAATGCACTTTTTTAAAAAAAATAAGTTACTTGTTCACAAATGCAATTACTTGTTCACAAATGCTCACAAATGCAGGATGCCCACAAATGCTCACAATGCTCACAATGCTCAAATGGTCACATTGAAAATGTACTTAAGAAAATGTACTTTGAAATGTACTTAATGTACTTAATGTACTTTGAAATGTACTTAAGAAATGTACATATCTTAAGTACTTAAGAAGAAATGTACTTAAGAAGAAATGTAGTTAAGAAATGTACTTAAGAAAAAATGTACTTAAGAAATGTACTTAAGAAAGAGATGTACTTAAGAAATGTACTTAAGAAATGTACTTAATGAAATGTATTTAAGAAATGTACTTTGAAATATACTTAATGTACTTTGAAATGTACTTTGAAATGTACTTAAGAAATGTACTGTTTTTTAAGAAAATGTACTTTTTTAAAAAAAATAAAAATAAGTTACTTGTTCACAAGTAAAATAAAAAAGCATTTTTTAAAAATAAAAAAGCATTTTTTGAAGAACTGTTAAAAAAAAACAAGCTGGGACGAGAGTTGAACCAACAACCCACAGACTCCAACGCGCAACCCTTTACCCATCAGGCCACAGCGACCTTAGATGAAGTGCGACAAAATTCATATAAATGTATGAACACATGAAAGTACATCTATACATTCTAAAGTACTTACCTATTATAAAGAACAACAAAGATTTTCAACATGGAAATTCACCACACGGCAAAAGGAGTAGTTTAGTATAAAACTACAAAAATTAATGTGCAAATTTTATGAGTTTTTTTACGTTTCCAATCATAAAATTTTTTCCAATGGACCAATTTCGCTGATTTTCAATACCAAACTGCTCGTGGAACATTCTGGCCAAAAACCAAACCGCGTTATCGCCGATTGAAATCGTGAGAATGTTTTCAACAGACGGACAGACGGACATGGCTATATCGATTCCGGTTATTATAAGGATCAAGAATATTTTTACTTTATGGGGTCGCAAAGCCTTATTTCTATATGTTACAATCAGAATGACAAACTGATATATACCCTCTATCACTTACAGTGGAGGGTATAAAAAGACCCAACTGATAATTTTTTCCAAATCGAGGTTTTTACTGATTCTTATTGAGTACGTCCTGATACACCTTGTTTCAAAGTCTCCTGCATGTTAGAAGAAACCTAAGGAAGTTATAAGTTATGATTGTATTGTAAATTAAAATTGTATTTTTATATTATGTCCAGTTTTAACAGGTTTTTTCCTTCTCCTGCTTTTCATGAGTTGAGTCTTTTTTATATTAAGGTATCGATATTGTACATTTATTTTGGTATTTAATTATGTAATTTTATTTACCAAAGGGAACATCCAGCATATGATTTCCACGAGAGATACGGCGAAGTAATTTGAGTGGCTGCTCATTCTTTTAATATTATTGGTAGTGTATCCGAGGATTTCATTCTTACCAAACAGTATGTTGATATTATATGAATGGTTTTACCATGGTGCATTGACAATTGACCTTTATGTTTTAGATTGATATCTTTGAATTACTTCGAGGTTTGAATTACTGGACGTTCCCCAAGATTGAATAGCCAACGTCCAGACGGTCTTAGGTGTAGTTCTATATATAGTACTTTATTTAGAAGATTTAGTTCGAATTTTGATCCAAGAAACAAATAAAGTTTTTTGTTTTTATGTTCAAATATTCCATTTTTGCTTGAAGTGATATTTTTACGTTAAATGTCCATCGAACGCTTAGCCCAAAAACAGGTATACTTTTCTTTTGACACTGATAGAGTTTTTCCTGTTCGAAATATTGACTATCATTCTGTGTCATACCTCCGCGGACCAAAATTAACTATGTTGAAAAATATTGCAAACCCATTCCCCAAGAGAGTGCTGTATTGCCCAGACAGTGCGTCTTCTTCATAAGGTTTGACCGATATGAAGAAGCCATCGCGCGTACTCTACGCAATTTTCTGAAAAACAGTTCTTGCTACTGGCTCGCTAGTGGTGAACGTTTATGATCCCCGTCGTCGTACAGTGCGTATGTATGATAATGTGGCTACTGTGGCCGAAAGTGTACATCTCAATTCAATAGTATGAACTCTCAACAGCTCGGCATTTCACGCACCAGCGTTTTGAGAACTTTGCACAAGCTTCAGTTGGCTCAGAAATTGTAGGCAAACGACCATACATTTTGTTACGGCGTCTTAGTTTGGACCTTACGAAAGGTCTAATCGGTCATCGAATTTGGCCGAAAAATCATATTTTCTGATGCGCGGCATTTTCAGCGCGGCTACTATGTCACCAAACAAAATTGCCACATCTGGGGATAAGAAAACCAGCACGCATTTGTTAAGTAACTAATGTATACACAGAGAGTGACAGTTCGAAATAGATTTTGGAATGGTGGCATCAGCGGCACATTTTTTTTTTTGGAAAATTGTGTTGCAAACGCCATTTCCGTTAACGTCGAGCATAACAGAGTCATGATTGCGGGCTTTTTATTGGCCGACATGGGAGATAGGAATTTTGATAATCATTGGTACAAGCAGGATGGCGCACAGAGGGATTTTGCCGGCAAAAATACACTTTTCGAGCGTCAAATATCAAAAATTTAATGATGCAGTTTTATAGAGAATTGTTTAATTAAGAGAAATAAATCATTAGTTTTATTCAACAAATTTTGTTTTTGTACAAAAAAAAGGCGGCAAAGTCAACAAAATGAAACTCTGCAGTAGCCTGCCTCAGATTTTCATGCATTTCAATGGGCTGGAAACATAACTTATTTTTGTAGTATCGATTGGGAATATGTATATTTGAAAAATATGGTATTTCTACATTAAGTTTTAAGAAAAAATAATTGAGTAACAATAACAGATTAAAATATATTCAAGCTTTTATGATGACAGTCAAAAAACTAAGTGTTTTTAGTTTATCTTGGACTAAAAAAAGGTGGTCGTTATCGATCGTTGTGGTCTGGTTGCTAAAATGTGATAGGTGGGAGTGTATTCTTTTGATTTCATAAATAAAATTCCCATAATATTTTATACTGTTGAACAAAGTTATAAATTTTATAAAAAAAGTGCCACGAAATTTCATTACAAAAATCGATGAAAACACCAATTAAAATGGTGTTTACTTTTAGGCATATGTGTTTTAATGCTGTCGATAATAGAAACGTTAGTTAAAGTTTTTTTACAGCGGTTGTGTTTTATATATCATATCCCTAAAAGTATGCACTGAGAAATGCTGAAAAATTAATAAGTTTCGATAATTTTCTAGTACAGATTTGACTTTTATTTGGAATGATTGGTTAATTAAAAAAACGGTAAACTATGGCCCCCTATTTTTTTTGCAAATATTCAGCTAACATATTAGGCTTTAGTTATTTAGATAGATGTAAGTACTGATTTACATCTATCACAAACTGCAAAAATTAAATCTGTGTTTTCGAAAATTTTGAAAAATGAAAATTTGTATATGGGCTTTGCGCGTGGCACATAAATTTTTAATATAATTGAGGACTCAAATGCAAGCACTTGCCGTAATTTTTATTGACATAGATATGAAAATGAGGAAATTACAACGATTTTTTATTTTACGTTATATGGGAGGTAGGCGTGGTTGTGGGCGGATTTGAACAAAAACTAGTTTTTTCTCTAATTTAGCAATATGAGAGATGCGTGCGAAATTTCAAAGCCCTAGCTCGATTCCTTCTAATTTTTGCCGCGGCTTGTATGAAGAAATCTCACTGTGTGGCGTACCATGGCACACAGTTTGTCAAGTTGTCGATATTTTGCGCACAAAGTTTGGTAAGCGTGTTATCAGCCGTCTTGGCGATGTCAACTATTCGCTTCGTAGATGTGATTTGACCCCTTTAGACTTTGTTCCTGTGTGGTGCCATTAAAGATGAATGCTATGAGAATAATGCAGAAACTATGCCAATATCGTCAGATTGAGTCAGAAATGTTTCCTTCTATAGCGCCACACGGGCAAAACTGTACCATGCTATGTCAGAGCTTGGACACCCTGCAAATCTGAGGCGCATTTGTAGCATGACACTGACCGACACGAAATCTTGGTAAAGATCCCACCGAACCATTAAATGCGAGGCGAGGCATCAGACAGTGCGACACCCTATCATGCAATCTCCTCAACATATTAAATGAGATCATCTTGAGAAAAGCTGAAGCCATCCCGAAATATGCTACCAACACATGCAGCTAGCGTACACTGACGATTTGTACATCATTGGACGAAATCTGTGAGTCGTAGATATTCGAATCAAAGTAGCGCGTTTACGTTGGCTAGGTCATGCCAGTAGAATGAACTAAATGAACCAGTGCGAAACATATTCGAATATGAACTCGAAAGGCATCGACTTCACTGGAAAGGCCAGGTGAAATTTCGGCTGCGAGAGCTTGGTGTTACCAGCAGGATGAGAAAAACTAAATATCGAGATGGTTCGAATAGACTTCCCTGGAAAGGCCAGGTGAAAGGTTGGCTTCGAGAACATGGTGTTACCAGCAGCAGGAGACAAACTAAAAATCGAAATGGTTGGAGAAAGATGTCATTCTCAATTTGTAAGGCCTTGAACCCCTCTGGGTTGTTAGAGGCCGCTTAAGTAAGGAAGTATTTTCCTCTAATATTTCAAAGTGTCCTACATGCTGAAAAATCTGTATTTTTGTTGTTGTTTGGATGCAAATATAAAGTGTGTTTGGAGCTTGTCGCAAATATACTATACTTGTGTCCAAGCACATTGTGTTTGCTATTCAATATTACACGTTTGGGACACAATGATTAATATGTTATAATATATGTGTTTGCAACCCATATGTATTTATGTTTGTGATACAAATACAGCTGTGTTTGTTGCACTGTCTATGCTCTCTCGAGAGCAAGAGAATAAAAGAGAGACACCGAGAGAGTCTATCTTGTAAGTGTGTATCTGTTGTTTGCATTATACTCTCAGTCAGTGAGTCATAAATATTCCTGAATGTGCGTGTATTTATTTTGCCTGATGTATTGCGTTTTAGTTTTAGTCGTCAATGTTTCGTCGTTAATGGTTCATCGGACAGAGGATTTGAAAAGACCTTGATCAGTGAAAAAAGAATAAACGTAGGCTCGGACGGTTAATTGGTTTGTGATGTTACTTTGGTTTTTGTGTATGTGTTTCTTATATATGTATGTGTACTACCAAAGTGAGAAACGATTTTGTGGAAAGAAACTGGAAAGGGCAGCAACGTTTAAATAAGTGCAATAAAAAAACACAAGTAATCAATCCACCCGTGTCTTGCATGAACTTGATTTATATATAAATATTTGGCTTGTGTACCAAATAAATGTAAAAAGGGCCGTTTTAAATCTATTAATTTTTGTTTTAATTATTTATAAATGTGGATATATGTTGTTAAAATTAATTATAATTGATGAGGACAACAAGCTTTTTTGCTGTCCTTTAATGCCAATATACGTTGAGGACAACCTATTTGTCCTATGGTGCCACTTGGAAGTGTGTAATGTGCATTCCTTTAATGCACATTAATCCCTGCAAATGAAAAACCAAGTTAATTTTCTATTTTTTTTCTTAATTTTATTTGTTTTCCAAAGTAATTTGGATTATTAACAAAAAACAACTTGTTTTCTCAAATGCTACAAAACAACTGAATTCAATATTGTACTGCAACTCCAACGGCCAGCTGATGTGAGCCACAGCAAAAACAATTTGCTTTATTTATGTACATTGTATTCGTATGTATATAGGGCTAGGTCAACGACCTGTTTCAAGGCCTTTACAATTCCCCTTTCGCGGGTTACATACATACGTTTTGCATCTCCATCACATAGCACCGTCACCAATGTGTGTGTTTACGTTGATCTCAATTGATCTGCACCTTCAGACTTCTGGGCTAAATCGCAACAACAAAAACCAGCGACCAAAGAATTAGCAAATAATGCAAATAATGAGTAGTGACGTCACACATGTCTATCCCCATATTCATATACGTGTACGTGTGGTTGACTGCTGTAAGTTGGGCGCTAAGCATTAGGAATGTTTGGTGATGGTTGCCGAAAACAGGTTTTAGAAGCAAAGGGCATATCATCGATGACACAATTAGAATGCATATGAATGTTTGTTTGTACGTTCGGTTGTGTTATTGTTGGACCAAAATAAATATTGAATATGAGCGACGATCAACAGAAGAAACTGATGAAGTGGATTTGTATTATACTGCGATTGTCAAAAATAAGTACAAAGTCCTAAACATCCTCCCCCCTTGAAAGTTATGCTTTCAAATCAGGTGGACCCTTTACCTCATCGTCAAGCGGCAACTTACATATTTTTGCTACAGCTCGTTTGAAAACACTATTGGCTGTTTTGACGGTCACAACTATTACGTTTCCGTCTCTTCCTGTGGTAACTTCGATGACTCTTGCTAGAGGCCACTTCAGCGGGGGGGCGTTTTCATCCCTGAGTACCACTAGATCGTTTACATTGATGTTTGGGTTTTTTGTGTTCCATTTTGGCCTTTGCTGTAGCGTATTTAGGTATTCATGTGACCACCGATGCCAGAATTGTTGCTGTATCCATTGGGCTATTTGATGTTTTTTAAGCAACGATGTGTTGTTAGTGGGCAACGATGGAGTTGGAATGGTTTCTGCTGATCTGCCTAACAAAAAGTGCGACGGAGTAAGGGCCGTCAAATCATTTGGATCACTAGATATTTCAGTGAGTGGTCTGCTGTTTACAATGGCTTCAGCTTGGCAGCACAGAGTGTGTAAGTCGTCGTGATTTAAAATATGTGTGCCTATTGCTCGACGCAAATAATGTTTCGTTTGTTTTACCGCACTCTCCCATAAACCACCAAAATGCGGGGAGCGCGGTGGGATGAATTTCCATGTGATACCTTCATCACGGCAAGCTTGGACCACGTATGATTTGTGTTCCTCTGACAAAAATGCTTTCAGAAGATCACTCAGCTCCTTGTTAGCTCCAACGAAATTGGTGGCATTATCGGAGTAAATGATTCTGCATCGACCGCGTCGTGAGATAAAACGTTTTAGCGCAGATATGAATGCCGTTGTTGTCAGGTCCGGTACCAGTTCAATATGGACCGCCTTTGTGCTAAAACAAATAAAAATCGATAAGTAAACTTTAATTGGACCCTTTTTACGAATTTGTTGCGTCATCAACAGTGGACCACAGTAATCTATGCCACATACTTCAAATGGGAATGAAGGTCTGACTCGGTCTTGTGGCAAATCACCCATAAGTTGAGACTGAATTTTTGGTTTCATCCGGAAACATAATATGCATTTGCTTAACACATTTTTTATAACATTTCGTGCATTTACGATCCAAAATGTGTTTCGAATAATATTGTGTAGCGTTAATGTCCCAGCATGGAGGTTCTTCAAGTGAAAATAGAATATTAAAGACTTGACAAATGGGTGTGACGATGGGAGCAGCAGTGGGTGTTTTGCCGCAAAGGGCAACGAAGCGTTTTCTAAGCGACCTCCTACTCTAATTATGTTGTTGTGCATGAATGGGGACAGCTTTAGGAGCTTATTTCGGGATGCGCTTAGTTTTCGTCCATTTAACAGCTGTTTTAATTCTTCTTTAAAATGAATGAACTGAATTGACCGACAAATTGTAATGAGAGCTGCTTGCATTTCTTCTGTTGTGATGCTGCCAGTTTCTGTCTCTTGTTTTCTGCAAATAGAAATAAATCTGTTAAGATAGGCAAACTTTTCAGTAATCTTTTGTAATCATTAACAAATTTGTGATCTGCAATAAAATCGCTCGTGACATTGACGGCTAGAACTGTTTTAGAAGTTCTTGCTTCAACGTTTGTTTCTTCGAGGGGAGTGTTTATAGACGGCCAGTGAGACTTTGGGTTTTGCAGAAAATCAGGGCCGTTGAACCACAATTCATTGTTGGTGATCTTTTCAACTGTAGTTCCACGGGAGAGAAAATCTGCTGGATTAAACGATGTAGGTATGTGACGCCATTGTGAACCTTTGGTGAGATTCTGAATTTTTGTGACTCGGTTGGCCACAAATGTGGTCCATCTTGATGGTTCTCCTGATATCCATGCGAGTGTAATTGTACTGTCGGACCAACATATGATTTCCTTGGGTGGTGATGGTAGGGTGCCAATCACAGATGGTAAAAATTGTGCTAGTAGCAGCGCGGCACATAACTCCAAACGAGGTAAACTAATTTGTTTTATTGGGGCTACTTTGGACTTGGCACATAAGAGCTTTGAGTGTGTGATACCATTGACTGAAGTAACAGCATAGAAGCATGCACCGTAGGCCTTTGTGCTGGCATCTGAAAAGGCATGAAGTACAGTTAAATGATTGTACGGAACAAACCTGGGTATTTTGATTTTGTTAGCTTTCTCGAGTTGGTATTTAATCTCCTCCCAGTGATGGTATACGTCCTGTGAAACACTCTCATCCCATTTTAATTTGAGCGACCATAACATTTGCATCAATATTTTGCATTTCACAATTACGGGGTTCAGCAATCCTAATGGGTCGAAAAAAGAACATGTATGTGACAAAATTTGTCGTTTAGTGGTTCTCTTTGCTGGTGACTGCTTATTGTAGTGAAAACTATATGCATCTTCATTTGGGGACCACTTAAGTCCCAACGTCTTGATATAGGGGGTGTTGTCGACTGTAACTATTTCTTCTCTATCTTCTGGAGAAATAGTTTTCATTATTTGCGGGCAATTAGAAGCAAACTTTCGTAGAGGGAACCCGGCGCTTGCTAAGACTTGGACCACTTGTTGTTTTATTTCACACAGGGCTTCTACTGATGAGGCGCCTGTCATTAAATTATCAACATAAAAATCCTTTCTTACCACTGCTGCTCCAATTGGAAAACGATTTTCTTCATTTTGAGCTACCTTTTGAAGGCATTTTGTTGCCAGATATGGGGCACTGCTTGTTCCATATGTTACTGTTTGTAACTCAAAAATTCTTGGGTTTTCTGAACTGCTATTTCTCCATGATATTGACTGCCATGGTGCATCACGTTTGTCCACAAGCACTTGTCGATACATTTTAGCAATGTCTGCGACCAATACGTGTTTGTGAAATCTGAATCTGCTTAATATGTTGAAAATTGTATCTTGTATAGTGGGGCCAACACAGAGTACATCATTCAGTGATTTGCCACTGCTCGTTGTACATGAAGCGTCAAATACTACGCGTAGGCGAGTAGTGGAACTATCAGGTTTGACCACACAGTGGTGTGGTATAAAATATCGACCCTTTGGAGCGCCATGATCCACTAAATCCATGTGTTGAAGTTGAATATATTCACTCATGAATCGTTTATAGTCTTCTTCTAAAGGCTTATTTTTGGGCAATTTGTTTTCTAAATATGAGAGCCGCCTTTGAGCAATGTTCAAAGAGTCTCCTAGACGTGACGGATTACCTTTAAATGGCAGTCGAACGACGAATTTGTTGGTTTTGGGACACCTTGATGTGGTTCTTTCAAAATAGTCCTCACAATATTGCTCCTCCTCTGACAGTGGCAACTCTTCTGGCGCACTGTTTTCTATTTTCCAAAATTGTTCCATTGCTTCGTTTAAAGGGGCTTGAGTTGACACCATAAACGACTTGTAACTTGCAGGCATTGATTTTTCAGACACACCTTTCGATTTCTGTGCACCTGGTATAAGCGACGAGAACGAGCCTGCGACTACCAATCCTAGATGAGTTTTTTGCAATGTAAGGGTATTTGCTCCTTGCATTTGGCCCCCAAGCAGGAGACGATAAAAGATTTGGGTGCCAAGAAGCAGGTCTACAGGGCCTGGTCTGTTGAAGCACTCATCTGCGAGCCGTATGTTACCTGGCAAATTCCACTCTGATATGTTGATCTTTGTATTGGGCTGGTGAGAGGTAATAGAAGGCAGAATGATTGCGTCAATGTCAATACAAAACTCACCCACTAAGGATTTAAGGCTAAAGGAGCACATTTGTCGAGCAACTGCTGTGGTTTCACCAATTCCATTGATTTCAATGTTTATTCTTTTGCGAGGTAGTCGGAGATGTTGTACCATCCGTTCGGTAACGAAGTTTAGCTGCGACGCAGAATCTAGCAACGCTCTACCCACAGTCTCAATACCCGATGGGCTACACAAGTTGACAAGGGCTGTACCTAACAACACGTCACCTTTTACCTGCGATACTTTTAGGGCTACTGGTGGTTGCGATGGGGTGAACATTGGAATTGGGTTTTCTTCATCCTTTAGTGGTTGTGGTGGTGCCGAAACCGCATTTGACTGTCCTCGGTGAAGAAGTGTGTGGTGGCTTGATCGGCAATTTTGACATCTGTTGGCTGATGGACATTTATTTGCGATGTGCTTTGCTGAAAGACAATTCAAGCATAATTTTTTTGATCGTACCAGATTATACCTTTCGAAATTGTTGAGGCTCTGAAACTTTGTGCATTTAAATGCACTGTGTGAAGGGCTTTCGTCACACAGCAGACATTTTGATGGATGCTTTTCAGCAACGACAAAAGTAGACTGAGAATGATTCGATTTGAAAGACGAGCGTGAACGACTACTTGCCGTGGTGTTATGATGATGCGCCAATTTTGCAGGTTTTCGTAGGGTAGATTCGATAATGTCCATTGTCTTACAACGACGCTCCAAAAATGAGGCAAGATTATCCCACGTTGGTAGTTGAAAGATATCTGAACTTTCTCCACTCCATTTTAGAGCCACTTCTTCTTCCCACTTACTCTGAGTCTCGCTGTCTAATTTTGAAACTATTAAATGAAGAATAAATGCATTTGAAATTTGAGTATCAGACGCTAACGACTGAATTGCTCGCAAATTTGAATTTGTACAGTCGATGAATTCTCTTAGGGTGTCCATAGATGGGTTTTGAACCTTTTCTATAGAAAATATATCTGTTATGTGTGATTGAAATACGTACCGTTTGTTGTCGTATCTTTCTTTGAGCATACTAATTGCTAGGGTGTAGTTTTCAGGTGTTATGTCGAGCGACTGTATTACCCTTGCAGCTTTATCTGTGAGACACGAACGAAGATATTGAAATTTTGCCAGCGGTGACAGCTCACTGTCTTCATGTGCAAGTACTTTAAACATATTGAAGAACTCCAGCCATTCCCTATGAGTGCCACTGAACTTACTTAGTTGTAATTTTGGTAGATAGGACGTCTTATTTACGGGAGCTTGGAACTGGTTTACTCGATGCGTACTTGTCATGAATGACTCTTGAGCCTGACGAAACGTTGCCATTTTTTCCATAAATCTTGATTTTATTTCAAAATATGCCTGTTCCGCATGGTCACGATGATTTTCGTAGAACTGAGACTCGTCCAAAGTTTCCAATTGTGACTGTATGTGATCGAATGCCTCGAACTGTCGCTCCAACATTGACACTTTGACCTCTAATTGAGGCAGCGACATTGAGTCAAGCGCTGACACGTTAAAAAACTCCGACTGCAGCTTTTTCAGGACCTGTTCCCTTTGTAGAACCTTTGTCCGAACTCTGTTGTCTGTTGGCGGTGGTGTAATAAAATCCCTATCTTTATCAGAGCCACTTGCCGCTTCTTCGAATGACATGATGATGTTTTGGTGAACTGATGGGTGCTATGTGATGACGAAATGAGATGGTGTGCGATTTGGATGACTTGAGAGAGAACCACTGAACGTTTTGACGATCAATGGAACCTAATCCTGTCTGGATATTCTGGAAATCCCGACAATCCGGTTCGAAGGACCAAAAATGATGAGGACAACAAGCTTTTTTGCTGTCCTTTAATGCCAATATACGTTGAGGACAACCTATTTGTCCTATGGTGCCACTTGGAAGTGTGTAATGTGCATTCCTTTAATGCACATTAATCCCTGCAAATGAAAAACCAAGTTAATTTTCTATTTTTTTTCTTAATTTTATTTGTTTTCCAAAGTAATTTGGATTATTAACAAAAAACAACTTGTTTTCTCAAATGCTACAAAACAACTGAATTCAATATTGTACTGCAACTCCAACGGCCAGCTGATGTGAGCCACAGCAAAAACAATTTGCTTTATTTATGTACATTGTATTCGTATGTATGTTAACACCAAAAATGTTTGGTGGGTCAATAACCAATAATGCTGACGCTGTTAAGCGTGCCACAATTGGAGCAACGATCGCAGACGTTGTGCCATAAGTAATATCAAACAATGCTGACGCTGTTAAGCGTGCCACAATTAGAACAACGACCCCAGAGGTAATTTACGTTATGCCAGCAGTCAACGCGACGGTGCACATTTTGCGACGTCATCATTAGTTGGTAAGGTAGTTATCATTAAGAATTTTGTAATTAATTTAAGTCAGTTCATTTTGAATCATTAAATAAAGAAGTCGCTCCTCTAAGCAGCGCAATACAGGAATAAACTTTAATCTTGTTAATTGGCGCCCAACTAAATCAAGTACCCGAACAGGCTACAAGTGCAACTAAATCAAGTACCCGAACAGGCTACAAGTGCAACTAAATCAAGTACCCGAACAGGCTACAAGTGCAACTAAATCAAGTACCCGAACAGGCTACAAGTGCAACTAAATCAAGTACCCGAACAGGCTACAAGTGCAACTAAATCAAGTACCCGAACAGGCTACAAATTCAACACAATCAGCAGGAAGAGACCGTAGGACCTTCAACTGAGAGCAGCTGTGAAAAATTGACCCCTGAGTACCAACAAAGAAAAAGGATTCTGTCGACCTTCCGGCTCCCAGTATGCTAGCAATTATTTTAGTGTGAGTATAGTGATAAGTGACTAGAAGCCACTACGAATCCTACGGGACCCTCTAGCGGCAGTAAGAAAATTGTAAAAACCAATCCTGTGTAGTTTAAACATAATAAATAAGTGATTAAAAATAAAATATTCAAAATATAAAAGAAAAGAAAAATATAAAATGGCAAACCCAAGCAATTTAGTGAGACCCCCTATCCTAAACATCCAAAATCCTCCCATACCCCAAATTCAACCTAACGTGAACGCGATTGATATCGACGCGATAAGGCAAATGTGTGCAGAACAATCCCGAAATGTAGTCAGGCAAATTCTAAATCCAAACGCAGATATTTCGGGAATAGACCAAGACATAGAGGAAAGATATAGGGGAAATCTTACCGAACTGGACAAAATTCCAGACGTGGTTAGGTGTCTTAGGGAATTCTCTGGCAACCAATCCGAGTATAGCTCCTGGAAAAAGAGCGTCGAAAGAATTTTAAAACTATATGAATCCTATAAGGGAACGCCGAAATATTTCGGTATCCTCAACGTTATCAGAAATAAGATTATTGGCAGCGCTGACGCCGCCCTAGAATCTTACAATACTCCTCTAAACTGGGAATGCATTTCCCGCTGTCTGACACTGCATTATGCAGACAAAAGGGATTTGTCAACCCTGGAATACCAAATGATATCTATTGTACAAGGCAATTGTACTATACAAGAATTTTACCAGGTGGTATACTCCCACCTGTCTCTAATAACAAATAAACTCTCCAGTATGGAGATGGGACGTGAATCGTTAGATATTCTAACACAAACCTATAGGGACAAAGCGCTGGATACATTTATCAGAGGACTTAAAGGTGATTTGCCCCGTCTTCTGGGAATAAGGGAACCCACAGACCTTCCTCAAGCTCTGCATTTGTGTCTCAAATTAGAGAACCAACAATATAGAGCACAGTATGCAAATTCCCATGCAAAAACCGAGAAATCTCAACAGCAACCTCCACCTCGTAAGAACTATAATCCGAAATATATTAATCCAAATCAAGGATTTATTCCACAATCCTTCAATCAAATACCTCAAGGGTATTTTAACCAAAACCAGCCATCAATATCTCAACAACAATTCTTTAACCAGATGCCTCAACGGCAATATTATCAAAATGGCTATGGTTTCGCTCCCCAACGTCCAACGGCACCGAAGCCGCAAGCCAAACCAGAACCAATGGATGTAGATCAATCCATGCGATCGAAAGCGGTCAATTATATGAATAGGCCGGTGCAGGATAACAAGTTTGTAGGAAAAAGACCTACCAATCAATCAGCACAGGTTCATCAACCAGCGAAAATACAAAGGAATTTTCACCTCCAAACAGATGCACCTCAAAACGATTCAAATGAAGAAAACTATGCATCGGAAATGTACAATTATGAAAATGATCAAGAATTACAACCATTAGATGAATATGTTAATGAATATAACACCTTCAATCAAGAGGATGAACAGAATGAAACACAGGAATTCATTGATATTCATTTTTTAGGCTAACAAGCTCGTCCCTACCATATATCGAGTGTAGGACGAGTTCAGGTCAAACACTAAAATTTTTAATTGACACGGGATCAAATAAAAATTATGTCCAACCCGAACTTATCAAAAACCCAATTCCAAATAATGAAACGTTTTACGCGAATTCTGTTGGTGGTAAAACCAAAATTACACACCATACGTTTATAGATCTTTTCCATACAAATTCTAATGGCACTAAATTTTTTCTGTTACCAACGTTGAAATCTTTTAACGCTATCCTGGGAAACGATAGCTTAAAGGAATTGAATGCGGTTATCTTTACTTCCGAAAATTATATGTTAATAGATAATAGAACAAAGGTGCTAATAAAGCAACAATACTCCCAATCCGTAAATACGATAAACATCAGGAACAACCATATGACCCAAAAACAAAAAGTCAACCTAGATTTAATTGTGAAGAGGTATGAAAAATTATTTAGTGACCCGAATGAGAAATTAACTGTCACCACGTCGGTCATGGGTGAAATACAAACCAAGGACGAAAATTCGGTATACTCACGGTATTACCCATATCCACTGCACCTAAAAGATGAAGTCGAAAGTCAGATTAAAGAATTATTGGATAACAATATAATACGACCATCTCGGTCACCATATAACTCGCCGATATGGATCGTACCGAAAAAGGCTGACGCCTCAGGGAAAAAGAAATATCGTTTAGTTATCGATTACAGAAAACTAAACGATGTTACTATACCTGACAAGTACCCAATCCCGAATATAAATGATATCTTGCCACAACTATCCAAAAGTAAATGGTTTTCTGTAATCGACTTGAAGAGTGGTTTTCACCAAATACCGCTAAAGGAAAGTGATATGAAAAAAACTGCATTCTCTGTGAACAATGGAAAATATGAGTTCACAAGACTTCCCTTCGGGCTGAAAAATGCCCCTTCAATCTTCCAAAGAGCTCTCGATGATATCTTACGTGAGCATATAGGGAAAATTTGTTTCGTCTACATTGACGATATCATCATTTTCGCAGAGGATGAAGAGACACATCTGAAAAACCTGCAAATAGTCTTTGAGACCCTACAAGGAGCAAATATGAAGGTCCAGTTGGACAAATGTGAGTTCCTAAAAAAAGAAGTAGAATTCTTAGGGTTTATCATATCAGATTCGGGAATTAAGACAAATCCGGAAAGAGTAAAAGCGATTCAAAATTTTCCGATTCCCAACACACTTAAAGATCTCAGATCCTTCCTCGGACTTGCGAACTTTTATAGACGTTTTATCAGGGACTATGCTAAAATAGCAAAACCCCTGACAATACTTTTAAGGGGGGAAAATGGACGCATGTCCAAACATGTTTCGAGTAAAATAAAAGTAGATCTTGACGAAGAGGCTTTAAATGCCTTCAAGAAATTAAAGAATACACTGATATCCGAAGATGTCTTATTAGCTTACCCAGACTTCGAAAAAGAATTCCAATTGACTACGGATGCCTCTAACTTTGCCCTCGGCGCTGTATTATCCCAGGATAATAGACCAATAATTTTTCTATCAAGAACTCTCCATAAGCCCGAAGAGCACTATGCGACGAACGAAAAGGAGATGCTCGCAATAGTATGGGCTCTCAAGTCTCTTAGAAATTATCTTTATGGCGCAGCCAAGATGAAAATCTTCACGGACCATTTACCTTTAACGTATGCGTTAAATAATAAAAACTCGAATTACAAACTGAAAAGGTGGAAGGCCTTTTTGGAAGATTACAAATATGAATTAATGTACAAACCTGGAAACACTAATGTTGTTGCAGACGCACTGTCAAGAATTCCACAGGAGGTAACACATATTAACTCCATGACAGCAACGCAACATAGTGATGAGAGCTCATCACAGAATCTAATCCAGTTTACAAATGCACCTCTAAATGCCTTCAAAAATCAAATCATAATATCTACCGGCAGTACAGCTTCCTACAAGTTTGAGATCGTTTTTCCCACGTACCATAGACATACAGTTTCAGAACAGGTTTTATCAAAGGATATTTTGGTTCATATTCTGAAGAAATATTTAAACCCTTCAGTAACGAACTGCATTAAAACTACAGACAAAATCCTTGGTGTGCTTCAGGAGATATTCGGACAACATTTCAGTCAATATCAAGTGAAATACACTAGGATTATGGTAATAGACCTCATAGGCGAGGAAGACCAGGAAAGGGAAATTATAACAGAGCATAACAGAGCCCATAGAAGCAGTTCGGAGAATAAGTCTCAAATTCTAACAAGATTCTATTTCCCACAAATGCACGCAAAGATTAAACGTTTAACAAAATTATGCAAAGTATGTAAAGAGAACAAATATGACCGCCATCCCAACAAAATTCCCATCCTCTGTACCCCTTCCTATCCCATGAAACCAATCAACTCCAAGCCCATCTCAATAGAATTAAACCCCGAGTAAGGAGATCGCTTAATTTTATAGGGTCTGCATGGAAATGGATTGCTGGTAATCCCGACCATGATGACTTCGAAATAATTAAACAAAAAATGAATAATGTTTTGCGAAATAATGATAGACAAGTAATTGTAAATAAACTATCTATAGATAATATGAATGCTCTAGCTCAAACAACTAATCAAATTGTAAAGTATTTCAATTCTCATGAAATAGTCAATGAATCGCAAGTATCAACTCTTAAATACAAAATAAAATTATTAAAAGAAGAACTTTTAAGTATTCAATATGCCATCCACTGGGCAAAAGCTGGAATAGTAAACTCATTCATTCTCACAAACAACGAAATAAATATTGTTAAACAAATTTTTGAAAAGGAAGCCATCCCTTATATTAATTTAGAAGAAGCATTCGAGTTCTCTGAAGTTAAAATAGCCTCCAGCAATAGTCATCTTATTTATATTGTTACCATACCAACTACCGATGTAAATTCATGTAATAAATTAATAGTTAAACCTACTAAATTTGGAAAATACGTTAATAAGATTCTGTATAACGAAGTATTGTTATGTAACAACTCAACTTTTGGCATAAAGTACCCCTGTAAATCATACAATAAATTAACCATCTGTAATAGTATTAATGTTGAAAATATAAATAATGATACCTGCCTAACAAATTTACTGAGAAGTCACACTTCAAATTGCACATTAATAGACAATGCCGACATACCCACTGTTGAAGAAATTGTTCCTGGAATACTCCTACTAAATCAAATCAACGAAACTATTCATATTAACGAAGAACCACGGGATCTGACCGGAACCTACATTCTGCAGTACCATAATGCATCAATAGTTGTCAAAGACAAAACATATAACTATTTCCAAATGATGGATGTTCAACCTTTACCACCTATTTTACAGCCTAGATTACCTGGATCAACGATTGAGAAAACGCTTACCTTACAATCAGTAAAAGAACTTCACCTCAAGAATACCGAAGAAATCGGCCTCCTAGATGTCAAGAACAGATGGACTTCAGGAATTAATTTTGGATTATCCACCATTATCATACTATTCGTAGTGATGCTTGTGAGAGGAAGAAATCAAACAAGCAAAGAAATTGTAACCACTATACCAGCAGTACACCTCTCACTCCCTGAAGTTGCCACCACAAATTTTATGGAATCGCAACAGACCCCAAGATTGTCCCAAATACCATATTTCTAAAATGTCACGATCGAGGACGCTCATAATTAAAAGGGGAGGTGTTAACACCAAAAATGTTTGGTGGGTCAATAACCAATAATGCTGACGCTGTTAAGCGTGCCACAATTGGAGCAACGATCGCAGACGTTGTGCCATAAGTAATATCAAACAATGCTGACGCTGTTAAGCGTGCCACAATTAGAACAACGACCCCAGAGGTAATTTACGTTATGCCAGCAGTCAACGCGACGGTGCACATTTTGCGACGTCATCATTAGTTGGTAAGGTAGTTATCATTAAGAATTTTGTAATTAATTTAAGTCAGTTCATTTTGAATCATTAAATAAAGAAGTCGCTCCTCTAAGCAGCGCAATACAGGAATAAACTTTAATCTTGTTAATTTGTATATAGGGCTAGGTCAACGACCTGTTTCAAGGCCTTTACAATTCCCCTTTCGCGGGTTACATACATACGTTTTGCATCTCCATCACATCGCACCGTCACCAATGTGTGTGTTTACGTTGATCTCAATTGATCTGCACCTTCAGACTTCTGGGCTCCATCGCAACAACAAAAACCAGCGACCAAAGAATTAGCAAATAATGCAAATAATGAGTAGTGACGTCACACATGTCTATCCCCATATTCATATACGTGTACGTGTGGTTGACTGCTGTAAGTTGGGCGCTAAGCATTAGGAATGTTTGGTGATGGTTGCCGAAAACAGGTTTTAGAAGCAAAGGGCATATAATCGATGACACAATTAGAATGCATATGAATGTTTGTTTGTGCGTTCGGTTGTGTTATTGTTGGACCAAAATAAATATTGAATATGAGCGACGATCAACAGAAGAAACTGATGAAGTGGATTTGTATTATACTGCGATTGTCAAAAATAAGTACAAAGTCCTAAACAATAATAAATAATACATATATCTTGAAATCAAAGAATAATTCTTTCTAAAAATTATTATATTTGGTAGTAAATTCGCATATGTTTCCACGTAAGTATATGTAGTTTTGGGGGAAACACGCGAATGCTTCCATGTAAGTATATAGATGTTTGGGATGAAGAACGCATATGTTTCCAGCATACATATTTGTTAGTAAACATGATACTGTTAGCATGTAAACACAAGTAAACCACAAGAGACTTGCAAACATATGAATATTTGGAGTGTGTTCCAAACATATACATGCTTCCTGCAGAATATGTTTGGGAAAATATGTTAGATAGGCGGTTATTTTAATTATTATACAAGTAAGTTTGGGACTTGCAAACATATGAATGTTTGGAGTGTGTTCCAAACATATACATGCTTCCTGCAGAATATGTTTGGGAAAATATGTTATTTTTCAGCGGGTATACTTATATATGAAATTTTGCCCATATTTGGAACAGTTTTCTAAATTGAGCTCCAATGGTCCGACAAACTTACAGAAATAGGAGAGCAACCGCGATGACGACAACTGCAATTAGTTACAATGCGAAAAAGAGGGCCACTGGCCTAGAATGCTAAGGCGCTGATGAGAAGAGTCACAAACTTCGAAACGATCGTCCACCAACGTGAGTTCAAATTCTGGAGCCGACTGTTTGCATTTGTTCTAATTGCAGAAAAATCCCCGATCTGCACAGCTCAAAGGAAAGCGAAAAATATTCTTCTAAGAAATAATTTCAGATCGAATTATGTATAATTAACAATTATATTCTTTACATTGGGAGGCCTTAATGGGAACCGATCTTTCCATCACAAGATAAATGTAAAAGATAACTTAAACTTCAAACAATTGGTGTTGGTTTTTTAAAAATTACTGGGGTAACCGATATTTTATCAAATACTTTCGTCAGACTACCTCGCTCAGTATACTACCGAAAAAGTAGTGTCAATCTGAAGACAATTTTGTTGGTGCTCAGTATATAGCTGCTTATAGCCGGTATACAAAAAACTAAAGATTTTTCAACAATATTTACTTACTTACTTATCCGGTCTCGGACAACCCCGGGGGGTCAGGGACCTTACAAAAGGAAGATAACATATTTCGCCAACCAGTTCGATCTTTTGCTTTATCTCTCCAGTTGGCAATACCAAGTGTACGCAGGGATTCGTCAACCTGATCCCTCCAGCGGAGTCTTGGTCTTCCTGTTTTTCGTCTTCCTTCGAGTTCGGTTTCGAAAACCCTTCGCGCTGGTTCATCTTCATCTATTCTACTGACATGGCCTTGCCACCGCAATCGCGTTATCTTGATCCGCTTAACTATGTCAATGTCAGGATAAAGCTCATACAGCTCTTGATTCATGCGTCGCCGATACTCGCCGTTGTGCACTATAGGGCCATACATTTTTCGGAGTATTTTTCTCTCGAAGACTCCTACAGATGTTTCGTCTGCTTGCGATAGGACCCAGGATTCTGCGCCATAAAGCAAGACAGGTTGAATGAGAGTCTGGTACAGCTGGACTTTTGTTACTCGAGAGAGGTCTTTATCTCTAAAGTGCTTGCTTAGCCCAAAATAACATATATTCGCAAGCACAATTCTCCGCTTGATTTCAAGGCTGACGTTGTTGTTTTTGTTTACGGCAGATCCGAGGTATATAAATTCGTCCACTACCTCGAAGTTATAACGGTTATCAACGTTCACGCTTTGGTCTAATCGCGTGGAGGCCCTGATCGTTGAAACCATTAATTTTGTCTTGTCCTCATTTACCGTCAGACCCTCTTTTGCTGACTCCTTCTCAATTCTCGAAAAAACCGCAGTAACTTCTCTAATTGTGCGCCCAATGATATCTATATCATGAGCACACGCGAGCAGCATGTGACTTTTGCTGCTGATGGTTTTATTCATGTTGACTGCAGCTTTTCTCGTAATGTTCTCCATTAAGATGTTAAAGAGATCACACGATAGGGTGTCGCCTTGCCTGAGGCCTCGCTTAGTTTCGAAAGGTTCGGTAAGATCCTTACCAACTTTCACTGCGGATTTGGTTTTCATCAAGGTCATCCTGCAAAGGCGTATGAGTTTTGCAGGAATACCAAGCTCAGACATTGCTTCAGAGAGTTTCTCCGTATCGGACTATCGAAGGCCGCTTTATAATCGATAAATAGATGATAGGTGTCGATTTGTTTTCCGTGTGTCTTCTCCAGAATTTGACGTAGCGTGAAAATCTGGTCAGTTGTCGATTTTCCAGGCCTAAAGCCACACTGGTATGGTCCAATCAGGTCAGCGATAATTGGTTTTAGTCTTTCGCAGATCATGCTTGATAGAACCTTATATGCTATGGATAAAAGGCTTATTCCACGGTAGTTGGCACAGATACTCGGGTCACCTATTTTAAATATGGGACATAGTACACTGAGACTCCAATCCCCGGTCATGCATTCATCTAACCAAATTTTGCTAATGAGCTGATGCGTGCACCTTATCAGCTCATCGCCGACAGCCTTAAACAACTCCGCCGGTAATCCATCGGCTCCTGCGGCTTTGTTGTTTTTAAGCCGGGCAATAGCTGTTCTGACCTCGTCTTGGTTAGGGGGGGGGGGGGCAATCGACGTCGTCGTCCAATTGTGACCGATTGTCCCATCGTCATTGGAAATCTCAGGTACTAGTAGCGCGGAGAAATGCTCTCTCCATATTCCCAAAATGCTCTGCACATCTGCGACGAGGTTTCCGTCCTTGTCTTTAGAGAAGGGGGGCCCTGAACCATGTCCATTAGTTCCGTTTTTAACTTTTTGGTAGAATTTTCGGTCTTCGTTCTTCCTTCTGTATGTCTCAATTTTCTCACTCTCGCGCTTTCTCCACTGCCGTTTCTTACGCCTAAAGAGACGGTTTACCTCCTTTCTCTTCTCCCTATACCGCTCAGTTGCAGCTCGCGTTGCAATTGACTGAAACATAACATACGTGCAGCGTTCTTTTCGTCATTTGCTATGCGACACTCTTCATCGTACCACGGTTTATTGCGAAGCGGTTATTTGAAACCAAGTACGGTTGTTGCGGCAGTTTTTATAGAGTCGGAAATGGGTTTCCACTGCGCATCAGGATCATCACCAGGAGGGGGTGGTTTCTGTGCCAGAAGTTGCGAGAGCTTCCTTGAGTAGGCTGTGGCTACCTCTGGTAATTGCAGCTTTCCGATGTCCAGCTTCCTCTGTGTCTGGTTTCGTACGATTTTCGCTCTACTTAATCTTATGCGAACCTTTGCTGGTACCAGGTAGTGATCAGAATCGATGTTAGCTCCTCTGATCACTCGTACGTCCATGCCTTCCATCAATTGCCACGTGATCAATTTGGTTCTTAGTTCTTTGATCAGGGGATACCCAAGTAGCCTTGTGGATGTCTTTATGCTGGAATCTTGTACCACTAGTGACCATGTTTTTGCCGCGGCAAAGTCAATCAGTCTCATACCGTTGTCGGAACTGTCAGCATGTAGACTGAAATTGCCAATAGTTGGATTAAACACATTCTCCCTTCCTAATTTGGCATTAAAATCTCCTAGTACAATCTTAATGTCATGGCCAGGGCAGCGGTCATACGTTTCCTCTAGGAGCTCATAGAATATGTCTTTGGCATCATCATCTTTCTCTTCTGTCGGGGCATGCACACAAATTAGGGAAATATAAAAATTTCGCTTTTATGCGAAATTTCGCTAACAATACTACTATACTACTACCAATATAAACTGATATTATTGTATGATAGAATAAAATTAGTCGCTTTAAGAATGTCTGTGAATTTTCTCAAACTACCTCGGTGCTGACAAGAAACACTTCAATATTCTCTGACGTCTGTATCCCATTTTGTGATGTAATATGTTTAAACCATCAATTTCACATCTCCCACCATTTCCACAATATACAGCGCCACTAAAGTGCTATTCAAAAATTTAAACAGAGAACTAAAAATATCATCTGTTTTTCTTGCCATTAAACGCGTACGTCTATCACGTCCGTAGCACTAAAAATTCCACTAGTGCGTCTTCGCTCTGAGGCCCATTGCAACACAGAAAAAATACAAATCCTATTCAATGACAAACCTTGTTTGGCCATTTACATTTTTTACTAATTTTGCGCCAGAAAATAAATTGATAATATTAATTATCAAATTGTAAATTCAAGCACTGGCTCTAATTTAAAAACAAATAAAACGTAGTAAGATATATTTACTAAACAAAATAATTGAAAAAATTATTATTGTTATTATTCTAACTAACAAGTTTTCCAATTTCAATTAAATACATTAATTGAAATTTCATTATCAATTGCATTATCAATTTTTTAATTCATTTAATTATATATGTTAATAAACTGAGTACGATGTTCAATTTAGAATCTTAGTTAAACGAATTTAAATAATAAAGAAAAGTTCTGACCCAAATCAATTAATCATTTATTTGTCAAGTACACATAATATTAAATTCACATTTATATTCACTAAATTATTTCAAATCTGACGACTCTACCTGCGCGGGAGTGATTTACATAGAATGTACATACCCAATGGGAAAACACATGCAACAAAAATATTTATAAAAAAATATTATCAAATAAACAGAAAAATAAATATGTAGTCATATTTATAGAAACACTCTGGCATTTCCAACGATAACATTTGCTCAAAGGAAATACGCATAAAGTCACTAGACGCCACTGATATCAATTGCACTTTAACAATAAACACGCACAACGGGTTTTTGCTTTTCAACTTTGCAATGCAGCAAATGCAGTCGCGGTTTTGACTGCTTCGCCTTTTGTGAAACTTGCAATAGAAAAAGAATAAGAGGGTTTATTTTTGAAACTCTTGACTGTAGTATTTATGTTTGTGTTGGTATTTTAATATTTAAATTTACACCTGACATTATTTACATTCCACCTTGACATTTTACGCAATGTTCCCTAACAACGTGTTTTGTAAATAGATCTCATTTTCTTTAACTTTTATATTAGACAAGACATAATCGCGTTGTTTTTTTTTGGCTGAAGGCACATACACATATCATCAGCAACATGATGCATGATGTTGTTACGGAAATCCACTTAAATACAATAAGATGCGAATATGCAAAGAAGATACTGCTCCATACGACAAATTCGTTATAAATATTAATAATGCCAAAAGCTTAGATGGGTTGTAATGTGTGTATTAAGTATGTAAAATGTGCTAATCTACGAAAGTTATTCAAGTTTGCTAAAGCAACTGTAACGAAATGAACGTCAGATACATAATTTAGTTGTAGCATAATGCGAAGTAACATGTCAAGGTCCCATAAAAATGTGCTTCATAATCTACACGCATTATAAGGAAGAGATGTGAAAGTACAATATTATTTTGTCGTTTGTATTTTAATTAAATGTTAGATAAGCTTTGTTCCCGTAACTACTACTTTTTCTATTTTTGAAGATTTGTACCTATTAAACATCTGCATGAATGCTAAAAAACCTACCCATGAGTCACTCACTAACAGTTTTGGCATTCAATTCACTGAATTCACCGTCAATGAGAACCAATGAGTGAGAGCAAAAGAGACTCGAGTTTGTTAAAGCATGAATTTCCTCGAATTCGTCTAACTTGTAGCATTCACACAAACTATGATTCACACTCAGCACAACCCGAACTCATTGAATTCGTTTGGTTCGTTTGGTTCACACTCAGCACAACCCGAACTCATTGAATTCGTTTGGTTCTGTATGAACTTGTGTTGTAAATAACAACGTTGGCGCGAGTGAGGCCAGTACTTGTACGAAGTAGTGGTGAGATTCATTTTTTTTAATAAATGAATTCGAATTATAGAAAATCATTCACCTATCCGAATTATGCGATGAAATCTTATAAAAGAAAATAATTTTTTTTTTTTAATTCTTTATATTAACTTGTTTTCTCTGTTACTTTAAAAATTGTTCACTTTTTACTTATTAAAAAAAAATTAACTATTAAAAATCATTTTAGTTGAGTTGTTGTTGTCGTGTAAATTCAGAGATTTATGAAATACCTCGATTGTGCACAACTTCAATGGCTGTATAAGTTCATTCGAATTCACATCTGAATTCATGAATGATTTTTGAATTCATGAATCATCTGAATTCATGAATGATTTTTGAATTCGAGTGAACTCATGCTCAAGTCGCTACAAGCAACACAAAAAAAACAAACAACAAAGCATAAGTACATGCATGCAAAACTTTCAATGTAGTCGTGGCCATACATGACTATAGTGAATAACAATGACTCATCGTTCTGATTGCTAGTGGCCCTTAACTTTGTTGTTCGCTCTGTTACTGAATGTGAGTGAGTTCGAGTTCGATCGTTTTATGAGACGAATAAATACAATCTTCGTCTTCGCGAAGCACAACCAACTACAACACAACTTCAGTGGCTGAATTCATTGTAATTCATACAAAGGTCTTTTTAACTCATGAATTCAAAAATCATTCATGAATTCAGATGCGAGTTCGTTGTTTGAATGGACTCATGCAGATGTTTAGTACCTATTCGCTTATGGTGTCTGTGGCAGAATGGCAACAATGTTTTTGAAATTCGAAACGGTAGAAAACAATAGTTCAAGTGAGTGAAGGAAGTTAATAACGGTTGTAACTAGCAATGACACCAACCTTGTTGGGGAGCATGAGTGGACGTGTCTCGGAAACGGAAGTAGTGGCACTGATCATAAGTATACGACAAGTAGTAGTCTGTAAGCCTTGATATCCAACTCTACCCTCACTTTTTCAAATTCGACTTGTGAGTGGGAGTAGTCGAACTTTAATAATGTTGGTAATTTGTTCAGATACCTAAGTCCCCGGTTGTATAATGAGCCTAAATATGAGAAAACAAACAAAATCTCTCGTACAAATAGTTTCTAGGAAACATATTTTTGAAGATACTTAAAATTGGCACCACGCCATTGTGAAAATTGGGCAAAAATCCTGTGTTTGTTAAAGATTAAGCACAATCTGGCATATAATATCAAAACATGAAAACATACACGCTGAAAAATCTGTAAATTTTTGTTGTTTGGATGCAAATATAACATGTGTTTGGAGCTTGTCGCAAATATAATATACTTTTGTCCAAACACATTGTGTTTGCTTTTCAGTATTACATGTTTGAAACACAATGGTTAATATGTTAAAGTATATGTGTTTGCGATCCAAATATATCTGTGTTTGTTATACAAACACAGCTGTATTTGTTGCACTGTTTATGGTCTTTCTAGAGCATGAGAACAAAAGAGTGACCAGAGAGTCTATCTTGTAAGTATGTGTACCTGTATTTTTACATTATTCTGTTAGTCAGTGAATTATAAATATTCCTGATTGTTCGTGTAAATTGCAGATGAAGTCACTGTTTCTTATTTTGGCTGATGTACTCGTATTGCGTTTTAGTTGTATGTATTCAGTCGTCAATGGTTCGTCGGACAGAGATTATCAAAAGCGCTTGATAAGTGAAAAAGGAATAAACAAAGGCTCGGACGGTTAGATGGTTTCGGATGTTGTTTTGGTTTTTGTAAATGTGTTTTGTAAGTACGTATGTGCTCTACTAAAGTGAAACCCCGATTTTGACGAAGTAAACTGGAAAGGGGGCAACGTGAAGCCCTTTGTCTTACCGAGTGTTTGTTGAGAAAATCGGAACGGCTGAGCATTTGTGAAATATACCAAGAAAAGACACAAATAATTAATCCACGCTTGGCTTGCATGCACTAAATCTATATATAACAATATCGTTTGTGTAACAACGTTATAAGCAAAGCATAGTTGAAACCTTCTGAAAACAAAAACGTAGGAGATAAAAAAGGAGATGCAAAAGTGCAGCAGATTCTCATTTCATGAATAAACACAGATAATGCATTCAATACAAGTAAATGTAAAAAGGGCCGTTTTAAATCGTAATTTTTTATATTAATTATTTACATTTACATTGATAAAATTAATTATAATAAATAACACATATATATAGGAATCGAAGAATAATTCGGTTTTAAATATTATTATGTTTGGGAGGAAATACGCATACGTTTACACGTAAGTATATGAAGCTTTGGGGGAAACTTGCCAATGCTTCCACGTAAGAATATGGATGTTTGGGATGCAGAACGCATGTGTGTCCACGTAAAGGCATACATATTTGCTAGTAAACATGATACTTTTTGCATATAAATATAAGTAAGCTTGGCACTTGCAAACATATGCATGTTTGAAGTGTGGTACAAACATATACATGGTTCCTGCAGAATATGTGTGGGAGAATATATAACAGAGGCCGTTTTTTTTCAGCGTGTAGACAGAGTAAAAAGAACACTAATAAATCCTGCCCACTCAGATTCTTCCACTGAATATTAGGTGGAAATGACTGAGGCAGAAAGTCCCAAGAAATTTAGTTAGAAATGAAAAGGTGAAACCAAAATAACAAAACATTTATAAGTGGTCTATCCAGACCCAGACATAATACTATTTGTTACAGGCTTAATTGTCAACCCAGGATTTGAAAGAACTAGAGGCTAATTCTGATGGACAAATGTGTTTGATGAAAAGGGGAAGGGTTTCAAATCCGTTGTTTGTGGAGAAATTGGAAAGTAAACTCTTTTCACCGCTGCTATTTGTTGAATTAAAAGTATACAGCAATTTGAAGCCAGTGGGTGTCAAAGATTATTTAAGATCTAATTTAACTGCACAGATATTCCGATCTATAAATATTTGCCTTTTTTTATGATTACCATCTATTTTATTGCTTTTATTTCTTAATTAAAATCTAGTTAACGAAAATGAAGGCTGTATGCAGAACTAAACATTATTTCCAATTATTTATGTTAAACAAACAAAATATTGAATTGTTTATTTGAGAGATATTCACAGCATCTTTTCACATCATCTTTCACACCAACCAGAATTTATACGCTATATAACACTTTAATTTAAAACATCCGCTCTTCCAACATTTTGCATTAAACTGTGACAAATGTCTACAAAGAACTCATAGACGAGGAGGTACCAACTCCGAGGTGAACAAAATAAAAGCACAGGAAGGAAGACAGTTGACAGTATGCAAATACTTGAAATCATATAAAGGCCTACCGGGGTGCGTTCCTTAATTTTGCTGCAAAGAGTGGCGTTTTAGCTGTCGTTAGATGTATTTCATAAAGGCAACGATACAATAACCATCTGCTAACAGCCGACGTAACAATAAATGACTAAGAATTTTTCCGCAAATGTATAGGTGTGAAGGCAATACCTTACCTTGAGAGGCGCCGTTATGAAGTATAAACAACGTTAATTTGTTTATCGTCAAACGTTTCCATAGCATAATCTTATCATCGCACTTATTCAAATAAAGACCCATCATATGGCGGAAGTGATGTGTTGTAAAGTGTGTAATGTTAACCTGTTATGGTTTGCCGAAAGATATCTACAAAGAAATGTATACAAAAGAAATGTAGAAATCTATGTGTAACAAACACGTTATGAATAATATTAATTCCATCAGCATTTCCTACACGCATTTTTTAAAACATTCATAAGATCTTATAAAATGGGTTAATAATACTGCTTACAGTTGAAAAAAAAAATGGTATCTTACATTTATACCGTTCTATATCGGTTCTGATAGAAAATAGTCGGCCGTAATTGTATTAGAAAGCGAAATTTTTATATAGAAAAGTGTCAATTATATTGCATCGTTTTTCAAAGTTCCTTCGATTTTCATTATCGGTAGATTTACACACTAATATTTAGCTCTTTATACCAAAGCGGATGCCTACATCCATGCAGTATGTCCTGGGCAATGGCTTAATCGGAAACCTCCGTTAGATAGCTAAAGTAAGACGTCGAAACGAATGAGCAGCCTGATTGACAATAAGATATCTGATACGTTTCAGGACTATTAGTTGACCGCAGTAGTTCGCATCAAAGCGAAATAATTCAAAATCTCGTTAATCTGTGTGCAGACGATGAGGTCAAAGAATCATTTTATACGAACGCTGCCCTGACCACGATACTAAGGGCGAGTTTCACACTCGTCATTTAAAAGCTCGCATACAATTTGCATTTTAAACGACATTTAAATGACAAGCATCGGGCATGTAATGTATGTAAATGGTTTTTCAACAGAGACGCTACAAAAGTAAATCGATAGGGACAGCAAAAGACGCCATATTTTTTCCCGGTCTTTTGACATTTCTCTTCAGTAACAATGAGTCGAAATTATTAAAAGTTACTACCGAAATTTGGAGTCAGTGGCCTCAACTTTAAGAGGCCAACTTTAAGAGGCCTCAACAATCAGCGATGAGGCTCATTTCTTTCTGAATGGATTCGTCAATAAGCAAAATATGCGTTATTGGTACTGTTCATGGGCCGGCGGCGTCATTGGGCCGTACTTCTTCCGTGATGATCAAGACCGGCACATTACTGTGAATGCGAATCGCTACCGTTCAATGATAACTGAATATTTTTGGCCCCAATTGGATAATATGGACTTGGAGGACATGTGGTTCTAACAGGACGGCACCACAAGCCACACAGCGAATGCCACAATCAATTTATTGGAAACCAAGTTTGGTGAACGTCTTATCTCACGAAATGGCCCAGTCGATTCGCCGCCTCGGTCGTGCGATTCGACGCCGTTAAATTATTTCCTGTGCGGCTATGTCAAGTCTATGGTCCATGCCAACAAGCCAGCGACGATTGATGAACTTCGTACGAGTATCGAACGTGAAATTGCAACAGTATCGGCCGATTTATGCTTGAAAACCGTCGAAAATTGGGTTCAGCGTCTGGACTTCTGTAAGCGTGCCCGTGGTGGCCATGCAAAAGAAATCGAGTTCCATACATAATGGCATCGAACGTACTTTCACAGGAATAAAGGATTTCATTGGTATCTAAAACCGGTTTTGTTTTATTTAAAAAAAACTTTTGCAGCGCTCTTATTGAAAAACCCGTTACATTTAAATGCAGAATTTTCAAATGTGAAATTGGTCATAAGATTATCCTAAGCGATTTTAATACCAAATTGGGAAAGGAAAATGTTTTTCGACCAACCATCGCACATAGAGCTATTTGCTCTTTCTGGGCGGCCAAAGGCCCAAAAGTCAAAGTAGGAATAATATTCAAAAAAATAGTCACTGCGTTAAAAGAGATTCCAAAGAACATTAGACAATAACCAAAATTTTTTTTCCGCGCACCACGCGCACTTAGTCCCAATCCACACACGGAATCTTTTGTCGCCGGCGACACGAGTTCGTGGGAGAGGGAGGCGAGAAATAATAAGAGGGGTACTTACGCCGTCCCTCTCTCTCCCACGAACTCGTGTCGCCGGCGACAAAAGATTCCGTGTGTGGATTGGGACTTACGAGCAGTCGAAAGTTGAGTGTTTCACAGAGTTCTCGTAATAGTACTCGGATCCCTTACAAAACAACCGGTTTTCATAGTAAATATTAGCAAAACAAGTTAATCGCACAAGGAAAACATGATGGATCCTAGTACTTCAGATAATGGACTTATGAAAAATCAGTTTACAACATATAATTTGTCATATCAATGCTGATTTTTTATTGATTGAAAGTAACCTTCATTTTGTAGTAAATTTTTGTTGAATTTATTTCTCAAGAAGCTTTTTGATATGTTATCAAGGTAGATCAAGCAATAATTGTATTTGTTTAGCATTATTCCATCTTTCCTTTAATGAAGTACCAAAAAAATTTTCCCGGATAGTCCCGGATAAGCACTTTTTTGATACTTTAAACATTTTGGATTTCAAAAGCTTTTTTATAATAAGTATTAACTCTAAAACATCATTATAATAAGTGTTGTGAAATTCGTGTGCATAGCAAAAGCAACATTGATCTATGTATGTATATTGAAATTGAAGAGAGACAGCTAATGTATAATTGTTAGTTTGTTTTATAGTTGTTTGTTTTTTGCTCTGTACACGCTTCTGTTGAGGTTTTTTATGTATACTACTTCACTTGTTCTAGAAAGTTAACCGCGACAAGTTGTGCCTAAAAGTTGAAAAAAATCCAATGAGTGTTCGCATTCACGGGCGATGTGTTAACACCTTTTTGCTACACGGTACCTGTTCGATTTCTATGAACACATTCGTAAATGTTACATTGGAAAATAAAAAACAGCGTTCAATGATATGATGACGTTACAGTTAAATAATATTAATACTTAAAATTATTTAAAGACACAGTGCAAGCACATGTGTCATTACTTTCTTGCTCAATACTTTTTGTTTTATTCCCACAAAAGTCAAAGAATGCAAAGCAACAGACACTTGTATATACATACATACATTGTTATATTCGTACATACGCTACACAAGTTCACAAAATTGTCGTTGCTATCTCATTTTTATATATGTATGTACGTATAATACGTCATTACTCTCTTTGCTCTGAGAGTGCTCCGCACCCACATTTTATTGGATTTACTTATCAGTACAGCGTTGCCGTTTTGGTAGAATCCTACCAAATTTGGTCGGATGGATTTTAAATTTTATGATTTGGTCGGATGGCCCGACCAATTCGATTTGGTCCGTTTTAGACGTACCCATCATTAATTTTAGTTAGCCATCATTTGAAAAATCCATTTTTCCATAGGTTGGTACATACGTGTGCGCCAACGCACTGAATTGTGATTTGGCACTTGCCGCCAAAGAAGTCACTAGCGGCATTCATGCAGACGTGAAAGCCGAGAACTTTTGCTCAGTGCAAGTTTCCCTCGCACCGTTAAATGAGGCACCAGGTAAAGTTTCTCAGCGTAGTTATGCTCAAAACCATATCAGCTGACCAAGATGGATACATAAGGTGGTAGAAGTAGCAATTGCATGTATTATGAATGTGTACTTTTTCTACTGTTCTAGTGCTATCACCTTATTTATCCATACTAGTCAGATGACAACGAAATGTCAAAAGTTTACACGTTTCTCCATCCCACGTTTGCGCAGCAAATTTGCCTCGAAAACTTTCCACTTTTGAGCAAGTCGCTTTGTATGGGAAATTTGTTTGTTTTGACGTTTGCTGTGCAAGTTTACGATGTTTTCGAGTTTACGAGGTTCTTTCGAGCTTTCGTGAAGACCACTATTGTATTTGACGGGGCAACAAACTTAGCTTTGTACTTTGCAATGGTTCTTCGTTTCGTGATTTGGACTATTCATCGTAAAAACTATTCCTTAATATTTAAAGAAAGTGATCTATCTGTCTAATCTATTGCTGTGAAAAGAAACAATTTTAATTTTGTCAAAATTAAAAACATGGACAAGTGAGTAAACTTGATGGAAAATATGTCCTGCAACATTAAGAACGTCCTGCAACATTAAGAACGTGGTCATGTGATATGACAACGAGGCTTCATTCTTAATTTATTTACATTTGGAAATACTAATATTGTGCCTGTTATTTTTTTTAAGTATTTAACAAAAAGGGCTAACTAAGAAGGCTGAAGTAAACAACAGTGATGTCTCTAACAGGTCTGAAGGTAACAATAATGATGTCTCTAACAGGAGTGAAGATAACAACATTGATTTAAAATTTTAAATGTTTTTATTTATAAATCTTTTAAACTCTGATTTTCCAGTGGTGGTAGTGAAGCACAAGTAAACGTAAAAAGAAAGTTTCGGTTGGAATGGCTGAACTCATTTACTTGGTTGCAAGAAAAATATGGGTCCGCATATTGCGGTGCTTGCTCCAAGTCATTGATATGTCATTTGACCCACCTAAAAGCACATGAGAAATCAACATCTGAAGATCAACAAATTTTGTAATGCGGAGGAACATAAGCGACAAAAACAAGTCACATATGCGGAATATACGTTATTAATGTTTTGCATTACACATAATCTACCGTTTTACTTATTGAGTGTTGCCCAGATTCTTCAATAGCAAAATTACTCCATTGCGGGAGGACAAAATCAACTCAAACAGTGACCTATATTGGAAACCAGGCAAGTGATGGTATAGTTTCTATTTTAAAGAAAAAGGAGGTTTTCCTTAATTGTGGACGAAACAATAAAATTTTCCTCAATTTCGGGATTCAAGACAAGACAAGGGGAGACTATTTGCAAATTAATAAAGGACTTCTTGGCTTCACGCAGTATTCCGTTAAAAAATTTAATTGGTTTGGCGACAGATGGTGCTAATGACATGGCTGGAGATATCAGTGGGCTAAAATCGTTGCTTACCCGTGAATCGGATTTATTTTACATAAAATGCACTTGCCATTCACTTAATCTTTGTGCCAGATATGCTTGTAAAAAGTTACCAACACTTATTGAGTCTCTTTGCCGTAAAATTTATGTCTTTTTTTCGCACAGTCCCAAACGAATAGACGAATTTAAAGAATTTCAAGAATATTGTGCAGTAAAACCGCCTCTTGTACAGGAGATCCTGGGTTCGATCCCTGCTCCAACCACCTTAAAAAAAAAAAAAATAAAAATTTTCTTTCGACGACGGTCACCTCTCTTAGTGACGGCGACACTATCGACTATATAGCTATGAAAAAGCTTCTCAAAATACCGTTCGGAATCGGTGTAAAACTGTAGGTCCCAATCAGTGAGTGAAAACTGGAAAGCGCACAGCTCAGTGATTATGAGAAGTTCTCCCCGGTCCCTTCATGGGATGTAATGGGAAACCATTTATTTTTTTTTTAAAACCGCACAAAATATTAGGCATTAGCGGGACTAGATGGCTATTACTTGAAGGTGTAATAAATAGAAAAGTTGAGCAATGGGATAGCCTCAATTTATATTTTATTTCTTGTTTTTATGAAATGCACGGACTTCAACCTGTAACAATTGCCGAAGATATGACTTGTGTAGAAAAATGTTACTTCTTATCTTTTTCATATATTTTACCATATATTTTATATTTTACCAACATTTTTGTTATTGTAATTAAAATGTTAAAAAGACTGAATTACTAATTTAATATTATTTTTTTATAAGCAATGTCTATTCAAATAAAAAATGTATGTATGTTACAAGAATATTAAAACAATTTAGGACTTATTTCACAATTTTGGTCGGCTATTTGGGGTTTTGGTCGGTTTTATGGAAATTTTTGGTCGGAAATATTTTTTTTCAAATGGCAACACTGTTTCACTATAATAAAAAAACAACAACAACAACTACTACTACTACTGATATGTTGGTGATTTATTTGTGCTTGCTGTGTCGTGGAGTGTTTGTGTGGGTGGTGGGTGTAGGGGGCGTACCTAAAATAAAAACAACCAAACACACAACATCACACCAGTGTTGCCAGAAGCTGTCAAAAAAACATACCAAAAAAAGTGCAATTTGCAAAAAAAAGTGTTAAAACTGGCACAATCAAAAATTGTAGTACTGCGGCACTTTACGGCCTACATATATTCGATAAAAAAAAAAACACAATTTCGTAAACCATCCATATTCGAACACCCTTACCCATAGGGATAGGAGTATACATCATTTGATACAGAAAAATTTTAACGCGTAGAAGAAGTCAGAAGTTGTCTGTATACAATGCTGGCTGGTCGACATGGTAACTGTCGTAAACCTTTAACGACTACAATAAAATTTTGCCATTGCCTATTATTTAACCAGTCTTAGTTTGGGATTGAAAATGGGTGTTCTGATCAAGGTTTAAAATTGCTGGCTGGTTTTTATTTGCTAAACTGATTTACTAACTGTGACTGCGAAAATGATCCGAACAAACTGACATAAAACCGCACACACCAATTGTCTCATCGTCATTGGATATCTCAGGTACTAGTATCGCGGAGAAATTATGTATATCTCCATATCCCCAACATTCTGTGCACATTTGCAATGAGATTTCCGTCCTTGTCTTTTCAGAAACGGGATTTTGCCTTTTTGGTAGAATTTTCGGGCTTCGTTTTTCCTTCAGTATGTTTTAATTTACCCACTCTCGCGCTTTCTCCACTTCCCTTTCTTACGCCTAAAGAGACGGTTTACCTCCTTTCTTTTTTCGCTATACCACTCAGTCGCAGCTCGCGTTCTTTTCATCACGGTACCAAGGTTTGTTTCGATGCGGTTTTTCAAAACCAAATAATGGAAATGGGTTTCCACTGCGCTTCAGAATGTCATCGGGAGAGGTGCGCTCTATGCCAAAAGTTGCGAGAGTTGCCTTGAGTAGTCTTTGGCTACTTCTGGTAATTGCAGCTTTCCGATGTATAGCTTTCTCTGCGTCCGGTCTTGCACGATTTTCACGATACTTAATCTTGTGCGAACCTTTGCTGGTAGCAGGTAGTGATCAGAATCGATGTCACCTCCTCTGATCACTGGTTTCGTCGATTACTCTGGATGAGTGGCACCCTTCAATTACCACGGGATCAATTTGGTTCTTCGTTCTTTGATCATGGAATACTCAAGTAGCCTTGTGAATAGCTTTATGCTGGAATCTTGTGCCACTAGCGACCATTTTGTTTGCCGTGGCAAAGTCAATCAGTCTCATACCGTTGTCGCAACTGTCAGCATGTAGACTGAAATTGATTAATCAGTAACTTTGTACTTAACTAGACAAAATCACTACGCCCTCTCATAAAAAGCTGGGCGATTAACCAAGTTAACCGCTTTAATGAAAGCTGTTTCCGTTTTTTATATTTATTAAAGTAATTAGACGGTTGAACTATCTATTCGATTTGACCAGTAATAGACTTAGGAGCAAATTAAAATTTATTTTTGTTTTTTAGTCATGTTAAAGAAATTGATAATAAAAAGTCTATACCAACATACTTTTGCAGTAAAGGATTTTTTAAATGCCAACTTACGTCTATATTTAACATCCACACCCGTGATAATTCTATATATATATGTTATAATTCCTGGTTGAATTAAGCATTATTTCAGAGTTCAATTTCGAAAAACAGCCATACATTCATCCTTATTACAAATGTCGTTCTCGTATTTCGACTACGACAGTTTTGTAAAAGATTAAAAATAACACGCCAACTTTGACTTTCATCTTTTGCAAAACAGTCGTAATACGAGAACGACATTCGTAATAAGGCTGATTATAGAAAAAATGCAATTTATCGACAAAAAATGCTAAAAATTAAAAAAAAAAAAGCTAGAATTGCACTTAAAGTGCTAAACTGGCAACACTGCATCACACATACTTTGTCGGAAGTAGCTGACGTATACGTGTGTCACATAACCACATGTTTGCCATTTCAACAGCAACGAAACAGCCAAACACACAATATCACACATACTTTGTACGAAGTAGATGACGTATTAGTATGTCACCATAACGTCGACTGCGATGGTTTTAGCAGCAGCATAAAATCTGGTTTTAGCAGATTTTGACTTTTCTAGATTTAGTCCCTATACGCCGCTATAGATGTTAACACATCAATAATAAATAAATATATTCCAATAGTAAAATTCCAAAAAATTATTTATCATTGTTTCGGGAGTCAAGATGGTGAAGCGTAAAACTCTTTTCGACCAAATGAAGAGTTCAGGTGTGCCTTCTATTGATGGTGAGCTAGAATGTTTAAAGAATCAACTGTTCGCATATAAAGGCTATAATACAGAGCAATTAGCTAGCTTGAAGCGTAACTTTTTTTGACAATCCATCTTTAGCAGCCGAAATAACGGGCATAAATTATGACTTAATATATAGACTAAAAGTAACCCTTGAAGTGATTTCAAGTGGTTAAAAAACAAACATTGAAAAGTATGAAAATTAAACCACAGAAAAGGCTCGATATATGTTGACCTGTACCCATGGCATCCTATGACTCCAACGTTGCACAAAATTTTGGCTCAATGGGCAGTTGTAATTGGAAAATCTCTGTTACCTATAGGACAACTTTCGGAAGAGGCGGCAGAAGTTCGAAATAAGCATTTCTGAAGTTATCGGCAAGACTTCGCAAGAAAATTTTCTAGATAAAACGGCAATGAAGATATATTTAATCGCCTTCTACTTAGCTCGAACCCTTTGTTAAGCTGTATAAGAGCAATAAAGAATAGAAATACTAACGCGTTCTTGCCAGAAGCAATCTCAATATAGGTATCTGACGAGCCATATACAAATGATAATTCTTCAGAGAGCGATGCAATATTCAATTAAATGTTTTCTTAATCTTTTACCTTGTTTTTTTTTATTTTTTTCAATAAAACATGTTCATTATATATTTACATCATTTACATACCATTTGTTATTTTTTATGCATTACTTTTGTGTAGGCATTTATTCCAAAATGTTGGTTTTATTAAAAGTTTATTAACTCAGTCGATTTTTAACAGATGTTTTAAACCAAAGCTGAATTTTACTCATAAATAAACATACGTTTATATTACAGTCTTAAATTATGCGGTTCCTAAATGAAAAAATTTGTAAAAACATCTCCAAAGTTGAAAAATAGCCAATTTTTTTTTGGAAGCGTTAGTTTGCTGGAGGACAACACACAGATGTTTCAATATTACTTAAATATCATTTTCATATCTTCGAAATGGCTTAGTTTCTTCTTTCTAAATCCACTGAAAAATTGAAAATCAGTTCATATTCAACAAAGTTACTAGCTTATATCTGCAAAAGGGCAGAAAACCCCGTTTTTACCCGTAACTCAAGATTTTAGAGGGTTTCGCAAATTTCAAGGACAGAGTCTTGTTGTACTCGACAAGATATCTGCATTTAAGTACAAAAATAATTTTGGCCGCCCAGATCGTTGAAATACCTCTAGGTGCATCGGTAATCCCGCTCTACATGATACCACTTCCGATAATGGAATTAGGCTTTATTTTTGAGTGGAAAATCATCTTTGATCAACGATCAAACATGATTTAAACTCTAAATTCACTTTTTAGGTTAATAAATTCACACTTTAGGTTAGTAATTGCTGTTTAAACTGCCAAAGTTGGGCATTTAAACTATGATCAAGTGACGATATTATTTTGACAGAAAACAACAAGAAGAACAAACACAAAAATTCTTTAATTGTTAATGTGAACCACCATCCTAGTTGAAATGACAATAGAAACGTATCATTTAGCTCGTAGTGAAGTTAGAATTTTATTTCTGCTCAAATATCCTCCAATTTCATTAAATATTTTGTATTTCATCACTTCACTTTTGTTTTGCAAATGGCGTCAGTTTGATGCATTGTAATTATTATTTGATAAATGTATGAATACCGGTTATTTTTCGTACAATTGCCACTGTTGCCACATGGTAGTAAGATTATTTGATAAAGCACTGAAAAACTCTTCGTATTTATAGTTAGACCAAATATAAATCAAAATCAACTGATTACCAATTTAAATAACCAGTCAAAAATTGGACCTTAGACTGATAGACTTCGCCGCTGCAAAACACATGGTAGTGAGTAGCACACGATTCCAGCATAAGAAAATACATAAGGCGACCTGGTTATCTTCTGATCAGAGAACGAAGAACCAGAGTGTTCACTTGGTAATAGTCATAATTCTTGTGTGATGGATGTACGTGTGATTCGAGGTGCCAATATCGACTCCGAACATTACCTGGTGGCTGCGAAAGTTCGCGGAAGATTGAACAGGGCAAAAAACGTACGAAATCGAACACGGGAAAAGCTAGATATCGACAAGCAGCAAATACCGGAGATATCAAAGTCCTATCAACGAAAACTCACTCTCTTGCTAGAGCAGAATACAACCCCTCCTCAGGACCTGGAATTGCAGTGGAAGGACATATCCCATTCTTTGAAAATCGCTGCAAGAACTGTACTTGGCTATCAAAAACCGCAGAAGGATACGCCATGGTACGACGAAGAATGTCGCATTGCAACTGATGAAAACGACGCTGCACGTATGGCAGCGAAACAGTCAGTTACAACACGTGCTGCGATGGAGCGGTACAAGAGGCTGAGAAGGGAGGAAAACCAACTATTTAGCCGGAAAAAATGGCAGTGAGAGCTGAGAGAGAGTGAAAGAATCGAAATGTGCAGGATGAATGGTGAATCCCGAATATGTTTCCAGAGTGTCACAAGATCGAATAGCGGGCCTAATAATGAGGTGCCCTCCTGCAAGGACGATAATGGGAATCTGGTAACTGATTAGCAGTAAATATTTGGAAATAATGATTGTGGAAGATAGTGTAGATTGTACCCCCACCCCGCTCTAACCTAGGCGTGTTTAGAAGGGCGATCTCGTAGCTTAAGATTAATAAAGCCGCTGGTACGGATGGGCTACCCGCTGACCTTTTTAAGGCAGGTGGCGATGGGCTGCTAGCCCACATGTATTAAATTATCTGCGGTATATGCCTGACGATTAGAGTCTCAGTGTATTATGTCCTGTATTCAAAATTTGTGATCCGTATGTTCTAACTATCGAGATCTCAGTCATTTATCCATCGGGTATACAATATTGTCGGGTGTATTATATGAACGACTAAAGCCAATTGTAGAAAAGCGAATTGGACCATATCATTGTGATTTTAGACCAGGGAAGTCGGCGACTGACCCACGGAAAGCAAATCGATACATCCCATCTGTTTGTCGACTACAAAGCTACTTTCGATAGCCCCATATGGGGAAAATTGTACGAAGCGAAGTTCGAATTTGGGATTCCGGCGAAACTGATCCGCCTCTGTAGAATGACTCTGACCCCACAAAATCAGCATTAAAATTGGGGAAAGACCTAACTAAACCATTCTGTACCACACGGGAACAGAGACAAGGTGTCACACTTTCGTGAAATCTCTTTAACATATTACTGGAGATCATAATATGAGGAGCTTCAGTAAATATGCACAAGACCATTAACATGAAAAGACATATGCCATTGGCGTATGATGACGACATACAAATCGTTGGGCGAAATTTGCGAGAGGTTACTGCTGCAGTATTTAGAAGAATCGAAAGAGAATCAGCGAAGGTGGGTCTTGCTATTAATGAGGGCAAGACAAATTTGATGGTGTCGACGACTAAACAAATCGACTTTATTCGCACTTGGACGCCGACAACCGATTTGTATCCCAATGGTACTGTTCCCCCAAAATTGGACCTGTATGTCCCCCAAAATTGGACCTGTATGATATGTGATTAAGCAGATCTGCCTAATTTGGGGTACAGAGAATCCGAGAGCATTGCATTAGCGACAATTACACCCTGTCCGATGTACTGTTTGGTGGGGAATCATGGCTGATAAAGTTATTGGTCCATATTTCTTCGAAAATGAACTTAATGAGCCAGAAACCGTCTCTGGGGCGGTATACCGGACCATGTTGGAAAATTTTTTACGTCCGATAGTTCTCAATAATCGTAACATATGGTTCCAGCAAGATGGAGCTACAGCTCATACCGCAAGGACCACAATGGCAATTCTGCGAGAACTTTTCGATGACCGAATAATTTAAAAAAATGCAGATTTCGCGTGGCCACCTCGGTCTCCAGATATAACGGCCCCAAATTTTTTTTTGGGGTTTCTTGAAGGAACGAATTTACGTCAACAAACCACAAAATATTCAGGAGCTAAAGTAGAATATTCGCACAGAAATTGCCCAATTGCAGTCAGAAACGTTGCGCAACGTAATGCAAAATGTATTGAGTAGAGCCACTAACTGCCAACAGGAGAATGGACGCCATCTAAAAGATGTAATTTTTCATACTTAGATTAAAAAAAATTTATAATTTATACTTTCATTTGCAAAATAAATTAAATAAAAAAATTTTAAAATACAAAAATTATAAGCATTTCAAATCAGTCAGTCCAAGTTGGCCCTCCCTGTATATTTATTTATCTAATTTATCTAAACAAAATATGTCTTGGAATAATTTTCATTTATTCGGCCTTTTGATACTTTTGATATTAGTCGAAATATATTCCAGGCCCTGCGTCCATGTATTTTGTCTACGTATGAGCAATTCAATAGGAAGTGTACGTGTGCATTGCCAGAGTTCTTCGTTATATATCGTATTCGGTCTGTCAATACGACATTCGCATTTGTAATCTTCGTTAGCCTCCAAGTAGTATAACCAGATCATAACTGATTGCACACTGCTATTTAAATTCCAAAAAAGGGAAATTTAAATTCCCAAGTTCATACTTCTGACAGTTTTCAGAGTTATAATAGATGCCCAGAAAGATGGAAACATTCATACGCGCCAACGCTCCTAATGGTATATAAGTATTTTCAAAAGATTGCTATACTCCTTTTTGACTTCATTTCAAACAAAGATAGTTTTTGTCTTATATAGTTTTTTCTTAAACACCCTTGAACTCGGCCGTGAACATTGTCCTAAATAGCCGTTAGGAGCTGTTTTTGGTTCAGCGGTGCCAAAAGTAAAGATCAAGTTAGAGTTAAGAATAATTTAAAAAGCCCATAACTACTGAACCAAATTTCGCATATCATCCCAATGGACATAAGCTTCCAAAGAACAAATGGCCAAAAATGGTTAAGGTCTCTGTTGTTTTGATATAATCAAATTTAGTATAAAATAACGATATAGACGATGAATACACAAAAAAACCATTTTGGTTAAGTTAGGGCTGGATTTATTTCCGTTCTCCCATTTCCGTTTATATTTATATTATATTTCAAAGTGTCGTAAATATAAAGGGTTTTTCAACAGAGACGCTACAAAAGTTAATCGATAGGGACAGAACACGACGCTATATCTTTGCCCGCTCTTTCGACATTTCTCTACAGTAAGGTTTGCTATTTCATAATGGAAAGATATACGAGCCAACAACGAGTCGAAATTATTAAAATTCAGTGGCCTCAACTTTAAGATCGCTACGTCCAATTCTGAATTCTGAATTTAATTTCTGGCTGATTGGCTTCGTCAATAAGCAAAATATGCGTTACTGGTCAGACAGCAATCCACACGTAATCCATCAGTCATCATTGCATCCCGAAAAAATTACGGTTTGGTGCGGTTTATGGGCCGGCGGCGCAATTGGGCCGTACTTCTTCCGTGATGATCAAGACCGGCACATTACTGTGAATGCGAATCGCTACCGTTCAATGATAACCGAATATTTTTGGCCCCAATTGGATAATATGAACTTGGAGGACATGTGGTTCCAACAGGACGGCGCTACAAGCCACACGGCGAATGCCACAATCAATTTATTGGAAACCAAGTTTGGTGAACGTGTTATCTCACGAAACGGCCCAGTCGATTGACCGCCTCGGTCGAGCGATTTGAGGCCGTTAGATTATTTCCTGTGGGGCTACGTCAAGTCTATGGTATATGCCAACAAGCCAGCGACGATTGATGAACTTCGTACGAATATCGAACGTGAAATTGCAGCAGTATCGGCCGATTTATGCTTGAAAACCGTCGAAAATTGGGTCCAGCGTCTGGACTGGTGGCCATGCAAAAGAAATCGAGTTCCATACATAATGGCATCGAACGTACTTTCACAGGAATAAAGAATTTCATAGGTATCTAAAACAGCTTTTGTTTTATTTAAAAAAACTTTTGTAGCGCTCTTATTGAAAAACCCGATACAATGTAAGGAAAATTAATGGAAGTTTTAAGAAAGTTGCGAGAAGTTTATCTTAAAATTTAAGTTTATGTTAAAGTTGATACTTGTACTAATATTAAGTTATATTTAGGTTGCCACAAAGGTATTACGTACTTTTCTGGAAAGTTTTCGAAATATTAGAAACAAGTTGTTATCTGATTTTGAGTTCACATGCCCTTAGACCTATCAACAACTTCAGACCTATCAGACATTAGACCTATCAACAACTTACCGCTGGTGACGGTGGTGATTTGTGCCAAGTTGTTGAGGTAAAAATAACTTTAATATTTTCAAATTCTTGTTAACTTCTCGAGCAGTGCAGATGAAAGCTGCAATAACTGTACAGCGCATTTTGAAGTAAAATGTTAATACGGCAACATCGTCGGGAAAATAAAAAGATACAAACCACAAAAGTAAACAACATCAACATTATGCGAAACATAATAAATAAACAATATGTATCGTAGTATTATTTGTAAATAACGGGTCCGCCAAATAACTTTTTTTTTTTTTTTTTGAAAATGCTATAAAAAAAACAACTAAATATTTTCTCAAATTTCTTTTTTTATTTGAAAGTACAATCCTTCCGGTTAATAATGGAAAATAATTTCATTCAAATGGTGCCTCGGCTGGCCATGCAGTAACCTACACGATCGGTCCAATTTTTAAGCACATTATCGATTGTGTGCAGCTGTATTTCACCAATGGCTTCACGAATATTGTCCTTTAAAGCGTCAATTGTCTCTGGCTTGTCGGCGTTACACTTATCTTTGAGGGCACCCCACAAATAATAGTCCAACGGTGTCAAATCGCAGCTCCGAGGTGGCCAAACGACATCAGCTCTGCGGCTGATAATGCGATCTACAAAAACAGCGCAAAACATCGAGTGTAGCTTCGGCTGTGTGGCACGTAGCGCCGTCCTGTTGAAACCAAATGTTTCTAATATCCTCCTCTTCAATTTTTGTGAACAAAAATTCGTTCAACATGGCCCGATAACGATCGCCATTGACTGTAACGGCCACTCCTTGCTCATTTTCGAAGAAAAATGGCCCAATTATGCCTGTGGACCAAAATCCGCACCAAACAGTGACTCGTTTTGGGTGCATCGGCTTTTCAATGTATGCGTGCGGGTTTTCTGTGCCCCAAATGCGACAATTTTGCTTCTTTACATACCCGCCAAGATCAAAACGAGCTTCATCTGAAAATATGATTTTTTTTTTGGCAAAATCGGCATCTTCTGTAGGTCACACGTATGCAGATTTACTGCAGTGTGTCGAGGCATCATCACCTGGGGGTTATAATAAAGCTGTATCGGCTGAAAAAGTCGTCTGGTATGAATGGGACAGCTATTTTAAACCACTGTACAAGTCACTTGTTGGAATAACGCAATTTCATAATCTCTACAGATTGTGTAAAAACATAGAAATTCGCAGACAGTGAAGAAGTGCAGTCCTTTAGGCTTCTGTTAAAACCTATCGATCCTGAAATGCCGAAAGTTATACAACCAGCCGGTTTATCTTTGGAACGTCAGTGGTACATCTATCACAATCTTCGCAGCTTAGTTTCGGATATATCTAAAGTAGATATTGTGGCTCCATTGCCGAAAGATTTGCCATCGAAGAAACGGAAGGCAAAAACTAGTGAAGATGTTCTCAAACCAGACGAGGAACCAGGTCCATCTTCCTCAGGATCAACACGTAAAAAGATCTCAAGGAAAACGACAACAAAGAAAAATACATAAACTACTCAGCATTATTATTTTTGGCCCATAATACGCTTTTCTAGTGTATAATCATGTCTTTATAGCTTATAATTCAATGTATTCTGTTCATTACCAATAAATTATATTTTGTCGTATTTTTACTCTTCTTACTCTACATTTTTAGTATCCTTCTAAGCAAGTTAGGATTTTCTGCTTTTCACCACTTTAAAAAGCATCTTATCTTCCATCCGAATCAACCAAAAAGTGAAAATTGATTTTTTGACACCTAAGCACCCTTTCCGTAGACCAGGTCACATATATAAAAGGTATACGTTATTAAATATAAGTCGAAGAAAGTGCAGTTGAATTGACCATAAATTTAGGCGTTCCAGATCAGTTTTTTCTAAAGCAGCATTTGTTGGAGTTTGCAAAAGGAAGAGGACAGTGTAGAAGAATCAAGAGACACAAAATAAAAAGGTATAAAAAATCATCCAAAAACAGCTAAATTAATCTATTTTCACGCAGTTTCGTTTGGATGCAGGTTCATCGATAAGAAGATTTTTCAATCAATATTTATGGATTCATGATTCATATTCAGTCAGTGGTCACGAAATTAAAAATTTTTACGTACTTGAACCCGAAACTTTCAATACTAAATATTTCGAAAACAAGCGCTAACATAGAAAAATGCTTAGTATCACTGGATTCACCATACGCGAGTTTTGTTTACACCCCAGGTGACCTGCGTGTTACAAGGTGGGACTCTATCAACACTTGTCTGGATTTTGACCAACAATCGCGTCTGATATGGAGGCAATATAGCTCGTTCATAAGCCAAACTAATTAACTCCACTTCTTCAAAATTTTTATATTTTAAAATCTAGCAGTTAAACCAGTGTATTGTATATACATTTTGAATTTCACTATATAACTTAAGTACATACAGTCGTAGTAAAATAACACATAATGTTAATTTGAATTTAGAATGACCGCGGAATTTAAAATCTTACCTGCAACTTGAGTTTCTATATAAATCCGAACAAAACGAAAATATTCCTACTGACGAGAGAGACGAAAAGCTGCTACTTACGTGGCACCAAGCTCCTGAGAAAGACTAACGGTTGCCTAACAGACCAGATAGAGAGTCGAGTGCAAAGATTTCAGAAATCCACAAATTCCTTCCGGTGGTGTAAAAGCGCTACATAAACACGCTGAAAACTATCACCGCACTTGCTGTATAAGTTACTTACTTACTTATCCGGTGTCCAACAACCCCGAGGGATCAGGGACCTTACAAAACGAAGATAACGTATTTCGCCAACCAGTTCGATCTTTTGCTTTATCTCTCCAGTTTGCAATACCGAGTGTTCGCAGGATTCGTCAACCCGATCTCTCCAGCGGAGTCTTGGTCTTCCTATTTTTCGCCTTCCTTCGAGTTCGGTTTCGAAAACCGTTTGTGCTGGTTCGTCTTCATCCATTCTACTGACATGGCCTAGAGGCACTATCACGTTATTTTGATCCGCTTAATTGTGTCAATGACGGAATATAGGCCATACAGCTCATGGTTCATGCGTCGCCGATACTCGCCGTTGTGCACTATGGGGCCATAGATTTTTTGGAGTATTTTTAACCGAAGACTCCTACAGATGTTTCGTCTGCTTGCGATAAGACCCAGGATTCTGCGCCATAAAGCAAGACAGGTAGTATGAGAGTCTGGTATAGTTTGACTTTTGTTACTCGAGAGAGGGCTTTATCTCTAAAGTGCGTGCTTAGCCCAAAATAACATCTATTGGCAAGCACAATTCTCCGCTTGATCTCAAGGCTGATGGAGTTGTTTTTGTTTCCGGCAGATCCGAGGTATACAAATTCGTCCACCACCGTGAAATTATAAAGGATATCAACGTTCACGCCTTGGTCTAATCGCGTGCAGGCCCTGCTCGTCGAAACCATTAATTTTGTATTGGCCTCATTTACTCAATTCTCGAAAACACCGCAGTAACTTCTCTGACTGTGCGTTCGATGATATCCATGTCATCAGCATACGCAGGCAGCATGTGAATTTTGCTGCTGATGGTTTTATTCATGCTGATAGCACATTTTCTCAGAATAATCTCTATTAAGATGTTAAACAGATCGCACGACAGGGTGTCACCTTGTCTGAGGCCTCGCTTAGTTTCGAAAGGTTCGGTGAGATCCTTACCAACTATCACTGCGGATTTGGTGTTCGTCAAGGTCATCCTGCAAAGGCGTATGAGTTTTGCAGAAATACCAACCTCAGACATTGCAACGTAGAGTTTCCCCCGTATAGGGCTATCGAAGGCCGCCTTATAATTGACAAATAGATGATAGGTGTCGATTTGTTTTTCGAAGGTCTTCTGCTGGATTTGGCGTAGCGTGAAAATCTGGTCGGTTGTCGATTTTCCAGGCCTAATGCCACACTGATATGGTTCAATCAGGTCAGCGATAATTGGTTTTATACTTTCGCATATTATTCTTGATAGAACTTTATATGCTATCGTTGAAAGGCTTATTCCACGGTAGTTGGAACAAAGACTCGGGTTACCTTTTTTTAAATATGGGACATATTATACTGAGATCCAAATCGCCGGGCATGCATTCATGCCTCCAAAGTTTGCTAATGAGCTGATGCATGCACTTTATCTGCTCACCGCCGGCAGCCTTAAACAGCTCCGCCGGTAATCCATCGGCTCCAGCGGCTTTGTTGTTCTTAAACCGGGCAATAGCTGTTCAGACTTCGTCTTGGTTAGAAGGGGGGCAATCGACGTCATCGTCCAAACTTTGATCGATTGTCTCGTCATTGGATGTCTCAAGTACCAATAGCGCAGATAAATGATCTCTCCATATTTCCGTCCTTGTCTATACAGAAGGGGGGGCTCTGAACAATGTCTATTAGATCTGCCTTTTACTTTTTGGTAGAATTTTCGGGCTTCGTTCTTCCTTCTGTATGACTCAATATTCTCACCCTTGCGCTTTCTCCACTGCCGCGTCCAACACCATGCGTGGAGCGTTCTTTTCATCATTTGCAATGCGACACTCTTCATTGTACCATAGTTTTCTCCGAAACGGGTTTTCAAATCCAAGTACGGTTGTTGGGGCAGTTTTTGTAGAGTCGGAAATGGGTTTCCACTGCGCTTCTAGATCGTCATCGGGAGGGGGCGGGTTCTGTGCCAAAGACTGCGAGGGCTTCATTGAGTAGGCTTTGGCTACCTCTGGTAATTGCAACTTTCCGATGTCTAGCATTCTCTGCGACTGGTTTCGCACGATTTTCGCTCTACTTAATCTTGTGCGAACCTTTGCTGCTCCCACGTAGTGATCAGAGTCGATGTTAGCTCCTCTGATCACTCGTACGTCCATTACACTGGATGAGTGCCTTCCATCAATTACCACGTGATCAATTTGGTTCTTCCTTTTTTGATCAGGGGATACCCAAGTAGCCTTGTGGATGCCTTTATGCTAGAATCTTGTACCACTAATGACCGCCACTTTGCCGCTGCAAAGTCAATTAGTCTCATACCGTTTTCGTAACAGTCAGCATGTAGGTTGATATTGCCAATAGTTGGATGAGACACATTCTCCCTGCCTACTTTAGCATAAAAACCTTAATGTCATGGCCAGGGCAGCGGTCATACGTTTCCTCTAGGAGCTCATAGAATATGTCTTTGGCATCATCATCTTTTTCTTCTGTCGGGGCATGCGCACAAATTAGGGAAATATAAAAATATTTCGCTTTTATGCGGATTGTGGCTATACGTGGCTATACTCACAGGATTGAATCTAGAGACTAGATGTCGCAGTCTTTTGCCAACTACAAATCCGCAACCAAACTCATGTTTTTTCTCATGGCAACTGTAGTATATGTCGCATTTTTTTTATCGTGTGCAGCCATGTCCTGTCCATCGCATTTCCTGGATTACGGTAATGTCAGCCTTATAACTTTCGAGGACATCTGCCATTTGGATACTTGCACGGGATCTATATGGAGTTCTTATATTCCAAGTGCATATCCGTAAATCGTGGTCCTTATAACGTTTGCGGGGGTCGTCAACAAATAGGGGTTGTTTATGTTTTCTTGTTCGTTTATGTATTTTCACTACCACTATGAACGGGGGCGGGAGGCAAACCCAGGCCACCGGGTTTTTGCATTTTACCTACTGCCATGATATTTGATTGCAGCCGCCCATTATGGATCAGACGCTAACCAGGATGCAATATGTCGAACCTGGATTTTCGTCTTTAGGTTTTTTATCCGCCGTTGGCCCATATGTTTGGTCATTCGCCTTCTAAAGGACAAAAGAATATGCCCGATAGCTTGAAGAGCTTCAGTGACATCAGTCACCTACTAAGCCTGAGACACATCAGTGATCGCATATCCAAATAAGGCTACTCATTTATTTTCGCCTTCTCACTCTAGCTAGTTAACGGAGGTTTCCGATAAAGTCATTGCCCAGGATATACTGCGTGGAAGTTGTGAGCTGCTTCGACTGCCCAATGAAGGAATAATTTCTGGCCACTCCAAAGTGAGTGGCTATCAAAAACTTTCCACCTCCACGGACAGTCCCGTGTCCATGTGTGGGTATAAGTGGTGAACTAAGAACTAGGTCAACAAAGGCAATGAGTAGAATACTTTAATTCAACCTCATTGGAGTACAAATTAAGTACTAGAAGGACTTGGCGACTAAATGACACGAGGCAACAGGAGAATGGGCACGAGCAGATTACAAACCAGCACATAATAAAAAAGCTGGAGGGATTCTCACCAACGGTATAGGAATCCAATTACCTTCCCAATAAAACTGCTATGCAACTGTCCTAGACGAATAGAATCCTAATCAAATGCGAGCAGATAATTCATTGCCATATGACAGACCTAGACAGATGGTAGAACAGAAATAGGATTAATCATCGCTAACATTAATACTGAACCGAAGTTTCGTCTCCTTGAATAAACACTTTGCTTCAGGCGGATGTTAGTCATGCGGCGATCATTGCGATGACGATCAAGGAATCTGTGAGATGGCTGAAATATGAATTTGAACACACCTGTGAAGATATATACAGATAACAAAATGGCGATCAATGGGATACCGCGGCATAGCTTACGCTACTCAAGTGCAACCAGGATGTAACCAAATTGTCCACCTCTGTTTTTGGGCCGTATGCGCTTCTGGACACCGCGGCATCTTGAGTGGTGAAGTTGACGAACTGTTGACATGGAAAGTGGCAAACCTTGCAATACCGTAAGTACCGAACTGCAAGAATAACGAGCTTAAGACTCTGAAACGCATCAAACTGGAGCAGAATGGCAAATATCGTGTGGTGTGACTCAGATGGAAACCAAACCAGAGGGTTGATAAAGCTGGCCAGACTCGAACTGAAAGAATTTATGAGTTCCCCAACAAAAACCTCATTCTGCGGGCACATCAGTATAAAATTATGCCGGTTGAGTTAAGGATAAGCGTAAATAGATATTCTAGAGAATCTGAAAGTATCGGATTGGAGAAACTGAGGAATTTTGTATGCTGTACGAATTTCCATTTGACAATTTTTAGTCTCTCCTAACATGGTTTTGTCGTGGACTGAGGTAGGCTCAGTCATGTCCAGAGTTCTTCGTTAGGAACCACCAAACCTTTCGAAATAAGAACAGAATAATTTGCCCTATTCGGGGGTTCAAATTCAGATTCTTTATTGATCTTTATCTTACAATATAATTCTAATTTACAGAAATAACATCAACTGCTTCACTCGGTGGGAACACTCCCCTTAGCTTGAAATCACACGTCTTGATTGATAACAGTCTTCCGGGGGCACTTATCTTGGCTTAACACTCTTCTGGGCGTGCTTATCTTGGCTTAGCACTCTTCTGGGACAGGCTGGTTCATTCGCTGCGTAGCTCGGTATCGAATATGCGGGATGCTGGCTCGGTATGTGCTTCGAATGTCCGGTGGAAACGGTTCGGTATCGGTTATCGTTGGGTGAGTTACATCGGAACAGTGAGCCGAAGCCCCTGTGTAGGAACAGTGAGCCGAAGCCCCTGTGTAGGAACAGTGAGCCGAAGCCCCTGTGTAGGAACAGTGAGCCGAAGCCCCTGTGTAGGAACAGCGAGCCGAAGCCCCTGTGTAGGAACAGTGAGCCGAAGCTCCTGTGTAGGAACAGTGAGCCGAAACTCCTGTGTAGGAACAGTGAGCCGAAACTCCTGTGTAGGAACAGTGAGCCGAAACTCCTGTGTAGGAACAGTGAGCCGAAGCCCCTGTGTAGGAACAGTGAGCCGGAGCCCCTTTGTAGGAACAGTGGGCCGAAGCCCCTGTGTAGGAACAGTGAGCCGAAACTCCTGTGTAGGAACAGTGAGCCGAAGCTCCTGTGTAGGAACAGTGAGCCGAAACTCCTGTGTAGGAACAGTGAGCCGAAGCCCCTGTGTATGAACAGTGAGCCGAAACTCCTGTGTAGGAACAGTGAGCCGAAACTCCTGTGTAGGAACAGTGAGCCGAAGCCCCTGTGTAGGAACAGTGAGCCGAAACTCCTGTGTAGGAACAGTGAGCCGAAACTCCTGTGTAGGAACAGTGAGCCGAAACTCCTGTGTAGCAAATGTATTTTCACCGTCTTTACTAAAGAACGGATCCCAAAATGTGCTCCTGTCCTTTGCAGAACTAGAGCCCCATTCAAAATGCTATAATCTTGTCTGGTTGTTCGCTCGGCGGCGACCTCGAGTCTAGTTTACCTTAACACTAAGTACCCTCGTTGTAATGTCGCAAATGAGAATTCCATTCAAGCACTCATTCTTGTGCCGTCATTAAAACTGAGCTTGTGTGTTTGCAAGTGAGTGTGATTGTTCGCGGTGGTTGGTGCGAGTGATGGACGTTGTGTGTGCTTAGGTGATAGTTTGACGAGGGACGCATGGGGATGGGAATGGCGGTGAGTGTTTGATATTATGTACGGACGTCATGACATCACGTTACATCTCCCTTGACAGTGAATATGGCAATGAGGTCCAGCTCTAACTTATTTGTATCCCTAAAAATGGGTTATACGCCGAGGCACGTATGCTTCAAATCCTCTTTATAAGGTGGCCTTAGGCTACCCTAATATAAAAAGATTGAAATTCATGTCAACTTGAAGTTACGCAACTTACTCGAAGGTCCAAGGGCTCCTGGAGGGCATATTCAGAATTTGAAAATGATTATTATTAAAAAAACTGGTGAATTTTACTTAGTTAATTTGTTAAGCGACATTTCTCTTCAAATCCGCGTCTATTTTTTCACCGAACTCTATTCGGTAGACGTTTCCTAATTTAAATTCAAACTCGATAGAAATTTAGAAATTCCATTGGTACACGCTAAAAACTCTGTAATTTTTCTTGATTGCACGCAACGTGTGTTTGGAACTTGTCTAAAATTTAGAATACTTGTATTCAAACACATAGTGTTTGCAGTTCAATATTTCGTGTTTGACACACAATGATTAATATGTTATAATATGTGTGTTTGTGATCCGAATACAGCTTCCAGGGAGGTTATTCTCAGCCTAAGTTAATGTTATAATAACTGTATTTTTGATTTATTCAGTCAGTGATTGATTAATACATTTTCCTGAATGCGAGTGTAAATGAATTGTTGACGGATGTGCTATGTTTTGGTTTCATGTACTCTGGGGTCAATCGGTCGTGTGGGAGGAAATACACGAATGTTTCGTCGCAATTGTATGGTTTTTTGGGACGATAAACGCATATGGCTCCACGTAAAAGAATGCATCTTTAAAAGTAACATGCTGTTGTTTTCATTTAAGTGTAAGAGAGTTTCTCACTGGCAAATATATGAATATTTGGAGTGTGTTCGGAACATATTCATGATGCCTGAGGGATGTGTTTCTGAGAAGGTATTACAGAGGAAATTTGTTTTCAGGATGTAGTTGGACCATGTGTAAGGCAATTGAAATTGGGGTGATAAATATTTAATTTGAATGTGTTGTAACATAAACACATAAATATTAAATATTATTATAATGTTTAGGACACTCATATTTCTTAATGTAAACTGATACCAAGACGAAACTGATTTTTTATGCCCACTAAACTTGAATTCAAGCCACACTGCGTTTACATACGTATACTCATTGTTAATCGTATTTGATATTACAACTCAATTAATGTATACTCCGCCTAATTGTCTTCACCATCAAATCGTAATAAAAATCACCATTGTGCGATTCAGGTTTCCAAAGTAATCCAATTCAGTTATAGCTGTTGCCTTTGGTTTGTTTTGTTAAAACAAAACAGTTAAAATCAATGTGTTACATTTATTTGCGAATTTAATCTAAATTTTTATTTTACAAAGGTCTTGATAATATTATTTTGTGTCCGCCTAAAATACTCACAGTGCAAAATACTTGCTCGTACGTCCATCCATGCATTCATCCGTTCATTTGTTCGTCCAGGTAATTAGTCCTGTAAGTACGAACAAATTTTCGTAATCAAATTAAAGCGAAATTTTCGACATCACCTGGACACTGCTGTAGCAACTGCTACTGTTTTTGTATGTTTTCCTTATTACACACAATTTGTTGGCCAAAACACATAGTACAAATATATATTAAGCAACATGAAAATTTCAAGACGTGACACAAATAGTTAGAATCATTAAACGAAACAAAAATTATTAAACAAAATGCAGGAAAGCGTAAACAATTTTGTTTTAAAGTGGCAAGTGGAGGACTTACTGCATGACGAGTGGAGGACATATTGCAAAATTTAGCTTTGTTTGAGATGGCTAATGTTTTCTAGGAAATTACTATGAAGTTTCTAGGAAGTACTAGAGTGTACTGAAAAAACATTTCTGTACGGGCGTGGGTCTCAAAACGTGCGTATAGAAGAGCCTATTACGGGAACGTCAAACTGTTTGTATACGCAGGTATCAGTGCCATAATGGCCGTTGAAGTTTTGATTTTTTGAGCATTTTGGCAAAACAAAATTATTTTTTGAGCAATATGTGGCTTCATGACAAACATATACAGAAATATGTATATTTTCACAATTTTTATAGACTATTTCTTTTGTCAGCAGCATTTTGAAATATCGATCACGAATACAAGTGTTCTTCAAATTTTCAATATAATTTTGAATGTACTTAAGTTTGTATTTAAAATATGTAAGGCGTATAGGCATGTAAGTACAATAAATATAATTCAAAGCTAATTCGCGAACTACAATGAAAAATACGCGGACAATCGGAAAAAATATACTTGGCCCAGACTTCAAACTGCTGGCGTTAAAAAAAACATGCTCTGTCAAATTATTGAAAAATATTTTTCTATTTATGCTCATAACGACACCTCGATTGAACCTCGTATTGATCAAAAGTTAATAATCATTTTACACAAATACACTAAGTATCGAAACTTCAAAGGCTTCTAAGGGACTATAGGTACCCTCGTAATAAAAAAAAAACAATGAGTGTTTGAACTCACGGGCGATGTGTTAACACCTTTTTGCTACACGGCACCTGTTCGATTTCCATAAACACATTAGTAAATGTTACATTGGAAAATAAAAAAACAGCGTTCAATCATATGATGACTTTACATTTAAATAATGTTAATACTTACAATTATTTAAAAACCAGTGCAAGCAACAGACACATGTAAATACATACATTGCTATCCTCGTACATACGGTACACAAGTTCACACAATTTTCGTTGCTCTCTTGCTATCTCATTTTTAATACGTATAACCACGTCATTTTACTCTTTGCTCTGAGAGTGCTCCGCACCAACACAAGACAACTATTCACTGCCGCTACATCAGAGTGTGTGTTTTTCGCAATTTGACATCTGTGTTTCGCAGTCGGACAAATCTGTGTTCTATATAGGGGTGGGTTACCCTTATCATTTAGGGGTATGAAAAATAGATGCTCTCAGACTCTGAGACCTACCCGATATGCCCACAAAATTTCATACAAATCGGACCAGCCACTTCGGAGGAGTTTAACACCAAACAATCTGTGATCGCAGTCGGACAAACTGTGTGATCGCAGTCTGACAATCTTGTGTGGTCGCAGTCGGACGAAATGTGTTTGGATGTATTCACTTTGGGAATTTAGTCCCTACCCGCGCCTTTAGATGTTAACACATCAAAAAATGTTGTTGTCCCTTAATCAGCTCTTAAATACTCATTTTTTGAAATTATTGAGAAAATAATTGTTTGAGAAATGATTGTTATTATTCCCTAAAAGACAAAACAATTCTGACTACGTTCAAATTCACGTGGGATAATTTTTATTTATTCGGCGTTTTACTGGTACTTCTTTATTTTATTATTCAAAACCTTTCTAAAGTTTTTTTATTTATTCATTCATCGACAGAATTTCATTCTTATAGATTAAAGCTACATAAAGACTTAATACTAATTGTATAATATAAATAGTTTTGATTTAAATACATCTTTAGACACGTTAAAATTTAGTATTGGCTTTAAACATCTTGATGCAGGCTCATATAACGCATAATTTTTCCTGTGCAGAGCCTCCCCAAATATACGGTTGCATCGCAATTCCCTTGAAGATTTATATATGTTTATAAATTCTCGTATTTCAGAACAATTTATATCTCCATACAACACGTTAAAAACAAACATTTAACAAAAATGTGATCTACGGCCACTTAATCATTACAACCCTAAATACTTTCTTCTTGATGCGTAAGGAACTGCCTCAGGTCAATATAATTTTTTAAAGATGATCCTTGTAAACAATTGTTTAATCTTTTCAATTCGATTGTAGTATTTCGGGTAAAATTGATTCCCGACTATCGAACAGTACTCCAATTTATTTTATACTAATGAAATATATAAAGATTTTAAAGGCATATGGTCTCTAAATTCCTTGGAATTCCTTCTTATAAAAACTAACTAACTAAAGTTATGTAGTCAACATGACAAAAAATGATAATTTGACGTCAAAAAAAATCCTAAATCCATTACTTAAGCACTACGTCTCGAAGGATTATTGCCAATTTTATACTAATACAAGACTAAGAGAGTGAGAATAAGAAACAGATTTACATTTTGATACATTTATCATTATTTCGTTCTCCACGCACCATTCGCTAAGTGAGTTTATATCAGCTTGTATTCCCTGGCTGTCGTTTTTTTTTTTTTTTTAATTTTTTTTAAATCGAGCGGACCCATCGCCGCCACTCTTACCCGCCCCTACCGACCGAGAGGGCCACGTCCCCATAACGTGAGGACAGCATACACATTATAGACCGGTCTATAACGGGAGAGCAAGGATCATAAGTTCACACGTTACAACCAACTACAGAAATTCTTCACCAGTTGGTATTACACTAACATAAATAAATATAAAAGCACATCACGAGATACTAACATAACAGACTTCATAATATATAATAATTACGAGCAAAACGAAAACCAAAATATAAATCAGACCAGATAGTAAGGATAAAGTAAATTAAATTTACATATGTACGTTAACGAATATACAGCACTAATGCAATCGGTTCAAATGACAAATTATGCTAGACTTTGTCGTTTCCCAACTACCTGTGAAATCAATAAACTGATATAGCTCATTAAAGTCACGACACATTCTCCTAACTGGATCAAAGGACGCATAATTCGAACGCTGAAACTCGATGTGAATGAGTTTATAGTACCTCGTGGGTCTCAATGGGACATTTATGAAAATCTTAGATAACAGAAATTCAGAAAATATACATCCATCAATTATCTTCAAAACTGTAATAGAGTTTATCATGGTACGTCTACTACTAAGAGTCGGCAATCTGATCAATGCTAGTCTACTGCTATACGAAGGAAGATTATGGTTCGGGTTCCATTGAAGATTTCTTAGACAAAAAATGAGAAACTGTTTCTGGACCGATTCAATCATATTAACATACAAATTGTACTGGGGGTCCCAAACAACTGATCCATATTCGAGAATAGGGCGGACTAGTGAAGTAAAAAGATTTTTCGTAACGTAGGGATCTGAAAATTCCTTTGCCCAACGTTTAATAAAGTTCAGAACGCCATAAGCCTTGTTCACCATCGTAATTATGTGGGAGTTGAAATTTAATTTTCTGTCCAAGAGAACACCAAGATCAATAAATGAATCCACCGATTCAAGAACATTGCCACCTAAAATGTATTTTGCCGAAAATAATGATGACCTAGAGAACAGCATATGCTTACATTTCGTAAAATTAAGCTCCATCAAATTGGTCTCGCACCACGTCTGGAAAGTAGACAAATCCCTCTGAAGTAAAGAATTTTGACAAGGATCCTTGTAAGAAAAATGGATCTTCACGTCATCAGCGTACATTAACAATTTAGAGTGCATTATCGAGGCGGGTAAGTCGTTAATGAATAACAAAAATAGAACCGGCCCAAGATGACTGCCCTGAGGCACCCCAGATGACACAAAAATAGATCTTGAGAATGATCGACCAAATGATACCATCTGTTCTCTGTTCATTAAATAAGAACTAATCCAATTCAGCATGTTACAATTAAAACCCATTGCCCCTAATTTATATAATAACAAATTGTGGTTAACTTTATCAAAAGCCTTACTAAAATCGGTAAAAATCACATCAGTTTGATCTCCATTAATAAAGCCGTCAATAATAGAAGAGGAAAACTGAAGCAAATTAGTCACGGTGGAACGACCCTTCCGAAAGCCATGTTGACATGGATCTAAAATAGAGGAAACCTGATGAGAAATTACCTCTGTGACTAACTTCTCAAAAAGTTTAGGAATGGCACTCAATTTTGCAATTCCCCTATAATTTGCAACATTTACTAAACTACCAGATTTGTGGAGAGGGATTATATAAGAGCTCTTCCACTTTGCAGGAAAATGGCCGAACTTCAACGAAGCGTTAAATAAGAGAGTCAACGGTAAGCTGAGAGAATTCGAGCAGTATTTCAACATAGAGTCCGGGATACCATCAGGACCAGCTTTATTCGAGGCTTTCAAGCTGATTAAGTTATCTAGCAACCACGAAGAATTTACGACAGGTGCATCAAACGGAATGGTAGAGCGGACAGTGTACGGGTATGATTTGGAAACATCATAGGCTCGGGTGGAATAAATGGATGCGAAAAAATCGGCGAAACAATTAGCAATAGACTCTTCATCTGAATATTCAATACCGTTCATTTTGATCCTACAAGGTGTGGAAGACGAATTACGCTTCAAGTTAACAAATCTAAAGAATGATTTGGGGTTCCGTTTAAAATTAGCCTTCAACCTATCCAAATATAATCTGTAACTCTCACGAGATTTAGAGTTGTATCTACTCCTAGCAACAATATACCTAGCATAGTCTGCTAGCAGTCCAGATTTTTTATACTTGTTCGAACATCTATTCCTTACATTCTTGAGACTATTTAGAGCCCTTGAGGACCATGGGGGACCAGTATTACCCATTATTGGCCTCTTGGGTACAGACTTAGAAATATAGCCATTAATAATATTATAGAAATCATCCAGGGCGATTTCAAATTCAAAAGAATTATCACACTGACAATTACTATGCCAGTCGGTATCAAAGATAAGATTATTCAAAAGTATAAAGTTCGCACGCGAAAAGCATAGGCCAACATAGGACGAAGAGCAATTGCAACCAACCAGCATGGTATCATATGTATAATTAATTCCCAGCGTTGGATGGTAACTATCCTCAGGAGAAATTAACGGATCAATTCGAGAAATATCAAAGTTGTTAGAATCATCCACTAAAACTAGATCAAGGACTCGATTCATAGAATTGGGAATGTCGTTCAATTGAATCAACCCAAGTTCGGAAATATGCGTAACAAAATCAGATGACCAATCACATGGTGTCAATGGAGTCAGAGAATTAGTATCGGGTAAAGACATCCATGTCACAGACGGCAAGTTAAAGTCACCCAATACTAAAATACAGTCCTTTCTACTGGCTAACGCAATAACTTTTGCAATAGCGTCAATATGCACTTGATATACCTCAAAGCATGAAGATGGCGGAATATAAGAACACGTGACAAACAATTTCAAATCGCCTAAATTAATGGACACCACAATAAACTCAAGATCGCCAATGTCATCAACTGTAACCAACTCAGAAGATAAAGAATTCTCAATTGAGATTAAAACACCACCACCAATTTTACCAACACGATCTTTTCTATAAACTACGTACTTATCGCAGAACAACTCAGAATTAAAAACATTAGGTTTAAGCCATGTCTCAGAAAATGCAATGACATCAAACTCAAAACCAAAGCTATCAACAAATAATCTGGACAATTTAGTATTCAAACCGCGAACATTCTGATACGCCATATTCAAACTCCCAATTAGTTTTTTGGAGCTGCCTTATCTCCAGACGGTAATCTAGCAAAATTATCACGCCTACCATTATCCCGATACTCAAATTCCCTTACGAATGTTCTGTGAGGCCAAAATTCCGAATCCACCAGTCTGACAAATAGATCATCCGGTGCAATAATTTTGAAAGACGACCTACGTTCCGAAAATTGTGACTTCAGCTTGAAGCACAGACGACTTATCGCTGTCCGTGGAAGCTACAGTAACTACAGAAACGACTTCAGCAAAAGTAGGGGGGGCAGAAGATTTCATTGGACTTGAAACTGTAACTGGAGAATTAACGTCCATTAAATTCGGCGAGGAAGGTATTACCAACAATGGAGGGGCCTTCTTAGCCGTCTTCTTCCTTTTCGGCGAGGAAGCTTTCGGTGAACCCGCTCTCTTTTCCAATCCCGGATATTTATTAAACATCCCAATAAACTTGGAAAATCGACCAGATAAAGCCGAAAGCTCCTTTTCCATCTCAGAAAACTCGGAAACAATGGTAAGATATTGAAGAGTACAGTTTAAGTCATCCGCAAAGAGCAGAGATTTTGAAAATTTTAAAACATTCGGCAAATCGTAAACAGTAATGGACCAATATGGGCGTCCTGCGGTATTCCCGAATAAAAATTTATGTACCACAGCCACACGCTACTTATACATTGAATGTTAATTCATTGCCAAATTTTATAAAATCATTTTCTCTTATCAGACCAACATTTTTGAGTTGAATGGCCAATACTTGACCAATATTTTTTGTTTTAGTAAAAACTTCAATAACTCGGACAATTAATAATAATTAATAGCAAATGTCGCTTTTGAATAAATTCCAGAGTATTATGGTTTCTTTATAAAATAATAAAATCAGCGCCGAAGTTGCAAAATGGCAAAAAACATTTAAAAAAATATCTGTTTGCTGGACAAATACACACAGACTTTCCCTATTTTCTTAAATAACGTATATATCGTTTGACAGGCCTAAGTTTCTTCTTTTTAACTCCGGTGAGAAAATGAGATCCGGCGATTTCGCAGAACATCACCTATTTATATGGTCCAAGAAACGTTTGCAAAATAAACTGTACGAAATACAAATAAAGTCTGAACGGTTTTATGGCCAACATTCCCCTCTCCGAACCAGCTAATACCACTAAAGTTGAATAACTTACCGATGCCCTCACCTCAGCTCTTCCTATCACTTGCTTCCAAGTGCCCTACTGGTTCTTACCGAGGTAAAAATAAACCTCCGTGGTGGAGTAACGAACTGCAGATTCTGATAAAGTCGTGCAGAAAGCTTTTAAGAAGCCTAAGTGCTCAAGGACGGAGGAAAGCTTACATATGTACACTATTGGAGCTAAAGAATATACGAAAGAGTTAATATCTTCACAGAGGAGTTCTTGAAAATATTTTTGTAACAGCACTGGAAACGCGCTTGTGACTTTTATTATGCGTCAAGTCTCCTTTCAACGACTACCACACCTCTGGGATATCTGAAAGAACAAAACGCGCTATGGATTTTCCTGGAAACTGGTTCGAAGACATAAGATCGGACTCACCGAACACCCACGTCATCTCGCCGACTGGTAACCGAAGATTGTGCCTTACACACATTTTTTCAGGTACCACCAGTTATGAAATAATGGAGGGTGTAGGTCGACTTCAGTAGTTTTTAAAGTTACTGACCTTAAAAGTTTATTCAACCCTTAAGATGGCCCGCATACAAATTTGTTATTTCCTCAAATTTTTTCTAGAGTAGTGCAATATAGGATCGGCCCACTTGTTTTTCTGGCAGCACTATATCTCTATCTCTAACCTATAATAAATGGACCTAAAACCGACCAAACACAAAAAAAAAAATTCGCCACGAAATAATATTGTCCTTAAAATTTGTCGGTTTTATTGACGATAATAATTTTTCGTTTTTATTGAGCGTAAAAAGGCGTGTTTTTATAATTCAAAAATGCTTATAGTTCGATAATCTGAATCACATAAATTTATTTTTCAGCCGATTTTTAGCGACGACCTATAAAAAAATAAAATTTTCGTCCTCGTCACGGCACAACACGTTGCTATAGTCCTCTATTAATTTTACGGCTCTTTCGGCAGTATCACTGAGAACACGTAATTTACGCAACATTTATAGGGATTTCTGCTAGTTTTCTGGCTCTTCCCAGGTTTCTGGATCGGTAATAACGAAATCTGTTGACAATCCGGAGCTTGCGAAACAGTGTTCCGTCTCAAGTGTAACTTAATGACCGAAATTATCCTTCATGTATTCTTGATTCACTTGCTTCGCTGCCAAGGTTAATTTTTTCACACCTTCAAGGTCAAAAACATGTACTGGACGCCCCCCATCTTGCTTGACACTACCGCCGCCATTCTCCAAATCATATTCACCCCCAATATCGTCGTTCTACTTTCGCGCTAGCGTCCACGTCGTTGTCTTTCTCGCTGTCTTCGTCGGACAATTCGTCGATCACATCATCAGATTATTCTTTTTCGTTTTCGTTGTTCTCTTCTTCTAGTAATCGAATTTCATTCGCCTTTTTCCGCTTGATGTCACAGGGGATATTATAAATAAATAAATGGTTTCCCGTTACATCCCCTGAAGGGATTAGGAAAAGCTTCTCACAAATCCGTGAGCTGTGCGCGTTCTATAGTTTTACACTCACTGATTGGGACCTACAATTCTACACCGGTTCCAAACGGTATTTTGAGAAACTTTTTCATGACTAAGTACTCGATAGTACTCGTCGTCGAAAGAAACCTTTTGCTGGACAGAGCAGGGATCAAACCCACGTTCTCATGTACAAGATCCCTCGCAGACTAACATAGCACCACCGACGGCCATGGGTTATTATGATCAAATAATGCAAGAGAAACAACGGCAACTCCAAAATAACACAGACCACCAAAGAATCGTTTCACCAATCATTGCAACACAATCTTATCAATTGAATCATTACCAGCAATCGCTTTCCAAACATAAAGACTTGACCGCAATTTAAAATTGAAATTGTATTTTGGCTGCGATTTATTTCCTTCTATACCAGGACTGCATGGTTTGTCTTTAGTATTATCCCATTGCCCTTGAAACATTCAAACATTGGTACTCCTGTCCCACACGTTTAGCCGAATTTGGATTCGAACTCTTCTTTTAATTGCACTTTATAAATATGATGTTTGAATGGCAGATTGAAAAGATCTCGTTCCATTGGTCAGTGTTCATTGGTGTGGTGTTGAAAAGAATAGCTTGAAAGTGGTCAGTGATTTTCCACTAACGGAAAACCCCATAAACGGCCTCCGCAATACGTTAGCCTTTTCGTTTAATCGGCGGTATCTCTGGCACGCCCAAGAGCTGCTCGTTTACATCATATGTGACAATAATATTAGGAGTGAAGTTAGGCGACGGGTATGTTTGGTCGTACATTTAGTTTATTATATACATTTTGTTTATTTTGAATTCTAAAATAATTCGTTTTGTCTTTTTTTTCATTAAGATAAATGTGCCTGTTGAGCTGAACAGCTCTATGTACTGCTGTATTAAATCAAAATAAACAGTCTATTGTTAGGATGTCTATGGTTTGTAATTTATGTCCTGAGTGTATACATTTTCATACCGTCATAGAAAAATATATTGCACTGATGTTTTTTTTTACAAAACAGGCTTATGAACAGTTACCGGGGTAATACAATAGATTCCCCTGCCAATAAGGGTCTGTATGTCATGAGATTTATTGAGAAGACATGTTATTTTGTAAACTCGAATCAGAAAACACAAAAATACTCTCTGTGGAATAATGTTAAAAAATAAGAAATTCTGTGGTATCGCATACACTTCCCCTTCATATTTTGGGATATATTCGTAGTAGCCAAGACTGAGAAAATATAAAAAACATTTCACATATTTCACGACAAATTTAAAACTTAATATAGAAATGGAATTTCATTGATATAGTATTAGGGGCGTTTTTTTCGTAACTTATACACGTTAACTCATTCAAAATGAAAACGTGCACGTTAACATGTATAATTTTAGAGGTTGAGAATAACCCCTATGAAAGTGTTACCAAGTTTGACTTTGTTGTACGAAAAATATAAAATGTATGTCAGCCCATTTCTTATATTACCACGACGTTTCGAAAATTATGGTGTAAATATAAGGGGTAGTTACTTTTTAAATAAAATATTTAAAAAATTGTATAAAATATTATTGATTTTTTAAATTCTTAATAACGGGTCCGCCAAATAACTTTTTTTTTTGAAAATGCTATAAAAAAAAACTGCTGAATATTTTCCCAAATTTCTTTTTTTACTTGAAAGTACAATCCTTCCGGTTAATAATGGAAAATAATTTCATTCAAATGGCTGCCTCGGCTGGCCATGCAGTAGCCTACACGATCGGTCCAATTTTTAACCACATTATCGATTGTGTGCAGCTGTATTTCACCAATGGCTTCACGAATATTGTCCTTTAAAGCGTGAATCTGGCTTGTCGGCGTAACACTTATCTTTGAGGGCACCCCACAAAAAATAGTCCAACGGTGTCAAATCGCAGCTCCGAGGTGGCCAAACGACATCAGCTCTGCGGCTGATAATCTTCAAAAACAGGGCGCAAAACATCGAGTGTAGCTTCGGCTGTGTGGCACGGAGCGCCGTCCTGTTGAAACCAAATGTTGCCAATATCCTCCTCTTCAATTTTTGTGAACAAAAATTCGTTCAACATGGCCCGATAACGATCGCCATTGACTGTAACGGCCACTCCTTGCTCATTTTCGAAGAAAAATGGCCCAATTATGCCTCTGGACCAAAATCCGCACCAAACAGTGACTCGTTTTGGGCTTTTCAATGTATGCGTGCGGGTTTTCTGTGCCCCAAATGCGACAATTTTGCTTGTTTACATACCCGCCAACATCAAAATGAGCTTCATCTGAAAAGATGATTTTTTGGCAAAATCAGCAAAATCGTTACCTGCAACATTACCATGATTTTCAAAGTAATGTCGCAATATTTTCCAGCGTTGTTCAAGCGTATACACATCCAAATTCGCTCAGCGGAAGGATAAAACTAATTATTTGTCGGATCAGACATGAGCTAAGTATTACCATTCACGAAATAAGCACTAGTTGGAAAAAAACGTTAGATGGCGGACCCTTTATTAACTTCACATGGCTGTATGCATACATGGATGCATGCCGAAAAAACTTTGATTTGATTTTTAACCTTTTCCCGTGATCCAATCGAGCTGAAACTTCGCACGCAAACTAATGGCGTCAACAAAAATAATCTACCGAAATATGGGCGGGATTGGATAAAGGGCCGTGGTACCTCCCATACAAATCACAAATTAAAAATCCATTATTTCTGCTCTTGTTAACGGTATTTTAACAAAATTGTGTATGTTGGTTAGGTATACATATTCTAAGATCTGCTGCAAATATGGGCGGGATTGGACAAAGTGGCGTGGTCATATATTAAGATTTGACAGTCAACAACTATATTTTTACGGGTTGGTTTCTTCTTCTTCCATAAGAAGAATTCCATGACAATACTGGAAACTAACAACAACTGAAGCAAACACAAAAGGAAGTGAATTGAAGAAGAAAGCCGTGGATAGCTCGATTCACAAACAGATAGTTTTACCGATATTCTCCCATGACTCGATTCGCAAGAACAGCATCGGCTATGTCTGCCTGACGATCCTTGTATTCGCTTTTGATACACTATGCACTTTTTGGTACTTTTCTGTACTTTTTTGTACACTTTATGTAGTCTTTGCATATACTTTATGTACTGTTTGGTACATATTTTAGTACCCTTGTGTATTTTTTGGTGCAGTTTACGTAAGATTTACCACACTTAAAGTATTTCTGGTAAAGTACTTCTGGTGTGTACTTTTTGTAATTTGTTGACGAAATTTATATACTCTCTGTTGCAGATTATGTACGTTATTGACCATGATATGTACTACTTTGTGGTACATTTGCTGCCCTTTAAAATTCATGGTATGGTAAAATAACGTTGTATGTGGCTTCTGGTACATTGTGTGTACGTTATGGTAAATTGTATGTACTTTTCGTGCAAATTATGGCGAATAAATGAGGACGCCGATCCACATTCATCGCTTGGAACAATTTGCCCTTAATTCTCTGCTCATTTCAGTTGAAAAGGGGCGTGCGAAATTGCAGACATATAAACAAATGCACGGGGCTTGCTCGGGGATGTCTGGGTTTTTTGTTTCTTCTTCGTATGTGCTCTCGAGCGGTATATTTTTTACGACTCGTGGCGATAGAGTGGGTTGTAGGTGTTCGTTTACGATGCCTGGTGTATTTCTAATTTCGGTGGTACCCCAATGTAGCATTAAAGTACTGAACCATTGCAATCGAAATCTCGTGTTTGGAGATTTCGTTTACCCGAACATCTGTTTTTCAGTACAATAATTCCCTGCTACTAACCAAGTGAGAGAAATAACCACCTCATATACACTCCGGTTCACTTATTTAAAGGCACTAAAAATTCCATATTCAGCAGCCAGTATCTTTTGCAATTTGTAACCGATTGCAGAATTTTAAAAGACATCTTGAGATATAAAAAATTCATGACAATAGTGGTTTCTTAAATAAAGAACTTTGTTTGAGCAATTTATATAAAAAGTCAAAAAATATGTTATTTCTTTTCGTTGACTTGAACTAATTTTAATGAACAACAGTTTTTCTTGTTTTTTAAATCTATTTTTCTTTATTTAAGAACTAATACTAGTAACGGCTACAACTCCCTTAGTTTTTGATAACTTCAAAAATATGCGGGTTTTCATTGAGAGATAAAGAGAACTTATGTAATCCAATGAAATTTGATTCGAAGCATCCTCAATGGCCTGAATTAGTAACTGCTTGTTATCAAATTGTCTACCTCCTACCAATAGGGTGGTCAGTCAAGAATATTAACATTTTGGCTTGCAATGAACTCCTTTACCACTCTGGCGTTATGTATAGGGGCATTATCCTGTTGCAGTATCCAAGATATGGGACCAAATTGTTCACTGGACTTCTACAAAGCCGATTCCAATAACGTTTTGTAGCTTGCACCAGTCGTTTTTGCACTTTGAAATTCATGATCGATGGTGCCATAGTACGTAATAGTACACCACACCATAACGCCGCCCTCTCGGCTGTGATGTCAGTTCAAAAAACGCTTTTCTTTGCGCAGATCATGGAAATAATAGTTGTAGCTATCAGGCCTATCCAAATTAACCTTCTTCTCATCCGTAAATACAACGGTTCTCCAGTCATTTACATGATATTTTGGCTGCACATCCCATACCATGTATTCTCTTGCGAATTGAACCCACTTTTCCTTAAGAGGAGCATTAAGTGGCGGCTTTTTTTTTTAATTTCAAGTATTTAAGGTACTCACAGCTTTTAACTACTTTGCGTTCTGATGACTTGCACGCTTCCACTGCAGCTTGAGCTCTTATTTTTGACAACGATAAGGCAGAATTAGAAGCAATTCTGATGATTTTTCTTTTCTCAAACGTAGATAAAGACAACGAACCCCTTCCATTAAAATTGTTTCCATACACCTCGGGGTCCTTGATGTAATTTTCGACAACTGTTGAGCTCCGTCCAATTTTGTTTAGCTATTGCGCGGTTATAATATCCTTCAGAACGGTAAACATCGATTTTAGTTTTTTCCGATAGATTTAAAATTGTTTGTTTTGCCATTTTGACTCGTAAAATGTTTAAGATGTAATAAATTGTAATAAACAAACGCTCCCTACAAAAAATCCCTACAAAACATATTTTTGGAATCAATATATGTCTTCGGTTAGTGACTTATGTAAATACACACCGCAGTGGCTTAACAGGCTAGACGCTGCTGAAGATGATGCTTCACAAAGATCGAAACGATCGTCCAGCGAATGTGAGTTCGAATCCCTCCCGCGGCATTTACATTTTTATAACTAACCGGAGAAAATATGATCTCTTAGCCTTAAAAAAAAAGGAAATTACAACATTTTTGGAATCTTTTTTATAAATTGCTCAAAACACGTTATTTAGTTAAGAAAAAACTACTGTCATGATTTTTTTATATCTCAAGATGTCTAGCTTCCATTCCCATTTTAAAATTCTGCAATCGGTTACAAATTGCAAAAGATACAGGCTGCTGAATATGGAATTTTGAGTGCCTTTAAATAAGTGAACCGGGCTGTAGTATTACATTACATTTCTTAGAATTTTGTTTTGTGTTTGACTTTTAAATTAACGAGTTGAAAAATAGAAAGGAAGAATTGTCGGATGAAGCCAAGTTGATTGTACTCAACGTCTATGCGTTTTTTTCGTAACGGTTGATGTTAACTTATATAGGTTACGAAAAAACTCACATATTGTATATCATACAGCCGTTTCAAGAATATGAAACATTGCTAGCTAAGTTTATTGACGCTATCAGGATTTTCCACAGAATTACGGAAAAATTATTAAACATTTTAAAGCGATAAGTTTTTAAGATTGATTGGGGTTACAAATGTAACAACATAAAATAATATGACAGCAACATTCAAGTTGTTGTACCCAAATAAATGTGTAGATTGCCACATTTCAAAGGTTTCATATTTTCTCAATTCCACATAACTGTCAACTTCGCTGTGTCAGTCGAAGAGAAAATGGAGATGAACGCTTAGTTTGTTCTTATGTTTGCCGCATATTACATCCTTTTTGTATTTGTTAAAAATTACAAAATAAATACAGAAAAATTGCAAAATAATAAAAAAAAAGTTTTATCCCCCAAGATTCCACATCCTTTTCTTGTTGAACTTAAAGGCATTAAGAAAATGAACAAAGTTTATTGTTGATTCTTTTTGTTATAATTACAGAAGGGAAACAGCTATGGTAGTGAATTAAATTTGTGTATAATTTGCATTATTAATTATTAATATGGATTACAACGATGTTGCAGAATTATTCTGAATTTTAGGTTTTACTAAATTAAATTACAAAATTCGTAAAATTTTGAAAGCATTTTCTCCTATTAAGACAAGATATTAAATACTTTAGATTTGATTAAGTCTTTGTAAACTCTAATGCGACTTAAGTATACAGATAATTATTTTTCAACATTTTGTTGCTAACGTTCTTTATTCTTCGTTCGAATGTTGTTCGTTGTAAGTGTTGTGTCCGTTGCGAAAGAAACCATTGTAAAAGATGTCATTTTCCAAATGGTCAAAAATGACAACTTAGAGCTACTCTTCTCACAATTTACCCATTCTCTCAGTTGATGTAACGAAATGAATGATACCCTTGCACCAAATCTTGGATAAAAGGCAATAAAATGGATTGCATTAAATTCGGAAGTTTTGGTTATTGAGCCAAGTTAATTATAACCAAATGCTTCAACTAGAGGTTTTTTAACGGTCAAATAAATCAATATTTAAGTAATAATATGCACTGTCTAGCCTTATTTATAGAATTCAGTAAAGCATTCGACATTCTTTCACATGAAGAATAATAGAATCATTGGCCTCTTTTACACGAGAACAATTGTGCATGCATAATTTTTGTTCATTCGCTTTTACACGAGATTAATTATGCTTGCGTGTACATATACATGGTCATTTGGCATTTGCACAAGCAGCTGATAATATTTTACATAAGTGCATATGAATTAGTTTTGTTCTTCTTAATGCAGGTAGTCGCTAGCACAATTTTTCAACCACCTCAAACTCTTCTCTGCACCTACCTCGCCATAAAAATGTTTCGTCAAGCCAGCACAATTGTTCTCGTGTAAAAGGGGCCATTAGGTTTGTTCCCGTACTTTTTTAATAGTAAAACTAGTAAAAGAGAGTTTAACCAGAAAGAGTTTAACTCTGAGAGACCAAGTTTCAAAAATGTACGGGAACGAAAAAATAGTAAATGTGATAAAACTTGTGTCAAAAATGTGTCCCCAACATGGTCCTTGTCCGAAACGTCCAATAGGAAATCACACGTACTGTTAGAATTGACCATAGCGTTATTATATTATGTATTTACGTTTCTGTTTACAATAAAATCAATTTAGTTGCCGATATTAAATTATATTTCAAATTTATTTTGACATTTCAATAGAGAATGACTATATACTACAAGGTGGCGCAAAAGAAATCGTCCTATCAGAAATGCTATAAATTTTGCGATTGGCCCCTAATGTCAGTTCTGTTTTGACATTTGTGTAGTAAACACATGCGAAATACACGTTAATAAACAATGTTACGCTACACTGCTCCAGAACGCGGAATATTGCTGACTATTTATATGGCACAACGTGAATTTCGTCGCAGATTTCCTGGCCGTCCAACGCCTACTGGTGAAACACTGCGACGTTTAGCCGCTCGCCTCGAAGAGACTTTCACAACACGAGATGCTACCACGCGTGGCAGACCCCGGAGTAGCCGTTCTGCAGAGAATATTACTACTGTAGCCGAGGATCATTGGTTTGTGAGCATTCGTTGCGATCAGACGTGTTTGCGGATAGTCAGTGATAGATTTTTCTATAGTGGTCATCTGTGCGAGAGTGTTAGTGAGTTTGTGTGCGGTAACTGGTTTGTTCATAGCATCGTTGCTGTGATCGCTGTTGTTGTGCAAGAACGGTAACTTGTTTACAACTTTGGTTCGCCAATTTTGTAAACAAGTGGTTATAGTGCTTCTTATAGTACATTTTGTTGCTAGTAAGTAACAGCAATTCTGGTAAGTGTTTACTTTTGAATTCTTACTTGGACTAGTTGTTGTTGGGAATGGTTAAGCGCCGTAAGCGGCGGGGCCAGAGTGGCAGTGGCGGCAGCGCTGCTGCTATGTCTGGCTCGATGACTGACGGAGAGTCATCGACGTCCTCAGCGGTTCCCAAACGGAAGTGAAGCCAGAAGTGAAGGCTAGATCAAAGCCGGTTGACGCCGACTTTGATAGTAGTGCAGGAGCTGGTGGAGTGCCTTCTAGAGGCAGTCCGAAGAGGGGTGCAAGTGGTGCCCAGGCAGGTACTGAAGGGGGCGCTGCTGGTAGTAGCAGCGCCAAGTTGGTTGCTGGCACCAGTGGTGTCAAGGATTTGGCTCAGGAGATGAGGAGTACTATCAGTAAGGTTAGTGAAGTTTTACGTGCTGCTGGTACGCCGAAAGGCGTGTCGAAGGGTCAGCTGCCAAGTGTACCTGTTGTTACGGCAGCCCCCGCCAGCAGCGATGGTGGTCGTGGCCGTAGCCGCGTAGGTCCTAGTGGACTGGGTGACGTCGGTGCCGCTGTAGAGCGGACACAGGCGGTCACCCGTAGGTTGGTCTCCGATTTAATGGAGGCTCTTCGGAGTACGAGGCACTCGTAGTAGGTTTGCTGGCTCAAAACGAGCGCCTTCGGGGCCGTCTTGATGCCAAGCCCAGGGAGAGCAGTAGGAGTGCCGTTCGACCCGCGGTTCCCGTTCAACGTTCCTCGCACCGGCTCCAGTGGCGACTGCCCCTGTAGCTGTGGGAGGAGGTTGTTCGGTAGTCACTGCACCAGCTGTGAAGCCCGTCGAGACCTGGTCCTTGGTGGTGCGGGGCCGTAAGGGCCAAACTGCCAAGGATGTGGCCAGCAAGGTGGTGAGTGAGGTGGGGCCCACTTTAAGAGAGCGGGTCCATGAGATCAGGGCGCTTCGTGGTGGTGGAGTATTAATACGCACACCATCTGTAGCGGAGCGTGCGGGTATTGCCAAGAATACCAAGTTTGAGGAGGCTGGGCTCACCGTTAGGGTGCCTGATAGCTCGGTTGTGCGGGTTGTTGTCCAAGGGGTCGACTCGAAGATCACCCATGACGAGTTCATGGGTGATGTCTTCGAGAAAAATCTCAAAGACAGGATCTCGCTTGAGGAGTTTAAGAGTGGTGTCCGGCTCACTAGTCGGCCGTGGGATAGTTACAAGAGCGGAACAACGAACGTTGTCTTGGAAGGGCGGGCTTCGGCCCTTGAGCCTTTGCTAGCATCGCGTCGTTGCTACGTGAAGTGGTTCTCATTCCGCGTACGACCGTTTGATCCGGTGCCAAGCTGTTTCAGGTGTTTGTCGTTTGATCACTACGTTAGGGAGTGCAGATGGAAAGAGAATGCCTGTTCTCGGTGTGGACAGCAGGGTCACTGTGCAAGGGATTGCGGTAACGCAATTCACTGCAGAAACTGCGCTTTCCAGGGGAGACCCTCGGCTCATCGTATGATGACTGAGGACTGTCCCATGTATAGCGTTATGCTGGCTAGAGCGAGGGCTAGACATTAAGTATGGGACACACAATCTTACAAATAAATTGTGGTAGGGCAATGTCGGCAATGTGCGAGGTAGGAGAGGTAATGGTAGAACGACAGTGTAGTTTTGCTCTCATTCAGGAACCTGCTAGTGGCCATGGTGTCATTACAGGTTTGCCTGCGAGTATGCGGGTCTTCGCTGATTTGAGACTTACCTCCGCGGTGGTCGTGAATGACGGTAACGTAGAGTGTACCGTGGTTTCTAGGACCGACTTGGGGGTTTGCGTGTGTGTAGAAGGGGGTTTCTGACGGATATTTTTGTGTAGCAGTTACTGCAAGTTTTCTGAGCCTTTAGAGCCGTATTTGGCATATATGGACACGGTACTACTACTTGCGAGTAGTAACCCTCTCGTCCTAGGGATAGACGCTAACGCATCAAACCCGCTATGGTTTAGCAAAACACCCAGACTTTCGACTGGGTCGCAAAACCATTACCGGGGAGAGATGCTAAGTGAATGGATTGTTTCGGGCCGCCTTCATGCCTTGAATGAGCCGAGTGAGCAGTACACTTTTGATAATGGTAGAGGAGTTAGCGATATAGATGTGACGATTGCGAATAGCGCAGCTTTGAGAACGTTTCAGTTTAGTTGGAGGGTCAGACCGTCCGTAAGTGATCACAATTACATTGTAATTGATTTCACTTACGAACGGACTGAAGTTAGCAGCTTAGGCATCGTGCGGTGGCGCACCAGGGATGTGAACTGGGATGTGTATGGAGAATTCATCGCAGCTGAGGCTAGCGAGATTCCAATAGAAGTCTTTCGTCGTAGGACCGTAGATGAGCAAGTCTCGTGTTTACGCGAAGTTGTTCATAGGGCTAACGACGATCTCCTTGAAAGGTGTCGCAAGAAAACTTTGAGAAGATTACGATGGTGGACACGTGAGTTGACACTCAAGCGGAGGGAAGTGCGCCGTCTCAGGAAACGTTTCCAGAGAGGCAAACGGAACGAAGCAAGTGATCTTGACCAGCTCAGATCAGCGTACAAAAGTTGCCTCAGCGATTACAAGGATATGCTTGTAAACGTGAAAGAGGAAGATTGGCGACAGTTTGTTGCCTGCCATAGGAATGATCCTTGGGGTCATGTGTATAGAATCTGCCTTGGCAGAGGTAGGAGGACAGATCTCTCCGGGTTGGAAGATGGCGATGCCATTCTTACTTCCTGGAGTGATTGCGTCAAAGTTTTGCTGCGGGAGTTCTTTCCGAGAGCGGAGGCAGTGGCCTCTTCTTCTTCTTCTGGGGAAGTTGAGACTGTTGCACCCGAGCTGGAAAGATCAGAGATCGCAGAAAGCATGGCGTTAGTTAAGTCGCGAAAGTCACCTGGTATGGATGGAATAGCTGGAGAGATGTGTAAAAGCGTCTGCAATTCTATTCCGGAATACCTAGAGGCTTTGTATGGGCGGTGTGTACATGAGGGATATTTTCCACGCGAGTGGAAGGTAGCCCGTGTCATTGTACTCTTGAAGTCAATCGATAAGGACAGGAGTAATCCTCGTTCTTATCGGGGTATCAGTCTCTTACCAGTATTTGGAAAAGTACTGGAGAGGATTCTGGTGCAGAGACTAAATGAGAGAGTCGCTGACAGCATGTGCCGTTGGCAGTTCGGCTTTGTAAGGGGCCGAAGTGTCGAAGATGCCTGGGCGCACGTGAGGAGAACTGTTGTAGAGTGTACTCAGAAGTATCTTCTGGGTGTTTTCATCGACTTTAAAGGTGCGTTTGATTATCTGAGTTGGGCGAGCGTGGAAGAAAGACCAGCGGGGCTAGGGTGTCAGGAAGTAGCACTCTGGAGAAGTTACTTCTCTGACAGAAAAGCAGTGATAGTCGGGGCAAATAGTTCTGAGTGTGTTGATGTGGTCCGAGGATGTCCACAGGGTTCCATTTGTGGACCGTTTGTGTGGAATCTGATGATGGACTTGCTTTTGCATAAGCTTGAGGCCGAATGCAAGATATGTGCTTACGCTGATGACTTGCTTATCATGGTCGAGGGTAGTTCTCGTTCCGAGTTGGAACAGCTATCCTCGGCTATGATGAGTATTGTCACTCGGTGGGGCGAGCGTGTAGGAGTTAGTTTATCGGTGGAAAAGACAGTGACCATGTTGCTGAAGGGTAGTTTCAAGTCCCATTTTCCAATCGTGCGTTTGAATGGTGGTGGCACAATCCGTTACTCCACGGAGGTGAAGTACCTCGGAGTCACCATGGGAGAAAGGATGAACTTTTTGCCTCATATAGGGAGACTTCGCGAGAAACTGACGAGCGTTGTAGGAAAGGTTAGGCGTGTTATGAGGAGTGAGTGGGGTCTGAGTCGTCAAGCAGTCAGGACCGTGTACAGGGGCCTTTTTGTTGCCATGGCAACATTTGGGTCTTCTGTTTGGTGCGAAACTGCTAGAAGCGTCTTCGGGCAACGTCGATTATTCTCTGTTCAGAGAGTAATGTTATTGGCATGTATGCCAGTATGTCGTACGGTGTCTACAGAGGCCCTACAAGTTTTAATGGGTGCCACTCCTCTTGATCTAGAGGTGATGCGTCGTAGCATGGACTTCAAAATCAAGAGGGGGTACGCACTGGGTGAGTCAGATTGGCTCATAGTTGGAGCAGAGAGCATGAGTAGAAGTGAGCGGCGGGCTCGGTTAGATGCGTTAGTCACATCTGAGTGGCAGGGCCGTTGGAATTCCAGTACCAACGGTCGAGTAACGTATAGATTTATACCGGATGTAGAATTCGTCGGGAAGAACCCTGAGTTTAGTTTCAATCTAAGCCTTGGTTTCATACTGACAGGTCACGGGTCGTTAAATGCATTCTTGCACAGAATGAGACTTGCGGATCGGGAGTCGTGTGATTGCGAAGCGCCAATCGAAGATTGGCTCCATGTTTTGTGCGAGTGTCCCCTTTACGGGGCTTTTAGGAATTTAGTCGGCATGGGTGTCACCAGATCCGGTGGTGAGTGGTGTGTGAGTAGTATGCTTCTGTCTCCGGATGCGTTGTGTGTTGCAACGCGGTTTGCCTCTCGTGTTTTCGCGAGTCGGCGCGCTAGGACGGTTTAGTTGTTGTTGTGGGTTTCACTGGTCTCTATCGGTGTCTCCCTTTTGTAGTGGTTAAACGTTTTTCGTGATCCTGGCTTTTTCAAGCTAGTTATTCAGCCGTTTAAGATCTCGTTGTCGGTACTGCTGAACCCTGCGAACACAGGGATTGCCAGTCCCGGACTTCGTCGGAGTCGAATTTGGAAGTGGATTAGCCGCGAGGTCTGACCAGAGGCCTGTTTCTGGTACCGTGTGCAGTTTGGGATTGACACGTGGAAGGTCTCGAACTCGTGCCCTTTCAGTTTGTGTCTTGTTGTTGTTGACCCACGGGGGCATCATCGGGCGAAGCCTGAAGATTGGCTGCCGGTCGCTGTTATTGACCGGAAGAGGTGGAAACAGCCTTGCTCCCACGGTGAGAAAGCTGCAGCCGTCTGACTGTAGTTATTAGACCGTTTAAATTGCAATTTTTAGCATTTAAATGGCAATGTCACGTGATGTTGTTGTTAGTGTTGATATTGTATAATTGTTTCACGATTGATGCTTTTGTCGCCGGGGGTGACCAGTCCCCTACTTAGTACAAAGTAAAAACTGGGAGCAGCTTCACTGCGAAACTCGGACCAGAGAGTATGCCTATCTGGTAGCACGGGTGGTGTTGGCCCCCTTGTGGGAGATCGTGCTGGCTGTGGTTGCCACCAAAATCACTGGTAGAGGCTATGTAGTTGCCTTGTATATCAGTTACTTGTAACGAAGTATGCTAGGCAGGTGCATATCCTCGAAATATGGGATCCGTGGCCCTTATCACGGAAGAGGTTTGGATAGTACCTCACTCTTACCAAGGAGGAGTAGCTCATGTACAGAGAGTTTACTCAATTGGTAGCTCGTGGACGGAAGAAAGAAGTCGCGCTGGCGGATATGCGAATACGGGGCGTTTGTTCTCCCACGTAATCGTGTATACCAATGGTGTAAGGCTTCCTATTCCTGATCTCTTGGCTGCCCCTCTATGCGGGGTAGCACGGATATCTCACGGGCGGCGCTAACAGTCGTATCAAACATGTTCTTGGTGGGGCGGTGCTCACCTGTGGTTAAGGACTTCACGTCGAGAATCACATTAAATCACGCGGACTCTGTAGCCGAGGATGTCATGGATGCGCCGTCAACATCGAACAGACGACGTGCCACGCAAATGGGTATCAGTCGCCGGTCTTTACAGCGAATTTTGGTACAAGATTTGAAGATGTTTCCGTACAAAGTCCAGACGGTGCATCAGCTGTTAGCTGCTGACCGCCAATCGCGTCTAGCATACGCTCAAGCCATCCTTAATCACCACCAAGAGGAAGATGATTTTTCATCAAAAATAATCATGAGTGATGAGGGCCATTTCCATCTTAGCGGGTACGTAAATAAGCAAAATTTACGCTTCTGGGGCACTGAAAATCCGCGTGTAACCCACGAAGAGCCATTACACCCGCTCAAAGTCACTGTATGGTGTGCTGTTTTCGCTGGAGGAGTCATCGGACCTTTGTTCTTCGAAGATTTGACCGCTCCAGACTTCTTTGATTTGACCGCTCCAGACTTCTCTTTGTGGGGCTTTTTGAAGTCGCTGGTTTATGTCAACAAGCCTCAGACTCTTGCAGCTCTAAAGACAATATCCGTTAAGAATGTGAGGACGTATCGCCGGAAGTTTTGGCAAAAGTGATGGAAAATGCCATAAAAAGGGCTCAAATGACAATCAACTGTGGCGGCGGCCATTTACATGACATCATATTCTCGACTTGATGTAAAAAAAATTAAAATACCAAACAAAAATAGTCCACAAGAAGAATCAAAGTTTTTAATTTTTTTTTTAAATTACAGATCTCAAATTTTCTTACTACTTTTACTATTTTCTTGAGTACGGGAACGCTTTTTCGAGTAAAAGTCTTAAAAGTGGTAAATCTAGTAACTTGTAGTACGTACGGGAACATAGCTATTGGAAAGAAGCGGCATTAGAGGAGAATGCTTTAAGTGGTGCAAGAATTACTTGAGCTATAAATTCTACTCAGTGGAAATTTGAAAACGAATGTAGTGATATTGTGCCAGTGAAGGTCGGATTTCCACAGGGCTCAAAATAAGGTCCAATACTATATATACTACACATAAATTACATGACCAAATTGTTGAAGAATATCATAGGATACGCGTACGCGGATGACACGGAAATCATAGTGGACCATAAATGCATTAAAGCCGCAACACAAATAAGGAAAATAGAGGTAAATATCATAAATAGATGGTGCCACGACAGCGGACTCATTATAAATACGAAAAATACGAAAAAGTCAAAGGGTCTGAATTTTAGATCACGGCACATCCCACCCAGCGACATCACACTCACCTTCCATCAGACTAGGGAATGTAAATTTCCGGGCATTTTCATTTCCTTGAAAGCGGGAAACATAAATAAATTTCTCGGGATCCCGGGAATTCTAGATTGAAATATTTCGATTTTTTTTCGATTTTCGATATTTTTAGGTACAAAATTATGCAACATCCTGAATAACGTAGTTATCTGATTTTCAGTGTGTTATAAACTCTAATATTTGATGCATTTAATGCTGACGAGGATGTAGTTCTATTTAAAATTGCTGTGAAACTTACCTATGTAACTTTCACACCAACCATTTCTAAACCTATAAGATGTGTATAAAACTAAGGATTTTTGTATACATTTCCACTTCACTTTTCTACGCTATGATTATATACAGCCGACAAAAGTTAAGCTGCAATAAACTCTTTTTAAACTTTGACGGATTTGTGTCACATTTTGAGGTGAAATTGTTGGTGTCGACATAAAGTCTCAGTTTAAATTCTACAAAGCTTGGATATATAATCGAGTATATCTCTAGCGTTTAGTTTCCAATCGAAATGTTTTACATGATATTCAAACAATTAAAAAAAATATTTCAAAAAATTATGAAGCTATTGTAGGTCAATTTAAAATTTGTTGTTTAAAATTACACTGTAAGTATTTGCAAAGATCAAATAATAAATAAGTCTTCTTTCAAGATATAAAATGAACCATAAGCATGTTTCCTCTCTAACATCCACTCGCTGAACCACAACGGCCCCAGAAACATATTGCAGGAATCATGTATACGTTTGCAGGCATTGTTTTTATGAATTCAAGATCTGCTGCTGTTTTGTGTCTTTGCTGAATGTCACGTTATTGTTTGAGCAGTTTTCAACCAAAAAAAAACACATTTGGGTCACAAAATATATATTATAACCTATGAGTCATTGTGTCTCTGACATCTAATATCGTAAGGCAAACACAATGTGTTTGGAGATAGGTATACTATATTTGCGACTAACTACAAACATATTATATTTGCACCCAGTTTTACGAAGCCTTCGTGTGACTCCGCACAAAGATCACAAACGAACAATTGATGATCGAATGTATGAAACTACAACGCAACAAGTCAGTCAATATAAGAATCACTCAAAGAATAATGCAAACATACAGTTATGTACTTGCAATAATATTCACTTGGGTTGTGCAGCAAACACAGCTGTGTTTGTATCAGAAACAAAGATGTATTTGGATCACAAACGTGTATATTACAAAATATTAAAACTGGTGTCCCAAACATGTAATATTGAGTATCAAAAATATTATGTTTGGATACAAGTATACTCAATTTGCGACAAGCTCCAAACACTCTTTATATCTGCATCCAACCAAGAAAAACAAATAGCTTTTTCATCGTACACACAACGAAGCTAACATATACTTGCAACCAGCTTGATCTTTCGATTTTTAATTCCAGATGGTTACAACAAGCGCTCGGTGTGATTATTTCACTTATGTTTTCCAGCGATGTCTTGGTGGTCATATTCTTTGATGTATTTCACACGCTGAAAAATGGACCCTGCAACATATTGCAGGAGCCATGTATATGTTTGCTTGCATTGTTTTCATGAATGGAAGATCTGTTGATTTTTTGCTTCCTTGCTTGCTGTCACATATTTGTTTTCAGAAGTTTTCAACAAACAAAACCACTTTTTCATCACAAAAACATACATATATTATTACCTATTAGAAATTGTGTCTAAAGGCAATAATATTGGAAGGCAAACACAATGTGTTCAGACACAAGTATAATAGGTGGCGCAAAAGTAAACTTCCGATGTTTTTTGGCTGTAATTTAAAAAAAATTAAAAACTTTGATTCTTTTTGTGGATTATTTTTATTTGGTCTTTTAATTTTTTTTACTTCAAGTCGAGAATATGATGTCATGTAAATGGCCGCCGCCACAGTTGATTGTCATTTGAGCCCTTTTTATGGCATTTTCCATCACTTTGGGCAAAACTTCCGGCGATAGGTCCTCACATTCTTGACGGATATTGTCTTTAAGAGCTGCAAGAGCCTGAGGCTTGTTGACATAAACCCGCGACTTCAAAAAGCCCCACAACAAGAAGTCTGGAGCGGTCAAATCAGGCGATCTTGCTGGCCAGTGCAAATCGCCAAAACGGGAGATTAGGCGCCCGGGAAATCCATCCTTCAGCATATCGGTTGTGGCACGTGCAGTGTGTGCCGTTGCACCGTCCTGTTGGAACCACATGTTTTCCAATCCCAATTCATCAAGTTGCGGCAAAAAGAACTCGTTGATCATTGCTCTGTAGCGCTCACCATTCACAGTAACCGTTTGGCCCGCGACGTTTTCGAAGAAAAAAGGTCCGATGACTCCTCCAGCGAAAACAGCACACCATACAGTGACTTTGAGCGGGTGTAGTGGCTCTTCGTGGGTTACACGCTGATTTTCAGTGCCCCAGAAGCGTAAATTTTGCTTATTTACGTACCCGCTAAGATGGAAATGGGCCTCATCACACATGATTATTTTTGATGAAAAATCATCTTCCTCTTGGTGGTGATTAAGGATGGCTTGAGCGTATGTTAGACGCGATTGGCGGTCAGCAGCTAACAGCTGATGCACCGTCTGGACTTTGTGCGGAAACATCTTCAAATCTTGTACCAAAATTCGCTGTAAAGACCGTCGACTGATACCCATTTGCGTGGCACGTCGTCTGGTCGATGTCGACGGCACATCCATGACATCCTCGGCTACAGCAGCAATGTTCTCTGCAGAACGGCTACTCCGGGGTCTCCCACGCCTGGCAGGATCTCGTTTTGTGCCAGTCTCTTCGAGGCGAGCGGTTAAACGTCGCATTGTTTCACCAGTAGGCGTTGGACGGCCAGGAAATTTGCGACGAAATTCACGTTGTGCCAAAGTCACCGACCGATTATTGGTCAAATAAATAGTCAGCAATATTCCGCGTTCTGGAGCGGTGTAGCGTAGTGTAACATTGTTTATTAACATACACGTTTATTACGTGTATTTTACTACACAAATGTCAAACAGAACTGACATTAGAGGCCAATCCCAAAATTTATAGCATTTTCTGATAGGAGGATTACTTTTGCGCCACCTGTTACAATATTTTCGACAAACTACAAACATATTATATTTGCATTCAAAAAACAAAAATAGACAGTTATTCAGCGTGCAGGTTCGACTTCAAATACCTTTCGTGCTGGTTCGTTTCATACTAGTGACGTTCAATGACCTGATAGGCTCAGATATTTGGTGACATTCTAGTCCTCGAACTCTCTGAATAATCAAAATAATCTCAAAGTTCGACACTGGGGTGTGTAAAAACTAGAGGGTGGCATTTTTTCAGGTTTAGGACTTAGCCATCGGTGGTGCAATGGTAGCGTGCACGGCTCTTGTACATGAGAACGCGGGTACGACATCTGCTCTGACCACTTTAAATTTCATTTTACGGCGGTCACCTCGCTTAATCATGGCGATACTATCGACCATTTAGCCTTGATAAAGAAACTCAAAATATCATTCGGAACCGGTGTAAAACTGTAGGTCCCAATATGTGAATATAAAACTATAAAGCGCACAACTCACTGGTTGTAAGGAGCTATCCCCAATTATTTCATGGGATGTAATGGAAACAATTTTTATAGGTCTTTTGTTACTGAAAGTGTAGGGATCTTTAAGAAAAGATAATTTAAGAAAAGATAAATAAAATGATACACTTTTTTTAAGAAACTTTTTTTATAGAATGTATTTTCTAGACCCGCTCTACCAATTGTACTTTAGTCCAATTGACTCTCCTTTAACACTTTGAAATCCTTTTTGTAAGAATATGTATTATGTATTTTCTCGAAAAGATAATTTCTTCTTTTATTACAAGCTAAGGTTTTTTTTAGAAAAGGTACTATATTTAAGAAGAAGTACTTTCTGTTTTTACAAAGAAGTACTTTTTTAAGAACAGGTACCTTTTAAAGGAGTACCATTTTTAGGAGTACCATTTTTAGGAAAAGGTTTTTTTTTAAGAAAATGTACTTATTTTCAGAAAGGCTACTATCCCAAGAAAAGAAAAGATATTATTTTATTTTTAAGAAAAGGTACTTTTAGGAAGAGTAATTTTTGGTAAGAAAGGTATTTTCTCCAAGAGAAGGTATTTTTTTGAAGAAAAGGTTTTTATTGTATTTCTAATTTTTCGGGCTCAAGGTTTTTCCGGTAATCGATGACGGTCGAAATATTGAAATAAAATAAAATATGATAAAGAATATAAATTGAAAAACTTTTTTATTTTTTATTCATGTGGAATTAGAAATACAATAACATCGAAAATAAGGTCGAAAAACAACATCTATAAAGGAAACGTTTTTTTTTTAAGAAATGGTAATTTTTTTAGAATTTTTCCTTTTTTCAAGAATTGTTTCACAAAAAAGGTACTCTTAAAGAAGGGTAAAGGGTCCGCCATCTAACGTTTTTTTCTCAACTAGTGCTTATTTCGTGAATGGTAAGACTTAGCTCACGTCTGATTTGACAGATAATTAGTTCTATCCTTCCGCTGAACGAATATGGTTGTGTATACGCTTGAACAACGCTGGGAAATGTGGGAAAATCGGCCTGCGATCGACTTACAGAAGATGCCGATTTTGCCAAAAAAATCATCTTTTCAGATGAAGCTCATTTTGATCTTGGCGGGTATGTAAACAAGCAAAATTGTCGCATTTGGGGCACAGAAAACCCGCACGCATACATTGAAAAGCCGATGCACCCAAAACGAGTCACTGTTTGGTGCGGATTTTGGTCCAGAGGCATAATTGGGCCATTTTTCTTCGAAAATGAGCAAGGAGTGGCCGTTACAGTCAATGGCAATCGTTATCGGGCCATGTTAAACGAATTTTTGTTCACAAAAATTGAAGAGGAGGATATTGGCAACATTTGGTTTCAACAGGACGGCGCTACGTGCCACACAGCCGAAGCTACACTCGATGTTTTGCGCCCTATTTTTGAAGATCGCATTATCAACCGCAGAGCTGATGTCGTTTGGCCACCTCGGAGCTGCGTCGGAGATGCTTTAAAAGGCAATATTCGTGAAGCCATTGGTGAAATACAGCTGCACACAATCGATAATGTGTAGTTTTAATTTGGCGGACCCGTTAGTTTTTTAAGAAAAGGCAATTTAATGTACGAAAATGTACTATTTTAAGAAAAGGTACTTATTTTTAAAAAAATACTTTTATTTACAAAAATTACTTTTTGTATGGCAATTTATTCTTTTAACCAAAGGTAGTTGTTTAAGATAAGTTATGGTTTTTAAGAAACGGTACTATGTTTAAGAATATGAATAGGTATTTTTTTTTTGAAAAAAATTACTTTTTTTTAAGAAAAGGCACTTATTTAAGAAAATGTTCTTTTTTGAACTTCTGTCACTTTGGCTTTTCTAAATTTACTTTTTATTGGGTTCATAACTACAATATATACTAAATATTCGTTACCGGCTCCCCCTAGAAAACTTCCCATTAAACAAGAAATTCTCCAACATATGTGAGACATTTAGATAGTCTAGACATAAACCAAAGCAAAAGTAAACAATATAGTTGATATTAGTGCGATATAGAATAATAGTGTTAAAACCAAAGTTGTTTCATTTTTAAGTCATTTAGCCGCCATCACATAACATGCGATAAGGAACTTCGTTCCAAAAAAATTAAGAATGGATTAAGATGTCCAAAATGATCGATTGATTATTATTATTGGTAAAAGTCGGTGGTGCAGTGGTTAGTGTGGGCAACTTTTGTACATGAGAACGTGGCTTCAATCCCTGCTCAGACCAACTCACAGTTCTTTTGATGGCGGTCACCTCGGTTAGTGCCGGCGACACTATCGGGAAATTAGCCTCCAAAAGGCCTGACATAAAACCATTCAAATAGTATGTTCCAATCAGTGAGTATACAACCAGAAAGCGCTCAATTCACTGATTGTGAGAAGGACTCCCCTAGCCCTTTCTTGAGATGTAATTGGAAAATATTATACATAGTGGTAGAGGAGCGAGGCAATAGTCCCCTGGAGTATCAACATTGTACGTTTATATTAATTGTAGAGAATAGGTTTATGAAAGAAAACCGCGGGCATAATTTGATAAAACTTGGTCGGTATTTTGCTGGCTTATTCAAAGGTGGAGAGAAATAGTGTTTTACTCTTGAACGCCAAGAGATGTTAAGTACAATATTAAAAAAATATATACATTTTGCATAGTACATGGGTGATTGTTCGGAAATTGTTATTTTTCAGATAGCAATTTTTCCAAACCTCGATAAGTCTGCAGTACCATTTTTTTTAACGTTTCTGAATGTTATCATGGTCCAAAAGTATGATCTGAAGATCACTATACTACAATACCAAAGCAATCGAAGTTATGGAGCATTGATGGTATTCCGATGCCACGGAAGTGACTGCCTGAACGAAACTTAATTGTAATGACCGCTAATATATATCAATTGAATAAAACGCACTATTTTAATGTTTTAACTATTTTATTTAGTTAACTTCGCCAATAGACTAACACCTTTCACGACCTACACACTACGGACGATTGCCACTAGATATGTCAAATACTTCACTCTCGTTTTGCCAGGTCTTCGCAAAAGCCTACTGTATTGCCAGGTCTTCGCAAAAGCCAACTGTGTTGTCAGGTCTTTGCAACAGCCTACTCCACATTAATCATTCAGTGTCAAGAAACCATTATTTATCAATTTTAGTCAGTATTGGAAACAATATGACACGGTTGTGACAGCCACGGTTGTGACTGTCAGTGTTTAACCTAACCGTGCTCCAGACCGGTTTGGAATTCGACAAGTTCCAAAGACAATGAAGTTCAGGCAATGAAATATTACTTTCATAACCGGGAATCAAGCCTAAATATCGTACGGCATATGTGAATCATAAGAGAACGGTTGTGACGTATTATTTTGTGACTTAGCTTTTCAATTTTTCGAATTGAATTCCCCTTCGTATACATGTGCGTGTGTTGACTTCTGCCGGTGTAAATACTGCCACTACCCCCTCCACTCCAAAATGCCAGCAAGTGGGTCATATTGAAACCCCGGAGATGGCGCCACCACAGTCGAATTCAAATTGTACAAAATTCTGACAAAACTGTTGGACAGACTTCGTGGACCGTTCAATAACCATGGCGTGCATATTCCTCCAATTTTTTTGCGTATAATTGTAAATCTAAATGTCCCTTAGAACATATATGCAGGTAACTTCTTTCAAGCCACGTCCATGACGGATATTACTGCTGAAGTCCTGAATTCGATACGGAGGACAGGCCATGGTTGTGACATTTTGAACAAATTTTTCTCCCTAAAACCGACTTACACGGTTCAGAATGGAATGTGTTTCATGGAAATAATAGAGTACCATCGTAGCTTCGGGAACATGTCGCAATTTAATCACCATTCGACCATTTTAGGGAGGGAAAATTCAAAGGACGAGAAAATGACAATTTCCGAACCATCACCCACATGCGCCTTTTAAAGAATATTAAAAGAAAATTGAATTTTTTCTGCATACGGTGTGTTAATAAGTTATTTGAAAAGATTTGGAAATGGTTTCAAATTATTTCTGCGTTTGGTAATACCAAACTTTATATTTTTGATACTTAGGAATCTTCGATCTATACTAATTCGCATATGTAATTTGCATAATTCAGATGGTATACATATATATGACCAACCGGTGGTATCAATTCAGGTACAATAGTTAGGCATTTGATGATGAACTTGTCACGGAGTTCGAAACTAGTCATGCGCTTAACTGAATTGTCTATTATTCTAACAAACCCAACCATTTATCAATTAGAAAAATGTTCCTGACCTTGTAAGCTTGTAGTATGAATTTCTCATACAGTAAGTAAAAACTAACGAAATCGTTCATCAGTGAGAAATTTTACCGGTTACTCCTTATTTTATGAGCCATATACGAAAGTATTTAAATTATAAATTTTTTTCTTCAAAAAGAGTTCAAGGAAAACTGTGTGTGCAGGAATTATTTAAACTGTGACTTACATTTGTACATTTCTCCATGTCCTGTAGTCTTATTTCCAGTTAAAGTGCATTCAGTTGAAATTAATTTTGTAATCGATCAAGTCTCCCTCAATTGGTTGAAAAGTTGTCAACTAATTTGCAATAGTCATTTTGGTAAGAAGTACCGAAACAAAAAATAATGTAATATTATAATCCGCCAGTCGTATTGCATTTCTTTTCGACGTAATATTGTATTCTTTCGTGAGATTGCGCTTAGCCCATCTAAGAAACAGTTTTATTTCAGTTGGTTTTAACCTTATTTTTTCAGCTCTTATTTTTCCGTGCTCGATGTTGTTATCTTTAGTAATGAATATCATTGCCAAAAATATTCAATATCAATGCCAAAAATATTCAGTTGACACATTAACTTATTGTTATCATGCACTCTAATTACACTTTATGTTTCAGACATTGTAATTTAATGTTAGCCAATATATTGTTAGCTTCGGCAGGTGTTGGCTACATTTCCTTTCGAACTTTGTTTGAGTTTTGTCGCTGCCACCAACATCTTGAATCATCCATCCAATCAGCACACAAACCCATGTCCACACGTGGTTGTGAAGGTTTTAGAATGTTTAACGAAACATTTTAAAAAGTTGCAGTTACGTAGTGTTTAAGATGCAGTTCGCCAGTGCCAGACAAAAGGATTGCGTGTTTCCGACTGAGAGCTTATTCATGAGTCCGCTGGTATGTGAACTCATTAATAATGTTTGAGTATATAACAGTAAATTTACATATTTCCATTACATTGAACAATTTGTATACCTATAGGTATAGAGGTAACACTCTCTATTTTTGTTGGTTGGATGAAAATATAACGTGTTTTTAGCCTAGCGCAAATATAGTATACTTGTGTCCAAACACATTGTGTTTGGTAGTATGTTATTAGCTATGTGTTGGTGACCCATATTTGGATCTGTTTGTTGTAAACTGCTGAAATCAAAAACGTGATAGAAAACAAAGAAACAATAAAGGAGTTTCTCCAATTCACGAAAACAGTGTTTGCAAACATATGCACAATTCGCACAATATGTTGCTGGGGCCATTTTTTTTCAGAGTGTAGCAAAGGTAAAACTCTTAGTTACATCTGCCCCTTCCAGTACTATTATCTGTGGTCACAAGGCATACCAGCATTTGTCTATTTTTGAAACTATTTAAGAGAGCGTTTTAAGGGTTTAAATTTCACCGAGATTTGCTAATAAATCTCTTCTAATATCTTGGGAACTACAAATTGAATTATTCACATTTGGATTATATAGTGTGCAGTACGATATATTCAGCTCGATTCTCGGAAAATTAAATTTAAGCATAACTCGAGATATGCTGTTATGCCTTGTCACCACAGATATGTCTTTATGTGCTTTACAGTGCATTGTATATGAAGAATGAACAAACAATAGTCTTGGTAGCGAAATAAATAAAGTTGTGCCGAATATTTCGCCCCATTTAAAGAATAGCACAGAAACGAAGAGGGTGATGAAACGTAGACATTTACACGCCCAATGACATGAACATACAATGATTATATTTGTTGTTTTCTGTCGTCCTTGTTGCTTTTTATGTATCCAATATATACAAGAATTTCTATTTCCGCCGGATATTGTAAACTATTGAGAACATGATGCAGTGAATTATTTATTATACAAAGTTATTTAAACTGGTATTTTCGTTTAGATTCTTTGGTTTTTTTATTAAGACATTATGACTTCTATTTGTTTTAAAGAATTCTAAAGTAATTTATTTTAAAAATTGTCTCCCTTTTGTGTATCTTCCTGTATCCTCATTAGGCAAATATTGACATGTTCTGTAACATATTCTTCCAAACACATTTTGCAGGAACCATGTGTGCGGTTGGAGCACACCCCAAACACTCATATGATTGCAAGTCCCAAATCCTCTTTTAAATAAATGCAAACATTAGCATGTTTACTACCAACCATGTATACTCTTATGTGGAAATATATGTGCGCTTCATCCCAAACATCCATATACTTATGTGGAAGCATCCGCGTGTTTCCTCCCAAACCTCCATATACTTACGCGGAAACATGTTCGTATTTCCTCCCAAACATAATAATAATAAGGAACGAATTCAGTTTTGATTTCAATATATATATGGGGCATTCCACGTTAAATCGGGCAGTTTGCAGAATTTTTTAGATTTGATTTAGTTCCTACTATGCTGATGTTCCTCTTAACAGCACATCTCAGTAAACTTTCTGATTTTTTTTGGCTAAAGTTTACAGAGATATGGAATTTTAAAAAAATATCATAATAAGGAAACTGTGTTCAAATAAATACTAATAACATAATATTAGTGCAAACCGAACAATTTTTTTTTTGTAGTTTTTGTTTTTTATCTACTATTTTCGGGATTTAATAATTTAGATAAATTTTTTTCACTGTTTGTACTCTTCGATTTTTTTGAAATTTTTTTACATTAAACTTCAATTTTTTTTCACAAATTTTAAGACCCATTAGCCACAAAAATTAGAAAATTTACTGAGATGTGCTGTTGAGAAGGAACATCACCAAAGTAAAAATAAAGCAAATCAAAGAAAAATTCACTAACCTCTCTGAAATGACGTGGAATGCCCCATATATATTATTTATTATAATTAATATTACTAATATAAATCTACATTTGTAACCAATTAATACAAAATATGCCTGACCTTGTAAGCTCGTAGTATGAACTTCTCATACATTAACTAAAATGAATCTTTTTCGCCAAATGAGAATCTGGTGGAATTTTGTTTCTGCCTTCTTTGTTGTTTCTCACGTTTTTGCTTTCTGCAGGCTTTAAAACACTAGTAGTACACAAATAAAAATATCAAATAATATACTTTGTTACAATATATATAAAGCTAGTATATACAAGCCAAGAGCGGTTTAAATACTTGTGTTTTTTCTTAAGTTTCACAAATGGCCCGCCTCTCTAAATTGCTCTTCAAAGGCTAGGGCAGACACACGGCTTCACGTTGTTTCTCGTTTCAGTATCTTTCCTTAAAATGGTTTCTTACTTTGGTAGCCCACATATATACGAAACACAGAAAAACCAAAGCAACACCACAAATCATATCACCATCCGACACTGTTTATTATAACGGGTTTTTCAACAGAGACGCTACAAAAGTAATCAACGCCATATTTTTTCCTGCTCTTTTGACATTTCTCTTCAGTAAGGTTTGCCATTTCATCATGGAAAGATGTTCGAGCCAACAACGAGTCGAAATTATTAAAATTTACTACCGAAATTTGGAGTCAGTGGCCTCAACTTTAAGAGCGCTACGTCCAATTTATGGTCGTCATAATCGTCCTACCAGATCAACAATTGAGCGTCTAGTGGAAAAATTTGAATCCACCGGCACAGTACAAAATATTCCCGTGCCAGTGAGACACAGAAGTGCCCGTAGTGTCGAGAATATTCCTGCCGCTGAGGCTTCAGTTCAAGAAAGTCCAAATGTGTCTCTCACACGTCGTTCTCAAGCGTTGGGCATCTCTGTGACGTCGTTGTGGCGAATTTTGCGAAAAGATCTTGGCCTACATCCTTACAAGACCAAATTGACGCAAGAACTGAAGCCGAACAACAACTTGAAAATGATTCGGATTTTCATCGAAAAATCATCTTCAGCGATGAGGCTCATTTCTGGCTGAATGGCTTCGTCAATAAGCAAAATATGCGTTATTGGTCAGACAGCAATCCACACGTAATCCACGAGTCATCATTGCATCCCGAAAAAATTACGGTTTGGTGAGGTTCGAATATCGTACGAATGTCGAACGTGAAATTGCAGCAGTATCGGCCGATTTATGCTTGAAAACCGTCGAAAATTGGGTTCAGCGTCTGGACTTCTGCAAGCGTGCCCGTGGTGGTAATGCAAAATAAATCGAGTTCCACATATAATGGCATTGAACGTACTTTCACAGGAATAAAGAATTTCATTGGTATCTAAAACCGGTTTTGTTTTATTTAAAAAAAACTTTTGTAGCGCTCTTATTGAAAACCCGTTATAAGGCTGGCATCACCACCACATCGGAAATGCGATGGACGGGACAGGAACGTACAAGACGAAAGAACTGTGGCATCTTTCATAGCTGTCATGCAGAATGACACGAGTTTGGATATGGATTCATAGCCGGCAAGAGACTTCGATATGTGGTGTCGCGGTTTAACCCTGTAAGTGACCGAATAGCCACCATCCGCATCAAGGCGAAATTTTTCAAATTCAGACTGATTTGTGTACACGCCCCGATGGAAGGCAAAGACGAGGACATTAAAGATGCATTCTATGAGCGCCTGGAGGAAATATGTGACCGCTTCCCTGGTCATGATAATAAAATTGGTCTGGGAGACGTTAATCTTATAATAGGAAGGTGCTCTTGGTTCAGCAATTGGAAAATTCAGTATGCATAACAACACCTCCGATAACGGATTCAGCATGGTTAATTTTTCCTCGGCAAAAAACATGGTAGTGACATAAAGTTATCCTCAAATCATCCTGGATATACCCTGATCAAAAGAAAAGAAACCAGATTGATTAATGAGCACTTGAAATTCATTTAAAAAAAATTCATTTTAAAAAAAATGCACGAGGTTGTATGTTTTGAACAGCTGTTAAACGCAAAGTAAATGACGGAACTTTCTCAAAATGTGACAGTAGTCTAGTGTTGTATTTCATATAACTATGAGGGAAGTTCGAAAAGTCACGGACTTGTTGATCCGCCCCCTATTCAGCCCGATCTAAACTGTCATCATTACTTGCATTAATATTAGTACCAAATCTATAATATATTTTTCAAGTAATTACTTCGAATTATACTGATATTATTTTTATTAAACTAGTGAAACATTGCTTATTGTATTTATTTCCAAATTCAGGTTTTTCTAATATACTCGTATTTACCACTTTCTCTTACTTTGTTTAATTTTACCATTTATCTTTTTGCGAAACTTTTCATGCCTACCCGTCACAAGTTTCACCAAAATCACCCATTCTAAGTACCAATGCGAAGCATGAAATCAGCAAAACCAATGTCTACATCTTAATGTGACAATCTTAATTTTCAAAGCAAATTATACACGAACAATATAACAACAGAAATATTGGGCGATAAGGATATTTCTCAAACATAAACATGGAAAAAAAACATAGAAACGCCCGCAACGAATACACAACAAACAGCCTTGACATCTGACAAAACAAATGTATGACATTATGATTGCTTAAGTCTGGCCTTTCAAGACATACGCCAGCCTCGTTTGCGAGTAAATTATGTCCTTACTTGGTTGGAATTGCTAATTTCCACCCCATATGTTGGGAAATATGATTGTGTGCGTGTCTCGTTTTCTCTATGTGAAGGAGTACAAATGTCTCTTGTGTCTGTGATTGCAGCTGAATTAAGACAATTTTCATGTCATATTAAATTGGCACTCAATGTTGACACTTCATTATTATGATACAACTCAGAGTAAGGGAGGTCATATGTGTGATCCGTACATTGACAACACATGACATTTTAGAAGACGTCAAGGAATAAAAATAACAAATATCCTATATTTCTAAGTATGGTATGGCACTTATGCTTCTGTCATCCACTGACATTAGTTAAAGTTTATAGGGTACGGGTTTCGATTATCTGGTAAAGAGGTAAACATAAAACTAGTTATTGATTAAAGTCCATTGAAAATATATATCTATATAAGAATTTGATAGAAATGCACGAGTGGGGAGCAGCTTAATACCAGATAATACAGATTGGTTTAGTCGACAAGAAACTTCTGTTAAATTAATATATAAGATTGTATGTCTATTGTCATGGTACCTGGAACTTGCAGCTACTTGAAGGTACTCAGCAATAATAGATGTTTGGAGGAACGAGGATGTCTCAGTTAGGACACCATTTTATCAGGATTTCAGCTGAAGGCATTAGTAATCATATACAAATTTTTGACAGTTTTTAAGACATATAGAAAGTGTCAGATATTCGCAATAATTTTCAAAACGATTTCAACAAATTTGGGACAATTTGTATACTTATTATATTCAGTGGGCAGTTTTCTACATGGGTTAGGTTGGTTTGTTAGATATGTTGTGAAGTCACGGCGTAACAAGATTAAATACCCCCGATGACCCATTTAGTTTTCTGCAGAACGTACAATGTTTCTCTTTAATTCTCCTATGGCTCTAAAGAGATAGTCTGGCATTGCTTAACACCTGAAGTAAGATGTTCAGTTGATTCTTCCGCTTCCGAATCATTACAGGTTCTACAGAAGTCATTTGACCTCACCTTTAGTCTAGCAATCTGAAAGTGTCTTTGCTAGCCAACACCGGCCAGATTTTTCTAGCGCGTACACAATCTGTGTTGTCGCTTGCCCACCTCTCCTTAATCATTATGAATGAGGCGCTTTTGCAGGATATGCGCAGAAGTCGCTATGGACATGTCAATTCCTGTGGAACATGTATGGTAGTTCCTATCCTGCAACCCATAAGCGGTGAGTGTCGCACCGCCGTTCTATGCGACAGTTCTGGGTAGATGTTAAGTATAGAAATGCTGGCTTCAGGGACCTAGCAGAGAACAAGTTGACCCCAAGGACTGCTGCACAATTGCTCTGACCACCTTAAATTTCTTTCTACGGCGGCCACCTCGCTTAGTGATGGCGACACTATCGAGTACTTAGCCATGAAAAAGCTTCTTAAAATACCGTTCGGAACCGGTGTCGAATTTTAGGTCCCAATCAGTGAGTGTAAAACTAGAACGCGCACAGCTCACTGGTTTGTGAGAAGCTCTCCCTAATCCCAGTTTTTTCTCCCTATTCCCATTTCTTTATTTTTTACATGCAACAATGATCAAACGGTCTGCGAGACCTAGTTTAATAGAGTAGACTTGATATATTATATATTCATTTATTATCGACCCATCCATTTCAGCAATTCGTTTCCAGTGGTTCCGCTTTCTAGTAGGCGACAAGCGTTTTTTGCGTACTTACTTCCGTATTTCTTTACGTAATTTGCCACAAATATCCCAGGGAGATATATTTCTCCCATCGACGCGATAATGGTTTTTTCTCTCCAGTTGGTTACACAAAGCCTACGAAAGGATTCGTCCACCTGATTCTTACATCGAGGTCTTGTTAATTCAGTTTTTTGTCATCGAATACCTTTCGCGCTGATTCATCCTTATTCATTCTACTGGCATGTCCTAGCTATAGAAATAACATTGTATCCACCTCGTTCACCTGAGTCTTATATCGAGGTCTTGTTCAGTCAGTGTTTTGTCTTCGAACACCTTTCGCGCTGCTTGATCCTTATTTATTGTACTGACATATCCTAGTTAGAGAAATCACATTATTAGGACTCGTTTAGCTACGAGTATTTTGGAATACAGCTCGTATAGCTCGCAATTAATATGCACCCGATATTTGCCATTATTATTACAGATCCTTATATTTTCCGCAGCAATTCTGTATCGAAGACTCCAAGTGCTGCGATATAACCCAGGAGTTCATAGCATGGGAAGAACAGGTCTGATATAGTTGCTTGTTTAGCCTAAAATAACATCTACTGGCGAGCACAATTATCCGTTTGATATTGAGGCTTAATTTTGATGATGACAGATTTGAGCTAAATACATTCGGTCACTAAATAGCGGGTATTGGGATTCAGGTTCAGTTCAGAATTGTGGTTTTTTTTGCCCGAAAATTTCTATTCTGGTTTCAACGTGCTAGGAGAGAGGCACTCTAGCATTATGTTATCCTGCAGAAAGTAAAGTAGAGAAATAATCTGTCCATATTTCCAACACACTCAGCATATCTGCGACAAGATTCCCGTACTCATCTTTACAGAAGGGGACCCTGAACTATGGCTGCTCGTTTGGATTTGGACTGGTCAGTAGAAATTTCGTTCATCTTTTTTAACTTGCAACTTTCTGACTCACGTGCTATCTCTATTGCCGTTTTTTGCTTATTTTAACGCTGTACTTTTCTGTTTCAGATCTGTTCCAGAGCGCGGTGGAGCTGATGTATACATTGTCATACATGCAGAGTTTTCCATCAGTACTCTTAATCGTAACATGGAGTGTTTTGAGCCGGTTCTCCATAAGAAAGCACGGCATTTGCATTAGATTTTATGGAGCTGGAAAAGTGTTTCCAGTGTTCTTCAGAATCACCTGGAGTGTTATACGGTAACTTAGATCAGTTGTGCATTTTTATTGATTAAATTGTGGTGGGTCCGATATGCCCACCAACAAAGCTATATACTAAACAAAGCAAATTGCGTTTTGCCTTTTTTTCGAGGTTAACACTCCTCTAAACGTGAACAGCGCACTGGCTCATTGTAGCCAAGAATGCTGAATAATGTCGCGTCCACGAAGTGGTTTGCGAGCTGAACAAGCTTCTCAGTATGGAAACTATTTATGTTTTGCTTGGTGGATGTCAATGATCATAAATCGCGACCGCAGGAAGGGCTGCTATGTCTAACAAGTTATATAAAAAGACGACAATGACAATCTTCTGGTCATTCGCGAGAAAGAATATATGCTGTCGAGCTGGCTAAAAACGCATACACTTCATTTCGTTTTGTTAAAGTGGAGAATGATATCCGGCGTCTTGTATAGCCAACCAACATCGACATTTGTACAATCTTGTGTTGACAATAAAATTAACCATTTGATCTTGTTTAGCATATATGAACACAGAGCCATCCCAGCCGAAAAATTACGGCCAACATTTTCGACTATTTACTTGAGTGCAGTCTATTGCACCTATGACACCAGGGACTCCAGCTTTCGCCTCAAATTTTTCAACGATTCTTGCAATTTAAGAGTGTTCGGGCCACTCTTGAGAGTGTTCGGGTGTTGGATAAAATAAATGGTGTTGCCCGATTTACTGCCAGTTGCCGAAATTTATGATATTGCTTTCGTCGTACCAAGGATACTTTTTCCAGCATGATGCCTTTGCTCAAATTGGGGCGATGATGTAAAACACTCTAGTTAAAAATAAAAATTAAAGAACATATTAACATATGTATGTATATTCAGAGGAAGGAGAAAGTGGATCCTATAAATTAATAAGGGTCGGTGTTCTCGGATAGTAACATAATTTGTACCGAAAGGTATATGCAAATTACATACCAAGCTCATGGAAGTACATAAAGTGTTGCAAACGGTAGATATGGTTCATTAAATATTGACAGAAAATACTCAAAAAGTACACAAAATAAACCAAACTTATATAACGACTAGCGAAAAAGTACATAACGTCTACGATAAATTACATAGTGTACCAATTAGTACATACAATTTACCAAAAACTACTTTTAAGGCTGCCGAAGACCACATTATGTGTGCTAAGTGTACCACAAAGTATATAAAGTGTACTTCAAGCACATACTGTACCAAATACAATACACAAAATGTATCGAAATGTAACAAACTCAGTGTAGATAAAAGGTACGTAATAAGTACTAAAAATTACATAAAAGGGACCACAAATTTTCCAAACAGTTTTGATGTTCTGTTTGATTCCGAAAAGTTCCTTCGTGAGATACATTTATTAACTCCCTGGTAACAAAAAGTCACTTTTTATGTACATACTTATTGAAAGTACCAAAAGGGTAGTCTTATCTCAAAGTACCTAAAAGTACATTTTTGCTACCAAAACAGTACTTAAATGTACCAAAAAGTAATTTTTCATACTTTCTTGGTACCAAAAACTACCGTCTTGGTGCGATTTATTTAGTTTTCCATACTTTTTGTGGTCTTTTTTGGTACCAAAAACAACTTTTCGTTGTACTTACCAGCAAAAAACAAATTTTTTGTTCTTTTTTTGCACTTGTTTTGGTACACTATGTACTTGTTGGTTTTTTTTGGCAGATTTTATGTGCTTTTGTTGCTACAAAATGCAGTTTTGGTAACCATTTTGGTACTCTATATGACGTTTTTTGTACTTTTTGTAGGACAATACATATACATATATACGTTTTGGTACATTATTTGGCATACTGTCTGTACATTTTGACACACATTATACACTTTTGTTGGTAAGTGCATAATCTTTTATGTACATCCTTTTAACTTTTTATAAACTTTACTACACTTTAGCACAATCTTGGTTAGTGATGGCGACACTATCGGGTACTTAGCCATGAAAAGGCTTCTCAAAATACCGTTCGGAACCGGTGTAAAACTGTAGGTCCAATCAGTGTGTGAAAAAACTAGAACGCACACAGCTCACTCGTTGTGAGAAGCTCTCCCCAATCCCTTAATGGGATGAAATGGGGACCCATGTTTATTAACACAACCTATGTACTTTTTGGTGCCACGCATATGCTTGCTGTCTGTCTTCCTATTTGTGATATATTTTTGTGCAGTTCGCAAACTTTTTGCTTGTTTCTTTTGTAATCTTTGGCACACTTTTATAATTTTTGCTACACTTCTTGTGCATTGTTTATACTCTTCAGTAAAACTCCTATATTTTTCTAGTACATATTACGAGCTATTACGAATATATATCTTTTTCACTATATGGGATTTAACGCGAGTACGAGCAGTAAGTTCTTGCTCAACGCACGAGCACGCGGTAGGAAGAGAATACATTTTAGAGAAAGGAAAGTATTCGCGAGTAGTTTTGCAGCCCGTTTTTCGCACCTACTCAAGAGTGCGTGGGTTTAACATTTAAATTTCGACAGTACTTGCGAGACTATACACTACGTTAGGTTCCGCAGGTATTTAATTATTTTGAAACGTGCTTATGTCCAACCGATAGTATTTAACGGTTCATACATGTAGACCGGTTTACAAGTGAAATTAAAACAGCAACAATGGTTTCCCATTACATCCCATGAAGGCATTGGGGAGAGCTTCTCACAACCACTGATCTGTGTGCTTTCTAGTTTTACAGTCACTGATTAGGACCCAAAATTTTCACCGGTTCCATAGAAGCTTTTTCATGGCTAAGTACTGGATAGGGTCGCCATCACTAAGGTGGACAGAGCAGGGATTGAACCCACGTCTTTTGTACAAGAGCCGCGTGCACTAACCATTGCAACACCGACGGCAACACAAGCGAAATTACCTGATAGAAAATGTACGGTCTCTTTCTTTAATCTTATATGCATTTTGAACTGTTCCGCGTTCATTGTATCCAGAAGAGCTTCAAGTGCCAGTCCTGCTGAAGGTTTCTCCTCCAATTCTTCTTCATCGGATGAACTAGATGAACTTGACGTACATTGAATTTACAATTTTTTCCAAATCCTCATTTTCCTCACCCATACCGTCGTCCAAAAACATCTAGGAAAAATGGCACATAGCCATACGTTAATTATTCTATTAACACGACATGAATACTTACATCCTCAATATTATCCATACCCTCTGTTTCGTTATCAAATTTAATAGAAATTGCAATTTTTTGAATTACAATACAATATTTTCAACAAATACCTATTTAAAATGTTTTTTTTCACATTTGTTTACAAACAATATACTGACACAAAAATGGATAAAAAAAAATGTATTTTATCAAAGTGCTGCTAAGTCATTTATAGTTCACCGACGGGCGTTTTTTTTTTTGTATCCTATATACATCTCGTATAAATGTTACAAAAAACGCTACCTGTAATAAACAAACGCTCCCTATAAAAAATAATCGCTTACTTTAAAAGTAATAAAAAAAATAATAAACTGCCTTTATTCAAGTGAACCAAAAAAAATAGCACATTTTTGGACATTGTTTTACAGCTGCTCAAAAAAAGTTCTTTAGTTAAGAAATCACTATTGTCATGATTTGTTTTATATCTCAAAATGTCTAGCTTCCATTTCCATTTTAAAATTCTGCAAGCGGTTACAAATTGCAAAACATACAGGCTGCTGAATATGGAATTTTTAGTGCCTTTATATAAGTGAACCGGAGTGTATAAATTTCAAAACTTCGGCAGCACTGTGTTTAACTAGGAAAATAACGTGAAAGTAGTGTCTCAAATAGTGAGTCGACGAGATAAAAGACTTCGGTTAGTGACAAGTGTGTATACACACTGCGGTGGCTTAACGGGCTAAACGATGCTGAAGATGATTCTTCACAAACATCAAAACGATCGTCCTCTCATTTGACTTCGAATCCCAACCGGGACATTTACATTTTTTTCACTAACCGGAGAAAACATGATCGCGTAGCCTCAAAAGAAATTACAACTTTAAAAATAACTTTGATCTAAGACAACTTAAATCATCATACGACTGTGACTAATTGCGGCTCGAAGACAGTCGTGACCATCTTGGGGCTTCACAATGTTTTTAGTCACCGATGCCCATCTCGCATAGCACTCATATACAACAGGCAACCAAGGAATATATCCAGTTCAGAGAAATACAATCGTTTAAAACGTCCAGTGTTTCCACTGTCTGCATTAGCTAAATATATTAGAAAGTATTGAACTCTTCAAGGGAATGAGGGGTCCAGTGAGATAAGTGGACGAAAAATATTACATGCTAACGTTCGGCTGAAGAACAACCCTTGCCTATTTATGTTACACTCTACTAGTCGGAGCACGGTAATATCCACCACTATCTGGTGCATTTATGCCAATATATTCTTCGTTTTAATTTTCAATGATTTGATCGATTTCATCACAAACAAGAACGGTATGGCCGTCGTCTACTTCAACCTGAATTGCAATCTAAATCCCGACAATATTATCTCCAACCGCATCAGGATCTACATAAGCCACTATACATGTGACATAAACACCACTATACATGTGACAGTCTTCATTTCACATGTAACAATCTTCCAAAATTAGTAACTGCGCCAAAATGAAGAATGGGGATTGGTGACCAGCAAATGAAAAATGTGAACAATGAGGGATCCGACATTCACGAAATCGATTGGAATTCTTAAAACAATTTGTAGTAAATATCGTGATCCCTAGTTTTTTAAATCCACATAAAAGCAAGTAATTATACTGTAACGAGGGGCCCTCAGACCTCAACACTGAAATGAGGATTAATCTGGGTTCATTGTACTCCAGTAAGAAATTAGCTAGTCAACCTTGTGGATGTATTTATGTTGGAATCTCGTGCAGTTGACAAACCCGATATTTTCCACGTCAAAATCTATCACTCTCATTTGATTGTGGGAAGTGCTGGAGTATAGACTAAATTTACCCACTATTGATTGTAAGACATTTGTCCTGCCAAATTTTGCATCTAAGTCACATAGAATGAACAGAATGTCATGATTAGGGCAGCGGTTCTTTTAGTTCACAAATTACTAAAATGTTGAAACATTTTGATTTAGAGATGACGCTATTTCTATGTTCTCCCAAGGGGTAAAACCTAGAGAGTGGTCAACACAGCCTGTTATTTGAAGTCGGCACCCAAATTTCTAGTTAACTGTAATAAATGTGACGAATCTTCCTCCGTCTTCAGCCATGTTTCTGGACAGCAATATTATCATATTTTCGAGTACATCTAGCAGTTGGATCATCGCACCGTAATTCTTATATCTTAGGTACACACCCGTTAATCGTGTTGTTTATATTGTCTATAAGTACATGGGTCGTCAATAAATATTTGGGTTGTGCACTTTCCTTTTTGCTTTTATATTTCCATTTTTATTACGAACGGTGTCATTTGGTACAGGTAGTCCAAAGGTATTGATACCCACTGCCAAGATTTATATTGCAGCCGCTTCTAAAATTAGTTTCTAATATTCCACGTGTGTATACCACAATATTTTCTCCTAGATGTATAGATACTGTCGCGAGCAGTTGAGTCACCACTTGCCACATATTGTGGATGAGAGTTGTAACAAAAAAACGTAAAATTCAAAACAAAAAACATTTAGAAAAACCCCACAATGGAGCGACTTCCTGTTGCCAATGCAATGTGGTACAGGAAAAAACATTTAAAAAATCAAGTTAAAAAACCTTTTAAAAACGCTAATAGTCATACAGTTTTCACCAAACCGCCAGCGAACACAAACAGAATTAGAGTAAAAACAGAAGGCCACAAACCCGAAAAGGAAAAAACATGAACAAAATGTGGATACGGAAATACAATTTAGTGACAAAATGACATTCACATCAGAACAAATGTTACAAAAATCAAGTTAAGCGATTTCAAATGGTTGTTACCAGTGTCAAACTGCTGGTACATAAGTAATGGAAAGATAGAAAAAACGTTGTGAATTTTTTTGTGAGTAAAAACATTGTGGTAATGGCAGCTAAATCACACTTCAGGGTTCGGTATGACACTGCCGGGACACTTAAAGTTTCAGTTAGGGAGAAAATATTGTTGGATTTTTTTAATTTCTGTTGTGAATTCCATTTCCCAGTAAAATTTACCTATTATATTAAAGATAAATTGTCATACAACTACTGCGTTTTTGGTTACCAAAATATTAGCTATCATTACCTACTAGATTCTAAAAATCGCTATAAAATTCATTCACTGCAGTAATTGTATCTCCATTTTCAAATTAATCGAAAATGAGTCCAATATATACAGTCCGGTTCACTTATTTAAAGGCACTAAAAATTCCATATTCCTGTAGCTTTTGCAATTTGTAACCGATTGGAGAATTTTAAAATGAAAATGGAAGCTGGACATCTTGGTATAAACAAAAATATCATGACAATAGTGGTTTCTTAACCCTAGGATGGGCAGCTTGGTCTGGTCAGACCAAATTTGACTTTACATGGCAATATCTTCTTACTATCCGATAAAGTTAACAAGAGAGACCCATGAATTCTATAGTTCATATCTTCTGAATACAAACAAATAGTTTTTAAGTTTTTTTATAATTTGTAAGTGTGAAACTTACGTTCAAAGACGCCAAGCTAACCTACTTGGTCTGGCTAGACCACTACAGATTATGATCTATACCTACATTTTTTAGAGTATTAACCGTTATAAAAATTAATATGTTATGGTGTATATTCGAGAGAGTATTTTTTTGTATGCTTCTAACTGCATGCACGTTCTTGCATGATGTGTGAAAACAAACAGTTCTGTTATTTTTGAGAATAGTTACATACATATGTGTACATACAGACATATGATGTGTGTACTTTTATAAAGTGTGTTTGGTGCCTGTAAAAAATCATTTAGTAATATAAAAGCATTTCGCGAGTGAACTTAAATGTTTTCCAAATAGTTTTCGTTACTTTTTTTTATTCAAAATAACTTCTGATGATTTATCAGGAAGTGACATCGTTGGTATGGATCTAAATAGGCCAGCCAGATTTGAGACTACGTCACCTGCTCAAAGACAGGTTATAGAAGAAAGGATGATGTCGTATCTGTGTAACAGTGATGATGAGGAAATGAAGAAACTCCGGCAAACATTAAGCAAATCTGCAGTTATTAACAACATTTGGATTATGCTCAATGCAAACTTAGAATCACGATACACCCCTGGGGCTAATTTAACAGTCGATGAACAATTATTCACGTATCGTGGGTGCATTCGATTTACGCAATATATTCCCTCAAAACCAGCCAAATATGGCATCATAGTTTGGTGGATATGTGATGCTAGTATAAATTATCCCCTAAAGGGACAAATATATATGGCAAAAGCCCGGATGGTGTTCGAGATACCAATCAAGGAGAATCAGTCGTTATGGACTTAGCGAACAAATTTTTTCATTCGGGGCGCACTGTATATTGCGATAATTTTTTTACATCCGTGAAATTGGCGCAAAATTTAATGGAAGTGCGTCTTGCTATTGTTGCTACAGTTCGGTCAAATAAAACATTTGTACCAACTCAATTTAAAAAGTCAAAGGTTTTTGCAGAAGGTGAGACTTTGTTTGGATACCACGACAACAATTACGCTTTATGTTCCTATGTGCCAAAAAAAAAAAAATAAAGCGGTAATTATTTTATCAACACAGCATTATAGAAATTCAATCACTCAATATATTACAAAAGAAGATAAAACAGGCAGACCACAAAGACTACATAGTACTAACAAACCAAATCAAATCCTAGACTACAATTGGTTTAAGGCAGGAGTTGACACAATGGACCAAATGGTATCAAACTACAGTTGCAAACGTGCAACAAACCTTGGGCCTTTGGCTGTTTTTCAACATTTTAGATATAGCTGGTTTGGCCTCATTACTGATTTATAAGGAAATGGTGGCTGTGAAGCAATCTGATTACCGACGCAAATTCCTAATCGATCTTGTGACCCAGCTAGTAACCCCTCAAATGGAAAAGCGCGCCACTAATCAATATGTCACTCGTTTAACCAATATCAGAAATGCTATGGGAAAATATAATGTAAATGTAAGTACTTGTGCAGCAATTATGCGTTTAATATTGCTCATCATTTTGTTTTGTTCAGGTGCCACTAACATCGCGTAATCTAGAATCTGTACAGTTAGATCCTGCCATGTCCAAATCGCCACCAACCCCATACCACCCGTTGTGCGTCATATGCAATACAACAACAAACACGAAGCGCAAAACACGATTTTACTAACTGCCAAAAAGTATTAGATTAGAAATCATATTTTCATATACGAAACTGATTTCATAATCCAATATTTTTCTTTGTATACTAAAATAAATATGAATTTCATTTAATTTTTCAACCAAAAAAATACACTATATGTCATCGCCATATTCGACTCTTTTTGTAAGTAAACTAAATCAGGAACACTTTATACGCATAAATATATTAGGAACAAACAGTTTATAAGCATTTCAGAATACAACTTGGATAATTTAACCACTAAAAACACCAATTTCATCTTAATCTGTGCTAGGGTCTGGCCAGACCAAGTAGGTACACTTACAGCCCTATAAGTTACTGCCCATCGAAGGGTTAACTAAAGAACTTTTTTTGAGCAATTTATAAAAAAAATCCAAAAATGTGCTATTTTTTTTTGGTTCACTTGAATAAAGGCACTTTAACTAATTTTAATGAAAAACACTTTTTCTTGTTTTTTTTTAATTTATTTTTCTTTATTTAACTTTTAACTATGTATTACACTAGCCAACAGTCGTTTTGTTATTTTTTTCTAGCATACTTTTTCTCATTCATTTTGACCTACTAAACACGAAAATGAGTTTTAAAAATTTTTCTGTTGATTGGTTTTCGAGACACAAATTTTTGAACTTTTTTTTTTAAATTTTTGGAGGTACACTTACAATTTTGAGCATATCTTTCGTCTTCTTTGACGTATTTGATCCTACTACTACTCAAATTAAAGCAAATTGAGCCGTCTACAACTCATTCTCAGAAAATTTTCAAATCGGGTGAGTAGGTTTGATGTTGGTGGCTTAAAAAGGTTAAAAAACTGCGTTTTTTTAGTAAAAATGTGGCAGAAAAATTCATATAAAATATAAAACGCGATGCTAACAGCGATTTTGGTTTTTTTACGTATAGCTGGCATTTTTCCAAAGAAAATAAGCACTTACTTAACAAAATCTGACAACAAATGGCGGACTTCTAATTTTTTTGGTAAAACACCGAAATTCCGCTATTTCACGATATTTTGATTTTCATTATTTGCACAGCTTACCTACCCAACGCAAACGAATAAATACATTTGAACTTAATTTAAAATAAACAAATTAGTCTTAGTATATTATTTTTTAATTTATTTAGAGCACTACATACTCAATGTATGGCACAATTAGAAATGGATGTGCCAGGTTAGCTAAACTAACGAAATTAACCAAATCAACGCCCATAAAAAATGAGTAGAAACAAAGATATAACTGTACATTTTATGCCATGTGGAAAAACAGCTGACTTCTTCTTTGTTTTTTGTATTCGCTGCAATTGGTCTCACGTATTAGGGTCCAAATGTAGTCACCCATCATAGCCGTGTCATAGATGCCCTGATAGCGTCGTTCCATAGCCTTCAATTCCTGATGAAAGCGCTCGCCGTGTTCGTCGCTCACGTCTCCTAAATTCTCAGGGAAAAAATCCAAATGAGAATGTAGAAAGTGTATTTTAAGTGACATGTGCACTCCTACCCAAAAATGAAAAAAAAAACGAGAATTAAAACGCTATTTAAATTAACATTTGTTTCAAAAAAAACCTACCCATTGCTTCATAGTTCTTTACCAGATCCTCAACTATGTCCTTATAATTATGGCTTTTGTTGTTTCCTAAAAAGTTTTCCACAACAAGCCTGAAGGAATTCCATGCTGCGGCTTCGATGGGTGATAACAGCTTCGGGAATGTTTCATCTTTCAACATTTTTTTTATATCGGGTCCTGCGAAGACTCCTTCTTTAATTTTTGCCAGCGAAAGGTAAGGGAAAATTGACCGTAAATAGGCAAAAGCTTCACCTTCTTTGTCCAATTTTTTGGCAAAATTTTTTATCAAACCCAATTTTATGTGCAGCGGCGGAAGTATTATATTTTCACGGTTCTGTATTAGTGGTTTGCGCTGAACATTCGCTTCTCCAACTACAGGTTTCGTTCGTTCCGGCCATTTTTTTTGAATATAATGCTGATCATCAGCGCGGCTATTCCAAAGGCACAGAAAACAGCAATGTCGCGTATAGCCTCCTTGGAGTCCACACAGAATGGCCACAACTTTGAGGTCGGCGCATATTTTCCAATTATATTTGCTATACTCTATGCATTTCAGCAAAATGTTCATAGTTTCATAGTTCTCCTTTGAATGAACCGCATGAGCAATAGGAAGAGATGGCTTTTCATTCCCATTATGTAAGAGAACTGCCTTCAAGCTCTCTTTGTTGCTGTCAATAAACAACCTCCATTCATTGGGGTTGTGAATTTGGTGAAGCTCTTGGAACAAGCCGGAAATGTCGCTGCAAAAACATATTTGGTCTTTCTTTGTATAAAATTTTGCATACTGCTGGTGACGCTTCCTGTACGCTGTTACTTTCACTTCTGAATCCGCAAATCCACACTGTACCATCCGAGGCGCAAAAAGTTCGGATTTCTCCTTAGTGAGACCAAAATCGCGCACCCAATCGTTTAGTTCGGCCTGTGACAGTAATTTTCGCTTTCTGCACGCCCCAAATTCGCTTGCACTTGACTCGGACTCTTGATCTGACGATTCTGCTTTTTGAAGAGATGCACCAGGGCACACTGGATATGGTACATCATTCGAATGTGGTACTGGAAGTGCAAACGATCCCACTTGAGCGTAGTTCTATTTTAAAAATCTCCCTACCCCACTGTTTGTGGTGAGGCAAAAATAACAGTCTGTGGAATGGCATAGCGACTTTTTCCACATCATTGGTGTATCGAATTTCATATGGCGCCTAAAATTAAAATAAATTACTATATTTGCTTTGCTTAATGTGTTTAAATAAAAATTCTTACCTTCCGCCAGCTGCCCAGTTGGTTAGGATTATATAGCAAAGATCACATAGCGACTTAGGTGTCCATGATTCTGTGATATTTGGTGAAATACCAAAATAATTCAAATAGTGCAATTGCACTGCTGGAGTAAACGTGTGTGCGTGATTATTCTTTATAAACTCGCCACAAACATTGCAGAAATTGTCTGGATTGTTCAAACACTCGAACACACGTAGTCTTTTACTCATTGTCTTACTTGTTGGGTAGGTATTATATGCACTTAAATTCAATTTGTTTCACTTTTTACTCGTACTACTCGCGTTCGTAGACACTTGTTGAATGACAAAAAACGATAAATGAACACCTATAAATACTATACCTGGCTATATACCTGATTCAGCAAGTGTGCGTTTCAAATTGTGGAAAAGTTTCAAAATAATGACCACTCACAAATGTGGGAGGAATTTCTGTAAAAAAATCCGATACAGGTAGCCATCGGGAAAACACACATCAATAAAAAAGTGTAATTCCCTTTAATTGACTGTGAACGGAGTAGCAGTCATAAAGGAACACGAAGAGCGTCCACGCACATTCAGAAGCGTATATTACTCTGCAACCACAATCATAAAAATTAAATAACTACTTGTGTATTACTTTTTTTTTTTAATTCTGAGAATCATAAAAATTACGTAAACGTTTTTTCCAAACAATTTTGTACATGTAAAGTGGGTTTGCCAAAATTCGTATCGTAAAATGCACCTGTGTTTCTATGTTCTGCATTTTCATTATACCATTTTCTTAAAAACATCGACGAAACGTCCCTACGGTATTGTAAATAGGTTTTTTACAATTATGAAATATTTGTGTTATTAATATTAATTTAAAAATTTTATCAAAACTGCTAAGTGCTGTGACATTTGAAAAAAAATTTCGAAAAAAAAAAATTGCTGATTTCACTAAATTTTTGAAATTTCACGTCCCTTGCCAGAACAGAAGACATTAACCCAGGGTGGTGAAGTTTTGAACAGAAGTAACTTATGTATAGGAGCAACTGTTCCGTTCTATTCCAAAAGGATTATAAAAAACTTGCTTTTTCGATCCCTCCCAGTAGGTTAGCTGTGCAAATAATGAAAATCAAAATATCGAGAAATAGCGGAATTTCGGTGTTTTACCAAAAAAATTATAAGTCCGCCATTTGTTGTCAGATTTTGTTAAGTAAATGCTTATTTTCTTTGGAAAAATGCCAGCTATACGTAAAAAAACCAAAATCGCTGTTAGCATCGCGTTTTATATTTTATATGAATTTTTATATGAATTTTTCTGCCACATTTTTACTAAAAAAACGCAGTTTTTTAACCTTTTTAAGCCGCCAACATCAAAACTACTCACCCGATTTGAAAATTTTCTGAGAATGAGTTGTAGACGGCTCAATTTGCTTTAATTTGAGTAGTAGTAGGATCAAATACGTCAAAGAAGACGAAAGATATGCTCAAAATTGTAAGTGTACCTCCAAAAATTTAAAAAAAAAAGTTCAAAAATTTGTATCTCGAAAACCAATCAACAGAAAAATTTTTAAAACTCATTTTCGTGTTTAGTAGGTCAAAATCAATGAGAAAAAGTATGCTAGAAACAAATAACAGAGAAAATTTTGTTATTTGTGACCTAGTGTTATTAATGGGTACAATCCCCTTTGTTTTTAACAACTTCAAATATACGCGTTTTCATTGAGGGATAAAGAGAGTTAATGTAATAAACGAATTTTGATTCCATGCATCCTTAATGGCCTGAATGAGTGACTGCTTGTCATCAAATTATCTACCTCCTTCATAGACCTTAGGAGACCTTATAACCAACCACAGACATTTTCGATAATGTTTCGATCTGGCGAATAGGGTGGGCAGACAAGAATATTAACATTTTGGCTGGCAATGAACTCCTTTGCTACTCTCGCGATGTGTATAGGGGTATAATCCTGTTGAAATATCGAAGATATGGGACCAAAAAGTTCACTGAACTTCGGATAATCCGATTCCAATAAAGTTTTAGAACTTGCACCTGCCATTTTTGTACTTTGAAATTCAAGATCGATGGTGCCATAGTACGCAATAGCATCCCACACCATAACGCCGCCCTCGCGGCTGTGACGTCAGTTCAAAAACCCTTTTCTCTGCGCAGATCATGGAAATAATAGTTGTAGCCATCAGGCCCATCCAAATTAAACTTCTTCTCATCCGTAAATACAACGGTTCTCCAGTCATTTACACGACCTCTTGCCTGCACATCTCATACCATGTAGTCTCTTGTGAATTGAAGCCGCTTTTCCTTACGAGTGGCATTAAGTGGCGGCTTTTTTTTGTTGTTGCAGGTATTTAAGATACTCACAGCTCTTAATTACTCTGCGTACTGATGACTTGCTCGCTTCCACACCAGCTTGAGCTCTTATTTTTGACAAGGATAAGGCAGAATTAGAAGCAATTCTGATGATTTTTCTCTTCTCAAAGGTAGATAAAGACAATGAAACCCTTTCTTTAAAATTTTTTACATACCCCTCGGGGTCCTTGATGTAATTGTCGACAACTGTTGGGCTCCATCCAATTTTTTTAGCTATTTCGCGGTTAGAATATCCTTCAGAACGCCAAACACTGATTTAAGTTTTTTCCGATAGATTTAAAATTTTTTGTTTTGCAATTTTGAAAATATCTTGTAAGCGTGTATCTGTATTTTTGCATTATTCTCTCAACGAGTGATTCATAAATATTCCTGAATGCGCGTATATATTGCGTTTTAATTTCATGTATTCCGTCGTCAATGGTTCATCGGAGAGAGGATATCAAAAGCGCTTGATCAGTGAAAGTAGAATAATCAAACGCTGGGACGGTTAAGTGGTTTGTGTTGTTGCTTTGGTTGGTGGATGTGTTTCGCACATATTTATGTATGCTACCAAAGTGAGAAACTATTTTGAGGAAAGAAACTAGAGAGGGCAACAACGTTAATCCCTTTTTTGCCTCTACTGAAAAAATCGGAATGGCGAACCATTTGTGAAATATAATAAAAAAAAAACACAAGTAATTAATACACGCTTGTCTTGCATGAAGTAGATTTGTATATAAGTATATTGTTCGTGTTCGTGTGATAACCAACGCATAGTTGAAACCTTCTGAAGACAAAAACGGGAGATACAACAAGGAAAGGAGAACAACAGTGCAGCAGATTCAAAACAAACCAAATAATGCATTTAATGCTTGTAAATGTAACAATCATTGACATCTTTTAATTTTTTGTATTAATTATTTATATAAGTATATGTGGATATATATAGTGATAAAATTTATTATAATAAATAAAGAAAGAAAGGATAATTCGTTCCTAAATATTATTATGTTTGGGAGAAAATACATTTCCACGTAAGTATATGGAGGTTTGGGGGATACACGCGAATGCTTCCCCGTAAGTATTATATGGATGTTTGGGATGAAGCACGAATATGTTTTCACGTAAAATCATACATATGTATTTGTCAGTAAACATGCTAATGTTTGCATTTTGGGACTTGCAAACATATAAATGTTTGAAGTGTTTTCCAAACATATACATGGTTCCTGCAGAATATGTTTGGGAGAATATATTACAGAGGTCGATTTTTTCAGCGTGTAGTAATATGTTAACATCAAAATTGTTACTATCTGCAGACATCTTCCGAAGATCAAAACGAAAACAAAGTCTCCTCTATCGGCCATATTAAGTAAGTTTAAACAATCATGTGTTTATTGTACAAGCATACTTACATGCTGAAGTTGTCGGTCTCTTAATTCTTAATCACTTAATTCGCAAAGTCCAAATCACAAACAAAATATCTGTTTTATACGCTGCATAAACGCATTCGTTTTTACCTAAAGGTTACGTATGATTGATTGTAATAACTGAACTAATCTTTTAATACTCATACTTAAAGCATAACTCTATTAGTTACGAGTTATTCAGCAAACTATATCCCGGGATATACGAAATACTTGCCACACTAGCGGTGTCCCGAATTTTTTGCCAAAGGCAATAACTTTTTATTATTACGAACAAACTTATTCGCTGGACGAAAGCACGACTGCGAAAGGTGTGCCATTATTGTTGGAAAGTCATATTAAACACTTGAAACGAAACCTCAGGGTTTACTCCAAGATTCGTATCCAGGATCATTTTGCGATTCCAATATAAATAATGCGTTGCCCAGCATCTTATTTTGCTTTTCAACTTAAACACTTAGATATTGAAAACGTGTTGGAAGATGCATTCACTTTTTATTTCATTGAAAATAGATTTAATTTTGTATCTTGCTTCCTGAAATACCACATAACCAACAGGAACCTCATAAGTTGAACAACTTTTTTAAAGCACTTGTTTTTATAGGAAACTGTTTAATTAAAACTTTTCCTTTAATAATAATATGACTCTATTAATATGTTTCCTCTCACCACCGCCACAAGGATAATCGAATTCAAGTGAGAAAAAATCTTTCACATTATACATTTTTATTCCTTTCAAATATTGTACAAATTGTAATTTATAGAATACCACTATTCTTCTCTCTCTATGCCTCTGTTTATCTTTCTCCTACACTATACCGGCAAATAGAAAGTTAACCTGTAGTAATACAGCTGGAGGCAAAAAGGAGTCAGCGAAGCCAGGAAATATCGTTAAAGCATATTTTCATTATATTCAAGCACGCTCTAGAGTGTAACATTCCACATAACGCAAGTAGAAAGGATAACGTTGCGATACCGAGGGAGGGTTAAAAAGCACTCTAAATTGAAATAGAAATCAGCAAAATTGCTGTAATTTCCTTAAGCAACAGTTAACGTTCCCGACTCTTTGCAAGTTCGCATAGATTTGTCTGTGTGTTGAGGTCCTGGTGTTATTAATTTTTCTCGACTTATTGTTTCAGCTTAAGGTCTCTTCAGATTTCATAAAACTTCTTTGTTTTTTTTCGATATTTCGATTTCCTTTGGAAATCTTCTTCAGGAAAGTTTTTGCTTTCCATGATATAAAAACTTTCCTGAAGAACATTTCCAAAGGAAATCGAAATATCGAAGAAAAAACAAAAAAGTTATATGAAATCTGAAGAGACCTTAAGCTGGAACAATTAGTCGAGAATATATAATGCTAATTGTAATAGATATGGTAAGTCTTTCTGAACCGACACAGACCAAATATGTAAATATTTGTGAAAACTTCCAAATTTGTTGAACTGCTGGCCAATAATAATGGCCCAAACTATGAGAGGGAAACGAACTTAAAATTTGGAAAACGCGATGTTTTTCAATCGACATTAGTTTTTTGAAAACTATTTTACGCATTAACATTTGGCCTAATCGATGTTTCTTAATCGATTTTCGAAGGATTTAAAAATAAACACATATATAAAATTTCTATAAAATAAAATGCAAGTCTTATTTACCTCAAGAAGACGACGAGAACAATGCAAACAGTCGTTTGCTTCCGTGGAAAGAGATACCATATTACCAAATGTACCCCGATATATACAATTTAAATTACATGAATTTAATTAAATTATTGAACTACGATAATTAAATCAAATAACAATGGGAAGGGATAAAAGAAAACCAAACTCAGACATTGACAAATATAAATGATGAAATGTATCAAAAAAGATAAATCCGAATCTGAATCCATTCCGAATCTGAATCCATTCCGCAAAACACTAAATAATTTAGTAATATTAGGGTAATTGCTATACTTAATTTACTTCTATTGGTTAATTTACTACCTCATGAGGCCAGATGCCTGACACATAATAATTAAACAAAAAATTATAGATATTTTAACATATTCTTCCAACTGGTTCTATCTTGTTTCCTTTCCCGCCAGTTGGTATCACCAAGGATACGGAGGTATTCTGCAGTCTGGTCTTTCCAACGAAGTCTTGGTCGTGATCTTTTCCTGCTTCTATCGAGTGTATTATCCAAAATCGTACGCGCTGGTTCTTCTTCATCTATTTTGATAACATGATCTACAGCGCAATTGCCGTAACGTGGTTCGCCTAGCTACCTATTGCTATGTCGGAATGCAAATTATAAAGGGTCCGCCATCTAACGTTTTTTTTTTCAACTAGTGCTTATTTCGTGAATGGTAACACTTAGCTCATGTCTGATTTGACAGATAATTAGTTTTATCCTTACGCTGAACGAATATGGTTGTGTATACGCTTGAACAACGCTGGGAAATATTGCGACATTACTTTGAAAATCATGGTAATGTTGTAGAATGAAGAAGATGCCGATTTTGCCAAAAAAGTCATCTTTTCAGATGAAGCTCATTTTGATCTTGGCGGGTATGTAAACAAGCAAAATTGTTTACCCGAAAACCCGCACGCATACATTGAAAAGCCGACGCACCCAAAACGAGTCACTGTTTGGTGCGGATTTTGGTCCAGAATCATAATTGGGCCATTTTTCTTCGAAAATGAGCAAGGAGTGGCCGTTACAGTCAACGGCGATCGTTATCGGGCCATGTTGAACGAATTTTTGTTCACAAAAATTGAAGAGGAGGATATTAGCAACATTTGGTTTCAACAGGACGGCGCTACGTGCCACACAGCCGAAGCTACACTCGATGTTTTGCGCCCCGTTTTTGAAGATCGCATTATCAGCCGCAGAGCTGATGTCGTTTGGCCACCTCGGAGCTGCGATTTGACACCGTTGGCCTATTATTTGTGGGGTGCCCTCAAAGATAAGTGTTACGCCGACAAGCCAGAGACAATTGACGCTTCAAAGGACAATATTCGTGAAGCCATTGGTGAAATACAGCTGCACACAATCGATAATTTGCTTACAAATTGGACCGCTCGTGTAGGCTACTGCATGGCCAGCCGAGGCAGCCATTTGAATGAAATTATTTTCCAATATTGTTTATATCTCCTGATGATGCTACACAAAGGAGTAGCGAAATATCGAGGAAAATAAATATAACAACAGCAAATCTGACCTCAAGCTCGAAGAATATTGATTATTTATTGATAAGGAAAAGGTCGAACAACAGAATAAAAATACTGAAATTATTTCCCATTATTAACCGGAAGGATTGTACTTTCAAATAAGAAAAGAAATTTGAGAAAATATTCAGTAGTTTTTTTTAAAGCATTTTCAAAAAAAAAGTTATTTGGCGGACCCGATACAGCTCGTGATTGGACCTTATATTTTACCGACCATTTTTCTCTCGATTACTACGAGGTGTTTTTCATCCGCTTGCGCTGTGACCAACGGTTCGGAGCCATATGTTAGGGTAGGTAATCTGGGAGTCTGGTATAGCTGGACTTTTGGGATTTGTTAGTAAACCGCTTGCTATCATCTACTTGTAAGAACAGTCCTCTGATTTACCTCCAAGCTGACGATATCGTTCTAGTTCATGGCGGATCTAAGATAGATAAATTCATCTATCACTTGAAAATTAAATCGGTTGTCGTAGTTCCAGTTTCGACCCAGTCAAGGCGTTTGTCTTGTCATAGACACCATCAATTTTGTTTTTCCCCAACTCCGTCGGGTCTTGAGAAGACTGCAGTAACCTCTTGCACATTTCGCCCAATGATGTCAATGTCATCAGAATATACAAACATCATATGGCTTTTTATGTTAATGCCTTTTTATGTTATGTTCCTGCAGGGTTTCTCATTATTATCTCCATTAAGATATTGAAGAGACTTCCCTACATTCACTGCTGTGTAAGATGGTGTCATTCTGCAGAGGCGAAGCAATTTTACCGGTATTCCGAATTCAAATATAGCTTCGTACAACTTTCCCCGTATGGGGCTATCGAAAGAAACTTTTTATAATCGACATAAAGATTGTATGTTTCGATTTGATTTTCATGGATTTTTCCCATGATTTAGCTTAGGTTGAATATTTAGTCAATTTTGGACTTTCCTGTTGTAAAATCACAATATATTTCATCCGTAGGGACACAACGCAACTCTAAGACCCTTTTAATAAAAAATAGGCTAGACTGCTGCCGTTCACACTAAATTGGATTACGCGTCATTTATTTGGAGTCCATCCGCTGAAGTTCAAATAAGAAGCAAAAATCACTTACTAAGTTTGCTTTGATTTGACTTAACTTTACAGAACCAATTCCAACTTACAACAGTAGATGCCCTTTAGGAGGGGTATTTGTGCTTCATATTTCCATCAGAGTATTATATCGAGAGCTATTGATTGCTCATCCTAAAGATAAGTTTACAAAATTATACAAAATGTAATTTAAAATTGATATTAACTTAATTGCTAGTCTGTGAGGAACGTACAGGTCCATATACGTAATAAACTGAAATGAAACGATAAAGTCCTATCAGGCTTTCAACATTTATCGTTAGCCTTTCAAATAAAAACAGTCGATAATACCTCATACGTGATGAACCGCTTTTGAATATAGGACATAGTATTCCAATCATCAGGCATAGACTAGCGAATACATATAAGTTGATGCATGTGGGCAAACAATACCTCGTCCCCAGCCTTAGTAAGCTTAGCGGGTAGCGCATAAGCACCCGGAACTTTATTATTCTGAAGCCGGCAAGATTGTCCTTATAATCTCGTCTTGTCTGGGTTGAACCAATTCTGTATAAAAATATGGTCGATATCGTTGTTTTTTGTATAGAATACGAAGCCAACATATTACGATTGCAAAATTTATAGTGAATAACATGTTTCACGCAGCGGCTTGTTTACACAACTAGAAAATAGAAAGAAAAAATAAGATCTTGACCTATGTAAATCTCTCAACTTTTTTATTGAAAGAAACTCTAGTATTTCTTTTCGGAAAATGCCTTAAGAAACAATTTTTTGTACGTGGCAAATATTAAGCCTTATCCATATAAAATGAAACTATTATTGACAAAAACGTCAGATTTTGCAATTGTAAAACTCAACTCTGCTTACAGTTCGGATTTGTATAGCCTAATGTTTTCGGCCTTTATGACCGGGTAGTAGGACAATAAATTTCGTGATTTTTCAAACCAATTTCTTGGCTGAGAAAAAATTAAGTTTAGCACGTTAAGAAAAAGTCGAAGCCGTAATTGCTGAAGAACGGTTGTGTTTCTTGTTCGCTCCGCGAAAAAACCAAAAAATAAATTGTTTAAATACTTGCAACTGCACTAAAAACCATTTGTTTAACCGGCGAGAGAACGCTAAATTGATAAATATATTTGTTTCAAAGTGCACCCTTGATAATAAAATCAATAGGGGGAATAAACAATCTAAGACAATTCCCTTTGGCTTTGTGTGGCAAGGGAGAAGAAGAAGAAGAAAAAAATAATAAGCAGGAAAACAAAAAGAAAACACTGGTATGAGTGAAAGTGCACCGGCAATTAAGCGCCATGAAAGTTGGTATATGACAGCAAAGCCAGATTTGCGCTCATCCCGCGTACCGCGTTCGCCGACAGAAGATCAGTCGAAAACAAAAAATTACAGCAGACAGTTGTCCGAGGCCTTCCGCCACGGACTGTCCCTGCAGGCTGTGTCAGAGACACGGCCATTAAGTTTAACGTAGAATACGCCATCCGATAAGACAGAAAACATATATAACAATAAATTCATTTGCTTTTATTATTTATCATTTATTGTTATATATGTTTTCTGTCTTATCGGATGGCGTATTCTACGTTAAACTTAATGGCCGTGTCTCTGACACAGCCTGCAGGGACAGTCCGTGGCCGAAGGCCTCGGACAACTGTCTGCTGTAATTTTTATATTTACCAACGGCATTTGATTCAGGTCCGTTTAAAAAAAAAAAATATTATGTTAAATTTTTTTAAACTTAATTTAATTTATGTACTTTAATTAATATTTTTATTGAAATAAGTTCTGCGAATGTTGAGAGGGCCGCCCTAATATTAAAAAAGGTTTACCTTATCGAGTCTTCGCATTAGCATTCGAGCGTTGTGTGAAAGCTTTACGCTTTACAATTCAAAATTAATGTTACAACAGCTTTATTGAAGCTTTCGCAAAAAAGCTTTATAACGTTAGCTTACTGTTTGTTTCACTTTTTACTAGATACATGTTGCCAAGCAACATTAGCTTGCTGTTCGTTTCACTTTTTTACTAGATACATGTTCCTAAGCAATGTTGAGCAACCAAAAACACTCAACCAAACACCACACATATGTTTGAGTGTATGTGTTTAAACAATTTTCATTTGAGAAATTAAAATACTAGAAATATATCAACCAATATGAAATGTATATCAAACGAAAGATAACATCTTCGTTTACCTAGAAAAAAAATTTTAAAAAAATTCATCTAACCGTTTCCTCAAATTCAATGAAATAAAGATTACAACAATAAAAACCTGACATGACTCCTCATACCGTAAGGTAAGACGTAATCTACGTCAAAAACAGTGGAAAAAAAGATATGTCAAAGATAACATATGAGGATGAGAGCATCTTTTCGCGCTCACCCCGCGTGCCGCGCTCTCCTGCGTTAGACGACAAATCAAAACAAAACATTGAAAGTGCAGAAATGTCAAAAGTAACATCTGTGCATAATAATGGCATCAGTGATGATGAGGGTGATAGATACACTGACAGAAAATTTAAAGTCGTCGGGTGCTATACCAAAAAATTTAAGTATGCAACAGATGGAGAAAACGTTTTCTCCATCTATTGCTGGCGGTAAAGAGAAGTCACCAAGTGATGACAAATTAGAGGAAAACCTCTCGCGGGAAACACCTGTCCTCGTTAGCGTCACTAACTCGAAAGTGGCCGAATCTAGGACCGTTCAAACCGGTATGGACCGATACATACTGGTGAAACGGAAGACAAGTCCATTAAATGGTGACACGAGTAAAATTAGTAGAGCGGAGGGCACTTCTAGGTCAGTGGACCCCTTATCAAAAAATCGTTTCGCGCCACTATACAGGGACGACGAATCTCGCGATTCAAGCTTGCCTACGGCAACACGCGCTAAACCGCCTCCAATTTACTTACGTGAGCGCAGTTCTTATGACTTGGTAACGAATATAACCAAAGTCATTGGAACTAACACTTTTCACATCGTTCCTCTCCGAAAGGGCAAAATACACGAATCAAAGGTTCAGACCAACGACGAGAAAAGCTTTCGTCAAATAACTAATTATTTCAACAATGCGAAAATAAATTATTACACATACCAGTTGAAAAGCAGCATGGGCTTATGTGTAGTATTTAAGGGCATCGAGTCTGATGTTGAATCGAAAGAGGTTAAGTCGGCATTAGAGGAAAAAGGGTTCATTCAGTGTACGCTCGGTGATTAATATTTTTGACAGAGACAAGATCACCCAACCTATGTTTAAGGTAGAACTAGAGCCAGACGCAAGAAAATTGAAACGCAATGAGGTTCATCCAATTTATGCGTTGAAATATTTGCTGCACCGTCGAGTCTCTGTGGAAGAGCCACACAAGCGTTCGGGCCCTATACAATGCCAAAATTGCCAGGAATACGGGCACACGAAAAACTACTGTGGGTTTCAAACAGTATGTGTAGTTTGTGGTGATCTGCACAAATCGTCCATATGTTCGATAAAAACCCGAGGGAAGAAAAAATGTAATAATTGCGGGGGTAAACATACTGCCAACTACAGGGGGTGTCCAATATACAAGAACCTAAAGAAAAAATTGGATGGAAAATTGAGGACAGTTCGTGCTCGTGAATTCAAAGCCCCAGAGTTAGAAATTAGATCAGTTTATATTCCACAACGGGATAATGAAATTAGGAGAACTTCTGATACCATGACATACGCTAATGTTCTCAAACAGACCCCTGATACGTCTGCTGTGCAGCCAGCAAGTGGCATAGAGAATATGATAAGACAACTTATGCAAAGTATGAACATGTTCATGTCGACAATGCAGTCAATGATGCAAGACTTTATGAGAAGTCAAAATCAATTAATTCAAGCCATTATTAGTAAAATATAGGTTACTTTCTAAAAATTTGTACATGGAACGCAAACGGTGTGAGTAAACACAGACTCGAATTGGCTAATTAACTAGCTAATGAAAACATAGACATAATGCTCTTATCTGAGACGCATCTAACAGATAAATATAATTTTAATTTACCTAGTTACACATTTTATGGCACGAACCACCCCGATGGCAGGGCACATGCAGGTACAGGTGTCCTTATACGCAAAAGAATTAGGCACGATTTGTTAGAAAGCTACTCGGAACAATATTTTCAAGCAACTACCGTTCGCGTCTCAATTTCGGACGAGACAATTACAATATCGGGAATTTATTACCCCCCAAGATTTTCGATATCGAGTGATACGTTTACGAGCTTTTTTCAAAGACTGGGGCACACATTTTTAGCCGCCAGAGATTATAATGCCAAACATACTCACTGGGGCTCCCGTCTCGTAAACCCAACAGGTAGACAATTGCACAACTGCATCATGTCTCGACAAAATGGGATCGATTACCTATCTCCCTGTCAGACAACTTACTGGCCGCATGATCGTAACAAACAGCCTGATCTAATTGACTTCGCCATAATTAGGGGAATTTCAAAGACTAACGCGTCGGCAACAACGTCCACCGGACTGTCTTCAGACCATTCGCCTGTTTAATTCTCAATTAACGCGGTTTACGAGATAGAATCCCCTTTGATGCTAAGATCTAAGAAAACGAACTGCCTGAAATACAGAAAATACTTAAGCAGCCATGTCCAAATTTTGAACAAAAGTATAGACAATGACCTTGATATTGAAAATCCCATCACCAATTTTAACTGTTTGCTCGAGGGTGGATCCCTTCACGCAACCCCTCTTCAGGACGATAAACAAGAGCACACACACACGTACACGAATGCAGACATAGAATATTTGGTAAATCAGAAACGAAGGGACAGGCGAGACTGGCAGGCATATAGATCTCCTACTACAAGTCTTCTACTAAAACTTGCCACAAGTAGACTACGAGTAGCCTTGAAAAACGACGATGATCTTCAAGATGGAAAATATGTTGAGGGATTGACTCCCATGATATCCACAAATTTTTCTTTGTTTAAGTCAATAAGAAATCTTAAAACGCCAGTTGAGACAAAGTTTCCTTTGCGTGACATAAATGGTGACTGGGTTACAACAGATGAGGGAAAAGCTAAACTTTTTGCAGAGCAAGTTTTCCGTCCCAATCCATGTACTAACAGTTTTAGTCTATCGAATGTAGCGTGCAACACGCAGACATCTATAGTCCCATTGGATTTAACGGTCGGGGAGGTTCTCAATATTATAAAGCAAACAGCAAATCCTAGAAAAGCTCCTGGTTATGATCTAATAACACAGAGGATGATATCAGAACTTCCGCTAATAACTATCGAGTTCCTCGTAGGTTTGTTCAATAATATAATAAAACATAGCTACTTCCCTAATGCGTGGAAAATGTCTCTAGTGAAAATGATATTAAAGCCAGGAAAGGACAAAACTTTAGCTTCATCATATAGACCGATAATCTTGTTACCATGCCTATCAAAACTCTTCGAGAGAGCATTTCTTTCAAAACTTAAAAGCCTCACTTCGCTTCATAATAGCATCCCTGATCACCAATTTGGCTTTAGGGAGGGCCATAGTACTCTACTACAAGTAAATCGTTTGACCAACGAGATTAGAAAAGCTTATGAAAAAAGAGAATATTGTTGTGCTGTAGTCTTAGATGTTGCTCAGGTATTTGACAAAGTCTGGCATGAGGGTCTATTACATAAAATTAAAAAAAAATATCTGCCAGTTAATACACATTCCCTCTTCGAAAGTTACTTGGAAAATATATATTTTAGAGTCAAGCAGGGAGAGATAATTACGGATAAATACAAAATGTATGCCGGGGTCACGCAGGGAAGTGTTCTCGGTCCTTTTATTTTTCTTATATTTACAGCTGACCTCCCCACGAGAAGCGGTCTGCTTACGTCTACCTTTGCAGACGATACGGCAATACTGAGCTCTCATAGAAACCCATCTAAAGCCGCCGAAAATCTTAGCTTCCATCTCCGAACAATCGAATCTTGGATTGCTAACTGGAGGATAAAAGTAAACGAGACGAAGAGCAAACAAATTGCCCACAAATACAACTCAACAGTGTACCAATTCCCTTATGTGATGATATTACTTATCTGGGTATACATCCAGATCGTAGACTGTCCTGGAAAAGGCATAGAGAAGCCAAGAAGACACAAATAAAGCTGCAGACACTTCAACTGCATTGGCTACTTAACTCAAACTCAAGGCTGAGATTAGAATATAAGGTCCAGAAGCCTATTTGGTCATATTGGTCCCAGATATGGGGAAACGCTAGCGCGAGTAACATCGAAGTAATACAAAGAGTGCAGTCTAAAATACTACGGTTAATTACTGGTGCCCCTTGGTATGTTAGCAATGAGAACCTACACAAAGATTTAAAGTTACCTGCTGTAAGAGACGAACTCCAGCGCATCAAACAGAGTCATAATCATCAACTTCATACCGACTACGAAGAAGAGATTTCCCATGAGTTTTATAAATCAACCAAACCCTGACGCCATAATTCAGAGGCCTAACAACAATTTAATTAATAATAATGGAATTAAACTGATTAGAATATAAGTTTCGAATACTTATTGTTAGGCTCTTTAAGAGCAGATTCAATAAAAAAAAAATTTATGTGAGTCTGATCACAGGGGAGATGTGTAAACATCTAGTAATGAAGTTGGAAGTACTTATGCTTTTAGTATATTTTTTAAATTAATCAATTAAAAGTATCAAAACTTTCAATATTGTAAATACATAGGAATTTCGTTTGTTTTATTTAACTTATTTGGTTAGTAAATGGGCACACTGCAGTATATATGTACTTCATTAAAAATTATAGTAAGCAGTAAATTTACTGATTACTGAAAAAATTCAGAAAATTTTTACTGATAATGAAATTTAATTTGCATTACCAGTCAAATCATAGGGCCGTATTCATAACAATCAGTAATCGGGCAGTACTGATTACAGAAAATTCAATGCACCTCATCGTAATCATGTAGGCACTTTATAAAAATTGCTGAAAAAAATTTTAGTAATCAGTAAAAATTTACTAGTTATAGAATTATTTTTACTTAAATTTTAGTAGTACTGCAAAGTGCCCATCTATGGTAAATGCCTTAAGTACAAATAGTTAATATTGGCTTATGGCAACTAAAATAAGATATATAAATTTTTGACTCGATTGTATTTAAAAATCTATGGAAAACTGCATCTATAGTAGTGGAATTGTTAGCTGTGGGGGTTTGTGGAGAATTGCTCATATGCAAGTGGAAAACGTCAAATAAAAATTTTGATAAAGCTTGCGACTGTGGGTTTGCACAATTTGTATTAAAATCTCCACCCATAATAATTGGCATGAGATGGAGATTGTTACCCAATTGTCGTGCACCAGCTTCAGTGTAAGGCAACAGTACGTACTGAAGATATGTTATAATCTTAATTTATATTGGAATCTAACAGAAATTTTATTAGAATTAACATTACCTCCATTCAGCTTTGATACACTTTGTGTTGTTTTATGTTCTGAGTTATAATTTTTTTGGTGTTTTGTAAAACATTTTATTATTTTGTATTTGTTGCGGTTGACAAGTTATTAATCAGCTGTTTACTGAAATGTAATGCATGAGTTATTTTAAAGCAATGGTTTTCGAAAATTATTAGCTAATATTGCACACTAGATGGTGCTTATATGCAGCTGTTAAGTATGAATGACAATCTCAAAGATGAAGAAAACTTTTAGTTTTTAGTTTTCCTTATATTTGACAAGTTTAGTGTTTAGTTTTCCTTATTTTGCTTTGTTTTAGTACATTTTTTATTAAAAGTGCAAAAAATCTTTTTAAAAGTTGTTAAAATTAAATGTTTTTGTATTCATTTTATTTATTTGTTTTCATTTGCCTACGATAACATAATGTACGACAATTAGTGAAAATTAGTCGCTACTAAGGGCTAGAACAAGTGCATGTTTCGGTTCATTTAATTCATCGTGCAAAATGTTATGCTGTGTGTGTAAGGCCGACGCCAGCAGCGGTTCGAGCCATGCCATGTCTACACGTAAACCCACTCATAGTAGTCATTGCGACGCAACCGTCGAGTCATACGATGCTATTACTACCCAATGATTGGGTTGAACTGTGTTGTTATACGTGTTGTACTACCAGCAATCTGTGTACATATGTTGATTTACTTTAGCAACATAAAAAAGGAATTCATTTCAAAAATAAAAAAAAGAAACAATTAAGTAAGGAAAAGGTAATTTTTTAAGAAAATTTACTTTTTTATAAAAAGCTGATTATTTAGGAATAGGAATGTTTTTTAAGAAAAGATAATTTTTAAGAAAAAGTACTTTTGTTAAGTAAAAATACTTTTTTAAAGAAAATGTACATATTTTAAGAAAACAAGTTGAAAAATAATTAATTGCGATAATTTAAACATCAATATTCTCCATTTTCCCTTTTTTTAATTACAATCGTGCGCACACAAATCAAACGTTAGAATAACATAAATTCAGTGTGGGCGACAAAACGTCATCCATACAGTCTTGGATGAGTGGTCGTATGTACCATGCATCACTCAAGTAAAACGATTCATGTTCGAACACGTTGGATTGATTTACTTCAGGTGAACGTAACATTGCCGTCGAAGTCCTATGTATACCAATTAGTATCAACATGCATGACATGACAATGTATTAGTGTCACACAAATCACTACTCAATCAATTCATCTCGCGCTAGCCTCTAGTCGCTACCCTGCAGTTTCACAAGTAGTGGCTGGCAACATTTCATCGACTACATCGCCATTGATTTTTCATTGACTACATCGCCGATTACATTGGTACTCAGTGGTAATCTGTAAGGTAGTGTCTCCAGAGATTTTCTATTGTTTTTCTTAACCTGTCGACGAAATGTTACCGATAAATGCGTCGACGAAATGTTACCGATAAATGCGTCGACGAAATGTTACCGATGAAGTAATCGACGAACAGTAAGGCATTACCAAAGCGGACATCGCCTTGTTAAATTCGCCGCTCAAAAGCATTGCTGGTAGTTTAGCGAGTAGTCGACGAAAGGTTTGTGGTAGTCGATGAACTCATCAGCGTAGAGTCGATTACCAATACTGCAGGGTACTATTGCACACTAGATGGTGATGAGTATATTGTATGCAGCGTATGATTACACTAATACACTCATACATAGCTCACACCGATTTAATAACACTTTACGATTGGTTAACGATTACATCGCACATCTTACTCTAAATTTGTGATTGTATTGTGAAAAAGATTTTTACCCCCAGCGTATAGATGTATACACATCAAAAATACACAATCAAAAAAAAAATGCTTCATAAAAATCGATGATGAGAGTTTCATCAAAATTAATAACTTGATGTATGAATGCTTCACACATAATGAATAATTTGCGTAATATTGAGGATACATTTCAACAATGTTTATAAAATGTTTTCTTACGAGCTAACGAATCCTGTAATTTTTTTATAAAACAATTATTCTGTTTTTGATGAAACCTATGACGTCATGAAATAGCGTATATTTAACTAAGACCCAAAACAACAAGTAATAAATAAATAAATAAATGGTTTGCCGTTACATCCCATGTAGGTAAAGTAGGTATTAAAGTAAATAACCCCAAATAATTATGCCATAAATATTGGCTTGTTATTTCATATTAATTGGCTGAGGTACCTTTCTCTTTAGAAGCTTTTAACATTTTTCATTTTAAAATAATACTCCATGAAATAATGACCAACAATTTTTGTCTTGGGGGTTATTTATTTTGTGTTGGGATTTAGGTGTAATTTTATAACATTTGGGATTCCATTATTTGAATTCTTTGTTTAACTGCGAACGCTGCAACACGTATTAATGAGTAATTCCCCAGAACTTCAACTAGTGCACAAGCGTAATGCCTTAGCTAATCCTTTAGCGTATTTGTAAGCAAAGGAATTCTTTACTAGAAATTATGAATGCATGTTCTCCATTCTGTGCAAGTAAAGGCTTTTCCAATTTGAGTGATACGATTTCCTTAAAAAAACACACTAATTGTTATGCAAATTCAAATGTTTCTTATTATATGCGAAGTACAATCGGTGCAACTAAGTTCTGAATAAAACATCGTTCAAATGGCCTCCTTGTCTCCTTTTGCAGGAACGACTTTGATGAACCCAATTTTCGAGCACTTTTCCACTTTTGAATAGCACGTTCAATATTGACTTGTAAAGCTTCAAGAGAGTCTGGTTTCTTGCTACAGACCAATGACTTCAACTAACCCCACAAGAAATAGTCTAATGGTGTTAAATCAAAACTTCTTGCAGGGCATTCAATGTCACAATTTATTGAAGTAATCAAAACTTTCTCTCGCAATAATTCGGTTATTGCAGGCTTCATTTCCTGAGTGACAACAATTTTGAACGGATGCAAGACCAAATCCTTTCTCAAAATCCGCCAGATTGTGGTCCCAATTGTTGACAACATTTCTTGGAATCGATAAATTGCGGTCTTCTGCAACACTTGCCTGAACGGCAGCAAAATATTCATTACTGCGAGCGGTTCTTTGTCTTATTAGCACTTGAATATTATGTAAAGAAAATGTACGCTCGTAATTTGCTACAATTCGACGAATAGCGAGCACAAGTGGATGAAATGGCAAAAGTGCACGAAAATCTGCACTTAGAGAACGATTATGTTGATAAATAATCACAAGAGGTGTCAGGGGACACCCGGTTGGAACCGAGTTCCTTTCGCTACAAATAATGTACTAGTTGGTTCCAACACGCCTAAGGAGCTGGTTGAAAAATACGACAATTTAAATGGATCTCTTTTTGATTTATAAAGAAGAATGTATTTGTTTAAAAAAAAAAGGATATTTTTATGTACTATATATGGTACTATTTTTCAGAAGAAGTACTTTTTGTAAGAAAAATCCAAAAGAGTATGAATTTTACAAAGAAGTACTTTATTTTAAGAACAGCTACTTTTTAAAGAAGTGGTACTTTTTTTAGAAAAGGTTATTTTTTTAAGAAAATTTACTTATTTTCAGAAAGGCTACTTATCTCAAGAAAAGAAAAGGTATTATTTTATTATTAAGAAAATGTACTTTTAAGAAAGGGAATTTTTGTAAGAAAAGGTATTTTTTTAAGAGAAGGTATTTTTGAAGAGAAGGTTTTTTTTAAGAAATGGGAATTTTTTTTCGAATTGGTCACTTTTTCAAGAATAGGACCGTCTTTAAGAGTAGGTACTTATCTCAAAAAAAGTTATTTTGTTTCACAAAAAAAAAAGCTCTTTAAAGAAAAGGTAGTTTTTTAAGACAAAGCAATTTGTTGTAAGATAATGTACTTTTCTAAGAAAAGGTAGTTATTTAAAAAAATTACTTTTTGTAAGAAAATGTACTTTTTGTAAGGAAATTGACTTTTTTAAGCAAAGGTACTTCTTTAAGATAATAGTGTTTTTTTTTTTTTGAGAAAAGGTACTCTGTTTAAGAATGTGAGTAGGTATTTTTTTGATAAAATTTAGGTTTTTTAAAAAATCGCACTTATTTAACAAAATTGTGTTTTTTAAACTTCTTTCGCTTTGACTTTTCTAAATTTACTTTTTATTGGGTTCAAAACTATAATATGTACTAAATATTGGTTACAGACTCCACCTAGAAAACTTCCCATTAAACAAGAAATTTCCAAACATATGTTAGTCTAGACACTCAAAGCAATAGTATCCAATTTAGTTGATAATACTGGGTTGTAGCATAATAGTGATAAAAAAAATTGTTTAATTTTTTTTCATTTAGCCCGCATCCCACAACGTGCGATAGGGAACTTCGTTCCAAAAACTGGAATAATTTGTAAACATTGTTCTTGGGTACATGTCTCCGTGGTGAAACATTACTGAATACAAAGAAGAAAAAATGACACATCATGACATACTACGAATGGCCGTAGCGTCTCTTAGACATCATATCAGTCAAATTGGAAAACCCTATACATAAATAAAGTATACATATCGGTTCGTATTATATGTAAATGCCACAGCTTTATTCTTTCATTCATTCATTCTGTACGTGGTTTTGAATATTTAATAGGGTTTCGTACTACACATACTACCCAATCCTAATGCTACTTGTGCGGCGGCATGCAAGTGTTAGTGAATGGATTTGGGTTGACTTAAATACGACGTGTAGCATAACATAACTAATAACATATGTTGGTCGCGCTGGAATGCCTGAAGTGTTGTATTAGTCTTACTCAGCACATATCAACTCGTCTGAAATTACTACACCTAATACGTTTAGCCATTGCAATATTTAGCACCAGCACAAGGGCGGTGGTTTATATACAGATATCTTTATCACAGTTACACTTGTATTTGTCCTCATTTTACAACAAGTGTTATGTCTGTTTTTGCTTTCGCTTTTGTAAAACAATCAATGGCTGGTATTCCTAAAATCAGACTGTACCGAAGATATTGCTATAGTTTGTCTGCGTAATTTTTCAGTGACGTCGAATTTTGTGTTTTACTGAAAAGACGTAAAATTTTATTACTGATCACCTATGAAAATTCGAATTTTTACATTTTAAGCTCTCCTGTGTTCATTTATGCGTAGGATTGTTCCTTTGTGGCATGTGTCTAAGAACAATTTAATCTACAATAAACATTATAAAAATATACATAAAAAATCTCGAGTGAAATTTTTATCAATTATCGAATGAGAAATTTGTTTTCCAAATTTTCACATTTTCATAGAATGCTGAATTCTTTCCAAATGATCATAATGTTACATTGAGTAACAAATACGAGTGCGGATCAATAAGTCCGTGACTTTTCGAACACCCTCGTAGTTATATGAAATGCAACACTGCTTTCATCAAGTACCACCTGTTAGTAGATTACCGTCATGTTTTGAGTAAGTTCCGCCATTTATCTCGCGTTTAACAACTGTTCAAAATATACAACCTAGTGCATTTTTTTAATAATGAAAAAAAGTAAATTTCGAGTGCTTATTAAACATTATTTTTTGCGAAAAAACAACGTCAATCAAACCAAGCACAAGCTTGATAAAACTATGTGGACTCTGCACCATCGATTTCTATGGTAAAAAGTGGTTCACTCACTTTCGCTGTGCTCGCACAAGTACAAATGACGCTGAACGTTCTGGACGTCCAATTGAGGTCAAACCACACGCAAAAATGTCTCAAAAAATTCACGATATGGTGTTGGCCGATCGAAGATTAAAAGTGCGTGAGATTGTCGATGCCATAGGCATTTCATATTGCAGTGAGGTTTCGATTTTCAATGATCAGTTGGGTTTAAGAAAGCTGTCTGCAAGATGGATGCCGCGTTTGCTCTCAATTGACCATAAACGTAATCGTGTGACAACTTGAAAGGATTGTTCGGAGTTGCTTAATTGGGCTAGGAATTGGTACCTCATCCGCCATATTCTCCGTATTTAGCCCCCAGTGACTATTTCCTATTTCCGAACCTAATTATAAAAAAAATTTAGGTCCAACGATGAAATTGTTGATCAAACAAATGCCTATTTGGACCTCGAAAAATCCTAGTTTTTGGAAGGGCTACAAAAATTGGAGGAACGTTGGACTAAGTGTATTGAGCTTAAAGGAGATTATGTTGAAAACAAATTTTCTTTTTGCAAAAAAAACTGTGTTTGATTCAAAAAGTCACGGGCTTATTGATCCGCCATCATATAATAATAATAGTAGTTTGTCAGCAATATGATCAACCTGTAGATCTTATAGCTTTTACAAATCGTAGCTGCGCCGACCGAAACAGTCATGTGTTTTTAAGCAACTTTTCAGGAGAGAAAAAAAACTGTTTTATTTTGTTCTTTTGCGATTTTTTCTAAGTGAAAATGTTGTCAGATGCATAAAAACATTTGATATCAGTGTACCATAAAAAAAATCCAATATGAATAACCACCACGAGGATATGAGGAATACAACACATAACTGATTTTGTTGGAGCATTTCAAGTCAAATTATTTATTGTTATATATAAATAACCGATTACGTTTATAATACTTGAAAGACACAAATAAATAAACAGTGATTATTGAAGAAAACAAAAACAATATTAATGTCTATGATTATCTTAAAATGCATCAAAATCTTTGTGCATATATTTTTAAGTGATTGCAAAATTTTGTATTCCGATTCATCTATTGTCGGAGGTGTGGCATATAAAGGACCTGGTTCAGTGTTCCTTTCCATTGTTTGTATTCTTTGGGTTCCTTTTCTTTATATATAAGTGCACGAATGAAGTTGACAATAGCTTGTCCTGAAGTTGACAATAGCTTGTCCTGTCTCTCTGGTCTTATTGAAGAAAAATGGCCGGCAATTTGTTGTTAGTCTTTGAAAAAGGAATACTCTAGGTAGGTCAGTACAGATGGCTGTGATGACCTTGCATGTCTCGTGCGGCATTTGTAATCCGTGGGAGCGTATATTGGCTCGTTCAATGTCCTTGCCAGAGTTGAATGTACACTGTCTACCTCCATCGCGGTGTGACCTTTTTCAAATATTAATTTATTATACTAAAATTATACTAAAACACTCGATAATATCTAATTTTTGCTCTGATATGCACATTCGTCAAATATTAGAAACATTTTTTTGTATCAAAGGCAACGTTCTTGAATAAAATGAATAATGCAGCTAGGTATATTATTTGCGGTCACATCTCCTCCGTTTTAATCGCATAAATAAATATGAACATAAAATGCAAACTTTTGAACTGCCAGTTTTGTTTTATAAGATTGTGCGTACACTAATAGACCCTATCCATGGAAACCACTATTACCTGTGGTGACACGTCTTCAATAGCGAATCGTTTGGCATTCTGTAACGTGACGTCATGATCCGTCCGTACATAATAACAAACACTCACCGCCATTCCCACCCGCACACTTCCCTGGTCTACCCATCACCTAAGCATACACAACATCCATCAGTCGCACCAACCACCGCGAACAATCATACTCACTTGCAAACACACAAACTCAGTCGACGTTATGTACATGGTAGCAGCGAATTAGTTTAATGACCGCACAAGAATAAGTGCTTGAATGTAATTCTCATTTGCGTCATTACAGCGAAGGTACTAAGTGTTATGGTAAACTAGACTCGAGTCGTCGCCTCCGAGCGAACAACCAGACAAGATTATAGCATTTTGCCTGGGGCTCTAGTTCTGCAAAGGAGAGGAGCAAATTTTGGGATCCGTTCTTTAGTAAAGGCGTTGTAAATACATTTGCTACACAGGAGTTTCGGCTCTCTGTTCCTAGACAGGAGATTCGGCTCACTGTTCCTAGACAGGAGCTTCGGCTCACTGTTCCTACGCAGGAGTTTCGGCTCACTGTTCCTACACAGGAGTTTCGGCTCACTGTTCCTACACAGTAGTTTCGGCTCACTGTTCCTGCACAGGGGCTTCGGCTCACTGTTCCTACACAGGAGTTTCGGCTCACTGTTCCTACACAGTAGTTTCGGCTCACTGTTCCTACACAGGACTTTCGGCTCACTGTTCCTACACAGGGGTTTCGGCTCACTGATCCTACACAGGGGTTTCGGCTCACTGTTTCTACACAAGAGTTTCGGCACACTGTTCCTACACAGGAGTTTCGGCTCACTGTTCCTACACAGGGGCTTCGGCACACTGTTCCTATGTCAACCAGCCGATGATAACCGATACGGAACCGTTTTAACCGGAGATGTAAAGCATATACCGAACCAGCGTATCCGATACCGATCAGCTTAGAATCTACCAGTCCGCAACCTGCCCCAGATGATTTCTCAAGCCAATGCTAGTATTCCTGGAAGGGTGTTGTCAAGCCGAGACAAGTGTCCCAGAAGATTGTTGTCAAGCCGAGACAAGTGCCCCCAGAAGAGGGTTGTCAACCAAGACTAGTGTTCTCAAGCTAAGAGGAGTGTTCTCACCGAGTGAAGCAGTTGATGTTATTCCTGTAAATCAAATTACTTTGTAAATTAAATTTCAATAAAGAATCTGAATTCGAACCCCCCAGAAAGGGTAAACTATTCTGTTCTTATTTCGGAAGGTTTGGTGGATCCTAACGAAAGACTCTGGACATGGCTGAGCTTACCTCAGCCCTAGACAAAACCACGTTACAATTCCTTGCTTCATATTTTTTCATGTTATGGCACAAGTAAACTTCTTCCTCAGAATTTCGTTTCGTAGGTGCTATACAAAGATCACATTGATCCATTTCGCGGTTTGAAAACAGATATTTTCTTTTCTCCTAAAACTGCATAATACTTCTGTCTCATATCTGGTACTTCGGAATTATTTATACAACATTCTAAATAAATGTTTAGGCTGAAACTGCTGTTCTATGTACATACACTCGTTTTGTAGTTGGCCTAGAATAGTGATTGAGGACCTTTCGGTACAATATCCAACCATTTTAATACACAACATTCCCTGGTTGACATTTTTTTATGTTGCTTGCACCGAACGTAAATACGCATTCCCTTTTATTTCTGTCCGTTTTATGTCCAACCAAATAGAAAAATACAGCAGCAACTTGAACTCGATGAAATGGCATACTAGCTCGTCGTCATCGAGAGAACGTTAAGAGACGTATAGAGACTCTTGCCTATTGCTCTGTGCTAAACTAATTTTATACAGTGTTTGATTGATACTAATGACAGAAACATCATGTTTTATGTTGCTTGCATCGAACGTAAATACGCATTCCCCTTTAATTTCTGTCCGTTTTATGTCCAACCAAATAGAAAAATACAGCAGCAACTCGAACTCGATGAAATGGCATACTAGCTCGTCGTCATCGAGAGAACGTTAAGAGACGTATAGAGACTCTTGGGTATTGCTCTGTGCTAGAAGTTAAAACTTATACACAAAACTGTAACACATAACTGTTTTATGGAACATTTTGCCTACACTTTACACATAACTGATTTTTCTAACTTCCAAACCAATCAAGATATCGCGAAACGGGTTTTGAAGGTCGAAAAAATTCAATAAAAAAAATCGAAAAATTAGGCATGACTGATTGTACTAAACTAATTTACTAAAGTTGACAAGTAGGAACCCGATGTACAATTGTAGGTCCCAATCAATCAGTGAGTGAACAAATTAGAAAGGGCACAGGCTCACTGGTTGTGCGAAGCAGTCCCCAATACCTTCATTGAATGTAATGGGAAACGGTTTTTTTAATTGAAACCCCCACGAAATCAACTAAAATCGACCAAGGGCCGTTTTTCATATCGACTAATCATTCTTCAAATGCAAAGAAGAAAACTGCTTTCATTGTATTCTGTATGGTGGGTATTCCAAAGCACTACAAATATCCCATCCATTTGACACCTTCTCTTTCGAATGAATTTTAACATTTAATTCATTTATTATTAATTCACACGAATAATATACGTTCATACCTCTGTATACTTCAACAATATTCGCCATTCTAATCCATGATACATTTATGGGTGTTTAATGAAATAGATGATCAAAATGTGCAATCTAGAATAGTTTTATTGGTTGTTTGTTATTCTCTGTATTTGTGTTCTCGTAAATATTCCCCAAAGCATACATGGCATTTTAACTAGAATTTTGGTGGTTTTTCATATGTGAGTTACGGGGAATACAGCGGAGTAAAGGAAATTTATGTTAGTGAACAAACCGAAATACGTTTTAATACGGACTGCAAAATTTTTCACTAATGCCATAAACTGGCCAGCAGTATTTATAACAGTTTTCACACGACTTCGCATATAAATCGAGAGGGTGGTTTAATCAAAATGCAAATCTGCCCTTCCAGAAGTGAGAATATTACGCTAACATTTTTCTTTTAGCATTTTAACGTGTTTTTATGTAAAGAATTGGAGATACAAAAAATCAACTTGCTTGACAAGAACAGAAATCAAAAAATCTAACCAACAACAGTTCCTTCGAATTGGTTAAGGAAAAGGGCTAACAACAGATGACACAATCCATAGTACACAATTGGGTTGTCAATTAAAGGTAAACAAAATTTCGAAAGGAAGCGAAGGCGGGACATTAAAGTCCGATACATCGAGCAGGAATTACACTGACCCAACAACAAAATTTTCCTAGGACACAAAATTTGTTTCGGTCGAAAACAATATTTTTAAGAAACTACAATTTTATTTGCGGCAGTTGATGTACTCATTCGTCCATGTATTGTGATGCAAATAAACGGTCACTAAACTCAACAAATGTTTAGTACATACAATTTTAGTCTGTCAAAAATTAAACAAAATATAGGAAAAATTTTAATTTCAACACAATTTGAATAATTAAGGAAAAATGGTATCGTAAACTAAATATAAAAAATAAAAAAAAAATCTTTGAAGATTCAAACTGTATCCTAACAAAGAAAAGATTCTACTGTATCATCGGCCAAAAGTCGTTTATCAATATTAATGTTATTCAAAATTTAACGTATAGACCAACTATATCACTCAGTGATAACGCAAAATTCTATCGGATGAGTAATTTAGAAGATTACCCCCTACATACAAACTAACAAACTGACAAACATTTCCTGTATATAATATTAGATAATAATATTATTTAATAATAATTAAATATAATATTAGTATAGATTATTTGTTAAGTATTAAACTTATATATTTACTGACAATATTTTTAATTGAAAACAGGACAATGTTTTGTAATCGTTTTATATTGTCGAGTAATCTAAAATGAAAGAAATATTTTCGCATGTTAGAATGGAATAAATTCATATGAAATATAGCGAATGCATATGTTTCGATCTATTCGTTAGTCCGCTAATGAAGTTTGTGCATTTATTTGTAATTGTTGCTCTTTCAATTTGTTGGCGGAATAACAACAAATTCAAAAACCAACATAACATTTAATGAAATATATTTTTTATTATTTTTTTATACAAAAAAGACGTGGAAACAAAAAAATTATGTAAATATATAAGTGATATTATTCCGTTCAACGACATGTTGGGTCATTTTAATTGGATTGCATTACTTTGATCACCGTTTTGAAATTGTGCAATATCGGTTTCAAAACTGTGTTTTCAAAACTTTTCAATATATGCAGCGTTATTCCGTCAATAGCGTCTCGAATGCGATTGGCTTCTTAAATATAATATTCGAGAAGGGTGTGAAGATAAATTTATTTATCGAGGACACAAAAACCTTGTAGAAAATTTCTGAAATCTGTGTTTTTGCCAAAAAAAAAAAGTTTTGTACAAAAAAAAGAGTCAATAAATGTTTTTGGAGCCATTTATAGTGAATATAGCATATAACTAGCTTTGTGTTGAAACAAATATTTCTGTTCTTGTAAAAAAATGACCTTGGTCGCTCTTGACAAAGCTGAATGAACTTCTAATGTCTAACGGCCTAACACCGTTGAAGCACATAAACAGTGCAGCCTATATATATCCTGATTCCGTTTCAGATAGGAGATATTGTCCAATATACGAAATGGTCAATGCCATTGATGGAAGTAATGATTTCCAATGCTAATATTGTGTACTACTGATAAAAATGAATGAACTGCCTGGATATCCAAAATTAACCCCATGTGAGACAATAACATCCCCATCACAAATACTCGTATATCCCGATTCCATTTCCGATCGGAGTTATAGTCAACTTTATGAAGCCACCCATGTCATTGACGGAAATAATAACTTCGAGTGGCAATATTGGGCACTCCTGATAAAAGTGTATATTTCAAATTAATACCCGTCCCAAATATATCCTGATTCCATTTCAAATGGCAGATGTAGTCAACTTTGGGAAGCGACCCATGTCATTGACAGAAATAATGATTTATAGTGCTAATATTGGCCACGCCTGATAAATGTGAATGGACCACCGTAATTTAGAAATTAGCGCCATGGGAGCGCATAACATCTCCATGACAAATATATGCTGATTCCATTTCAGATCGGAGATATAGCCAAATTTGTGAAGCGACCAATATCATTAATTGAAATAATGATTTTGAGTGCCAAAATTGGACACCACAAATATATTCTGATTCCATTCCATATTTGGCATGGGGATATTATGTGCTCCCATTGGGCGCACTTCACATTTACAATTATACCATTACTTTTATCAGGAGTGTCTAATATTGCCACTCAAAATCATTATTTTTGTTAACGACTTTGGTCGCTTCCGAAAGTTGACAATATCTCCGATGTGAAATGTAATCAGCATATATTTGGGATGGGGGTGTTATGTGCTCCCATGGGTCTAATTTCAAATATACCAGCAGTCCATTCACTTTTATCAGGGGTGCCCAATATTGGCACTCGAAGTCGTTATTTCTGTCAATGACATGGGTCGCTTCCTAAAGTTAATTATATCTCCGATGTGAAATGGAATCAGCATATATTTGGGATGGGGATGTTATGTACTCCCATGGGGCTAATTTTAAATATACCGGCAATTGATTCACTTTTATAAGGAGTGCCCAATATTGGCACTCGAAATCATTATTTCTGTCAATGACTTGGGTCGCTTCATAATTATATCCTATATTCATCATAAATGGTTTCAAAAATGCTTATTGGCTCTGTTTTCTGTACAAAACTTTTTTTTTTTACCAAAAAATCTGATTTCAGAATTATTGTATAAGTGGTTTGTGTCTTCGATAGATACATTTATCGGATACATTTATATTCACACACTTATAATCGAGGGGTGTCAAGTCGCATGTTCGAGTCGGCCGATTGATGAACGCTCGTCGTAAGATAACTCATCTATCTAATTTTTCCTTTAAATCTTTTCTACATCGGTTATGACGATGTTATCGAGTTCTGATCACAGAAATTAGGTTAACATCGCTTTATACCGATTACTATTGAGAGTAACGGTGTCTCCTTTGCGACTTAAAAAAAGTCCAAAGATTTTGCCATGCCATAAACTGCACAGTCAGACTTTATTGACGCAGTGATGCTTAGTCAGAATTAAGGGTTTCAACGAACAGGGCCTCCACGCGATTAGACCAAAGCGTGAACGTTGATAACCGTTATAACTTCGAGGTAGTGGACGAATTTATATACCTCGGATCTGCCGTGGGCAAGGACGACAACGTCAGCCTTGAGATCAAGCGGAGAACTGTGCTTGCGAATAGATGTTATTTTGGGCTAAGCAAGCACTTTGGAGATAAAGCCCTCTCTCGAGTAACAAAAGCCCAGCTGTACCAGACTCTCATTCAACCTGTCTTGCTTTAGGGCGCAGAATCCTGGGTCCTATCGCAAGCAGACGAAACTTCTGGAGGAGTCTTTGAGAGAAAAATACTCCGAAAAATGTATGGCCCTATAGTGCACAACGGCGAATATCGGCGACGCATGGATCATGAGCTGTATGAGCTTTACCTGACATTGACATAGTTAAGCGGATGGATTGGGTAGATTGGATGAAGACAAACCTGCGCGAAGGGTTTTCGAAACCGAACTCGAAGGAAGACGGGGAATGGGAAGACCAAGACCAAGGTTGACGAATCCCTGCGTACCCTTGGTATTGCCAACTGGGGAAATGAAGCAGAGGATCGAACTGGTTGGCGAAATATGTAATCTTCATTTTGTAAGGTCCTTGACCCCCCGGGGTTGTCCGAGGCCGGATAAGTAAGTAAGTAAGTAAGTATGCTTAGTCAAACCATTGTGGATTTTTTCGCGCCAAAAACGGTAATTTGGCTAGTTGACATGGCCGCTGAGCCAAATATCCGGATCTCCGGCCAACATTTCCCGAGCACAGAAAGCGAACTCACGGCGATGTCAATGGTCGGCCGGCATAATCAGTTGCATCAGCACAATCTCTTTAGGATGTTGGACAAAATCCAACCGCAAAATTAGCCGGGTTGGAGATGCCCAATTCAGCTGATTGGCACTGGTTCTTCTTTTTCGATACTGACCGTTAAGGCGGCTATTTGGTAAATATATGACGCTGGTCTTTATTTTTCTGATCCTCTGTCAACTGAGTTTTTTCGGCGTGGAAAAATAGGTCTTTTATTAAAGTCCGCTGAACATTGCTGTAGGAATTACTACGTATGACAGTTTCTTCGAAGTTCTGCACAAAACGTCTGATTATTGACTCAGCTGGTTGGTTATGCCACGCAATTAGGGAAATGATCTTATTGCAAAACGACCATTGCCGTAAAATGTTTGGATCACTTTTGCTTATTGTTCTACTAAGCATCGCGCCATGACTAAGTTTTCAAATGCCGCTAGAACCAATTTTCGAATAAATAATAAAGAGAAAAAACAATGCATCAGCCTATATTTAAATTTCTTTTTATCCGAATATTTTAAAAACACTATTTGATACAATTCTTATAGCATTGTGCAAATCGGAAAATGTATTAAAAACCATATTCTTTGATTTGTTAAACATCAAAAAAAAAAATAATTTTCAAAACCATGATTATTTTAATTAATTTTCAATATTTTTAAATGAAATACAAAAATAATGGTTTTCCGTTACATCGCTTCAAGGGATCACAAACCAGTGAGCTATGCGCGTTCTAGTTTTACACTCAGTGACTGGGATCTAGAATTTTACACCGGTTCCGAACGGTATTTTGAGAAGCTTTTTCATGGCTAAATACTCGATAGTGTCGCCGTCGAAAGAAATTTTTAGGTGGTCAGAGCAGGGATGGAACCCACCTTCTCATTCACACTACCATTGCACCACCGACGGCCAAATAATGAAAGATAAGTTAATTCTTATTCGAACTTTAAGTTTAAATGTACGTTAGCTTTCTAGAAACCATCTTTAAAGATTGCATTGTCGCGATCCCTTAGCCGTTTTCAGCTTTTGAATTCCCATTTTTCTAGGTTTTAGATAGTTTGTAGCATAGATAAACGAAATAAGTAGATAGCGCACATTCCTTGGGAAATTTCTTGTTCAATGGGATATTTTTTAGATGGAGTTGAAAGCAATAATTATAACGTTTGATCCCAAACAAAACATACCTTGCAAGATGTACTTAGAACAGGTGATAGCAGTAGGTGTTGTAGCCAACATCAAAAGGCATTCCGTTATTATTTGGTGGGTCGATGCTATAAAAGTCAACAAAAATGAATACAAACAATAACAGTACACTAAAAAAGCACATATAAATTTGAAAGTGGGAAACACAACGACATGAGAAAAATTTCATTACTTGTTCGAATAGCACGTAAATAACATCGCTTCGCAACTTTGTTGGAGCTAATAATTTCCACGAATAGAAGTTTTCCAGGTCATCGGCTGACTTTTTCATCCACTTATTAATGTAAACAAGCGTGGTGAAAGCTTTCGACAGATATATAAGGTGTACAGAGCAGGGATCGAACACCTGGTACTCATGTGCAATAGTCTGGAACATCAACCATTGTACCACCGACAGCCTCTTCTTCTAAATTTGATTGTTCTCAATCTTATAGTCGGGGATGTGTAATTGGGATAATTCTGTTCTCCGCTTCACATATTCTGCATCATCAAATTCAGGAGAATCTAAGACGAGGTTTCGATTTCCAGGCTAGTGACAGTATTTTCGAATTCCCGAGGTAGGGTATCCGGTAAACCATTCTCCCTTCCTTTTCTATGTTCAATGCGAAACCTTAAGCCCTGTAATTTAAAGTCCATCTTACCAATCTACCAGAAAAATCTGTTGACTTCATATGCCAGTTTAGACTGATGTGATTGGTCACATCCTTAAATTCACGAACCTCGATATAAGTATGGAATTTCTTAACTGCCAATACAACGGCCAGACATTCAAAGTCCGTAACTACATAGTTCCTATGAGCTTTATTTAGTTTTTGCGACCTAAACGATATAGGTCTCTCGACACCGTTGTCATCCAGTTGAGACAAGACCGCTCCAACTCCAACTGGACTTGCATCACATAGTCTAATAAAAGACTTTGAGAAGTCGGGGTGAACCAATACGTTAAACGATAAATTTATATGACAATTGTACCGTTATGGAAGAGTGGAAAAATTACCCACACATAATCATCCCTATATATTGTCGTGGGAAAGATTAGAAGTCAAACTTGCTGTAGGACCATTTCAAAGTTTGAGAAATATCATCATCATCATGAACATATCGACTGAATGTTTAAAACCATTATCTTTTAGACAAAATTGGGTTCAAGGACTATGCATCACAAAGCGCATGAAGCAGTCCAAGTAGTATATTCCAAAAACCGGGTTTTGTCGGGTTTCGGTATCTTCGAATATTTCATTTTGCGCGAAACCGGTTTTCAGTTTACCCGACATGTAGAAACCGGTTTCGGTTTTTATGACAAAATGGAAAAGTATGCGTTTTATACACATCGTTAATTTGTAATTCGATCTTTTTTGAAGCCTTTGGAAAATACCCTTGTGAACCGATATAAAACTGCAGGTTCAACTCAGAGCCTGTAAGCCTATTCCTTCGTGGATATCATGGCAAACTAAAGAGTGGGCCATATAAACTTTGGAATTTAATTTCGCTTAAAAAAAGTACTAATATAGACACACTACCTCATTCCCCATTTTTCCATCCATTTTCGATTGTTTGCGCCTCTATTTCGTGTTTTACGACCCCAATGCCCTCAGAATTGTTTGTGTAATACTTATATTTCACGTCGCTCTAGATATAATAGTCCAACGGGTTCAAATCGCAGGTGTCAAGCGGCCAATTGACTTTATGCGGTTTTCGAATACAGTGCGCTTAGATCGATCACAACTTTGACTGTGTGGTACATAGTGTCATCCTGTTGAAACCGTAGCCGAACATTTCATAATCTTCAAACTTTTGGAACAAAGACCGCTGGAACAAAGACCGCTGGAACAAAGACCGGTCCTTTAGCATTTTCGAAGGAAATAGGCCCTATGATGCCGTTCTGCCAAAATTGCACCAAACATTTACTCGATGTGGATGCATCGGCTTCTTCTCACCGACGCGTGGATCGTCCGAGCTCGAAATGTGCTAATTTTGTTTGCGGTAAACATGTTCATCTTCCGCCAAGTCCATTTAGCGCAGCAAAAACGCATAGGATGATCACGAGGCTTCAGTTCTTGGACTGATTGAACTTTATAAGCCTACATACCGAGGTCCTTTTGCAAAATTCTGCGCAAAGAAGTAAGAGAAATATTCAATTGCTACGAACGGTAGCTAGTTGATGTTAATGGCTGTTGGAACGCACTTTCAGATACAGCGACAACGTTTTCCACTGAATGCACCGGACGAGCACGTACACGAATTATTTTGTCCAATAACGACCCCAATTGACGAACTCGCATCACAAATTGATCCACAAACTGCGCTGATGGCACTCTATTTTTACCGAATTTATTTCGTAGATTTCTTACAGTTTGAGTTGAGGTCTTAGTACTTTAAAAGAACATTTTCAATATCTCCCAATTGTTTTTTTAAAATTATCTTAACCTTTAGCTAATAATCTGTCATTTCGAAATTGTCAAATTGGTCATCAGCTTCGAAATAACGGAGTGTTCAAATTCTTTCATGGCCCACCTTTTATTTAGGGTTTGCTTAGGTTTAGGTTATTTAGGTTGTAAGTCTGCGTTGTTATATCTGTTGTGTATAAACTGAAAAAACCGGTTAATCGACTTGAAATAACCGGTGACCCTGGTTCTTCCAATATAACAATTTACAAAAACCCCATGTATAGTTAACTGGCCGGAATTCGGTTAACCGATTAACCGGTTTCGGATACACTAAGTGCAAGCTACCTCGTGTGTGTTTGCGTCCACCAATGCAGAGAAAAGATCAATATGTGCTGAGTGATATAGTATTTGGCCGAACCTTAAGGATTTTGTAGAAAAACCAATAGATTTTCTAGGAAAAATGCTAACAGGAAATGCTGTGCAAAATGGAAATACGATAGGTGAGATGGAATTTTTTAAATGCTTGGCACTTAGGTTTCTATACGACAAAAATTTCAGTTTTTCTCCAAAAATATTGAAAAATAAAATAAAGAATACATCGGTATAATAAACAAAATATGCCTTGCTTTTTTCTAAATCAAAGTAAATTGTGTTTGTTTTTAAATTGAATCTAGGTGTTGATACTTTGTGCAAACCTATGCAAAAGCCTTCTGATACAATTTTTTTCAATTTTTTTCAAATTTCATGCCATTTCTTGTCACTGTTTTTATCATATTCAAATGTGTTATTTCCATTTCCATTATAAATTTGGGGGTTACTATCTGCGTTAGTATGTCGGAACGAAGTATACAGTTTGTGTTATCTCATGCTTTAGACCAGTGATAGTCAACCTGGTCCCTACCGTTCACTGGTGGGCGGTAGTGATTTTTTGGTGGGCGGTAGGATTTTTATACTTACACAGTGATAGCTCACCTTGCGGACAGCTCCAATAAGCGGAAAGCTCCCATAAACAGATAACTTGCGTTTTCAAAGTTACCGTTTCAAAAAATTCAAACAAAACACGATAAAATAAGCGGACGCTCCCATAAGCGGACACTCAGTTGTCGGTGTGTGATCATAAAACGCTCCGATATGCGGACAATTCTTTTGATTTAAAGCAATGAAAATAAGAAAGGTATATTTTTGGGCTTTTCAAAATCATTGTGATTATGTTGAATACAATAAATCACAATAGTATATGTAATCCGTTGATTTGCAATAGTTGAAGAATGTTGGAGTGGTAGAAGTGTGAAGTAGTAACAAAATAGAACACACAGCATCATCTCAGAAGAAACAACAAGTATTTGTGTGATTCCCCATTGTGTTTTTTCTTCTAGAAAGTATCAGTTGATTTACGGTTTCTTGTGCATTCATTTTCTTCTTCTTTTGTTTTTGTAATCTCTTGTCAGTACATAGTTAAATTTCTGAATAATCAACAAGCAAATTATTTTCATTTTATAGAAGCATTGAAAAAACTTTACAATATGTCCCAAAAACAGAAATACGCTCGTGGCTATTCACCGGAATATTTGAAGTTGGGTTTCATTGAAAGTATCATAAATAATTGAAACCCCATGCGTTTAATATGTAACATAACGCTATCAAATGAGGCAATGAAGCCAAGTAGATTGCGAGAACATCTGTCTACAGAACATCCTAATGATAAGGACAAGCCGATTGAATATGTACATGAATTACACAAAAAATTGTTAAATCGGCCAACAATTGTTGCATCATTTAAAAAACAAAATGCAGGGAACGAAGATGGATTACTTGCCTCTTATCGCATATCGCAATTAATTGCAAAAAGTGGTAAACGTAATAATATTGGAGAAAAATTAATAATACTTTCGATAAAAGAATTCATCACCACAGTCATGCATCAAGATATACCTCAGGCTTTAAAAATATTGCCATTAAGCGATACTACAGTAAAGCGAAGAATTAAAGCAATGGTAGTTAACGTGGAAAATAAACTGATTAAGGTTAATAATATAATAATATAAGGTTAATAATAAAATAAACTGATTAAGGTTAAATATATAATATATTACAAAAAGAAATACTATAATACTATCATACAATTTTTTGAAAGTATCAATGAAACAACTCTCTGCCAACAATTAGCCATTGTCAAAAAGGATGACTTTTATTTGACAGTTATTTTCAAGAGATTTAATGACATTAATTTACAACTCCAAGGCACTAATAAAACTCTTATATGTTGCCAAAGTATTGTGTCATTATTTACACACAAACTTGAAATTTTCCGTCATAATCTATTAAATGGAGAATTTTGTCAGTTTCCCGAATTATCATCTATAAAAATGATGTAACTCCAGAGGATATTGAAAAATTCAGCAGCCACTTTAATGATCTGAGATAATCTGAGATGAAAAACGATTTGAAGATATTTTTAACTTACTGATGTACGACTGGATGAAAACTCCATTTACAGCAAATGTTAAGGAAGCTTATGCAAAGTGTCAAGAAGACCTCTTAGATATCAAATATGATGAAGAAAGTAAACAAATTTCAGCAATGGTAGATATGGAAACTTATGGCAAAATAAAAAAAAATGCCTCGCTTATATCCAAATCTAGTAGAATCAGGCTTTAGTGCTGTTAACCATATTATGATCAAAGAAAGAAACCGCCTGAACATTTCTGAAAGAGGAGACCTTCGCTTATTTCTTAGTAAAATAGAACCAGATATTAAATAATTAACTTCGCACCATCAGCCTCAGGGATCCCATTAATAACTCAATTATTTAATTACATTTACATAGAATGTACTAAAATATTGTATTTGTATGCTTTAATTTCCTGTAATTCTACTTAATAAATTGTTTAAACCTTCCTACTTTATCAATTATCAATACTGTAGAACAGGTGGGCGGTAAGAATATTTTACTATCAATCGAGTGAAAAAGTGGGCGGTAGATATGAAAAGGTTGACTGACCACCCCTGCTTTAGACCATCATATTTTTTCAAACTTGCTGAATTTAACAGTAACTCTGTGGTTATACCTCCTTCATTTTATACTCCTGAGCTTTATATTCATATTCGTTAATTAGTTCAACTTGCAGGTTTTTAGTTATTTGGTTTCAGTTCGTTAAACAAAACCCCTATGTACTATTAGAAGCACTAAGTAGATCAAAGATTTCCTGTTGTTAATCACGCTGTGGTCTTACGTATTAATGTAGTTAAACAAAAATAGGCAAATGAAATGTAATTAGAAATAATTTTCCTTGGCTAATTAACATTGTTACGAATTCCTATGATTAAATGACAATATGCACCACGAACGTGCTAGTTATAACAAATTGGAATATACTCATCATACGCAGTGCGGGCCATGCGGTAAATTTTATTCATGCAGAAATCAGGAAGAAGAACAAATAACGAAGCTGCGTCTTAGCGTTCAAAACAGTCAATAGAATAATAACCGATGTTTTTATACTCAGTATTTACCTTGGCGCTAAGTGTAACATTCACTATTATTTGTCGTACGATATTTCTTCTACTAAAATATAAATATTTTTCAATCAAAAAAAAAATTGAACACACACAATTAAAATTCTTGCGAAGAACTCCAAATTTTATCTAGCCAGTCATTCCACAGAAGGCGCTCTGAGGAGCCTTATTATATGCGGAGTTTGTATTGTTTTATCATCATCAGCTTCAGAAGTACTGCGGTCTATATTTATAACTATTCGAAATTTGAAAGTTTTTTAATTCAAAGAAATTCGCTAATAAAAACTACAAATTACTCGGTCCAAGACTCACAGAAAAACGCACTTGAGGCAACCAAATTAGTAACATAATTTGGAGGTTGTCACAACCATACTAAAGTTCAACACAGCCGAATCCGAGGTTGTCTCAACCAAACTAGAGGTTGTCACACCCGAATTACAGGTTGTCACAGGGGAATTCGAGGTTGACACAGACAAATTAGAGGTTGTCACAGCCGAATTAGAGGTTGTCAAAGCCGAAATTAGATAGTATCTTAAACAAATTCTATCTACTGCAATAATTTAGTGATAATTTGTCTTCTTGCATAAATAATTACGAAGCGAGGAAAAAATTAATATGGGGTAATTTGTATGGTAGCAAAGTTTCTTTATATCCACTTCCGACCGTTTTTAAAGTTCCGGCCGTCAGGGTCGCAACATCACTTCCATCGTGTTGTGTCTGTTGATTTAGGCCCCAAACCTTTTTTTAAAACGGCTCTGGCAGCAAATCTCAAATGTTGCGAACGTAGCACAATTCGTATGGGGGCACAATTCGTGGAGTCTGGCCAAATTTGAGCGACCCCTTCCCTAACTCCGACCCCAGAAATTTGAAAATCCACGAAACCGCTCGATCACCGCCTTCATCATTTTTAAAAAAATTCCATTCCAACTTCAAACTTAAATAAAGCCATTGTCTAACGTTATTAACGAAATAATTCTAGCTTCATATATTAAGTCATTGTTGGTAGCACAACATACAAAATATTGACTTGTTATAGCAGATATATTGTTTTTAAATTAATAAAAACAAAAACCCCCGTTTCCCATTACATCCCCATGCGCTTTGTAATTTTTCACTCACTGATTGGGACATGGGACTGTCCGTGGAGGTGGAGAGTTTCTGATAGCCATTCACTTGGGAGTGGCCAGAAATGATTCCTCCATTGAGCAGTCCCAGCAGCTCACTACTTCCACGGAGTATGTCCTGGGCAATGGCTTTATCGGAAACCTCCGTTAGCTAGCTAGAATGAGAAGGCGAAAATAAATGAGCAGCCTGATTTGGTTATGCGATCACTGTTGTGTCTCAGGCTTAGTAGGTGACTGATGTCACTGAAGCTCATCAAGCTATCGGTCATATTCGTTTGTCCTTTAGTAGGGGGGGGGGGCAAGAGAGAAAATCCAGGTTCGACATATTGCATCCTGGTCAGCGTCTGATCCATAATGGGCGGCTGCAATCAGATATCCTGGCGGTAGGTAAAATGCGAAAACCCCGTGGACTGGGTTTGTCTCCCGCCACAGTTCATAATGGCAGTGAAAATACGAAAATACATTTACGGATATGCACCTGGAATGTGAGAACTCTATATAGATCTGGTGCAAGTATCCAATTGGCAGATGTCCTCGAAAGTTATAAGGCTGACATTGCCGCAATCCAGGAAATGCGATGGACAGGACATGGCTGTGCACGGAAAGGAAACTGCGACATATACTACAATTTCCATGGGAAAAAACATGAATTTGGTTGCGGATTTGTAGTTGGCAAAAGACTGCGACATATAGTCTCTAGGTTCAATCGTGTGGGTGAACGTATAGCCACAATTCGCATAAAACTGAAATATTTTTATATTTCACTAATTTGTGTGCATGCCCCGACAGAAGAGAAAGATGATTATGATTATCATTTATAAAAATACAAGAAATAAGTCATCACTTAATAATAAAAAAAACTTTAATATTTCATTTATGACAGTATCTATAGTCGGTTGTAAGAAACTCTAATTCGGCTGTGACAACTTCTAATTTGGCTGGGACAACCTCTAATGAGGTTGTGCCAACCTCTAATGAGGTTGTGCCAACCTCTAATGAGGTTGAGTAAACCTCTAATGAGGTTGTGTCAACCTCCAATGAGGTTCTGTCAACCTCTAATGAGGTTGTGTCAACCTCCAATTAGGTTGTGTCAACCTCCAATTAGGTTGTGTCAACCTATAATGATGTTGTGTCAACCTCTACTGAAGTTGTGTCAAGCTCTAATTCGGTTGTGACAACCTCTGAATTCGGTTACGGCTAATTCGGCTGTCTCAACCGAATTTTTCTGTGAGTCTGGCCCGAGTCTCTGTGCCAACTACCGTGGAATAAGCCTTTTATCCATGGCATATAAGGTTCTATCAAGCATAATGTGCGAAAGACTAAAACCGATTGTCGCCGACCTGATTGGACCATACCAGTGTGGCTTTAGGCCTGGAAAATCGACAACCGACCAAATTTTCACGCTACGCCAAATCCTGGAAAGACCCACGAAAAACAAATCGACACCTATAATCTATTTATCAATTATAAAGCAGCCTTCGATAGCCCGATACGGGAGAAACTCTACGAAGCAATTTCTGAGCTTGGTATTCCTGAGAATCTTACAGGCCTTTGCAGGATGCCCTTGACGAACACCAAATCCGCAGTGAAAGTTGATAAGGATCATACCGAACCTTTCGAAACCAAGCGAGGCCTCAGACAAGGTGACACCCTATCGTACGATCTCTTTAACATCTTAATAGAGATATTTCTTAGAAAAGCTACTGTCAACATGAATAAAACCATCAGCTGCAAAAGTCACATGCCGCTCGCGTATGCTGATGATATAGATATCATTGGACGCACAGTTAGAGAAGTTACTGCGGTGTTTTCGAGAGTTGAGAAGGAGTCAGGAAAAGTGAGACTGACGGTAAATGAGGACAAGACAAAATTAATGGTTTCAACGGACAGGGCCTCCACGCGATTAGACCAAAGCGTGAACGTTGATAACCGTTATAACTTTGAGGTGGTGGATGAATTTATATGCCTCGGATCTGCCGTAAACAAAAACAACAACGTCAGCCTTGAAATCAACCGGAGAATAGATGTTATTTTGGGCTAAGCAAGCACTTTAGAGATAAAGCCCTCTCTCGAGTAACAAAAGTCCAACTATACCAGACTCTCATACAACCTGTCTGGCTTTATGACGCAGAATCCTGGGTCTTATCGCAAGCAGACGAAATATCTGTAGGAGTCTTCGAGAGAAAAATACTCCGGAAAATGTATGGCCCTATAGTGCACAACGGCGAGTATCGGCGACGCATGAACCATGAGCTGTACGAGCTATATCCCGACATTGCCATAGTTAAGCGGATCAAAATAACGCGATTGCGCTGGCTAGGCCATGTCAGTAGAATGGATGAAGACGAACTCGAAGGAAGACGAAAAATAGGAAGACCAAGATTCCGCTAGAGGGATCAGGTAGACGACTCCCTGCGTACACTTGGTATTGCCAACTGTAGAGATAAGACAAAAGATCGAACTGGTCGGCGAAATATGTTATCTTCGTTTTGTAAGGTCTCTGACCCCTCGGGGTTCTTCGAGACCGGATAAGTAAGCAAGTAAGTTGTACGGTAGATACTAAAGAATACTTACCAATACTTAATTTGAAGGTAATACTATATGTCGGGAAGGGTTCTGGATAAAAATAAGGTTTTGCACTAAATTTGAAGATTCGTAAAGGAGGTATCAGAAAAAGCCCGAGCGTCACTCCGAGTTTAAATTCCTAACTAAGTTTTTGAAAGTAATAAATACTACCACAATTTAATAGTGAACTGTGAAAATACACAGCTGCTATTGTGTTGACCAACGATAAAGGTATACAGAGGGATATGACTCAATCGTCTGGAAGTGCCCTTAAGCGAATTTCGTGCCCTTAAGCGAATTTCGATTCTTCAAATACGCGGCACCCCACTAGTATTAATAGGGGACCGTAATGCTTTTAGTATCTAACGAAAATATTTGGTATAAAGTTATTTTTCATGCTGTTTGTACAACAATATTTACTTACTTATTGAGTCCTCTATTATACGTTCTACTGGCCAATATACACAACCTAATTTATAAGTACCAATCTTACTGTTTCACTTTTCCAGGTCTCAGCTCAATAGTGCACAACACATATGATTTTTTTGGCCATGTATCCAGTTTTCTACTATAGAGATTAAAAGCTCACATTACCATGATTTATTTTGTTTCGAAAATGCTCTCGAAACTCACCCACAGATTTAGGTTTCCATTAATAAATTTGAACTGAGTACAATTTTGACGATGATGATGGTTGTTGATTTGAAACACATTTCGATTCAATACTTTTAGGCGACTATATTTTGGCACTAATGGAAGCTGTTCAAATGCTTTTAGCCTGCGAGAAAATGAAACAACGCGCAGTCTTTAGTTTTCCAATAAACACTTGTGCTTAAAATCTAGGTAAGAATAAAATACAAGTAGTAGTTTAATATGCCAGTCAAACATATTGATAACACCATGTGTTGGCTGTTGTTGTGTATAATTTTCTTCGCCTTAAAGCAATAAATACATCACTGCTGTCATTAAGAAGAACGCTTGATGTTATGCTTCAAGAAAGCCACAAACTTCTTAATGAAATTGGACGAAGACGTGGGTTCGAAGCTCAATAAATACCCATAGAGCAAGCTTAATGACACACCAACACAATAACAAACAACTAATCATTTTCGATTGTAGCCATATATTAACGTTGACACGTTTTACTTGTTGTAAACCCCGAGCTGGAACAAAACAACATCAACGAGAACAAGAGGAAGAACAACACCAACAGCAGGAGCACTGAGGGAAGCAGTCAACTTTTGAATGGGTTGGTGCTTTCATGTTTGTGAGATGATTTTCTCACCATGTGGGGTTATGTAGGTGTTGTTTGCTTTTTGTTTTCGTCAAGGACTTTCTTTTCTACCTTTAGTATGATGTTGCTCACTACTTTTGTCACTCCTTGTTTACTAGTTCTTTCGAACTGAGACATAAATTACCGAAAGTGTTTGACATAAATTGTGACCCCCGTAGCAGCTCATATAAGAGCTCTATATATGCTAGGATGCATATTTGGGCATATTACAGATTATGGGGTCGCACGGTGTTTTGGAAATAAAAAAAATTGGCAAACAAAGTTTACACAGTAAATGAGTGCAAAGCAACGTTATTACACCACGAAAACGTATGAATAAATCATACTACAAGTCTACAAGATAAGAAATATTTTTCTATGTAAAAAAATTACTGTGGTTTGTTAAACTAATAGAACATTTAGGAAAGCGAACTCGGTGGAATGACTTGTTTTGAACTCAATGACAAGCTTGTCATCAGTTGCCCAACTATGTGCATGAAGTGATACCATCAGTGGATCTTCAATCGTATGTGTACAAATTCTTATATGAATTTAATATACGCGAACTAGTGTCGATCAAAGAGCCCTAAGTACTATTTCACATACTCGAAAGTCAAGTCAACAGAAAGCTTGTTTCCTCCAAGTTCTGAATTTTTTGGAACGAAGTTCTTTATCGCACGTTGCGGGATGGGGGCTAAATGAAAAAATGTTAAAAAAATTTTTTTTTGACGTATTATGCTATAACCCTGTATACAACCCAGTATTATTCTGCATACTTTTAGGATTTCGTGGTTTAGTGTTTGGAAGTTGTACCAATTCGTTTTGTTATTTTATTTTATTGCATACGTTTAGACAGAATATGCCAATGGAGTGTGTGGCAAAGATTTGTACAGTCAGGGACGTATATGGGGGTTGTTTTCTTTCATGTTGGCTTCAATGGAACGCATTATGATAGAATTACGGCTAAGGAAAGCGGGCTTCGCTGGACGTGTTGGAAATTCGAAGTTTAGCTATTTAAGAAGGCAACGAACGGATTTCAAACTTTAACATGTTTGATACTTTTAAATGACCTGAGGACATCTCGTCCTCTCCAAGACGGAAAAAAGGCTTCAAGTGACGTAATTTAATTGTACCAGTAACTTAGATAACTTAGATAATTTGGACAGTCTTTTCTTATCTCCGAAACAGTCGTCGTCTCTTGTTCCTTGATCCACTGAAGTCAGGGACCGTAATCATTATGAGTTTTATTATTAAAATGATAAATTAACGATTATATTATGAGTTTTTAAAATGTTTTCAATAGTAATGATTAATTTTAAGTTATATTACAAAAATCAGATTTTGCCTTTGTTTGCATTTTTTAGTACCGTATAGACTCGAAAATGGTGAGACCGATCTGTTTGAAATTTTCACAAAATGTAGCTGTGTGGTCGGTGGTGGAGACAGGGTACGTGAATTGTTGATATATCAAGTGGGCGTGGCCCTGCCCATTGGACCCTATTTTTGAAAACGCAATATCTGGAGGACTGTTTCACCAATTCGTGATCCAACAATTTCGTGATCCAAATTCGTGATTAAACAAAAAATGGGCGGTATCTCAATAGTGGGCGTGGCATACATCTTGAAACTTTCTACGGCAGTACCTCATGAACTATCAGAGGTATGAAGATGATATTTGGTATATAAGTTGCTCGTACCGTACGAATTACAGTCAGGGAGTAAGGGGGCGGCGCCACGCACCCTTTTAAAAAATCGCTCTAATGGCTTTTCTAATACACCAATTGTTATGAAAATTTCACAATAAGGTACCGATGACCTGCTGATAGTCCTTAGCCATACGTGGAAAAGATTGGATAAAGGGGCGTGGAACCGCCCATACAACCTAAAATTAAAAATAATTATATAACATGAACTATAAGTTGCTCGTACAGTTCGAATTACAGCTAGGGTGAAAGTGGAATGTGACACGCCCTCTTTTCAAAAATTGCTCTGTCAGCTTTTCTAGTAGACCGATTGTTACCGAAATTGTACAATGTGATACTGTTGACCTACTGATAGTCCTTAGTTATACTTGGTAGTGATTGGATAAAGTGGATGGTACCGCCATACAACTTGAAATTTAAATGGCTATATCTCATGAGCAATTAGAGGTATAAAGATAAAATTTGGTATATATATTGTTATACAGTATGAATTACAGCCAGGGTGGAAGTGGGATGTGCCACGCCGCACTTTAAACAAATAGTTATATCAGTCAAAATAATAGTTTGATCGTCGTGAAAATTTCACAGTATGTTACAGTTGGCGTACAGATACGAACAGGCTATTTGGAAGAAAGTTGCCAAATAAGGCCGAGGCGCCGCCCATACACGTCAATATTTGCCTATTACATTTACTATATCAAACAATTGTCCGTACACCAGGCACTTGAGAACATATTTCAATGTATCTCAACAAATATATGGCCGATTCGTTTTAAATAATTTTTTTAAAGTTCAGTGCTTCTATCTTTAAAAAAAATATTTGAATCAAACCGGCAATATATTTTTTGAGATACATTAAAATATGTTCACAACAGCCTGGTGTACGGATAATTATTTGATACAGTGTAGGAATGTGAGGTTCGGTGCATATACTACTGATATGATGCAAATTACTTTTTGGGGAAAACCAATGAATATACTGCTATTAAAAAGGTCAGACTGTGAAGCTAAAAGTGGTCAGTTTCGGAGCATACTAAATATCTTATGCCAATAATGCATTTTTTAAATAAGTGCAAATTAATCTTATAGAGGCTACTATAATCACTGGAAATTATAAAGGAACCGATATCCTGATACCATACATTCCCATGATACCTACAGACATGCCCATCGATTTCGAAAGATTGCAGTTTCCGATTTGGTTGCCATTTGCGCTGACCATTAACAAAGCGCAAGGGCATTCGCTTTAAGTCTATGGCTTAAATCAGACTTACATATATATATTTGCACCAGATGACAAAACTAGAAATATTGTGTATCCTAGAGCACTTGAATAAATACAAAAACAAATAACAAAATTGTGTTTCATTAAAATTACAATTCAGGGGTAACGAAACGCAACGGGAACTGTTATTATAGTATAATGAGAAGCTTTTTAGAAAAATCAGCACACGGTCGAAAGTTAATCAAATTCCTCTATCAAATATTTATTTTGCATTCTTCTTCATAATATTCCAGTCAACTACAGGAAAAAATTGAAGAAATCAAATCGCGGAGATACAAAGCTTTCGGAAGAAAAAATGGAAATGCCAAATGGCAGGTAACTTATGTTTTTGTCTGTTGAAAGATGGCCATACTTCTTACCTTTCCAAAATGACATAAACGAAGCCGAGAGGTCTTACCGTTCCAAACTTATGACCATTTTACTGAAATGCAAAAATTTTGTTTTTGTTTTTGGAAGCGAAACATTTATTTGTTTTTCTAAATTAACACGTTCAAGATTTTATTTTATAGAAATTTTTGGCTGAAGAATCAAACACAAAAAAAATCTCTGGGCTTCTTTTAGGGCAATTCCTAAATAGCCACCCACACATGATGAGTTTTCTATGGTTCTCAGATTTAAAAAAAATGTATGATACCTAATCCGTTCATTTTTGTCCGGTTTTTTAAAAGTGTACAACGACAAAAATTTAAAAGTTTACGCTAATCTCTGCTGCAGCAACAGTTTCGAGTACGTTGTGGTTTGAATTAGTAAAAATGGCAACTTATTCAAACGAAGAATTTGCAGACATTCATTACTTGTATGGATTCAGCGATGGTAATGCAAGAGCTGCTGTGCTTGAATATAAATTAGGTTTTCCTAATCGACGACCACTAAAATAAATCGAACAACATTCAGTGAGACGTACGTTGTTTACACAAATGGACCGTCCCGGAAATGAACAACACGACATTGCAGTTGAAGAGTTAATTTTCGATGCGATAGACGAGAACCAAACGACAAGCACAAGACGAATCGCGGTCAAAGTTGGTGTGGCACAATCAAAACTATGGCGTGTCCTTCACAAAGAAAAAAACATCCATTCCATTTCATACCAGTTCAAGGATTCTTAGCGGCCGATTTGCCACTACGCGTCAACTTTTGCCGTGAGATGTTGCGGCGTGATGTACACGCATTTATGTTTTTACGTTCGATTGTGTGGACCGACGAAGCGCAATTCACGAGAGACGGCATAACTAATTTCAATAATTTGCACGAATGGGCCCATGACAATCCCCACAACAAGAAAGAAACAGCATTTCAACACCGATTTGCCGTCAACGTTTGGGCTGGCATCATCGACAACACCTTGATTGTGCCAAAAGTACTTCCGCCCTGGTTAAATTCGCAAAATTATTTAGCTTTTTTCCAAGAAGTCATGCCTGAAATCCTAGAGGAAGTACCTCTTGCGGTACGAAATCATGTTTTCTACCAACAAGATAGTACTCCAGCGCATTACGGGCTTATTGTGCGGGATTGGCTTAACACCCATTTCCCTCGACGTTGGATTGGACGAGCTGGACGAGTATGCAGAATTTCCCTTCCAAAAACAAAAACAAACATTTTTGCATTTCAGTAAAATGGTCATAAGTTTGGAACGGTAAGACCTCTCGGCTTCGTTTATATCATTTGGGAAAGGTAAGAGGTGTGGTCATCTTTGAACAGAAAAAAACATAAGTTACCTGCCATCTGGCTGAGCAAATTGAGGTTATGTGAATTTTTTTCCCATTTTTTTTCCCGAAAGCTCTGTATCTCGGCGATTTGACTTTATCTACTTTTTTTATTGATTCTGAAGGCCACTTAAAGACCTTTCCAACAAGCCCAAAATACAAAGTAATATATATTAAAGAAGTACCTTTGCTTAAAAAAGGAAATTTGCTTACAAAAAGTACCTTTTCTTAAAAAAAGTATTTTTTTTAAAAATAAGTACCTTTTCTTAAAAAAGTGCATTTTATTACAACGAACTGCCTTTTCTTATAAAACTACATTTTCGTTGGAGTATTTTTTTTGTGAAACCTAAACATATACTTTTAAAAAAAAAAACTACATTCTATAAAAAAAAATTTCTTAATTTCTAAAAAAAATTTCTTAAAAGGGTTGTACTCAACAATCACTTGTGTCTTTTCGAACCTCAAACGCGAATATTTTGACGCTTAGTGAAGATTTGAAGATGAAATTAAATGAATTTGGTCGAAATCACTTCATTATTTTCAAACTGTATCTCAACAATGAAAATGCCTTGTTCTTTAATTTAGAGTTCCATTTTTAATAAAGTTGAACAGTCAGCGGTTATGCTTTAATCCCACTTCAAAAAAGAACACTCCACCGTTACATGACAGTAAACTCAAATCATACGTTAATTTTAAGACAACCTATATCAAGAGGCTGCTAGTACATTCGAATTTCAAAGCTCCACATCCTTGAAAACAGATTATATAAGTATAAAATATTGTGAATTCACTAAAGTCAACCAGAACTCTAGTTGTAATATTCTGCCAAAAAAAAATCTTCGGACAAATTCATGATTTTAACAGATTTTACAGTTGTTCTTTCGTGCATATCCTACATACTTTATTTACTTAAGTGGCTTCAAACAACACTGTAATGACCCTTACAGAATGAATATTACATAATTCTCCAACCAGCTTGATCTTTAGCTTATATCTTCCAGTTGGTAATACCAATCTCCCGAAAGCATTCATCCAGCTTGTTTTTCCACCGAATTCTTGGCCGTCCTATTTTTCGATGTCCTTTGAGTACGTCTTCGAATACCTTTCGCACTTATTCAGACTGATCCATTCTACTGGCAATGCCTATCCTACGTAAACCCTTCATTTGGATGCATTTAGCAACGTCTCTTTTGGGACACTGTTTATAAAGCCCGTGGTTCATACGTCGCACAGTGGTTCAGAATCAATTTCCATCGGTCAAAAGTCTGTGTCTTTTGATCTAGAAAACATTTTTGAGTACTGTAAAAAACTGATTGCAGACAAGAAGTTAGAAATTACAATGACAGATCAGTACTGCAAATCTCATAGTGGGGTATATTTTAAAAAAATTCCAAAGTTGACTACTTTTCCTTTTTTTTCGAATTGCAAGAAAACAAAAATTTTAATTTTTTTGGAGTTGTTTTGACGCATTTGTTCATAGTGCGTACAAAAAATATGTTTGTTTTTCGTTTTACAAATATTAGGTTTCATAACGTTAGATTTAATTTTTTGACTTTTTTTGCAGGTAGCATAAAAATCCTGTGTTACATATCTACCTGCTACCTTCAAGTGTGACATATCTACCTGCTTCAGTTTCCTGATACAAAATGATAATTTGGGTTTCTCCCTTTTTGTTCTAAGAAACATAAAAAACGTTCATAAATTTCCAATGTTTTTTCCGATCCTAGTATAGTAAATAGGGTTTTGCCAAAATCCGTGTCATAAAATGCAGGTGTGTTACTAGTATGTTCTGCATTTTCAATCATAAATTTTGTACATAACATCGGGGAAAAGCTTTGCAATTCCTTTCATTCAAATGAAAATATTAATAACTCTTTATTACCTAACGTATAACGACAATAAAATAATGTCAATGTTTGCTCTTCATTGAATTGCAGTACTACATGTGTGCAATTACCGTTTAGTAATTGGATTTACATGCTGAATGGTGTATTATAAGGAGTTTTTTGGACATAACACAGCCAAATGAAGTCCTATCTGTATAAGACGTACCATCTTGAAAAAGAGAATTTTCTCGACTTTTCAGCTGTGTAGTTAGTATTTCGAATTTGTTGAAGAAAAAACAGTTATACACGTTTTAGAGCAAAACTTGTCGAGTTTTTGTTACTAAATTGGTCCTATCTTGCTGTGGTGGAGGCCTGCCGCAGGCAAAAGTTACCCTCAGAAAATGGGAAACATATTTTCCATTCCAATTATGTATCAAATTCATTGACGTGATCTGACGTACTAAAGTTATAATGGTCCAAACTCAATTGTTTTTTCAAAATCGATATTTTTGAAAATAATTATTACAACTTAGCTATATCCAGGAGAAACAAGAGTTAGATGTCGTATTACAGTCAAGAAACCAAGTTTACCAACACAAAAAAATTGAGCGCTATAGCTCTCAAACTGTTCAAAATACAGTTCAAAATATTCAAAAAATTACATCTAACTTTTTGAATTTTCAAAATCTGAAAAAACCTAATATTTGTAAAACGAAAAAAAATATATTTTTTGTACGCACTATGAACAAATACGTCAAAACAACTTCAAAAACATAACAACAAAAAAATTCAAGTTTTTGTTTTCTTGCAAATCGAAAAGATTAAAAGTAGTCATCTCTGGAAATTTTTTTAAAATATACCCCACTGTGCGATTTGCAATATTTATCTGTCATTGTAATTGCTCACTCCTTGTCTGCAATCAGTTTTATACAGAACTCAAAAATGTTTTCTAGATCAAAAGATACAAACCTTTGACCGAAGGAAATTGATTCTGAACCACTGTGCGTCGTCAATAATCGCCATGCTCTGTTATGTCCGCCGTTATCTATTATGTCCCTAAATATCAAATGTAGCATTTTTTTCTCGAATACTCTCACTGATATATCATCGGCGTGCGATATGACCCAGGATTGTACTCCATGAAACCAGACAGGTTTTATATAGGTATCTGATATATTTAGATCCCCGTTTCTCGAGACCGGCCTTATATTTGAAGTGAGTGCTTAGCCTGGCTCAAATACCAACTGTTGAAAGATATTTCCTGCAGTGTACAGAATAGTCGCATTATTTAGACTGTTTTCTGTCCGGATTGTCATGAAATAACTGTTGGGATTAGTTAACAAATATTTCAAACGAATAATAATTTATAACGTTTGCAGAAAAATCAGAGTCATATTTGGCATGAGGATATATTAACTTAATCGCCAGAGATGTAGTGAACTTATCCTTACGTCAAATGGGAATGCCATCCGTTGCTGTAAAATCTGATATTTGAACTTTATCATGTCAAAGTATGGGTCTTACTGTTATTCAGTTTTGAGGAAAAGTTTAACTGAACTCATTTTTGCAGTTGTAAATTTAGCTATGAAGATATTACTTTTGGACACAGATTTTTATATTAAATGGTAACTTCTCTATGTACACTTTTTTCGTCAATACAGAAAGACTGGTTACCTATCTTCTGTGAATTCATTTCACTGTGAATCATATATGTATCACATTTATTTCGTATGCATATTTGTGTGTATCTATATGTTAGGCGTTGAGGAAAGTATAACATACATACTACCTGTTTGGTTCTCTACGGTGGCTTCAATTCTTGTTTGTTTTTTAACTCCCACTTGATGCTTGCTCACAATGTGTTGCCGGAAACACTTTTTCCAATTTGTTTTACTCTTACTTTAACATTTACGTAGTTTAACATACACCCACTCCTATAGGTGCACACAACGAAATCACGTTTGAGCAAAGAGTAATGACGTAGAGAGTAGCCAACTCTCTCCGTAAATTGATGACATTTGGTATACTGCAGATGGGAGGTTGAATGTTGGAGAGTATTGCTTTAATAATACCAGATAGAGGCAATGGCTCAAATTAATCAACAATAAATCAGCAACGACATTGCATTTTGTGCGTTAAATTTTTTGTGTAAATACACAATAAGTAACGGGGTTTTCAATAAGACCGCTACTACAATGTTTTTAAATAAAACAAAACCGGTTTTAGATACCAATGAAATTCTTTATTGCTGTGAAAGTACGTTCGATGCCATTATGTATGGAATGCGATTTCTTTTGCATGGCCACCACGGGCACGCTTGCAGCAGTCCAGACGCTGAACCCAATTTTCGACGGTTTTCAAGCATGAATCGGCCGAAACTGCTGCAATTTCATGTTCGATATTCGTACGAAGTTCATCAATCGTCGCTGGCTTGTTGGCATAGACCATAGACTTGACGTAGCCCCACAGTAAATAATCTAATGGCGTCAAATCGCACGACCGATGCGGCCAATCGACTGGGACATTTCGTGAGATAACACGTTCACCAAACTTGGTTTCCAATAAATTGATTGTGGCATTCGCTGTGTGGCTTGTGGCGCCGTCCTGTTGGAACCACATGTCCTACAAGCCCATATTATCCAATTGGGGCCAAAAATATTCGGTTATCATTGAACGGTAGCGATTCGTATTCACAGTAATGTGCCGGTCTTGATCATCACGGAAGAAGTACGACCCAATGACGCCGTCGGTCCAAAAACCGCACCAAACCGTAATTTTTTCGGCATGCAATGATGACTCATGGATTACGTGTGGATTCCTGTCTGACCAATAACGCATATTTTGCTTATTGCCGAAGCCATTCAGCCAGAAATTAGCCTCATCGCTGAAGATCATTTTCCGATGGAAATCGGAATCGTAGCGCTCTTAAAGTTGAGGCCACTGACTCCAAATTTCGGTAGTAAATTTTAATAATTTTGACTCCTTGTTGGCTCGTATATCTTTCCACGATGAAATGGCAAACCTTACTGAAGAGAAATGTCAAAAGAGCGGGAAAAAATATGGCGTCGTTTGCTGTCCCTATCGATTTACCTTTTTAGCGTCTCTGTTGAAAACCCCTTTATATACTAACAATAATATATAACAAAAAGTCCAGATACGTTTAAATTTAAAAGTTTTTCATCAAAGCGACATGAAAAATGTAAGTAACAATTTTGCAATTTCACATGGGGTAAGTACATTTTTGTCAAATAACTCTCAATCGTACCGATCACACCACGACTGAAAGGAAATGTCAGATGAGAAGGATGACAGCTCCTTATGACATTACTTTATGCATTTGAGTGTATTTACGAAAGTTTATATATCAGAAGTGGGGATTCTTAAATTGCATTAGCTTATCTAATACTAATATAAAAAGGCTTCACAAATATAATAACTTGAATCACCTCAACAAGCGAAAATTAAAAAGTAACTAAATACGATTGGCTACTGTATTTATTTTCAAAGTATTTCCTTAATATCTGGGAGTATGGTTTTCAAATATTGTATATTTATAGGGTTATGGATTTGAAAGTACTACGTACAAAGCAACGCCAATCCAAGCCACAAACCTATTCATAAGGGCGGAGCAATAAATCCGTGAGTTTTTGAATGAAACACAATTTTTTTCTTCAAAAAGAAAATTTATTTTTCAACATAATCTCCGTTTAGCTCAATAGAATTAGTCCAACGTTTCTCCAATTTGTGTATCCCTTCCAAAAAATAGGATTTTTCGAGGTCCATAAAATAGGCATTTGTTTGATCAATAATGCCATCGTTGGAGCTAAATCTCTATCCACCGAGCCATTTCTTTAGGTTTGAAAATAGGAAATAGTCACTGGGGGCTAAAACTGGACAATATGGTGGATGAGGTACCAATTCATAGTCCAATTCATGGAATTTTGCCATTGAGATTACACACGTGTGCACCCGTGAATTATCTTGATGAAACAGAAATTTTTCTTGGACATATGGGGTCGTTTGTTTTTTTTGCCGTTTATTGTTTTCCCCTTTTGAAGGTCATCCATGTGCATTATCCCGCGAGCATCCCAAAAAACTATTGCCATCACCTTATTGGCCGAAACTATTGCCATCACCTTATTTACCTTGGCCTTCTTCGGAGCCGGTTCATCCGGAGAAACCCATTGTTTAGACTGCTGCTTGGTCACCGGAGTGTTATAATGGATTCATGTTTCATCCACAGTTACAAAACGCCGCAAAACTCCATTGAATTGCGGTTAAACAACTCCAAACCATCCTTTGAAGTTGCCACACGATTAGGTTTATGGTCAAGTGAGAGCAAACGCGGCAACCATCTTGTAGACAGCTTTCTTAAACCCAACTGATCATTTTAAAATGCAACCACAGTGCCACATGAAATGCCTATGGCATGAACAATCTCACGCATTTTTGCTCTTCGATCGGCCAACACAATATCGTGGATTTTGTCGGCATTTTCGGCTGTATTGACCTCAATTGGCCGTCCAGAACGTTCAGCCTCATTTGTACTTGTGCGACCACAACGAAAGTCAGTGAAGCACTTTTTCACCATTGAAATCGATAGTGCAGAGTCCCCATAGTATTTATCAAGGTTTTCCTTGGTTTGATTGGCGGTTTTTTTTCGCAAAAAAAATAATATTTAATGAGCACTCGAAATGCACTTTTTCCATTTAAAAAAATTCACGAGGTTGTATGTTTTGAACAGCTGTTAAAGTAAATGACGGAACTTGCTCACAATTTGACAGTAGTCCATTAATATGTGGTACTTGATGGTAGCAGTGGTGCATTTTATATAACTATGAGGGAAGTTCGAAAAGTCATGGACTTATTGATCCGCCCTCGTATAAAATAGTAGCAGTCAAACAAATTCCAAATAGTTAAAATCATTTCCATATTTAATTACAGTTGGCATCCGATTCCACAACTTGCATTTGCATTGCCTGAGAAAATGGAAATTACAAATTTTTTAATTACCAATGCGATGCATTAGATAAAGTAATATAATCTAAAATCGAAAACAAATTAAAAAACCCAACACTGATATATTTGAAATTGTGTTGAATTTTTTTAATGCTTTTACATTTGATTTATTGCTCACAATTTTGCGCGCCAATTCTGTAACATTTCAACGACAAAATCGGTACTTAAGCTTATACAATTTGGAAACTTTGTATGGTAATTGTACGCGTTTTGCTTAATTAAATGCCGATATTTGTCGTTCAAATAAAACAGAATATAGACGCTGGGTTTAAAGAATTGTATGTGTAAAGCTTTCCAAATTTGATAATGAAAGACTTCTTATCAACCGAAATCCCAATGCATTTACATTTTCTTTTTAACTTTTTTATAAGTTCACTTAGTTTTAATTAAAAATTTATACTCAATACTTTTAAATTTTTTTGGCTTTGTATTATTTGAATGGTAATAAATAAATCCCCCGCAGTAGCGGTCTGATATACAGAAATGTTTCTAACAACTTCAGAAATATTTCGTCTTTTTGTACAATTTGACAAAGAAGTTTCATCATTAATTGGTATTTTCTCTATGCTGCACTTTATGGCTGAATGTTTTACTTGAGTACCATTGAACTATCATTCTAAAACGAACATCGCCTTCTCCTGTTGCAATACATTTAGATAATTTGTTCCTTTGCTGTTAAACAATTTACTGTTGGTTTGGTTATAACGGGTTTTTCAATAAGAGTAAGTACGTTCGATGTCATTATGTATGGAACGCGATTGCTTTTGCATGGCCACCACGGGCACGCTTGCAGCAGTCCAGACGCTGAACCCAATTTTCGACGGTTTTCATGCATAAATCGGCCGATACTGCTGCAATTTCACGTTCGATATTCGTACGAAGTTCATTAATCGTCGCTGGCTTGTTGGCATAGACCATAGACTTAACGTAGCCCCACAAGAAATAATCTAACGGCGTCAAATCGCTCGACCGAGGCGGCCAATCGACTGGGCCATTTCGTGAGATAACACGTTCACCAAACTTGGTTTCCAATAAATTGATTGTGGCATTCGCTGTGTGGCTTGTGGCGCCGCCTCCAAGTCCATATTGTCCAATTGGGTTCAAAAATATTCGGTTATCATTGAACGGTAGCGATTCGCATTCACAGTAATGCGCATTCACAGTAAACGGCCCAATGACGCCGCCGGCCCATAAACCGCACCAAACCATACTTTTTTCGGGATGCAATGATGACTCATGGATTACGTGTGGATTGCTGTCTGACCAACAACGCATATTTTGCTTATTGACGAAGCCATTCAACCAGAAATGAGCCTCATCGCAGTAGATGATTTCCGATGATTTTACGCTCTTAAAGTTGAGGCCACTGACTCCAAATTTCGGTAGTAAATTTTAATAATTTCGACTCGTTGTTGGCTCGCATATCGTTCCATGATGAAATGGCAAACCTTACTAAAGAGAAATTTCAAAAGAGCGGGAAAAAATATGGCGTCGTTTGCTGTCCCTATCGATTTACTTTTGTAGCGTCTCTGTTGAAAAACCCTTTATAGTCTTGTTGTTATATAGCAAAAAGTCACTTGCATGTACAAAATTTTTCCTTCCATCATAAAGTTTTCTAAATATACGTCTCTGTGTTTACCCGGTTAAGTCATGTTTACATTTTACGAAATTTGTTTGTCATAGATTGTACACATTAATTACAACTTTACCAACAGTTTAAGTGGACATTTGTGATTGATTTATTTGTTGCATGAAAACATTTATACTGCTGAAGCTGTGAGAGACCCGGTAGAAAAAAAAAACTAATTTTTGATTTCGGGGAATAAAAAAATACATTTCGTACCAATAGTAGAATGTTCAAGAAATTACTATTTTAAGCAGCCCTCTGAGAACGTTAGAGTGTCCAAAACCAAAACAGAAAGACCAGCTAAAAATCAGTTTAAGAAATACAATTTTCGAACAAGCCCATAACCGGCAAGTTGACGTCTTAACTCAATTTTTGTTAAATGTCCTCAAAAAACTTGAAACCTTAATAATACAACATCTGATTTTAAAATTTTAATGCAATGCCTTTGCCTTAATGCCTAATGCCTTTCCCTTTTTCATATTTGGTCATTATCATATACATACAAATCTTAGGAATTATTTTGAAGTTAGTATTTTCTTGTACCATGGAATACGAATTTACCATATCCGCTCACAGTTCATAGAAACCTTCAAAATATTTTCTTTGAATTGTCACACAAATATAAAAACAATTTTCAACACATACTAAATTTATTTTTACAGAGGCAACATTGTTCCTTCTGGTCGCCAGAGAAATAAAAAGAATTCTAATTTGTTTGGTATAAGCCAGAAACAATGTTAAACGGCATTACATACTCTTCTTCCATGTTTAAATTTTCAACGTCTACTTTATCACTCTGAATGTGTTCATACACTAATTTCTGGCCTACGTCTGAAACGACGAAGTTAAAGAGTTTAGCTAACAGCCAGCTCTTGTTCTTCTTCCGTAAGACTGCAACAAAACTATTTAACGCCTACGTCATCGGCCCGATTCTGTTTGTACAATATAAAATTTAAATAAGATTTACAAACAATTTTTTTTTTTTGGAAAATTTCATATTATTATTGGTTTTGAAGAAAAATTACTTAGGGCGAGTTTCACGCTCGTCATTTAAAAGCTAAATTTAAAAGCTCACAGACAATTTTCATGTTAAATGACATCTAAATAGCAAACATCGGGCCTTTAAACTACATTTAAATGGAGAATTTTCAACTGTGTAACTGGCCATAAGCCTTTCAAACTATCAAAATCTACATTGGCATATAAATACATTTGTTAAATTTAATAAAATTTTCAAATATGCAATAGTACTTCAAATTAAATATCATTTAAAAATTTGAATAAAAAATTTTAATAATGTTCGCCCAAATCTTTTCTTGCAAGCATAGAAGGCATATAGCGCCTACTGAACTCTATGTTCAATAATATTAAGTTTCTCAGTGAGTTTCGGATCCAGAACTACACCTACATAGGTACTTCGCCATATCCGACAACTGTAGTTTTTTGCTATTGACTGAGGGTAGCTGATACTGAGGAATATTTGTGAATACATAGTAGCATTGGTTTATAAACACATTTGTTAAACTTAATAAGAGTTTCATAGATGTTTCACATTTGAGTATTATTTTCAAAATTAAATGAGTTTAATGTGAATTTGGATAAAACTTTTAACTTTTGTATTAAACGCGCATTCCAATTTGGAATATGATTTTAATTTCAAATTAAAAAGTGTTTGTCTAATGTAACTACGGTTGTAACAGCAACAGTTTAGACAAGAAATAATAAAATGAAATGGTCTCAACCAAATTCATTGTAAGTGGTACATGTTGTGAAATTCGAAATCGAAAATAGATTTTTCGAAATATCTAGAAACCAGGCTTAAAAAAAAGCCGGGGTTTTCACACGCGAGACAGCTACCGTTCGGCAATTTCATTCCATAGTGCTTCAAATGCACGTTGGCGAAATACACAATTTGGTGTATTTAAAAAAAAAAATCGAAAAAAACCAATTTTAAAGTTGCACCCCACTTTTGTAAAAAAAAAATTTTTTGCGGTTGTTCTAGGTTGTTCTAGTTGTTCTAAACATTGTTCCAAAACAATGATTTTCTAAAATATAATTTGTACCGGTAAATCGAAAAAAAACAATTTTAAAGCTGCACCCCACTTTTGTAAAAAAAAATTTTTTTGCGGTTGTTCTAGGTTGTTCTAGTTGTTCTAAACATTGTTCCAAAACAATGATTTTCTAAAATATAATTTGTACCGGTAAATCGAAAAAAACCAATTTTAAAGTTGCACCCCACTTTTGTAAAAAAATATTTTTGCGGTTGTTCTAGGTTGTTCTTAAAAATTTTTTTTTACAAAAGTGGGGTGCAACTTTAAAATTGGTTTTTTTCGATTTACCGGTACAAATTATATTTTAGAAAATCATCGTTTTGGAACAATGTTTAGAACAACCAGAACCACCGCAAAAATTTCGTTTTTCCAAAAATGGGGTGCAAAGTTTAATATTGGTTTTTTTTCGATTTACCGGTACAAATTATATTTTAGAAAATCATCGTTTTGGAACATTGTAGAACAATCCTAGAACAATCTTCAAAAATATTTATTTCCAAAAATGGAGGGCTAACTTCGCACACCTTAGCATCCTCAGGAAAATATGCGCAATTATTAATTAAAAATTTAATTTTTATTTTTAATGTCATTATTTTTTTTTCATTTAATTTTTAATTAATAATTGTGTGTAATTATGTGTAATTTTAAATAATTAAATACAGTAGTGAAATTTTGAGTTTTCAACACGAATAAGTATATGAAATGGACTTTAAACAGATGTATTGTAAGTTCTACATGTGTAATTTCCACCGGTTTTTGCCAAAGTTAAAAACCGAAAACCGGTTTCTTGAAAAATTAGTTTTTCGAATAAACCGAAAACCGGTATCTTGAAAAATTGATTTTTCGAACAAACCAAAAACCGGTTTCCAAAACATGCCAGTTTTTTTGACACTCTAGATATGACTCTCTTATGAAAGGATTATGTATGAGTTAAGCGAGCCCTAATGTAAAGTATAAGTCATACGTACGGTGCGTAATTAGGTTTTTAGGTACAAGTTAACAAATTTCTAAATGCTTAAAAAGCTTCAGCCTATTTCTATGCATAGTTAGGGTGGTGGCCGTGTGCTCACCTAAATCGAAATATAGCGTAAAGCTGATCGATGGGATAAGCAATACGATAAAACTCACTCGCGTGAGTATGTCATAGTTAGAGCCGAGCAGAGCGGAGAGGAAAATGGATTGAATGCGATAAATCAGTTTCAAAGCGTTTTCTTGAGCTAAACCGCATTGCTTATGTGACTTGGTTACTATTGGGTTGGGTTTTTTGGTAGCAGTTTTAATTTGAATATGGGCATTGAACTTGTAATTAGCGAAGCTCTTCTCGCCCTGCTATGTGGGACCAGAAAGACAAATGTTATCTTAAACTTGTTTTAGTGAAAAAATTTATAGGATCCGTTGCAACAGAAGTGGAAGTACCAAAGAAGTAAGTATTATTCCATTTAATTTAAGTTGATTGAGGTATACAAAATTACAAAACTGATCTCTTACCAATCCACCATCCTTTAAGGTTGTTTTCTTACATTCTTTCTGCGAATTTTCTGTATATTATTTATCCACTGATTCTTTTAATTTTTCAGCAAAACCTTCTCGATCAGTAATAGTATTTTGCAGGATATAATTATTTCGGCGAATGAAGGATCCGTTTCTATCAGTTCCTATAAAGTTCTAAATTCATATTCCAAAGTATTCATATTTCCAAAGGCACATTCCAGGCACTTTGGGCATTAAAAATGATGAAAGCCGGACATTAAAATACTCGTGCTCTTCAGCATAGATAATGGAAATTATAGATATAGCGCGCCCATTGTCAACTTTGTTCACTAGGTGCTGTCCTGTACTACTGTCACTTTCATTGAAATTCCCATAATTCTCATTCGCGTTTATTCAAAATTGTGGGAAATTTTTGTGAAATGAATTTAAACAAGGGAAAATGTGACAAAGTTTAAATGATTTTATATAATAGCATTTGTTTCTTATATAAAATACTGTTTCGAAACCATGAGGCTGGTGTTGGGATATCATGAAGAAAAAACCCGTGAGACCGCCCAAAGATGAACATATCGGAATGCCTTTTTAATCTAAAATCTTCCCGCCAAAAAAACTGCAGCATTTTCGCAGATGCCAACACCGTTAGGGTGTCTGAGGGCTCTCAACAAGGAATGGTAGCTGAATTTATTAGGACATGGCTAACATGGCTTTGTAATTCGACGGTCATCAGATATTCTACTTTAAGTAACGTGTTGTATTCTTGTGTCGAAGTGATATATTTGTAGAAAATTAGTTCTTCTTTTGATCTGAAATTGTAGAATTGTAGAACAAAAAAATTCCATTTATTGCTTTCAACGACATCTAGAAAATTACCCATTACACTAAAATTTACCCATCACTTGTGCTTCATGTATTAGTTACCTTTATCTCTGCTCTTCAATGCAGTTTTATCTGCTGCTCTGCCATAACAAACGCTTTAAAATAGAATATTATTCATCCGCAAGAAAAACATATGACACAATTTGATTAGTGTTTGGTAGATTCGTATTTCATTGAACCTGTAATTCCTCACTTTTGAAAAGTTTAAATATTTGAGAAACCATCATTTTGTTGTGCATCTGAAGCTATCTCAAAATAATGCAATGACTTTGGCTTCGAAACTAAGAAGCGTCAACGTGCTGGCACCAGGTGTAAAAGTTACATCTTACAAATACCGGCAAGAACCATATATGCCTTATTTCATGCTTTCCGAGGACGCAGCTTATGCATATTGTCAAGATATTTCGGTTTAATGAATGAAATGGGAATCTGCAACTATAATCCTTCTTTATGGCGTCTTTTCATAGACTCTTCAACCAGAAGCTTAAAAGTAGTCTTGCTATTTGAAAACTGCAGCATTAAACCACTGCCATTGATGTATGCTCTTGGAATGTATAAGTCGTATGATACCATGAAATTAATTCTGGAACGCATCCGTTATGACGAACACAATTGGTGCGTAAATTGTGATTTTAAAGTTCTTTCACTATTAGCTGGAATGCAAACTGTCTATACAAAGTACATGTGTATTGTTTGTAAATGGGACAACCATGTGTATTGTTTGTAAATGGGACAACCATGCAAAATGCAACCAGTACGAAAAGCGAGATTGGCCAAAACGCGATTCGCAAGATGTTGGCGAATTTAATGTAATTCGTCCACCATTGATCCCTCTTCAGAAAATAATGATCCGGATCTTCATATCAAGCTGGGAGTTATAAAGAATTTTTTAAAGCGTTTGGTTCGCGTTAACGAAAATGCATTACCATACTTGAAAAACAACGCTTTCCAAAATTATCAATTGAAAAATTAAAAGAGGGTAATTTTGTGTGACTAAAAGTGTGTGACTGCAATATATTTTAAATCAATTTTTTTTTAACAGGTGTAGTTAACAGTCCCGATATACGGAAACTTTTAAGGGATACTAGTTTTTCTGAAATGTTAGTTGAACCTGAACTAAACGCATGGAACTCAATTCGTGCGGTAATTGAAAACGTTCTTTGCAAAAATCGCTCACCAGGGTACCCTGATTATACTGACAACATGATAAAGTCTTCCGACAAACTTGGCGTTAATATGTCGTTGAAAATCCACATGTTACATGCACATTTCGATTTTTACGAACGACAATTGTCCAGAGAAACAGACGAAACTGACGAAAGATTTCATCAAACTATAGTGGCATTCGAAGACCATTTCGCTGGAAAAAGAATAGACTCACTGCTTGCTGATTTCTGCTGGTCGATTGCAAACAAAGAGTAAAAATTGAAGAAATCCAAAAAAATTTTTAAAATCAAAATAAGAGCAAATATAGTTCCATGTTCCATGTTCCATGGACGTCCATTATCTCTAGAAATAAATTTTGACAAATAAATAATAAACAAGTTGATTTTAAACAAGTTTTTAAAGCTTTTTTAATTCAAATAAAATCAAAAATCGCCTTAAATCTACTACGAAGTTAAAATTGAAATATCTCGTGATTTTGAGGTAACCTTTCATAACGGGAATTCTACGATCCAAAATTAGGTTGACGTGTCTCGGCGTTTTGGTGTGTTATTTTGACCTACTTACAGTGTAATTGGACTTTTCTATTAGATTTCAGGATGACTCTCGAAATATTGCATTTCCTAAAATTCGAAGAGGTCTGCAATATATTTTTTACCAACAACTTCATTGCATCGCCAAAAAAATGGGATACTAGTGATTAAGGCGTTCAACTGAACAGCATTTGGAAGCATAGTATAGCATTCATAAGCATTATTTTATTTGGGAATAGCAGCTGAGAATAAAGAAGGATAAGGGGAATTATATTGGAATACCGATTTCCTAGTTTCTCTTAACGCAGTGAAGTTATATAAAACTAATTATAAAGATTTTACACTCTTCTTTTTCAACAATAACTAACATTAAAATCAGTTTGCAGAGGTCCCTCTGTTTAATAATTCAATTTATTTATTTGTTCATGGTTTTACATACCTCAGTCGAGCAGACCCATATAAACAGAGTTAAGCGCATACATACAAATGGATATGGATATTCAAGCAATAATCCAATAAATAAAAGCGAGTTGCACATTCAATATTAAACAAGGTCACTCCTTTTGAATTCGAAGTGCTATTCAGAAGTTTCAGCAATATCATGCGTATCCCATAGATTACATCCATTATCCATTTAGCGAGTGTTATAGCCAACACACAAAGTGCATTCGGGTCAATTTTAATCGCGGTTGTGGTATATTGGTTTTGATGTGTTATATATTAAGGTGTATCGAAAATATAAAATTTACAGAACGGGGCCTATATAGTAAGAAAGACTCTTCTACACAATAATAAACGCACTAAACTCCATTAAGATTAAATATTTGAGACGAAGTGCTTACTTACTTATCCGGTCGCGGACAACCCCGGGGGGTAAGGGACCTTACAAAACGAAGATAACATATTTCGCCAACCAGTTCGATCTTTTGCTTTATTTCTCCAGTTGGCAATACCAAGTGTACGCAGGGATTCGTCAACCTGATCCCCTTCCAGTTCGGTTTCGAAAACCCTTCGTGCTGGTTCGACTTCAACCATTCTACTGACATGGCCTAGCCAGCGCAATCGCGTTATCTTGATCCGCTTAACTATGTCAATGTCATATGCACCATGCGTCGCCGTAGTGCATATAGGGCCATACATTTTTCGGAGTATTTTTCTCTCGAAGACTCCTACAGATGTTTCGTCTGCTTGCGATAGGACCCAGGATTCTGCGCCATAAAGCAAGACAGGTTGAATGAGAGTCTGGTACAGCTGGACTTTTGCTACTCGAGAGAGGGCTTTATCTCTAAAGTGCTTGCTTAGCCCAAAATAACATATATTCGCAAGCACAATTCTCCGCTTGATTTCAAGGCTGACTGTGTTGTTTTTGTTTACGGCAGATCTGAGGTATATAAATTAGTCCACTACCTCGAAGTTATAACGGTTATCAACGTTCACGCTTTGGTCTAATCGCGTGGAGGCCCTGTTCGTGGAAACCATTAATTTTGTCTTGTCCTCATTCATCGTCAGACCCACTTTTGCTGAGTCCTTCTCAATTCTCGAAAAAACCGCAGTAACTTCTCTAATTGTGCACCCAATGATATCTCTATCATCAGCATACGCTAGCAGCATGTGACTTTTGCTGCTGATGGTTTTGTTCATGTTGACTGCAGCTTTTCTCATAATGATCTCCATTAAGATGTTAAAGAGATCGCACGATAGGGTGTCACCTTGCCTGAGGCCTCGATAATTTCGAAATGTTCGGTAAGATCCTTACCAACTGTCACTGCGGATTTGGTGTTCGTCAAGGTCATCCTGCAAAGGCGTATGAGTTTGCAGGAATACCAAGCTCAGACATTGCTTCATAGAGTTTTTCCCGTATCGGACTATCGAAGGCCGCTTTATAATCGATAAATAGATGATAGGTGTCGATTTGTTTTTCGTGTGTCTTCTCCAGGATTGGGCGTAGCGTGAAAATCTGGTCAGTTGTCGATTTTCCAGGCCTAAAGCCACACTGGTATGGTCCAATCAGGTCAGCGATAATTGGTTTTAGTCTTTCGCACATTATACTTGATAGAACCTTATATGCTATGGATAAAAGGCTTATTCCATGGTAGTTGGCACAGATACTCGGGTCACCTTTTTTAAATATGGGACATAGTACATTGAGACTCAAATCGCCGGGCATGCATTCATCTAACCAAATTTTGCTAATGAGCTGATGCATGCACCTTATCAGCTCCTCGCCGCCAGCCTTAAACAGCTCCGCCGGTAATCCATCGGCTCCTGCGGCTTTGTTGTTCTTAAGCCGGGCAATAGCTGTTCTGACCTCGTCTTGGTTAGGAGGGGGGCAATCGACGTCGTCGTCCATATTGTGATCGATTGTCCCATCGTCATCGGATATCTCAGGTACTAGTAGCGCGGAGAAATGCTCTCTCCATATTCCCAACATGCTCTGCACATCTGCGACGAGATTTCCGTCCTTGTCTTTACAGAAGGGGGGCCCTGAACCATGTCCATTAGTTCCGTTTTTAACTTTTTGGTAGAATTTTCGGTCTTCGTTCTTCCTTCTGTATGTCGGCATTTTAAAGAATGGAATATTTCTAATAACTATTTTATTGTGTTGTTAAAGTTTCACCTTGTTAGTAGTTTCTTTCGTCAATATCTCCCGCTTTATTTTCATAATATGGCTCAAAATTTACCGCAAATTCAAGTTCGAAATTCGTACCGAGCAGAAAAACCTAAACGCGCACTAACGAAACCCAATTTAAAGTGAATCCAGACAAACATTCAGCTTTTATATGGCTCTGGATTTTGCATAACTGAGCCTATCACCATCCTCTTTACAATTAGGATTACAAAAAGTTCTGTTTCTATGTAAACCCCTGATACCAAAAGTTTGAAAAGTGGAGTTAATAAAGTTGGCTTCTGAACACCTCATTCAAGAGGTCAAACATCGACTTAAAATCCGAAAAATAATACGCTAATGGTTTCAATTTCAAATTGTGTGTTTTAGTCAATCTGCTCGGGGTTGCTGGCAGCCCGAAGATACTTAAAATCTTACATTTTAACACACAGTTTTTTATTATGAGAACTAAAAGCAATCCAAGTAACCCTTCACCATGTCCGGATAGGGAATATATTTGAATTGGGCAAAAAGCTTGGTGCCATCTCTCACTTTTTGTTATTTGAGTAATACTCAACTGGCGTTTGCTGTCACGGTCTTCATAACGTGATCCTGAAACTATTTAATGATAAAACTACCGAGTTTCAACTACCGAGTAAAATTTCAATTCAATATTTCCGAACTTTGTCAATTTAAAATTTGATTTTTATCGTTAAAAGTTACAGATTTCTGGTGCAGATTACTATTATTGTTTTACTTGGTTATTTTCAACGGAGCCTTTCAATTTAACATCGGTTCTGAATTGTAATATTTTTTTAAGATTATCCGTTTTGTTCTGCAGGTGGCGCAAGGTTAATCATTTAATTTATTTTTTGAATAACTTTTTTATTAAATACCAAAAAATGGTTTTGAGTGACGGAAATCTTTATTAGGACTTTACCATTTTTTTCTGTTAAGTGGAAAAGATGATATCCGTCAAGTGGTCGCCGCCAGTATTGATACACATTTGTGCCCGATTCATCTTATATTCCATGACTTTCCGTAAGATTACCGGTGACAACTGTTCCCATTCCTGTCGGCTTGCCGGTATAAGCATACGACTTCAAGTAGCCCCAACGAAAGAAGTATGGGGTGGTTAAAACGGACGATCTCGCTGGTAATGTCAAATCGCCGGGAGATTACGCGACCAGGAAATGCCTCTTTCACAATATCCATAGCGGCTCGTGCTGTGTGTGCGATTGCACCGTCTTGTAGAAACCACATGTCCACTAAACCCCGCTCATCCAATTAACGCAGCAAGTCGTCGTTTATCAAGGCCCTGTAGCGTTCGCCAGTAATATTGACCGTATTGCCGATGGCGTCCTCAAAAAAGAAATACGCTCCAATCACTTCTGCCGCGAGAATGCCCCACCACACTGTGGCTTTGAGAGGATGTGGTTGCAGTCTGTTCGACTCGAGCAGATAGGCGCCGGATTGGGTACCCAGTTGGCGCGACACAATTAGGACATCGACGCCGAAATTCACGCTGCACCAACACCACCGACCGATTATTGGTCAAAAAACATCGACACAATTATTCCACGCTTTTGCGTAGTATACCGCTCCGTTGCTTGTGACTTTGTATACTGCAGCTGTCGAGTTCACAAATGTCAAATATGATTGATGTACAACACCATTTGAAAAAATTATAACATCTTGCGATAGGGTGATAATTCTTGGGCCAAGAATATGAGCAAGATGTTATAAAGTGCATTTACAATTTTTTCAATACATAAAAAATATTCAGTACTTATAAATACTTATACTGGATTTAACAGTCTTACAAATGACACATCAGGGAATTAATTCACTCGGAAGCGGTATACAAGTTCAGATTGTTTATCAATAAGTCAAATTTCAGATATAGATGGAACGCATTAGAAAATAAGTAAGAAATCACATCAATATCTTTCACCCGCTTAAATCTATCCCAGATTTTAGTTTTTACGCTTTCCATCTACCTTGTAAATCAAACACGTATTTGTTCGCCCTCTGTAATTTAAATTGCAATCAAATGTATCACCTTCATTAGATGATCTTAGAATGTTATCTTAGTTCTTCTTTGAAGTTTCCAACTAACCATTATTATTGCTGTCACAAGAAATTGTTGCAACATGAATTGGCGTTTATTACTATGAGAATCACAGTAATGGGATACTGGGTATGGGCTGTTCCATCGGAAATGTCTATATTTATATAGCAAACAGAGTTCGATGTTCCTGTATGAACTTGTTGAAGTTTACTAAATTTAAACTTACAGGAAATTGCCAAATCTTAATTTTCCACACCTGTATTTAAAACTAACATTAATGCAGATAGATGTTATTCAAAGTCTTAATCTCTGTTTTAACTTTTTATCATTCCTTTATTTATTTGGAGTTTCAATGTGATTATTCCAAATAACCGCTGATGAAGATCAAAGGCTAGGTCTAAAATATCTATACTTATACACTTTGCCAGGAATCACTTGGATGCATTTTGCAAAAACGTCTGGTGTGAAATCAGTATTAATGGTCTTGAGTTTGAATACAAAATGTGATATTATTTATCAGTGCTGTTAAAAAACAGACTAACTGCCAATTCATGTAACTCAAGCGAACGCTTTCGCTCGCTTGCTAGACGACTATCGTCTGACATGGGCTCCCATAACACCCACAAGAACGCAAACGCGAACGAAGGTCAATGCGTTCCCACTGCTTGTTGTTCACTTTGTGAGATGAACCCAAATCAGATGATTGTCGTTTAGCAAGCGAACGAAAGTGTCTGCTTGAGTTACAGGAATTGGGTGTAATAAAAAACTGTCGTAAGTGAATTTTGCCGTAGAGCACGATGAAGCTTCAGGAAATGTAGTTAACTGTATGGATTGTGTTGTCTTTAGGCAACGGCAAAAAAATGTCTGAATATAACCGATGACTCTTTCGGCATGTTATTTGCGAATATTTCTTGTATTTTTGTGCATAGCAAAGGATTCAATTGATATTTCCCTTGCATTTAGTTCGATGAACTTTACGAAGCATCATCTAAAATATACCCTGATGAAAATTTGTAGCTAGATAGGAAATAAAGTTATACATTTGCCCATGAGTGATGAAGATGGATTTTGGAAAAGCCTATTTTTGATGTGTTAACATCTATTGGCACGGGTAGCATTAGCATCATCTACGTGGTTGTTGTACAACAATAGTAAACAAATAAATAAATGGTTTCCCATTACATCCCATGAAGGGACTGGGGAGAACTTCTCACAATCGCTTTCCAGTTTTCACTCACTGATTGGGACCTACAGTTTTACACCGATTCCGAACGGTATTTTTGAGAAGCTTTTTCATGGCTAGATACTCGATAGTGTCGCCGTCACTATGCGAGGTGACCGCCGACGAAAGAAAATTTGAAGGTGGTCAGAGCCGGGTTCGAACCCAGGTTCTCATGTACAAGAGCAGCGCACACTAACCATTGCACCACCGACGGCCACTACAACAATAGTATCTGCCTGAAAATAAGTATGATGGTATTGATGTAGCGCCAGCGAACAAACAAGCAGGTCGTCGTCGCCAAAAAGTATTGAATAGTATAGTATAAAATATAAACATTGATCCCTTTTCAAACATTTATGCTTTTGGTATAGTTTTATGTAATAACATTGTCGAAATGGTGCATTTATATTGAAATATTATATACAGAGAATAAGACTCGTGTATAGTCTTTTACTCAGACCCTCTACATGAGAGCGGAAAAAGAGTGCAATAAGTTCTCTATACTATTCAATACTTTTTGAGTCGCTCTGTTTATGACAAAACAAAATAAATATTTCAGTGAGCTAAATATTGCTTTATTTATTTTAACAATATTACATCTAATGTTAAAGCAGATGTAAGAAAAAAGAAAGTGCAATAGCAAAAGAGCCTTCAGCACGAAACCTATTCTTTTTTTATTTTACAATGTAATACTTACTAATGTGTTCATAGAAATCGAACAGGTACCATGTAACAAAAGGGTTTTAACACATCGCCCGTGAGGTCGAACACTCATTGATTTTTTTTAAAACGATATGTCTATTGATAGAGACAGGTCGTGCTTGTGCTAACAACTAACAGTTATAGTTTATATGCAGAGATATCTAAAAGAATTTTTAAAACAATGACAAAAGCAAAATCAGTCAATATATTAAAAAATATGTTGTCAAATGTCAAATGTTGACATTCGTTTGATGACACCCTGTCGTATAGTGAATGAAATTCATTATTTATTCGATAAAAATGAGAGGTCCATGATAAAAGTATCTGATGTATTAGAATAAACTGTTATCAAGAAACCAAACAAAATGTAAAAAATAGCTAATTTTAACAAAATCTTTTTTTTCAGTGAGCACTTAGACAGTTCTAGTTACCATACTAACTTTGCTCCATTTTTCTTTTACTAAGTAAATCATGAAATTAAGTTTATTCATTATTATTTCAAACGAAATATATACAGGGCGATTCAGGAAGTTCCGGACAAATTTCTCCAGCGTATTGATTGGCTCATTTCATGAAGAAAAGTCCACTAGGACCATGTCCGAAAAAGCAAGGGTGCGAAATGGCAGCGGGTTCAAAATTTTCGGATTGGCGGTCGGAGGGTAGTAGGGTAAAGTTGCTAACTTCTGAGCCAGTGGTCGGATTTTTTGGGCTTGTTGGAAAGGTCTTTAAGAGGCCTTTCAGAATATAAACCAATAAAAAGTAGAAAACAGTCAAATCGCCGAGATACAGAGCTTTCGGAAAAAAATTGGAAAAAAAATTCACATAACCTCAATTTGTTCAGCCAGATGGCAGGTAACTTATGTTATTTGTTTTTTTGTTGAAAGATGGCCATACCTATTACCCTCCCAAAATTACCTAAACGAAGCCCTGAGGTCTTACCTTTCCAAAGTTATGACCATTTTACTGAAATGCAAAAATGTTTGTTTTTGTTTTTGGAAGCGAAATAACAGCACACATATATTTGCGAAAAGAAATCCGACCACTGGCTCAGAAGTTAGCAACTTTGCCCTACTACCCTCCGACCGCCAATCCGAATATTTTGAACCCGCTGCCATTTCGCACCCTTGCATTTTCGGACATGGTCCTAGTGGACTTTTCTTCATGAAATTAGCGAAGGAATACGCCGGAGAAATTTGTCCGGAACTTCCTGAATCACCCTGTATATTTCCAAAATACCCAACAATTATTAGTAATAATTTAAAGCTAAGCACCACATTATGAAACATTTCTATGTTTTGATGAAATGACCAGCTTTGATTTGCCAAAAAATTTTTATTTTTGCTCAAAAATAATTTTTATTTTGCAAACAAATTAAATTTGCTCAAACTTAAATAAATCTAGACAAATATGCTGTTTCATACTGCTAGTCTACACATTTTTCTTTTTTATCCTCAAACATCTATCGTAGTCATAAAACTTATACGTCATTTATTAAGCAAAATTTGTATACAAAGATTTTGTAATAAACCTCTCACGGTTTTTCTTAAAATGTCCCTCACTGTACACTACGTAGGCAGAATACATGTAGTATAATAAGTTATCGTTACTCTACAAGTTTTTGCCGTAAATTGCCCCACACTCAGACTACATACACAGCCACATTAATATGGCAACGAGAAAGAAAAAACTGATGTAAAGAGAAGTGTCACAAATGTGACACTTTAGGGAAAGGACATTTTGTGTAAGCCAAAAGGTTTGCTTCCTCTCCATTTACCGTCTTACACGACATTACATCTGCTTGTATTATGTCGTTGAAAAAGCAATTTTCATCAACATCGAAAATGTGGAAAATATAACGAACAATACAGTTGCAACATTATTGATTGCAATGGCAGAATACGTGTATTCACAGTTTGGGCAGATAAGAATGCTGCTGTGTGTATCCAGGTGGTGAAGAATCTTAAATTATTTTAAATAACATCGGCCATCAGTATCATTGATGAAAGGTAGACAACATGCAATATGTGTGTTTATCGGTGGCCAGAGTATTTGATTTCTTTACTGGTTTCTTGCAGGTGATGGTTTACTGATATATTCCTAGAGTGGTACTAAGATGGTATTCCTATTAATGCTACCATTTATGAATTGCTTCAGAAGTGAAGCCTATCACTTCGATGACGATAATGATAATGGCGGTAGTTTAACAGCGTTTGTAAACTATTTAACACAAATATGAACCAAAAACTTTAACACCTTGTGAGAAATAAATAAAAACCAGTACAGAAATTTTTACCGCGTGCACAGACTTAAATATACCCTCATACTACCTTATCCATTAGGTTCGAGATCCACTAAAAAAGTTTCAATTTGTTTATAGCTGACCGAGCGACCTTCAGTTCCTGAATGAGAGTAGCAAATTCACCCATAGCCAACAGCAGTGGTATTAAGCAAAATTGGATCTAATTTCCGATTTAGTTTGGAATTGTTGTTCTTTTGGGGATTTATCGTGACTATCAGCCAATGGCCATTTCAAGATTTATATTAGAGGTACGAAAATGGGCGACAAAGTAAGATATTAATTTTTACTACATAGTAGCCTAGTACCAAATTACATACAGATCGGTTTTGGTGTACGGAAGTCATTGTCTCGATCAACCCAAACTAAATTTGGATATATACCAATCACTGACAAAATTTCAGTCTGACTTGTAAAGATTTATAACAGTTATCGTGTGATGGGTGCAGCCAGGGCTGGATACGCGGGTAGTTTTCCCCCAGCTAAAAAAAAAACTCGTGTAGTCAAATAACAACGCCTATTCAAAAGATCCCACTATAAACCTTAACGACTTTCATAATAAGAATTGTACATGTCAATTTAGGTCACCTCAAACGTGGTCATCGGCACCAGCTGGCAGACAAATACAAATAGGCAGACTAAACAACAAATTAGTTTGTAATAAAAGAGAATACACACTTAGAAGGTAATTAAAGTATAATTCTTATAACCCGTGAAGTAACAGATGGAGACAAAGGCATTGCGCTGACATTGTGCAAATAAAATAAATGACATGCATGATATGATGAGGATTAAGATAACAATTAACAAAAGTTTAATATAATGGAACCAGCAAAAACAAAGGACATTAGAAAAATAATGCCAAGTTTACTTGTACGAGTAACTTAGTCGCCTGTTATTACCCCGCACAAAATAGTTTATTTTTTATCATGCGGATTTTTCTGATTCCTCTACTCTACTTAAACATAAAAGGAGGTATTTTATGATATTTGGCTAAGTAGTAATAATATATTTGTCATTTTTATTATAGTGATTTTTACGCGCTAAAAAATAACGGCCCCAGCAACATATTGCAGGAACCATGTACATGTTTGCCAGCATTGCTCCCATGAATAGAAGGTCTGCTGCTTTTTGTTCCTTTTTTGTGTGTCAGGTTTTTGTTTTCAGCATTATTCTGCAAACAAAGCCGCATTGCATCACAAAAATATATATTATAACCTATTAATCATTTTGTCCCAAACATGTTATATTGAATGTGTGTGGACACAAGTAAACTATATTTCCGACAAGCTACAAACACGTTATATTTGCATCCAAACAACAAAAAATATCAATTTGCTGCTTTTAATTTCTTTAGTGTGTATCATGTTTTTGTTTTCAGCAGATTTCAACAAACAAAGCCACGTTTGGGTCGCAAGTACATATATTATTACAACCTAAAAATCATTTTGTCCCAAACATCTTATACTGAATAGCAAACACAATGTGTTTGGTCACAAGTGTACTATATTTGCGACTACCTGTAAACATGTTATATTTGCATCCAAACAACAAAAAAGACAAAATTTTCAGCGTGCAGGTGGTAATCTACTGGTGTTGTCAACTATTTTACATATTTTACCCTTGTTCTCTGCACCATCAGAATTAATATGAAAAATTTATTTGAAGGAAAGCATCTGAAATATTTTTTTACGGTATCAGGATACTCAACTAAGAGAGACTTTTTTGTGGTTGTTTGTAACATTACTAGGTTTGCTGCTTTAAGAAATGAGTAAGAAAATTCACCCCTGGCCACGCTACAAAGATATTCCTTACAGTCGCTTTCAATGTTATATTTGAACTTCGATAAGTCTATCAGGAAGGTCATTTACTTACAATTTGACAAATTTTTGTATATAAACCAAATGCAGGAGTCCCAGCAAATCTGTAATCTGCTTGTCAGCATAGTTCAATAGAATTATATTATTTTAATAAAAATTATAATAAAAATGTTTATTGACTGCAGACTGAAAATAGAATAGACCTATTATAACGTGACGTCATAATACGCCCGTACATTAATTAAGAGCACCCACAATCAATCATACCCCTATTCTTCACTGGACAGTCCGTCCCCCCAAGTATGCACAACAACCATCACACACATCATGCATTTTCAACAATCAGCTACTTTTGACGGTGCACAATAAATACTCTTAGTAGCGGAAAACTGATATTCGACCACCATACAGTAATGAATGCTTCTCTGTAATTCTCATTCATATCAATGCAGCCAGAGTAATTAAAGCCAAGTGTGACTAGCCCCATTGATATTGATGAGACAGATCAGTGCACACTACCTTTGCCTCTAGTTCTGAAAAGAATAAGTGTATTTTTAAACTTACATCGGCCCGTCTGAGGAATATCTAAAGAGTGGAATAGCCCAAAACAAGTGCTTCCCGCAGAGTCAAGTCGAGGGTTCTTAAGCTCAGAGGAGTGTTTTTAAAGAGTGAACCAGTTAATGTTATTTCTGTAAATCAAATTACTTTGAAAATTAGAAATTATTGAGGAATCTGGGCTCGACACCCCCAGAAGAGTACCCTCTTCCAAAAGTTGTTGTGCATCCCAAAGAAAGATCCTAGATATTACTGAGCTAAACCCAGCCTTCGAAAAACCACTTGATGACATTTTAATCCTGATGCTGTCCACAGCAACTGAGATTTCCGTGGTACCCCTCGTACTTACGCTTACAATGTCCGTCTTTCCTAGTGTTGTTGTTGTGATGGACTGCTTGTCCGTCTTGCCGTAGGTCGTGGTGATGGGACAGGCGATGAGACACAAACCCAATGCAAAGTAACGACATCGAACTGGTGATGTTGTTGTTGCAGTCGCGTCGTCACACGGCTACTCTTACTGCTGGTGGTGTTGGGCCAAAACCAAAATAAAATTTGTTTTCTTAAAACATGGCACTTCAACGGCCTACAATATTTTATTTAATATTAGAAAACAAATTGTATGGTCATGGAGTTGCTTTGCCGTCTGTCCTTTACGCGTTGAATTGTACTACTGACATCTAATTCGCTGCTTCAGTGGGTCAAACCGATAGCGAGCAATAATTCAGCCGTAAGGGCTATTTGAAAAGGAGAGACGGCAAAGCAACCAAGAGAGCCAATCTGTTCGCGCACACAGATGGAACAAAATCCGCGTTGGGCTAACGTGGGCGAATGTTTGCGTGAACAAACCCTATTGATAACATTGTGGCCAACACCGGACAGGACGGGTTTAATCTAATTCCGTAATTGTAGCTCAAAAAACTAATAATGCAGTTCGATTCCTCGTACCCGAATTAGGGTAAAACCGTTCCCGTTGCCAAAAACTATCACAATTTAATTAACAATAAAATTATTTGAATCTGTTCAATACGAAATTATAATTACTTATATAACGTCACTTAAGAACTAAAAATTAATACCTTGTTTAAAAGGTGAGTATTTAAGTTTGGAAATTCGTCAGTCTCGAAATTTTAAATTGACTCTAATTTGTTTACATTCATATATTTTGAGCCACATAACATTTTCAGAAATATACTAGCAGCTCCATCTACTAGAGGCAGTTGGGTTGGGTCGGAAAAATTATTTTAAAATTTATTTTCCCATTTTCTCAGTCAGCTCTTTTCTTACGCATTGTTTGAGTGGCACAACGAAAAGATTCTTAAAAGAGCACTTTGCGGGGCACACAATTGTTTAGACGTTAACAATAATTTTGTTTCCGGCGATCAATATCTCAACGGTATTTCTTCTGTATCCGATACAGCAGACATATTGTTGGGGGTTCCTGTAATATTTAGTAGAATGAATTTTTAGCTTTCTATGTTAATCAGTTTTGGCATCTGGACTATTTATATTAGGGCCTTAGATTAAACATTAACCTCGTACCATGAAAACATATTCAATTAAGCTAATTTGAGAAATTATCTTCCATGTTTGCATTTGTTATTTATGGTTGCAATTTTTTTGTATTCCAAAATTTCTATAAAAATTTATATTTTTATATGACGCAGAAAGCGAATCAGTTACAGAACATAATATGAGTAATTATAGTTCACGATCTTCGTTTTACTTTTAGGGAGACAAGTAAATGTTTTCCATTTTTATGGTATCAAGACAAAGAAAAATATTATATTAAAAAAAATTGTATATTATATTGTGAAGATTGTTTTCTTGCAGACATCATAATATTGTATCTACTTATATCGTACAATATATTTCTTTGTTTCGCTCACGTTTCTATTGTATCCGGAAATGTATGGAAAACTACACAAATGCCAAAGTAATTACTCAAAGACAAATAATTGAATGAAAGGATCGATTGAGAGTACTGGTGTTGCGACTCAGGAGGAAGCCAAAACACTGTTATTGTGTTCAATTTTATTATTATAGTGTTGTCAGATACAGGTTTATAGCCTAAAGTGAAGTTAAACTCACTAGTATGATATTTATTTGTTAGGTATATTTCTTTACAACTAATAATTTTTCACTTTTTATTCAACCTTAAGAACAGTCTATATCTAATAAGAGAGATATAGTTATATATAGTTGTTGGGCGTCCGGTGTGCAGTGGTTAGTGTGCGCGGCTGTTCCACGTCAGAACAAGTTTTCGATCCCTGCTCTGACCACCTTACATTTCTTTCGACGACGCTCACCTCGATTAGCGACACTATATAGTACTTAGCCATGAAAAAACTAATACTGTAGATTCCAATCGGTTAGTGTAAAACTACAAAGCTGGTGGTTGTGAGAAGCTCTTTCCAATATTTTCATGGGATGTAATGGGAAACCAATTGTGTTTTTTGGTTGTTTTTAAAGAACTTTTGCACAATACAGCCGCAGTAATCCTGGCAAATAGTACAGCAATTTGAAGTTTAGCCACAGACCTTTGTCAGCGGGTATTTGGAACGATGAAAAATTAGTCAAACTAAATGCAAACGAAAACTGCATTTCATTGAGAATTCCTTACTGGGCAATTGTTCAAAAATATCCAAAGCACAAACAAACAAGAACTATTCGCAAACTCTTTACATATCGAATGAACTATCGGCTCTAATTAGACATGAATTTTGTTGTTGTCTGAAATGCAACACAATTCATAGAGGACCGGATTTTGTTACAGAAATATTGCTCTACCACTCAACTAGTAGTTAACATTTTATCATAATCCTAAGTTCTAAAATATGGGCAGACACAAAGCTGTATTAAAGATAATTAAAGAAACAAACTACAAGTACCGATTTGGAAAAATTTCGCAACTAGTGTTTTAAAAAAGGTATAGGAAAAAAACATAATATTTTTTATAACTCGGCAAAAAATCACGGTTGTGTGAGATGTCAAGTTGAATATGATACCCTCATAAACTGTTCGTGAAAATAATGCAAAAATGGGTTCCTATCCCGTTTTAAAATCTAGATATGTTGTCCTTGCTGCAAGACGATATGCCAATACATGGATTTTTCTTTAAGGAAGGGGTCCAGCTGTTCGTATGATATATACGTCATGGAAAACAGTTCGTTCAGACGACAAATTTTTTTACGCACAACAGATTGACTGGGGGAATTATTGCGACACGTTTAATAGGTCTACTCCAAATAGACCTGAACTAAAGATGCGAACTATCGGGGACAAAGAAAACCATTAGCTCGTTATAGACCGCATGTCCCAAGGTCAAACCGAGGGGGGAAACAGCGGTCATCTTGGTGACCTCCACATCTGTTTAAGCTGGTGAAGTGCTGTAGAAAGGTCTTTGATAGGGTAAAGTCCGCAAGTGCTCAACAAGGTTGGGATAGAGATAAAACCGGTATAAGCGTGAGTTGAAGAAAGCTAAAAATAAATGTGGACAGCTCATCCGAACCCAACCCATACGGAACTCGTTAATTTCAATTCGAGGTTTAAGGTACCAACTCTTGTACCTCACTCCTTAGAGGGTATTGAAAATTCCATCTCTGAAAGCACAAAATACTTAGGTATTTTACTTAAAGGTATTTTCCTTAAGTTAGACTTCAAACCCAAAATTCTAGAAATAGCCAAGAAGACTCTGATAGCGCTATATGTCTGTATAAGAGAAATAGGAAAACGCTCGAGTCTGAACCCACGTATTGTCATTGAATGTATAAGGCAGTAGTTAGACCGATAATTCTGTATAGTGTTATCGTCTGGCGGACGGCTCTACGGAAATCCATATACTGTGCGCTTCTGGATAAAGTTCTGCGAATAGCAGGTATTTGTGCCATTGGATCGTTGAAAACCACACCGACTGATGCACTAAATTTTATACTACATTGTAGCTGGGCAGCATGACACGGCTATTGCAACGGCTAGACTATAGGAACTGTCAGTGTGGTCAGAAAATGTCTTCGGACAGTGTCGTTCCCAAAAGAATGCCTGAGCTTCCAGGTAATGTCGGTTATAATTTGGCCAAACCACTTTCTGATAAGAAGTATCATACTCTTATACATATCTGGTAGATCAAAATGGAATGGTCAAATCCCTGGGCATAAGAGATTCAAGAATGTATATATATATAGTTCAAAATTTGACGACAAAGTAGGCTTTGGTGTTTTTTCTATGGTCCTAGGGCTATCCATTGCGGAAAGACTGCCTAGTCACTGTAGTATCTACCACGCCAAAATCAAAGCCATTAGGAAAGTAGCGGTTGGAATCAAGTCCCTGGAAATTGTGTTCCAGAATTCGAGAACTGCCATCGACTGTCGCAGATCTCTTAATGAAATGGCTGAATACTGGAATAGTCACCTTATTTGGGGGCCGGACCAAAGGGACATACCAGGGAACAGCAAAACAGATGAACTTGCCAGGCTGGGGTCTACCTTACATGTATCAGGGGAAGTGGAACGTGCGGGCCTTTAGTAACATCCTAGCTTTTATTGAGGAATTGCTCCCCTACGGCAACTAATTTTAGGCGGTTAGTAGTAGGAAACTCTCTACACTTCAAACCTATTTGGCTCCGCCGAAACATGAAACTCACTAACGGCCTGCTGTTGTTATCGAGACCCGAAGTCTCACTTATAGTATATCTCAAGACGGGTAACTGTCTCATTGAACGACACGTAGAGAGACTGCGAGTTTTAAGAAATTACCTTGCAAAAAGCTGCGGTGACGAAGAGGAGGTGGAGTCAATAGAACACTTTCTATGTCTGTGCCTCGGTCTTTCCAGAAGGCGACAGGCAATACCAGACGCACAATTCTTTCGAGAGAAATTTGGTTAATGCTAACACCCGACAAATCTTGAGCTTTTTGAAGCAACCAAACTGTTTCAATGGGAGGGACTAGTAAAATTTCATATTTATGACATAAATAAGCCCGACATGCAGGCCGGTACTCCAATCTAGCCTAACCTACGCACAACATCCTTTACAAAAAGCGAACGAAAAAACGGAATTTTGCCAACCAATAAATCTGGAAATATAGCAAATGTTGACTTATGTGGTACAACAAAAATCGTACACAGGTCAATAGCGTGATTTTGTCTCGAACATTTTTTCAATTGCCCTTGTTATTATATTCACGTTCATTTTGCTATAGACTAAGAATCTTAGACATTAGCTGTTGAAATGTATTGAACCATTATGTTAAACGCCCTTTGGTATCAATAGATATGCAATTTTGGCAAAATGTTTTTCAATTTAATTTGAATGAATATTCCACAAGTAGTGATTGTTGCAAATTGTCTGGAAACGCAAACAGTTTTCTCGTGCATCTTTTCAAGTTATTCTACAACTACCACGAAAATTGCAGATGTTTTTTTCTGAAGTTGTGTTTCTTTTGCCGAATGATTTTTCGTTGTCACAATGTGTCGTCTTCCAGACAAAATATTTTTTTCCTATATATTTCGAAACTTAAAAGCAGAAAATGGTTTTGGTTCTTCTTCCATAGCAAACGAATTAGGTTTCTGATTTCACTCCAAAGAGGTTGGGAGGAAATATCGCAAAGTCTGAGTGTTAGCATTTGGCGTTAAGGATCTGAGTAGGATGTGGATGTGTTTAAATTTGTTGTTCGTGAGATTTCTTTTAGTTATTGTCGGCGTCATCATGTATGGCGGTGGGTGGTGTGGTACACAACGCTTCGTGAGATGTATCATATTATTTTTTAATTAAATTTAACTAAAATCAAAGGAAATGATCATGTGAAAATATTTATAGTTTCTATATGAAAAATACCATTCAGGCGTTTTTCTCTAATGGTTCTTTGGCTTGAAAAAGTGGTAGATGAAAACGGATACTCATAAACAGGGAAACTGATTTGCTTTGGATTCTAAGCACATTTTTAGTTGTAATTGTTTTCGGTTGATCTTGTAATCAAGAACTATATTTAGAATTTATAAAAGCATTTTTAAATGAAAACGTATGTTCAGGTCGCCTGGCAACTCTACTCTCGTTTAGTTCGTTTTTTAGTTGTGCTCCGTGAATTTACTTTATTTTCGTATTTTAAAAGTTTAAATAGTGCTTGTTGTGTTAATAGTGCGAAGATAAGTTAAATTACATTGCTTGATATAATTGTGTGTTCAGTGCAGTGCTTGTTTATACTGTTTTTGTATTATTGTGTGCAATTGGAAATTCTGTTGATCGTGTAAAACACAAACAACAACAATAATATTTGTTTGTCATTGTTGAGAACGTCTAACGTTGTAGTTGTTTGATTTTTGTTTTTCTTTCATTCTCTTTGTTTCGTTATTTGTGTGCAGAGTTGCCATCTGGTTTTGGGAATTAATATCAAAGGGATAATAAGTTCATACGTTTTTGGGAATTTTGTCGATTTTGGAATTCTGTTTTTAGTATTTGTTTCTTATTTATTTATTTATTTTTATTTATTTTTTACTCTGAATTAATTATAATGATGACTTGCATGAACAAAGACTGTAAGGTTAGATCGGATACCGATACTCTTATTTCGTGTTGGTTGTGTGATGGCTTGATACATGTCAAATGTGTTGGCCTTTATGCAAGAGTGGCGGACAATCTTAGTGATGACAAGGGTCTGCGTTGGTGTTGCGTGGATTGTAGAAAATTGGATGTGGAGTTCTACAAATTTTTCAGGAGCATGAAGTCCGAGTTTTCTGAGATGGAAAAGGAGCTTTCGGCTTTATCTGGTCGATTTTCCAAGTTTATTGGGATGTTTAATAAATATCCGGGATTGGAAAAGAGAGCGGGTTCACCGAAAGCTTCCTCGCCGAAAAGGAAGAAGACGGCTAAGAAGGCCCCTCCATTGTTGGTAATTCCTTCCTCGCCGAATTTAATGGACGTTAATTCTCCAGTTACAGTTTCAAGTCCAATGAAATCTTCTGCCCCTCCTACTTTTGCTGAAGTCATTTCTGTAGTTACTATAGCTTCCACGGACAGCGATAAGTCGTCTCCTCCGGGTGGTAATCCCGCCCCAGTGCCAGGACCGGGACCAAGAACGTTGACTGTCGTACCGGCAAGGAAGACAGTTTTTGTGTCTAGACTTTCCCCCGACACGACCGAAGAGGATATACGACTTTACATATCGTCTAAATTAGTCGGGAATAATTCTAACGATTCCATACAGTGCTTCAAGCTGAAGTCACAATTTTCGGAACGTAGGTCGTCTTTCAAAATTATTGCACCGGATGATCTATTTGTCAAACTGGTGGATTCGGAATTTTGGCCTCACAGAACATTCGTAAGGGAATTTGAGTATCGGGATAATGGTAGGCGTGATAATTTTGCTAGATTACCGTCTGGAGATAAGCCAGCTCCAAAAAACTAATTGGGAGTTTGAATTTGGCGTATCAGAATGTTCGCGGTTTGAATACTAAATTGTCCAGATTATTTGTTGATAGCTTTGGTTTTGAGTTTGATGTCATTGCATTTTCTGAGACATGGCTTAAACCTAATGTTTTTAATTCTGAGTTGTTCTGCGATAAGTACGTAGTTTATAGAAAAGATCGTGTTGGTAAAATTGGAGGTGGTGTTTTAATCTCAATTGAGAATTCTTTATCTTCTGAGTTGGTTACAGTTGATGACATTGGCGATCTTGAGTTTCTTGTGGTGTCCATTAATTTAGGCGATTTGAAATTGTTTGTCACGTGTTCCTATATTCCGCCATCATCATGCTTTGAGGTATATCAAGTGCATATTGACGCTATTGCAAAAGTTATTGCGTTAGCCAGTAGAAAGGACCGTATTTTAGTATTGGGTGACTTTAACTTGCCGTCTGTGACATGGGTGTCTTTACCCGATACTAATTCTCTGACTCCATTGACACCATATGATTGGTCATCTGATTTTGTTACGCATATTTCCGAACTTGGGTTGATTCAATTGAACGACATTCCCAATTCTATGAATCGAGTCCTTGATCTAGTTTTAGTGGATGATTCTAACAACTTTGATATTTCTCGAATTGATCCGTTAATTTCTCCTGAGGATAGTTACCATCCAACGCTGGGAATTAATTATACATATGATACCATGCAGGTTGGTTGCAATTACTCTTCGTCCTATGTTGGCCTATGCTTTTCGCGTGCGAACTTTATACTTTTGAATAATCTTATCTTTGATACCGACTGGCATAGTATATGTCAGTGTGATAATTCTTTTGAATTTGAAATCGCCCTGGATGATTTCTATAATATTATTAATGGCTATATTTCTAAGTCTGTACCCAAGAGGCCAATAAGGGGTAATACTGGTCCCCCATGGTCCTCAAGGGCTCTAAATAGTCTCAAGAATGTAAGGAATAGATGTTCGAACAAGTATAAAAAATCTGGACTGCTAGCAGACTATGCTAGGTATATTGTTGCTAGGAGTAGATACAACTCTAAATCTCGTGAGAGTTACAGATTATATTTGGATAGGTTGAAGGCTAATTTTAAACGGAACCCCAAATCATTCTTTAGATTTGTTAACTTGAAGCGTAATTCGTCTTCCACACCTTGTAGGATCAAAATGAACGGTATTGAATATTCAGATGAAGAGTCTATTGCTAATTGTTTCGCCGATTTTTTCGCATCTATTTATTCCACCCGAGCCTATGATGTTTCCAAATCATACCCGTACACTGTCCGCTCTACCATTCCGTTTGATGCACCTGTCGTAAATTCTTCGTGGTTGCTAGATAACTTAATCAGCTTGAAAGCCTCGAATAAAGCTGGTCCTGATGGTATCCCGGACTCTATGTTGAAATACTGCTCGAATTCTCTCAGCTTACCGTTGACTCTCTTATTTAACGCTTCGTTGAAGTTCGGCCATTTTCCTGCAAAGTGGAAGAGCTCTTATATAATCCCTCTCCACAAATCTGGTAGTTTAGTAAATGTTGCAAATTATAGGGGAATTGCAAAATTGAGTGCCATTCCTAAACTTTTTGAGAAGTTAGTCACAGAGGTAATTTCTCATCAGGTTTCCTCTATTTTAGATCCATGTCAACATGGCTTTCGGAAGGGTCGTTCCACCGTGACTAATTTGCTTCAGTTTTCCTCTTCTATTATTGACGGCTTTATTAATGGAGATCAAACTGATGTGATTTTTACCGATTTTAGTAAGGCTTTTGATAAAGTTGACCACAATTTGTTATTATATAAATTAGGGGCAATGGGTTTTAATTGTAACATGCTGAATTGGATTAGTTCTTATTTAATGAACAGAGAACAGATGGTATCATTTGGTCGATCATTCTCAAGATCTATTTTTGTGTCATCTGGGGTGCCTCAGGGCAGTCATCTTGGGCCGGTTCTATTTTTGTTATTCATTAACGACTTACCCGCCTCCATAATGCACTCTAAATTGTTAATGTACGCTGATGACGTGAAGATCTATTTTTCTTACAAGGATCCTTGTCAATATGCTTTACTTCAGAGGGATTTGTCTACTTTCCAGACGTGGTGCGAGACCAATTTGATGGAGCTTAATTTTACGAAATGTAAGCATATGCTGTTCTCTAGGTCATCATTATTTTCGGCAAAATACATTTTAGGTGGCAATGTTCTTGAATCGGTGGATTCATTTGTTGATCTTGGTGTTCTCTTGGACAGAAAATTGAATTTCAACTCCCACATAATTACGATGGTGAACAAGGCTTATGGCGTTCTGAACTTTATTAAACGTTGGGCAAAGGAATTTTCAGATCCCTACGTTACGAAAATTCTTTTTACTTCACTAGTCCGCCCTATTCTCGAATATGGATCAGTTGTTTGGGACCCCCAGTACAATTTGTATGTTAATATGATTGAATCGGTCCAGAAACAGTTTCTCATTTTTTGTCTGAGAAATCTTCAATGGAACCCGAACCATAATCTTCCTTCGTATAGCAGTAGACTAGCATTGATCAGATTGCCGACTCTTAGTAGTAGACGTTCCATGATAAACTCTATTACAGTTTTGAAGATAATTGATGGATGTATATGTTCTGAATTTCTGTTATCTAAGATTTTCATAAATGTCCCATTGAGACCCACGAGGTACTATAAACTCGTAAACATCGAGTTTCAGCGTTCGAATTATGCGTCCTTTGATCCAGTTAGGAGAATGTGTCGTGACTTTAATGAGCTATATCAGTTTATTGATTTCACAGGTAGTTGGGAAACGACAAAGTCTAGCATAATTTGTCATTTGAACCGATTGCATTAGTGCTGTATATTCGTTAACGTACATATGTAAATTTAATTTACTTTATCCTTACTATCTGGTCTGATTTATGATTTGGTTTTCGTTTTGCTCGTAATTATTATATATTGAAGTATCTTATGTTAATATCTCGTGATGTGCTTTTATACTTATTTATGTTAGTGTAATACCAACTGGTGAAGAATTTCTGTAGTTGGTTGTAACGTGTGAACTTATAATCCTTGCTCTCCCGTTATAGACCGGTCTATAATGTGTACGCTGTCCTCACGTTATGGGGACGTGGCCCTCTCGGTCGGTAGGGGCGGGTAAGAGTGGCGGCGATGGGTTCGCTCGATTAAAAAAAAAAAAAAAAAAAAAAAAAAAAAAAAAAAAAAAAAAAAAGACGTAACACCCCATTACTCTACTCGATTTTCAATTTAATAATGTTGAAATATAACTTTAATTTGACTTCGAAATTTACTTAAATGAATATCAGAAAACCATCACGTTTAACAAAATTTTTGCCTAAAATTTATATAATTGTTCTCGATTTGTATAAGTGTATAAAGGATATGAGTCTAATATAGCAACTAGATTTCCTGAAATTAGGTAATCTTTTACTTAAAATGAAATATATATGTAAGTACTTACTTTAAGGAGACAAGACAAGATTTATGTAGATGTTTTGTTTTGTCCATCGCCATCTGAAATGAAAAATAATGTAACTACCGTTTAAATGTTTTTAGAAAACAAGAAAAAAATTGTAATGGAATGGTTAAGAGCACAGTTTGGGGGCAAATGTTTGACTTTTAGTTGCGGAAAGTATTAAAAACATGGCTGACTCGACGGAGTTATTTGCAATTTTATAAGGATATTGCCCGATCAGCCGTATTTTCGAAGAATATACACACACGCTGGTGAGGTATTTGTTTCTCAACAATCACACCTGTATTTGCTGAACCCCAACTGCAACAGTTTGGACGACAATGTCATCTGGTTGACTTTGAGCTTCTTCGCTGAAGGTGGGTCTTTTACTTTTTTAAATTATTTCTCAATAATGAAAAATCGTTGTTCAGAGCTCTTCTTTTAATAACCCTGAATTGTCGGCTGTCAGGAAACTAAAATCCTGCGTGAGCTTCCGAGCACTCTAATAGAGTCTGTCTTAAGGATAGAAATGCTGATCGCACTGACTGTTCTCGAGGTGGAGGAGTTCAACCTGCTGTCAAAAGTCAATATAAATGTTCTCTCTCGGCTGATGATGATGGTGGATCACTAGGCCAACTAGTAATGTAAATATACGGTTCTAATACAGTGTTATTTTTATGTGTATCATACGCGTGCGGATCAATAAGTCCGTGACTTTCCGAACTACCCTCGTAGTTATATGAAATACAACACTACTCCCATCAGCTAACACCTTTTAATAGACTACTGTAAAATTTTGAGCAAGTTCCATCATTTACTTTGCGTTTAACGGCTGTTCAAAACATACAACTTCGTGTATTTTTTTAAAAATGCTAAAAGTAAATTTTCCACTGCACATTAAACATTATTTTTTGGGAATAAAAAACAGCAATCAAACGAAGGAAAAGCTTGGTAAATACTATGGGGACTCTGCACCATCGATTTCAGTGGTAAAAAAGTGGTTTACTGACTTTCGTTGTGGTCGCACACAAATGACGCTGAACGTTCTGGACGGCCAATTGAGGTCAATACACCCGTAAATGTCGAAAAAATTCACGATATGGTCTTGGCCGATCGAAGATTAAAAGTGCGTCAGATTGTTGATACCATAGGCATTTCATATGGCAGTGTGGTTTCGATTTTAAATGGTCAGTTGGGATTAAGAAAGCTGTCTGCAAGATGGGTGCCGCGTTTGCTCTCAATTGACCATAAACGTAATCGTGTGACAACTTCAAAGGATCCATATTCTCCAGATTTAGCCACCAGTGACTATTTCCTATTTCCAAACTTAAAGAAATGCCTCGGTGGAAAGAGATTTAGATCCAGCGATGAAATTATTAATTGAATTTTATGGACCTCGAAAAATCCTATTTTTTTCGAAAGGAAACGAAAATTGGACGAAGTGTTGTGAGCTAAAAGGAGATTATGTTGAAAAATACATTTTTTTGTGTTTCATTCAAAATGTCTCGGACTTATTGATCCGCCTCATATAAATCGACGGGTAGTCAAGATTTACTTTATCCTAAATATATTCCCAATTTTACATTTCAACATATCTCACTGTGAAAAATATATGGTCCTATAATAGAGAACGGCAAATATCGATTACGAATGAACCACGATCAGTACAAACTGTTTCCCGACATTGACGTAGTTATACCAATCAAAAGATCGCGTGTACGCTCACGAGGCGATGTCAGTAGAATGGCTCAGAATGAACCAGTGGGAAAGGTATTCGAATACGTATTCGATGGACACAGAAAAATAGGACCACCACGACATCGCTGAAAAGACCAGGTGGCAGATTGTCTTCGAGAGCTAGGTATTACCAAATGGAAGAGAAGAGATCGAGCCGATTGGAGAAATATGTTACTCTCATATGGAAGGACCCTTGACCGTCTGAATTGTTTGAGGTCACGTAAGTGTGTAAGTATATAGAATTTGCTACAAATAATACATTTTGGCAATCACATTTATGAAATCGCCAAAATTGATGACAACAATCAGTAGAATACATATATATATTTTTGGCTCCCCACAGCCGAGGGCCCCGTGCGCACCCCTTTTTAAATCTGCCTCAGTCAACACTTTGAAAAAATCTTTGTAACAAGATGGTAAATTCTAAAATTTATATAACCGACGAAAATTCATCAATCGCTTGTTAACCTGATTTGAAAAATGTTGCCGTGTTTCGAATGCCTTTGTCCCTATAATGGCACTTTTGTTATTAGTTTCCTAAGACAGGTACAAATTTTTTGTTAAAACGGACGTTGCTTGAAGATTTTGAAAATGTTATATAGTGTGTGTATTATATCATACAAGTATTATTTGGAGTCATATGTTGTTGCTATTAATTGCAACTATTTTCTGAACAATGCTTTTTTTAATATTTGTATACACCAAGACTTGAGAGAAACAATAATTGAAGTATAGAAGCCAGGCAAGTGAGTTACACATACCCTAAACGTAAATGAAGTGTAAATGGATAATGACACATTTAAAGAGGGCTGTTGTGAAGATCTTGAAACAAATGCAGTATTTTATCAGCATTATGACCTTCTTTTTAGACATTCTAAATCTCCGTCCCATGGCTCTATTAATTTCAAATGTTACCTAAGGGAATATTTAATTAGATTTATCAAATTACCAGAGTCTGCTAGATATCATGCAGACGACTCACAGCAGACAGACATAATGTGCGTTCAATGCTCTCATGTATCAAATTTCATTAGGATAGCAAGCAAACAGAACGTCATTCTATTGTTCATTAACTTTAACTTCCCCTTGGTTTGAATAAACATAATATCAAAAAGGTAGCTCCATCCATGTACACCTCCTTTCATCAAATGATATGCTATATACCTTTCTTAGCTTAAGGGTACTAGTATATGGACAAAACAGAAACAGTAAATATAACGTTATTAACTTTAAGGACGTTAACATTTAAATTATTATCCTTGAATAGGTGTTTTGTAGTTTTCTTTGTCTTTCGTCTGTGACGAAAATTCAATTTACTTTCATAGACGTGGGTATATTTCATTCAAGAGCTTAGCCATTGGATGTGGGCAATACAATTTTAAAGGTTTGTCCTCGTTGTTTGTCTATTTACATATCCATACCTTTTCACTCAATATGAAAAGATGAAAAATTGTTTTTCTGTAATTTGTTTTGGAATATCCTTCTTGTTGTTAACCTTTGTTGCCGTCATTGTTTTACACCAGCCTAATGTCACATCTGCCGCTGCGTGTTGTGTAAAGGATATCCTTTTTCCGTCCCTAGTATCGAAATGGGTACAATAATAAAAGTTTTTGAGAATGTTTACAGTTAAGACTTTTTAATACATCCTCTTGTCAACAGCTATGTGCAGAAAAATAACACAGATTTAAATGCATAAGATAAACGGTTTTCAGTAGTTAACTTCTAAACACTTTACATCTGCGAAACCTCTTAAGAAGATGCTTCATTCTTCATATCAGTGCCCTCAATTTTATAAACGGAACCAGCGGCAGTCTTAAATGAGCCTCCATCAAAATTTTTTCTCTTTTGAAGTTTAATTATAGGGACCATAGAGGAATTTAGGATAGAGTAGTTTATTTTCTCCATATATTTAACGTCATAGGTATGGAAAGCACTGTTCAATAACACCAGATAGAGCCAATAGTACACAACGTCCAACAAAGGAACAACAACCCCATTTCGTGCTTTTGTGGCCAAATAGTTGTGTTAAATACAACACAAATGTATACCAACGATAAATGTGTACAAAATAGTGCAAAATACATTTAAATTTCACAGTTCTATGCGAAAACAAATTTAACAAGTTAAGTCAACAGTTCTTGTAACTCCACCTGGTGTAAATTAATTTTCGTCGAATTTCTCTCATTTGCACAATTTTTGTTTGTATCCCTTTCAAAAAAATACGATTTTTCAATATCCATAAAATATACATTTGTTTGATCAATAATTTCAACATTGGAGCTAAATCTCTTTCCACCAAGCCATTTCTTTAGGTTTGGAAATAGGAAATAGTCACTGGGTGCTAAATCCGGAGAATATGGCGGATGAGGTACAAATTCGTAGCCCAATTCATGGAATTTTGCCATTGAGGCTACACACGTGTGCATCCGTGCATTATCTTGATGAAAATAACTTCTTTCTTGGCCATATGCGGTCGTTTTTTTTAACTCCTCGTTAATTTGGTCCAATAAGTTGGCGTAATATTCGCCGTTTATTGTTTTTCCCTTTTGAAGGGAATCAATGTGGATTATCCCGCGTGCATCCCAAAAAACTGTTACCTTAATGGCCGACAAACTTACCTTGACCTTCTCCGGAGCCGGTTCACCCGGAGTAGCCCATTGTTTAGACTGCTGCTTGGCCTTTGGAGTGTTGTAATGGATCCATGTTTTATCCACAGTTACAAAACGCCGCCAAAAGTTCTCAAGTGAGAGCAAACGCGGCACCCATCTTTCAGACAGATTTCTTAAACCCAACTGATCATTTAAAATCGAAACCACACTGCCATATGAAATGCCTATGGCATCAACAGTCTCACGAACTTTTAATCTTCGATCGGCTAACACCATATCGTGGATTTTTTCGACATTTTCGGGTTTATTGACCTCAATTGGCTGTCCAGAACGTTCAACGTCATTTGTACTTGTGCGACCACAACGAAAGTCAGTAAACCATTTTTTACCACTGAAATCGATGGTACAGAGTCCCCATAGTATTTATCAAGCTTTTCCTTGGTTTGATTGCTGGTTTTTTTTCGCAAAAAATAATGTTTAATGACTTTTTCATTTTACCAATTTAAAACATGCACGAGGTTGTATGTTTTGAACAGCTTTTAAACGCAAAATAAATGACGGAACTTGCTCAAAATTTGACAATAGTCTATTAGCGGACGGTACTTGTACTTGCATAGAGAAGTTCGAAAAGTCACGGACTTATTTATCCGCCCTCTAGCCAGGCGTTAAACCCGATTTTTCAGATGCAGATATAGTATGCAAATCTAAGAACACTTTGTGAAGTGCATGTAATCATTAAAATGTACCAGAGATCTAGCAACATGTGGCGCCGAAAGATTAACTTGGTGTAACTTGCGAAAAACTACATATTCCTCAGCCAACGAAGTATTCAGATTTACCTTAAGAACTGTTATTTAGTAAAGAATTTATTTAGCTCGATCTGTGGTTTATTTTACCTCTGCTATTTTGTTTGCTAGTTGCTGTAAAAATACCGATAATTTCTTGCTCCACATCATGGGTTAAATATAACGTATCCTATATTGTTCAAACAATCGGCCACATATATTCTTATGCAAACATCCTAACATGTCTGGGCTCTTCAAGTTTTATCATTGAAAAAATGAAATATTGTTTTGTCAGGAATTTTTTGTCTCATGGGTATTTGTCATTTCACTACATAACTTAAAACTTCAACTCCTTGAGAGCTATGTGTGTAATATGTTTATATGTCATGTATTGGTCCTTCATATGGTGTACAATGGGGGATGTTTTGAAAAAAATATTAATACTGCCGAATCATATATAAAGGGTGACTTAGAGTTTCTCTAACACTTTCTTATGATTTGGAACATGTAACACAGTCAAACTAACTCAGTTAGCATTGTCATTTCATCGTCATGGAAAGACTTATAGATGAACAAAACTCTCATTTGTGGTTGATTGTAGAAATTTACTTTTGGGTGAGGGTGTTCGGCCGGCGGAATCATCTGTAAAAATTCCTTTAAATATGACGATGAGCACAACGTTACCGGCAATGACATCCGCAAAAGTTCTCTGCTGTGTAGAAATGTTTGCCCCAAACATTCGAGCTGATTCTGGTTCACAGTTGTCGTTAAATACACGCCAGGACCACGAGAAACAATGAACCTAGTGAAAGGTAAGTTTGATGAGCAATTTATTTTACATTCAGGACTAGTGAGTACGCCATGTAGACCGTGTGACTGATTATTCTAGACCAATTTTTGTGGGGTTTCGTAAAGACATTAGATTATGACAGTGACCGAACGTCAAATGCATTTGCTCATTTAGCGTCTTATAACCGGTCACTGTGCTCGAAAAAGAGATTCAAAATTTAACTTCTCGCGCAGATGACTTGGATAGTTGAACACTTAAACACTGAAAAATATGGGCCCCAGCAACACATTGCAGGAAACATGTACATGTTTGCAAGCATCGCTTTCATGAATTGAATATCTGCTGCTTTTTCGTTTCGTTGTCGTATGTATCGTTTTTGTTTTTAGCGGTTTTCAACAAACGACGACACATTTGGATCTCAAAAATATATTTTATGGCCTATTAATCATTGTATGTCAAACATGTTATATTGAATAGCAAACACAATGTGTTTGGGCATAAGTATTGTCTAGAAAAAACGTTATATTTGCATCCAAACAACAAAAAAGACAGATTTTTCAGCGTGTGGTCTATATAATAGTTTCTAACACGTTTGTAATTTTTTCCCGTGGTTTATTTGCCAAAAATTGTTCCCTCGTTAAGTTAGGTTAGGTGCTGGTATCTGCCCATGAATGGCCCACTTAACCTTCTTAGTTCATAGCGATACGACGGCCTTACAAGAATAGACGAACACCAGACGACATAAACACCCAATTTTGCCCAAGAAGGTATAGATCACGTCGATGTCAAAATTAGATATTTCATACTTGGCCCTTAATATTAGGATCCTCTAGTGAACACCATCATGGTAGCTAGTGCTGGGCACGTGTAGGTAATATATTCAGTAGATTCGTCCTTTATCTTGTCTTTACTGCTTTCCAGATATCGATTAGTCTCGACTAGGGATATCAATCGGGATTTCCCGAATCCCGAAAACCCGGGCTTTTTCGACATTCGCAAATCCCAAAAGCCCGAAATTTGCGCAGAAAAACCAAGGACTTGAGTTTTCGGGATTTAAATTAAAAATAACGGTCTGAAATTGACAACAAGGCATATGATCATTAATTTGTACTAAACGCAAAATTGTATAACATCGGCCTAGTACCATTAAATAAGGCTGCTTCGATTCGATCCAACTTATTGAAGGACGTTTATTCAGTTTGTCATTTGCCGAAGACAGTAGTTACACCCTAATTCAATTACACCCTAATTCAAAACTTAGGATAATTTACGCCATTCGTAGTCGTGTTCTAAATGAGTACGAGTGTTATGTCCGCTGAATGCCTTTAGAATTGCCACGTCAACGTATTTTAAAAAGTTGTTGGGGTACGTGGACAACTATTCACTTGTATTTCCACACATGTTTCTTGATGTCATTCAAGAGTTTGCATGGAAACGGTCAAACTAAATATCAATCCAAAACTTTCTCATTGTCATATCTAACATTCAGCGAGGTATTAAAATTGTATCAAAATTAGATGAGTTATTGCCAATATACAATTTTTCCAGCCTCAAACTGCATTGAAGAAGCTATCCACAGCGCTGCAACGAAATGGCCAGTTTATGTAAGAACTGGTAACTACACCGCTTATGTAAGAACTGGCAACTACACGCTTCGTCGCATAGATGAATCATTTTCGTTAATGCTTTTACGCTATTATAGTGAAAACTGTCGTATATCCGACAATTTGGTAGTCGCTGCAACGAAAAATTTCATACTTGATTTCATTGACAATTTTTCACTTCGTTGCTGCAACAATTTTATTTTATTTTAATTTAAACTACTGATATTTGGTTTATCTCTTGATTTTTATAGTTAAAATTTATTATTCATTTAGTTTGGAAGTTTGTTGACGAAACAATTCCATTATTGTAACGAAACTAATTTTTATGAAGGTATAAAGAGAGAAGCAGTCGAAAAAATGAGCGAGAGTAAAATATAGGCCAGCAAGAGAAAATGGTTAGCGTGAGTGGTGGGTCACGTCCACATCTTAAATCAGTTCCATTGCAGCAACCGAAAGTGGTAGACATATTTCTCAGCCGGAATAATTTAAATAAATTTGTTAAAATAGACTAATTAGTTATACTTAGTAATAAATATTTTATTGTGAAAACTAAATTGTGTGAATTTACGTGTTTGCTGTGATCGTTTGTGCAACTTGAGAACCTATAAATCAAATAGATAAAAAACAGAATGCAAGGAGCAACACGACAGCAATGAAAGTGAAGCATCTATAGCAGAAAAACTACACGAAATATGTAATTGAACATTTGAACACTTACGCAAGACGGTACAAATCGCAACAAAATGTTCATGTTTTGTGCTTTAACCATAATTAGGTCGCATCTGTTTCGTTGAGTTGGTATTTGGATTCAGAACAAAAAACGAAAGACATACATATATTTGAGGGGGCAGTCGAAGTCAATGACAACGAAGAAGTTAAAAAAACAAAGTGTTTCAAGTACGACGAATATGAAAATGACAACTCAACATACAATCAAATGAATCCAATCGAAATTTTAACAAATTTGGTTAAAATAAATAAAAGAGCAGTTGAAGATACTGCATACAGAGCGATCACAGACTTAATTGCGGGGACATATGGCGCTACAATTGAATGACAGAACCGCCACCACAACAACAATTGCATGATTTATGATAACAATGATGTGGTTCTATGTTAACATGGTAAGTACAGATATGGATATGTACATATTCATGGTAAGTACAGATATGGATATGTACATATTTTACTTGGAAATTTTAATAATAAATTCCTTATATTTGTTTTTAATTGCAGGACCTGAATACGATGGCCACAATAACACTCAACCCCTTGACTACCACAATATTTTCCAGACGAGTGTTTCAACATGGAATTGATACAACCTATTTAGTAAATTGTGACCATTTTCTCAACAAAAATTCAAATTTTTTTTTATCAAAACACCTGCAATGTAATAACACAATTGTCATGGAATAATTTCAAACACACTTATAAACATTCATTGCAGCAATGAAACAAAATCATTGTAGTAATGAAACAAATTCATTGCAACAATGACTCAAATTCGTTGGACCAATGAAGCAAATTCATAATAGCAATGAACAAATTCATTGCAGCAATGAAACAAATTCATTGCTGTAATGAAAGAAATTCATTGCAAGAACTATACTCATATATTGCAACAACGAAACAAATTCATTGCAGCAATGAAACAAATTCGTCGCAATAATGAAGCAAATTCATTGCAGCAACAACCATAGTTTCACCACAGCAAAGAACAATTTGCAGTTGACGAACACATTTTCATAGCGGGAATGAAACTGTACGTTAGCTCACTTTCGATGATAAAAGTTGCTGGGGTGATGACAATTTTCTATGTTTACCGTCCAGTGTAGTCAACACCTTTATTTAAAATTCGGTTAATATCTTTGAAAGATTTAATGATATACAACAGTTTTCTCAAACATCAAAATCATCTACAGAGGGTGGTCCAAATACAAGTATGATTTTAAAAATTAAATAAACCTTAGTAAACTTGGTATATTATGGCTTTATTAGAAATAACAAAGGAAATATTCCTTTACACTGTGGTAGTCGTCGAAATAGGCAAGTCGGGAGAGGCCGGATTTACCCTAATACAGGTACGGGGAATCGAACTGCAACATTAGTTTTTGAGCTACAATTACGGTTTCATACAAAATGTACGTTGGCTTGCCAGACGTACTTTTTTCAACAGTACGCGTACTTTTTTTGTTCGTCGTACCATTTTTTTTCCAAAAACTATCACAGTGTTATTAATGGAACACGATTTCTTTTAATGTTGATGAGTTAGCAATAACAGGAGATATATATATATATATCCTTTATTTATTTTCATAAAATATAACAATATAAAACAAAAAATTTTTTTTAAAAAAGAATTTTGTTGAAATTTAAGCTCTAATAGCCCTTAAACATGATCATATGAAATATCGTCTCAATCTGACAAGCTGTTTGTAAGTTCTTGCAATATTGTTAATTTTGTTTTAAGAAATCGCCCACTGTGTGGTGTTCCATGGGATCATCGTTGCCTTTCTAAGTTGTTGTTTGCTTTTGCTTATATAATGCTGCGTGGCATCGGTTACCTTTCGACAAAAACAAACACTTAAGAATCTTGAAAACGATTTTGCCTCTTAAACATCATTCATCACTTATAGGATCATCTGTCACCTCTGTGCTGTTAAGCTTATATCTAAACAGGATTTCGTTTTCTTATTGTTCTTTCTTCTATTGCTTATCTATATTGTAAGCTTTTACTAACAACCCTTCACAATTCTTTACGGTCCCCTCTTAATTTGTTTATATTATCAGAAAATTTGTGCTTCTTTGCCACAATTTTAAGGCGTTTGTGTAAATTTCTATTTCCGTCCTAGTTATAGTTTTGTATTAATTTCATCATTTTTCATTTCCTTTGATCTTTAGTTATTTTATGAAGGATTGGAGAGTTACATGAAACGGGATAAAATGTCTGGATTTTGGTTTCAAAGTAAATATTAGAAAAAGGATTTCCACTTGACGTGGAAACCTTGAATACTTTTCAAATAAACACTTAGTTTAGAAATACAATGAGGGAAATCAATGACTCAATATACCGGAGTTGCCAAATGAAGTAGGTGTAAGATTTAACTTTCATAATGTAACTATGATTTAGCAAATTATTGTTTTTGGAATTTAAGGGAAATACGAGCTACAGTTTAACGACCTCTTTATCCCTATAGGATTTCTATATTGATTGCAATATTACAATTCTGAAAGTATTTGTCAACTTATTATGTAAATAATTTTAGCATTTGTTTTATATTCTGTATATCTTTAGATAAATGCAGTTAAATTGACAACAACAATATACAATTTAACACTATAAATTTAATTTTGCTATGATTACAGCACTAATCTTATTTTTGAACAAAATATATGATATTCTTAGATACACGCACTTACTCTCACATGTTATCCAGCCATTGGTTGAAAACACGTAAAAATTCTTTAAAAGTTTGGACACACATGCGTACGTTCCCATCACGATATATAACAGTTGTTACAATGAACATTAATATGTTGTACATACATATTCGTGGCCGTCTGTGGGGAAACAGTTAGTATGTGAGCCTCATGTACATGAGACCCAGCATTCCATCCCTACTTTAACCACCTTAAATTTCTATTGAGTATTTAGCAATGAAAAAGCTTCTCCAAATGCTGTTCGGAATCGGTATAAAACTGTAGGTCCCAATCAGTGAGTATAAAACTAGAAAGCGCACAGCTCACTCGTTGGGAGATGATCTCCCTAATTCCTTCATGAGATGGAATGGGAAACCATTTATTTATATTGATGTGTTAACATCTATAGGCGCGGGCAGGGACTTAACTCACAAAGTGAATACTTCCAAACACAGTTTGTCCGACACAGTTTATCCGACTGCGATCATACAGATTGTTTGGCGTTAAACTCTTCTAAAACGGCTGGACCGATTTGTATGAAATTTTGTGTGCATATCGGGTAGGTCTCAGAATCGGCCAACATCTATTTTTCATACCCCTAAATGATAAGGGTGACCCATGCCTATATAAAACACAGATTTGTCCGACTGCGAAACACTGATTGTCAGATTGCGAAAAAAACACACACTGATGTAGAATAGTTGTCTTGTGTGGGTGCGGAGCACTCTCAGAGCAAAGAGTAATGATGTGGTAATACGTATATACAAATGAGATAACGAAAATTGTGTGAACTTGTGTAGCGTATATACTAACAATGTATGTATGTACATTAGGGTGGGTAAAATCCCATACAAACAAAAAATCACTTTTAGGTCACCACCTAAAAATGAAGTTCAGAGTGTTTAATGACTATTTGCAAAATATTGCGATTTTGGGTTCAGCAAATTGTGAGCTATTTTGCTTTAAAAACACCTCTAATTATCAAGTTTTTTGGGTGTAACTTTTCAGATGTTGCAGATATTTGGAAAATTTATTATGGGTACGTAGATCTTTAGGAGTTCTTGCATTGCACATATTATTTGTATTTGTACTTTTGAAGTTGATTGAGTTGTAGATATTTAAAAGCCTTTATTTAGTGGATTTTCGTGGAGTCCTAAGAAAAAATCAAAATAACTACGTCATTTTGACTCGTATATTAACACTGAAGGTGTCATTGAGAAGGTTATAAACTCAGCTTCGTAGCTCGGTATGATTCTTTGGAACATAACGTTAAATTATACAGCTTATTTTTATTTTTGTCGGTAGTATTTCAAAATTTTTCGAAAGTTATCACTTAAAACTACATTGATCGCAAAAAATGTTGCAAATTTTTACCCGGAGTAAAAAGCGCTATTTAATACCTTTGAAATGATATGTAAATTATGTATATCCGAAAGGAAATTGTAGTAATATTTGCATTTTTGGTCTATAAAACAGTTTAACATTGAATGTGAATGCATTAAATGTTTCAATAATATCGGAAAAATAAGAGAAATACAATGTGCCAAGATTAATTTATTATGTTTCTTTAAAAACCACAATATTTACAAAAAAATTTTACGAGACTCTAAATTTGCATATCTCTTTCGGCTTTGCGGCTCTTTACATTCTTTTAATTACAACCTTGCAAACAAAAGTATGTAAACAACATTTGACACATCAAATATCTAACGCGAATCCAATCACCTAGTCACTCCGCCTTGGTTGACTGTTTGTCATAATTTCCGTTGTATCTATGAAATTAAAAGAAAATGCATTTCGTTGCACGAAAATTAAATAAAACTAAATTACCTACAAAAAGTGATGTTATTCAACATTTATTGTTTCTCCGAGGTAAAAATCGACCAATTTCTTTGTCCAAAGTTTAATAAAGATGATTGGAACACCCTTTTTTTAATATCCACCTGTAAATGTGATGTAAATTTAAATAAGTCCTGCAAATGCCCAGAAAATCTAAAAATGTCATTGCATGCCTGGAAGCTCTACAAAGATCATGCTGCGCAGAAGATATTTTCACTGAGTTTGAGGTCGAACAAACGTGCAATCTCAATCAATTCTTCATCGAAAGATGACGATATGGATAAAGGGAATAGTGATGTAATGGTACCCGATTCCCCAACACCTTTCGATGACATAAGCGAAAATGCTGACACCCCATTACCATCTCTAAACAATAAAATTAACCATATTGAACTTGGCAATTCTGTAATTACTCTTCCAACATTCAGCCTTGCATTAGATCGTGCTGGTATCTCAAATCGTTTTGGAGCGTTGTTGGCAACAACTTTGCTGAAAGATCTAAATTAAACATAATCAACTAAACTACCAAACCATTGTATTTTCCTTATTTTTCCGATTTTATTGAAACATTTAATGCATACACATACAATATTAAACTGTTTTATAGACCTGAAAGCTTCAAAGTTGTTTTACAAAAATGCAAATATTACGACCATTTCTTTTCGGATGTACATAATTTACATAGCATTTCAAAGGTATTAAATAGCGCTTTTTACTGCGGGTAAAAATTTGCAACATTTTTTGCGATCAATGTAGTTTTAAATGATAACTTTCGAAAAATTTTGAAATACTACCGACAAAAATAAAAATAAGCTGTATAATTTAACGTTATGTTCCAAAGAATCATACCGAGCTACGAAGCCGAGTTTATAACCTTCACAATGACATCTTCAGTGTTTATATACGAGTACAAATGACGGCGTTATTTTGATTTTTTCTTAGGACTCCACGAAAATCCACTAAAAAACGGCATTTTAACTTCTACAACTCAATCAACTTCAAAAATACAAGTACAAGCAATATGTGCAATGCAAGAACTCCTAAAGATCTACGTACCCATAATAAATTTTCCACATATCTGCAACATCTGAAAAGTTACACCCAAAAAACCTGATAATTTGAGGTGTTTTTAAAGCAAAATAAAGCAATTTGCTAAACCCAGAATCGCAATACTTTGCAAATAGTCATTAAACACTCTGAACTTAATTTTTAGGTGGTGACAGCAGCAATTATTTTTTTACCCAGCCTAATGTATGTACATGTGTCTGTGGCTTTGCATTCTCTTTGTTTTTTGTGGGAATATAACAAAGAGTATTAAGCAAGAAAATAAAGACACTTGTCTTTATATATTTTTAACAGCCTGTTTCTAAATCTCGAACGAAAGTTTTCGTTCGTGTTCTATTCGAAAGAAAGTTGGTTTGGATTTCACAATCGTGTCGTTTCAAGTCGAATGAAAACATGTCACTTTGAATGTGCTGTCACTTAGGAACAAATATGAAGTCAGAAGAACGAAAATTTCGACTTAGATAAACCAGATTTGAGTCGAATGTGAGTGACTGATTTTCGTTCGCTTAGCTATTTGTTCGAGATAGAGAAACAGGCTGTAAGTGTTATTAAGTATTAATATTATTTAAATGAAACGTCAACATATGATTAAACGCTGTTCTTTTATTTTCCAATGTAACATTTACTAATGTTTTCATAGAAATCGAACAGGTACCGTGTAAAAAAAGGGTGTTAACACATCGCATACATATGGTAGCATTCGTATTGTTTACACTCCGAACAAATCAATTACACTCCGCACAAAGAAATTCCCATTACATCCCATGAAGGGATTGGGGAGAGCTGCGTTTTACAGTTTGACACTCACGGATTGTGACCTATAATTTTACATCCATTGCGTCCGAGTTCTATTAAGAATACACATTGAACGAAAGGACGTGGCAAATGTGTCCATATTCGATAGCAGAGTGACAGCCAATTGTTCGCTCAATATTTATATTGGAGGTACAAACATTTGCATTGCGATGTTGTTGCCTAGTACAGAATTTCATTAAAATCGGTTGTGGTTTAACAGAATTATCGTGTCCATCAACCGGTTATGCGCCCAACTTTTGTATGGGACGTACCAGAATGGGCGTGGCAAAACAACTCATTTTCCACAGAACAGTGTCACTTGAATAAATATTGTCTAGTACCCAATTTCAAAAAGACTGGTTCGGTTTTGCGGGAATTCTCTTGCCGGACAACCAGCCGGCTGACCCTCGTTTGTATGGGTGGTACCACAATGGGCTTGCCAAAATCAGCCTTGTCTATATCCTACAAGGACATAATGAATCCCCGAATGCGATCATTTGTTGCTGTCCCATAAGAAATAAAGAAATAAATTCAATCACTTTGTCAATGAACCCACGAACATTAATTTTCGGCACTAAAGATCGATGGTAACTCCTGTCAAAAGATTTACTAAATTGAATGTAAACAACATCGGCTTGACTTCCATAATGTGTGTACAAAATCGCAGTAGGTTTAGCGCAATAATCAGACCCTCGCAAAAATAAGAATATCAGAAGCGTCGTGTGGCATAAAGTCAGTAACTAATTTCAAAACTGTTTCGGAATGATAGACCTCAGGACCGTAAAGTCCGGCCATTCCAGAACTGTTTGTAAAATTGGTTACTAATATTCCTAAGAATGATATCGAGTTTCTATAACGAGAATGCACGATATTGAGTTTCTATAACAAGATTTTAGGAGTCGCTGAACACAAAATTAAATATATAAAATTGCGTATCCATAAAGTATTTTTTAATATCCATTAACTCATTGGATTCAAATCAGTCACTCAGAATGGACTGCATGTCCTGGTTGTGAATATGAAATCAAAACTTCTAATTGCTGGATATATTTTATTTACAATAATAATAATGACTCCGGAGGTTCCCGATTGGTGATCGCGATTTATAAGTCCGAAAAAAACTTGAAGTTTTTGCAATTAATTTTTTTAATGTAGCTCAAGAGTAATCGAGGGCATTATAGCTACACCCGCTGGGGTACTTACCAAACAAATCTTTAGATTGGGAATAATTGGGCTGTTAATCATAAGTTAATATCTAACTAAACGTCCATTAATCTAAGTGTATTACACTATCCAAAAGCTAGCTGTTAAAGTTGTACGCATTCGTGCAAATGAAGTTCCTTATCGCACGTTGCGGGATGGGAACTAAATGAAAACAAATTAAACAACATTTGTTTTAACACTATTATGCTACAATCCAATATTATCAACTACAATGTTTACCTTTGTTTTGGTGTGTGCCTAGACTAACTAACGGCTTGAATCATAGAGGAGGAATTTAACGAGATGTCTAACATATGTTGGGAAATGTCATGTTCAATTGAAAGTTTTCTAGGTGGAGCCTGTAACCAATATTTAGTATATATTATATTTTTGAACCCAACAAAAAGTAAATTTAGAAAAGCCAAAGTGAAGTGCCTTTGAGTGCGTTTTCTTAAAAAAAGTAAATTTTCTCAAAAAAAATACCTATTTATATTCTTAAACAAACAAAGTATATTAAAGAAGTACCTTTGCTTAAAAAAAGTAAATTGTCTTATAAAAAGTACCTTTTCTTAAAAAAGTAAATTTTCTTACAACAAATTGCGTTTTCTTAAAAAACAACCTTTTCTTTTAAGAGTACCTCTGTTGTGACACAAAATAACTTTTTTCTTAAATAAAGTATTTTTTTTTGATATAAGTACCTTCTTGAAAAGTTATTTTTCTTACAACAAATTGCGTTTTCTTAAAAAACAACATTTTCTTTAAAGAGTACCTCTTTTGTGACAGAAAATAACTTTTCTTGAGATAAGTACCTACTCTTAAAAATATACATATTCTGGAAAAATGGACCAATTCTAAAAACACTCCCATTTCGGAGAAAACAACGTTATCTTTAAAAAAAATAACTTCTCTTAAAAAAATACCTTTTCTTACAAAAATTCTTTTACTTACCTTACCTTTCCTTAAACATAAAATTATACCTTTTTTTCTTTTCTTGAGATAAGTAGCCTTTCTGAAAATAGGTAAATTTTCTTAAAAAAATAACCTTTTCCTAAAAGGATTACCACTTTTTTAAAAAGTACCTGTTCTCTAAAAAGTACTTCTTTGCAAAAAAATTCATTCTCCTACTATGGCTTTTTCTTACAGAAAGTACTTCTTCTTAAAAAAATATTCGTTTTTAATAAAACAAGTACCTCTCTTAAGAAAATTACTTTTTCGGGAAAATACTTTATAATAGATATTCTTACAAAAAGAACCTAAAAATATACTTTCTTTTAAAAATCATGAACATCCTTAAAAAAAATTTTACAAAAAAAAAGTTTATAATTTTACAAAACGTACCTTTTCTTAAATATCCATTTAAATTATCGTATTTTTCAACGGGCGCCTTAGGAGTGTTGGAACTAAATAGTACGAAATATATACCGGGACTCCCCTGACACATTATGTGTCACGTATTTTTAATTCAAATATAGTAAGTGTTTTGGTAACGGGTTTTTCAATAAGAGCGCTACAAAAGTTTTTTTTAAATAAAACAAAACCGGTTTTAGATACCAATGCAATTCTTTATTCCTGTGAAAGTACGTTCGATGCCATTATGTATGGAACTCGATTTCTTTTGCATGGCCACCACGGGCACGCTTATAGAAGTCCAGACGCTGAACCCAATTTTCGACAGTTTTCAGGCATAAATCGGCCGATACTGCTGCAATTTCACGTTCGATATTCAATCGTCGCTGGCTTGTTGGCATAGACCATAGACTTGACGTATCCCCACAGGAAATAATCTAACGGCGTCAAATCGTACGACCGAGGCGGCCAATCGACTGGGCCATTTCGTGAGATAACACGTTCGCCAAACTTGGTTTCCAATAAATTGATTGTGGCATTCGCTGTGTGGCTTGTGGCGCCGTCCTGTTGGAACCACATGTCCTCCAAGTCCATATTATTCAATTGGGGCCAAAAATATTCGGTTATCATTGAACGGTAGCGATTCGCATTCACAGTAATGTGCCGGTCTTGATCATCACGGAAGAAGTACGGCCCAATGACGCCGCCGGCCCATAAACCGTACCAAACCGTAATTTTTTCGGGATGCAATGATGACTCGTGGGTTACGTGTGGATTGCTGTCTGACCAATAACGCATATTTTGCTTATTGACGAAGCCATTCTGCCAGAAATGAGCCCCGTCGCTGATGATGATTTTCCGATGAAAATCCGAATCATTTTCAAGCTGTTGCTCAGCCTAATTCACGAACATACGACGCTTATGGTGGTCAAGCGGCTTCAGTTCTTGCGTCAATTTGATCTTGTAAGGATGTAGGCCAAGATCTTTTCGCAAAATTCGCCACAACGACGTCACAGAGATGCCCAATACATTTGGGATTTCTTTAACTGAAGCCTCAGCGGCAGCAATATTCTCGACACTACGGGCACTTCTTTGTCTCACTGGCACGGGAACATTTTTTACTGTGCCTGTGTGTTCAAATTTTTCCACTAGACGCTCAATTATTGATCTGGTAGGACGATTATGACGACCATAAATTGGGCGTAGCGCTCTTAAAGTTGAGGTAGTAAATTTTAATAATTTCGACTCGTTGTTGGCGCGGATATAATTCCATGATGAAATGGCACACCTTACTGAAGAGAAATGTCAAAAGAGCGGGAAAAAATATGGCGTCGTTTGCTGTCCCTATCGATTTACTTTTGTAGCGTCTCTGTTGAAAACCCCTTTATATGTTTAATATATACAACAACAGTGCCGCCTACCGCAGCTAAATACATAATATCGATATTAAAAATGCTCATGTTTTCAATAGCCATGTGTAAAAAACAAAACACACATTTTTTAATTAAAATCGATATTGCATAAAAAACAACAAACCCAAATGTGGCATAAAATTAATATCAACATTTGTGCATTTATCACAATATAAATTATGCAAATAAACTGTGTGAAATTGGAGCAGCGCAACAAGTGTGGAAGTGCATACAATTTGCCTGTGCCTGATGACAACTTAATTAATTCACCAGAATGGCTTTCCAATATTGAGTATATTGGTAACACCATTGGCAAAATATAACATGCAGACGAATCTTTTTAATATCCTAAACAGATTTAAGAGCTAAATATATATAAATATTTATAGAAATTAAATGATATTAGGTCATAACAAATAATACAGGATACAGGGCCTAGAAATTTTTAAGTTTACGTTTATTGTTTCTATGAAATTAAGCCTTTAATAAAATCGGTTCCTAAGGAGCATCACCAAATGAAACAACACCAATACAAACATATAAAACCCAAATAGTTGTATACCCTAAGCCACTGGTTCCCAACAGGTGGTCCGCGGACCCCTGGGAGTCCGCAAGCCATTCCAGAGGGGTCCGCAAGATAACATTAGGTTAGACATTACAAAAAACCAACCCGTAAAAACACTATTGTCGTGCAAAGAGATTGGCAGTGAGCATGAGCTGCTTCTTATTCATACCGAAGTAAGAGGTCTCTCTCGAGGAAGGTTTTTTTGGAACTTAGAGATGAGGTTCGTGTCTTCCTTCTCGACTCCAAGTACGCAGACTTTCTCACTGACTTTTCTTGGCTTTGCTCAACTGCCTACTTAGCTGATGTGTTGGAACACTTAAATGTGTTAAACTTAGGTTTGCAAGGGAACAATGTAGACATGTTCAAAGTTGAAGATAAGATTAGTGCTATGGTCAAAAAGGGTCAGATATGGGTGGCACGGATTTAAAAGGAGTCTTTTACTAAAACAAACAATTCCTGGAGTCTCCAGAGGAGATTTTGGCTGAACAGATAAAGAGTAACTTAGCCGAGCATCTACACAGTTTAGCCACCACTGTTAGGGAGTTTTTCTCCGAACCTGGCGAGAGTTGGATTCGAAAAGAAGAACAAGATCAAATTGTGGATCTGTCTAGTTGTGGTACAATGAAGAACATTTTTAATGGTGAGAAAATTGCAGACTTCTGGGCTACAGCACGCAAGGATTACAATGAGAAATATCCTTCCATTTGCACCTACCTATCAGTGTGAACAAGCATTTTCCTCTCCATGTGCTTCATGAAAAACAAGAACAGGAATCGGCTTGGCATGCGGTCGGATTTCAGAGTGAAAGTGTCAAGCTTGGAAGCAAACATTTCAGAAATATTGGACTCAAAGATCAGATTCAAGTCATCTCATTAAGAACTGAAAATGAAAACGAACTGTGTACTGATGGACGTACATACTTATATATAAAATCCAGATAAAAAAAACTTGTGCAATGATCGAGAATTGAATAATTACAATAAAGACAAAATCGAACAACAAATTGATTGCTGGAGTAGTTATCTAGAACATTTCTAGCTTTAGGTTTAGGAGTCAGTGGGGGTCCTTGTCATTATAGCAAATGTATGAGGGGGTCCTTGGACAAATATTGTTGGGAATCCCTGCCCTAAGCCATAGGGATGGCGGTGTGTATCATTTAATTTAACACTTAGAACGATTGGCAGGTTGGTCAACTCGATAACAGTCGTAGATTTCTACCGATCACAATTAAATTTGGCAGTGATTATTATATTCAAAACCATAGTTATGGATTTAAAATAGACTCTGCTTTTTTTGGTACTTCCACAAAAATGTTGGTGTGTATTCGGCAAATGTTTGTTTAACTAAAGAAAAGCGACGAATTCGACGAAGAACAGCCACGCCGGTTATAGTACCTCCCATACAGACGTTGCGTTCATAATAGACCAAAAATAAATCGCAAAATATTTATCGGTTCTTTATTAAATTTGGAATTACAATACTGTCCTAATGACACTCTGTTCACCTATAAGGTATACCCTGGTCTTGTCATCTCATCCGCCGTGCAGTTCTCCGGAATATCATTGTGGCCTGGCACACATATAAGGTGTATATTGTATTGCCAGTTTGTCACATCTGCTACAGTCTTGGACCAATGTTGATTTGGGGAATACTGACTCCAGGCGCTAGATAACCGCTTGAGTCTCAAATAATAGCTGTTGGACTATAATCCTTCAACACGTCACTTTCCTAACCGCTCAGTTCCTTAATTGTCAGAATGTCTGATTCTTAAACTCCGCAATGATAAGGAAGTCGACGGTAAAGGGTCAACCCTATTTCGTGAGAATAGCCGCATAGGCTGCCGGTGGTGCAATGGTTAGTGTGGGCAACTCTTGTAAATAAGAACATGGGTTCGATCCCTGCTCAGACCACCTTATATTTCTTTCGACGACGGTCACCTTGCTTAGTGATGGCGACACTATCGAGTACTCAGCCATAAAAAAGCTTCTCAAAAATACTTTTTCGGAACCAGTTTAAAACTGTTTGTCCGAATCAGTGAGTATAAAACACATCCCACTGATCATAAGAAGCTCTCCGCAATCCCTTCGTGGGATCTTATGGTACACCATTTTTTTAGACCCCATATAATTACTAAAATCTTGTTACTGACAACTTCCATATCCATCCCACTGTACCAGGCACTTATTTCTTTCAAAAATCCCTTTCCGGTATGCGAGAGTGACATTGCCATTGGTATAATGGTTCCGGTTTCGTGGAATTGAAAATTGCGGGAGTGCTGGGAACCCCTTCCATTACCCATACCAAACTTGCCGCACTGCGGGAAGTGCCTTTACTTGTTTGCATGGCTCCCTATATAGTCCACAGAAAGTCTATGTCACACAACATTCAGCACGTTAGTGGGAGCTTTGAGTAGAACATACATGGTGCACATCGTAATCATTCTCTGAATGCTGGTCAGTATTGCACAAAATAGGGCTCCCCGAGGTCTTTCCACTACACGATAACAGTACTTGATCTCACCACTGCTTTATATATTTTGTGAAAAATCCGTGTGGAAACAACCCAATTTCAGCGCATAACCCTCTTTCCAAGAGTATCGTAGCCGTGTTTACTTTCACGACTATGTTGGGTTTAAAATTAAGCTTGCTGAACAAAACACTTGTAAAGGGACGCCCGTACATAATAATATACACTCACCGCCATTCACACCCGCATACGTCCTTGGACTAACCGTCACCTAAGCATAAACAACATCCATCAGTCGCACCAACCACCGCGAACAATCACACTCACTGACAACACACAATTTCTGTCGACGTTGTGTACATATTAGCAGCCAACTAGTTTAATGACCACTCGAGAATGAGTGATTGGATGCAATTCTCATTTGCGTCACTACAGTGATGGTACTTAGTGTTAAGGTTGACTAGACTCTCATGTCGTCGCCTCCGAGCGAACAACCAGATAAGATTAATTACAGCATTTTGTTTGGGGCTCTAGTTGTTCAAAGGACAGGAGAAATTTTGGGATCCGTTCTTTAGTAAAGACGGTGTAACTATATTGCTACACAATGGCTTCGGCTCACTGTTCCTACACAGGATCTTCGGCTCACTATTCCTACACAAGGGCTTCGGCTCAATGTTCCTACACAGGGGCTTCGGCTCATTTTTCCTACACAGGGGCTTCGGCTCACTGTTCCTACACATGAGTTTCAGCTCACTATTCCTACACAGGGGCTTCGGGTCAATGTTCCTACACAGGGGCTTCGGTTAACTGTTCCTACCCAGGGGCTTCGGCTCACTGTTCCGACACAGGGGCTTCGGCTCACTGTTCCCATGTAACCTACCCGATGATAACCGATACCGAACCGTGTTCACTGGACATGCAAAGCACATACCAAACCAGCATTCCGCATATCTGATACCGATCCACGCAGCGAATCCGAATTATCGCATGTGCAAGACACTGAGTTCCCAATCATCTTCGAATCTACCAGTCCGCAACTTGTTCCAGACGATTTCTCAAGCCAGTGATAGTATTTCCGGAAGGGTGTTGTCAAGCCGAGACTAGTGCGCCCAGAAGACTGTTACGCCAAGACCAGTGTCCTGTAAAGAATCTAAATTCAAACCCCCGAAACGGGTAAATTATTCTGTTTTTATTTCGGAAGGTTTGGTGGATCCTTACGAAGGAGTCTGGACATGGTTCAGCTTATCTCCGCCCTCGATAACACCACGTTACACACTGCTAGTTGGCACACAAAAAGATGGTTTCCCATTACATCCCATGAAGGGATTGGGGAGAGCTTCTCACAACCATTGAGCTGTTTGCTTTCTAATTTTAAACTCACTGATTGGGACCAATAGTTTTATATCGAATTCCAACGGTATCTTGAGAATCTATTTCACGGCTAAATACTCAATAGTGTCGCCGTCACTAAGCGAGGTGATTGCAGTAGAAAGAAATGGAAGATGGTTTGATCAGCGATCGAACGTACGTACTCATGTACAAGAGCCCCGCGCACTACCATTACGCCACCGACATCCACATCCTGTACACCCTGAAATCTAGTTTCGTTGACGTAGGTTTGAACGTGGGTATTGTTTACATTCGCGTAAAAAGACCATGCTGAGTCTTAGCCGGGTTTATTCTTAGGTTATCCAGAAACTCTGGACAACGTCTATTAGGGTTCTGCGATAATTAATATTGTCAAGACGTTTACATACCGTACACAGAACTGGAGACAAGAACTGGAGGCAACAGAATTTGGCACAACCTCCCTAATTAAAATGTGCCTATGTTGACAAACTTGGTTAAAGTCATGGTGGTCAATTCGTATATTAGGCTCTTAAGACTGACATCACTGACTATCGCCCAAGCTTACCATGGGTACCCCATTACACGGAGTTGATTGAACTGCATGTGCTCATACATATTTTTCTTTTTATACACTAGTCTCCAGAATATACAATCTCCAAGGGAGGCAACTTTAAAAATCCATCGATATTCACGCACGTGTTTTCATTCGCATGGAATTTATAAAAAAAAGTTATAAAAATTTCTGTCGAAATTCGAGTCTTTCTCTATCTATTAGGCATACTATTAGGCTAACTTAACTTCAGTCCGTTATATTAATTCCATTTACACTAATTTACATTTTAATTTAGGTTATATTCCTCTTTCTATCTTCTTCCTATTTAACACAGGTGGCGGGATATTCCTTTATTACCTTATGTAACAAAATTCTTCAATTACAATGGAAGTAAAGATGCCATGTTCGGGGTTAAGTAAGCAAATAGGTAAATAGAGGAAGGTTGTAAGAGTTTGAAGAGAGACAGATTGTAGTTGTGACAGAGCTGTTTTATAAAAAATCAAATTCAAATAAACGTAACTGACACTAGCCCGGTCATCAAAAAGCCATACCACGGAAAAATACAATGCATGAAGAAAAAAAACGTGGTGGAAAAAAGCTGTCTGTTATTGTTGTTGGAATTATAGGCCTTTCAGTCTATGTTGGTACTTAGGGATCTTCGATCGATACTAATTCGCACATGTGAATTGCAGAATTGAGTTTGTATATATACGATTGATGATCAACCGATGGTATCAATTCAGGCACAGTAGTTAGGCATCTGATGATGAACTTGTCACGGAATTCGAAACTAGTCATGCCAGTGGGTGTGTGTTGAACTGAATTGTCTATTATTTCCAACAAAAACCAACCATTTATCAATTAGAAAATGTGTTCCAGACTTGTAAGATTGTAGTATGAATTGCTCATACATTAACCAAAAAGTAAACAATAAACTTTAGAAGAACTCCAGAGCATCTAAAATTAAATTTTATCAGATTCTTATTTAATTTTCTAGTGTAATATAAAAATGTATAGGGTGATTTTTAAATACTAGGATTTTTAATACTAGGACTATGGTTTTTGGCCGCCATTTCTGTGTCGTTGTCATTTCTCAGCTTGTAGTTGATAGTTGTGCACAGCACTCGATAACAATTTATTATGGAGCATCTAACGCACCAACAACGTGTTGAAGTTATTAAAAGATTTTATCTGAATAATCGTTCAAAAAAGCGAAGAATTTTGTGGGATTTTCTGGGTTAAATAATATGCCGGGCAAGTCCACCATTCAACGTATTGTAAAGAATTTTGAAACTTTGTATACTCTGGAAGATAAAGCGAAGTCTGGCCGAACTCGTAGCGCACGTCCGGAATAAAATATTGCTGCAATGAGACACAATGCTGACAAAAGCGTAGTCACGCCAGTTAGAAATCGTGCACAAAAATGTCAAATGTCATAGTCGACTTTGTTCAAAATACTTAAAAAAGCTTCGTATTTATACCCGTATAAACATCAACCAGCTCAACAACTAATGGAAAATTACCAAGTGCGCAGACGGGACTGGAGTGAAAAGGTTAAAAACAACATCGGTCTATAACATAAATAACACTCTGCATTACAGGGATTCCTAAAAAGTAAGCGAGAATTGTCTAAACTCCTACTTTATCAGACTAAAAATATTCAAAACTTTGTTTGCAATCGGCTGTCCTTTTTAGTCCAATGCTCAAAACTATAACAGCAAATTATTATACTTCATTTCAAGATTACATAGTTATATACAAAATGTATATTATGTAGATTACATAGTTATATACATTTTAATAGACGTGAGTTACTTTAGTGGCTTACACTTATATAATTCAGAATTTGGCATTTACTGAAGCATATCTATATCAATGTCATATATGTATCAATGACCTATATTTTGCTGCAATCGTAGCAAGTTGTGTTTCATATTAAACCTTTAAAGTCTTTGCCACTTTAAATACAATGTTCTCTTGTGCTTCTTATTGTCCCAAAAGATTCCACCTGCAATCTGCACCTTCAACCACACTCAACATGATGTTATGACTGCCAGTATTGCATTTTCAACACATGTTGTAATAGTTGCAGCAAAATTCTTCGGTTTGGTCTTGTTCCAATCATTGACTCTTGTCGAACTTTAAATGTATCAGCAAACAGTTAGGGTGAAACGATGTGATGTCATTTCTACATGTAGGAGTTTAGTTTCTTCCTTTACTATAACAAGATTATGATCACAAAGGCAAACTTGGTTACAGTGCAGCAACGGTAACAGTTCCCACAATAAATAATACATGTGATATCCTTTCTATAGGTAGTTTTGGTATGAAAATAAATTAACTGACAGTGCTTAAGAAGGTGGTTGGTTTTTTAGTTTTAAAATTCGATTATTTCAAAAAAATTGTGTTGTCTTTTAGGCAACAACGAAAAACATGTCTAATGAGGGCCGATGGTTCTCTGGAAATGGAAAGAAGTTTCTGCAAATGTTTTCTTGTGTGTTTTGCTTGCGTTATTTTTCGAACACTTGCATTATAGTGAATTCTCAATTCAAAAGAGATTTCGTTTGCATTTAGTTTGATGAATTTTTCAATAGCATCATTCCAAACAACCGCTGATGAAGATCTGTGGCTAGATCTGAAATAGCTATACGGTTTGCCAGGAATCATAGGGAAACATTTGCAAAACTCCTTTTTTAAAAAAACTGTATCTCTATTAATAGACATAAAGAATGGTCTCGAGCCTGAACAATAATATTAAAAAGTACCAATAAAAAGGCCCAATAAATAAAAATAATTCCTGACGAATTTGAATAACGTGGAGCACGACGAAACTGCATGCAATTGTTATTGTATGTAAAAAAAATTGTGTTGTCTTTTAGGCAACAACAAAAAAACATGTCTAATGAGGGCCGATGGTTCTCTGGAGATGGAAAGAAGTTTCTGCAAATGTTTTCTTGTGTGTTTTGCTTGCAATATTTTTCGGACACTTCCATTATAGTGACTTCCCAATTCAAATGAGATTTCGTTTGCATTTAACGGGTCCGCCAAATAACTTTTTTTTTTTTGAAAATTCTATAAAAAATAACTACGGAATATTTTCTCAAATTTCTTTTTTTATATAAAAATACAATCCTTCCGGTTAATAATGGAAAATAATTTCATTCAAATGGCTGCCTCGGCTGGCCATGCAGTAGCCTACACGATCTGTCCAATTTTTAAGCACATTATCAATTGTGTGCAGCTGTATTTCACCAATGGCTTCACGAATATTGTCCTTTAAAGCGTCAATTGACTCTGGCTTGTCGGAGTAACACTTATCTTTGAGGGCACCCCAAAAATAATAGTCCAACGGCGTCAAATTGCAGCTCCGAGGTGGCCAAACGATATCAGCTCTGCGGCTGATAATGCGATCCTCAAAAACAGGGCGCAAAACATCGAGTGTAGCACACATTCTGCAACATTACCATGATTTTCAAAGTAATGTCGCAATATTTCCCAGCGTCGTTCAAGCGTATACACAACCATATTCGTTCAGCGGAAGGATAAAATTAATTATCTGTCAAATCTGACATGAGCTAAGTGTTACCATTCACGAAATAAGCATTAGTTGAAAAAAAAACTTTAGATGGCGGACCCTTTAGTTTGATGAATTTTTCATTAGTTATTTTTATCAAAACCCATTACCTGAAATCCAATGGAAAAAATTACACATTGCCTTAGAAAATAAATGAAAAAACAAAAGTATCCATCCCTTCATCTATTTCTGAAGAACAATCCTACATTATTTATGTTTGATCGGCTATGTTCCTTAAAACGAAAAATACTTCTAATAACTTCAGTGAACTTTATTCGTTTACCTTGAACTTTTAAAGGTCTAAGAAACCGGTACTTTATTTGTTTGCTCTACTTTCACAATAAAATTAATTTTACCACGCAATTGTTGGTACCTTCTATGCGATTCTCAGTTCTGGAAATGACCTACCACATGTTGGACTCTGTGCGTATATTTGCTGAATGTCGTGTTCTCTAAAAAAATGTATCTGTTAATTTTGAGATTTACAGACGGGTTAAAATTTGTATAGCCGCCGAACGGATTTTCCCTACCACCTTTGAATCTTTTGAAGGTTAGTTGGCTTTTTGCACCGTACTTAACTAAGACAGATGCTAAATTTTGGAGTTCCAACTTCTGTTGTTCCTGAGATATGGCGCGTCAAAAAATAAAAAAATCAATAAAAACACTTTTAAGTTGTCTGTCATTATTATTTATACATATCTTCAAAAGTTTTTAACATACAGATTGGTCTTATTTTAAAGGTATTGAGAATAGCTTTAAAATTGCTTTTAGTTAAATTTTTTTTTTTGAAAGGCCAAAGGTCACTGTCACATGATTTAAAGTTATGCAAGCTATATCTCACAAAATTTTTATTTTTTTTTTTCTTATTTTTATTTACAATCTGTCGGTGGACAATAAGTAAATCTGATAACATATTAACAATGACAGGGGTTATGCAGTTCCATTGAACAACATAACATAAAAACTATTATATGTATACTATATGTATACATATGTATGTGTAAGCACTAAACCTATTCAATAGTTTACATATTTACAAGATTTTAAATGTCTACATATATTATTCTAGTTATACTAGTTTAAGAATGGTAAATCTAATACGTGCTTTCGCTGCAGTCTTCTAGTTTCCGTGGTGCTATCGAGTAGGGAAATAGCTATAGGATTGACGTGGTTGCTAAGGCGTTGCAGATATGTTTGGCTGATATGTCGTATTTCTTCGTTTACAGAACGTATATCTAGGTCCCTCCTTATTGATTTATTTCTCACAAACCAGGGCGCACCGGTTATCAGTCTTAATGTCTTTGATTGGAATCTTTCGAGAATTTCAATATTTGATTTGGAAGCTGTTCCCCATAGCTGTATGCCATAAGACCATACTGGTTTTAGAATAGATTTATAGATTCTGAGCTTGTTGTTCATATTAAGTTTTGACCTCGGTCCCAACAACCAATAGAGTTTTCTCGACTTGGCCTTTAGTTGCGCTTGTTTGGCTTTAATATGTGGCTTCCATGAAAGTCGCCTATCTAGAACCATACCAAGATATTTTACAGTTCTGGGCTCAGGTACTATAATTCCATTTAAATAAACTGGTGGACAGTCGCCGTCGGTATGCGAATGTCATGTGGCAAGATTTTTCAACAATTACTTTGATGTTCCATCTATTTAGCCAAGCTTCAAGTTCATTAAGATGGCGTTGTATGTATGCAGATGCCTCTGCTGGACATTCACTTGTAGCAATTACTGCTGTGTCATCAGCATAAGTCGCTGGTGTTACATCCTCATTGGTTGGCATGTCTGATGTAAATATAGTGTAGAGGATAGGCCCAAGAACACTACCCTGAGGAATACCTGCATTAATTTCTGTTAAGTCTGATCTTTCATTGTTTATTTTGACGTAAAAGTACCTTTGACTCAGGTAGCTTTTAAAAAACAAGTAGTACGGGGCTGGCAAAACATTTTTCAGTTTATGTAGCAGGCCAGGATGCCACACTCGATCGAAGGCTTGCTTTATGTCAAGGAAAAGTGCAGAGCAATACTTTTTCTTCTCAAAAGCATCAGTTGCAACATTTACCAAATGTTCAGGCTTATTAGGTTTCCGAATCATAATGATCTCAGCGCATTTCCATTGAGACGGAAAGTGGCCAATTCTTAATATCGAATATATATCAGGGTAAGAAATATGATGCATTTACGAGTTAAATTTTTGGCAATGTTTGCGTCAATAAGGTCGTATCCTGGAGCTTTTCCATTATTTAAAATTCTTATTTCATTTTGAACCTCATTTGGGGAAATATGCTTGATGGGTAGGTCCATTTGTAGTGGACAGTCCAAAAACTTTGAAATTTCATCTACTTCCATATCGCTGTTACATGAAAAAGGGGTGAAGGTATTTTTTAAATGCACGGCAAATGTATCTGCTGTGGCTTTGTCAGTTCTGCAAAAATTACCATCTTCATTTTTAACTACTATGTTGCGTTTAGGAGGTCTTTTGATGTACTTTGTGGCTTTCCAGAGAAGGTGTTCGTCGTATTTGGAGTTGTTAATATCTTCAATAAATTCACCTGTTTTTTCATTTCTGTGCTCATCAAGCAGTTTCCTAAGATTTTTTATTGATTTATTAAAAAGCCTTTTGTCATAAACACTTCTACTTTGCTGCCATTGTCTTCTCAGTCTCCTTTTTTCTTGTATTTGTTGCCGTATCTCATAAGATATCCTAAAATCTGATATATTTGACTGTACGCACTCAGTACTGTCATCTGGAGATGACATTGAAGCTGCTTGATGTATTGCATTTGTGATCTGTTCCACAGCAGAATCTATATCAGATGTGGTCTTAAGTTGAGGGGAGAGATTTATTTGGCTGTCTAACAAAGTGTAATATAAATTCATATTAGTCTTTGGTGATAGTATATTATATTTGGGTGGCCTCATATGTATGGATGTGTTGTAATTTATAAGAATTGGTGTATGGTCAGAGCTTAAGTCGTCGCTACTTTTAATTTCTAGTCTTTGACTGGGTATTCCTTTGTAAACAAAAAAATCTAGTAGATCGGGTATCTTGTTGCTGTCAGTAGGCCAGTATGTCGGCGTGCCTGTTGATAGAGCTGTAATTCCGCTTTTTGCTAGACATTTATACAATTCTCTGCCTTTTGGATTTACAATTCTGGATCCCCACCATGGATGTTTTGCGTTATAGTCTCCACCAACGATAAATCGACTCCCAAGGGAATTAAAAAAGTTTTCGTACATATCACAACTAACTGTGTGTCGAGGAGGAAAGTAAATAGATGATACAACTAATGTGCTTCCAGTGGACGTAATTTGAATGTTAGTTGCCTGAAGGTAATTTTGCTGTACTCCGCTTAAAACTTTATATGCGATTGTTGACTTAATTAGAATACCGGACCCGGCACGTGCAGTATTAAGTGGATGATTGGTGTGGACGAAGTCATATCCACTTATTTTAATATAACTCCGACTTGTACAATTTGTTTCAGAAATTAATAGCATGTCTATAAAATTTAGTTTAAGAAAAGTTTCGACTTCTCTGATATGGTTGGAAATGCCATTGGCATTCCATATAGCTAGGCGTAAATTTAGTTGCATAATTTTGATAGTATTAATGACATCATATTCAATAACGTATTTGTTAGTTCTGTTTGTTTTCGTAACAGTAGCTCGATATTTTTAAAAGCATTTACTTCTTGTGGCGTGTGACTATTCCTGACCGCATTTGCATAAGTGTAATGGTCTGACGGAATATTATCGTTTTGGTTTCCATTAACATATGCAGTTTGATTTGAACTAATGGAGTTATTTACTTGTTGTATACGTACATTTTGTCTGTAATTTGTTTTTCTTTTTTGCTGTAGTTCTCGATAGACCTTACATCCTTTGTAGTTTGCTGGGTGATGTTGTAGACAATTAACACATTGCGGCGGTATGTTTTGTGGTTTGGGACATTCTATAGTACGGTGACTTAGTCCACATTTAACACAGCTAAACGGGTTTCGGCAAAAGGATTTTGTGTGACCAAATTTTTGACATCGATGACATTGAATAATTTCATTTGTTTTCAAAGGTGGTTCAATTTTCACTATAGCCTTTGCTATATCCCTGACATTATAGATATCTTTATTATTTTGCCGTGGTTCAAGATCGATAAAGAACATAGACATTGGTTGTTTTGTGTTTCTATTTCTTAAGTTACTAATATTTCGAACTTGATGACCATGGCTTTCTATTTCACTTTTGATTTCGGTTACAGGCGTTGAAAAATGTATACCTTTAAGAACAACTTTATAGGCTCTCTCCTGCTTGGGTTGGTATGTATGAAAATTAATCTTTTTATCGTCTAGATATTTCACGACTATTCTATAGGAGTCAATATTTTTTACCATCAGTCTTATTTGACCATCTCTCAGCGATTTGTATGAATAATCTTCCTGTTTTATTATTTTTAGAAAATTTGCTATCATTAGCCTGATGTCCGAAACACTTGGGATTATTATTGGTGGAGGTTTAACTTCATTTGGTTCATTAACATTTTGTTGTTCTTTGTTGTCATAGTCATCTCTATCAAGTGCTGAATATTTGTTGTTTGTACCAGCAGCATTGGTGTTCGAAGCTATTCTCTTACGGTCATAAATTTTTGGCGACTCTGCCTGATGCCGTTTCGTTGTTTGTTTGGCGCTAGGTGTTTGCCAACCAACGTCCTCACTTTCGTCTTCGCTGCCATCCATTGTGCCAGCAACTGGGGATTAGCCTAGCCTCAGCAGCAGAACACTAATCCGTTTGTTTATTACTTTTTGTAAAGCAATTACACAAAGTGTTGTTGTTTTAAAATATTGTCTCGGTCGACAAAAGGTTTTTATTACTTTGTTTTCAAAAATCAAATTCTCGGTCTTGTCCGCACTATACGTGTTCACAGTATCACTGTCAGAAAAAGACTCTATATCTCACAAAATGAAATTTTTAAAATTCTGAAAAAAATATATGTTGATACTGATAGTTTCTTCTGCATTCTGTTCCAAAACATTTGAATGAGGTACTAATAAGAACCTGAGATATAGACAATAATGTGAAATTGTTTGAAAAAGTTTTATACTTTTTTTGTGAATTTTTTTAATTTTATTTGGTTGGTATTAAATACAAATCGCACCCTATCTACAAAAGAGTCATAACTCAAAATATTCAAATTTCCAATAGATCCAAAAAACTGATTTGGTTAATTAGAAATATGTATGAAAATACTCACTAATAGACATATTCATAAAAGATTTTTTTGACGAAAGAGAAGAGTAAACGACGTCAGATTTTTACAGTGGATAGAAATGGTCCTTGGTTATTGTTTTTAAGCAAAAAATTAATATTTGAAAATTTTGAGTTATGACTCTTTTGTATTTAGGGTGCGAAATATTAATTTAGACAAAAATAGTTTAAAGTAAGAAATATTTATTTTACATATTTATATTACAAACATTTGCGATTAATTAATTGTAAATATTTTCAATTAAAAGTTCCCGGTCTTCGGAGAACATGTTTACTTTAAGTTAAATTGAGCGGCGGAGCCATCGGAAAAATAACTAACTTTCGTGGTGATGAACAAAACTTATTTTGTGGAAACATCATATGGCGATGGAACAAGTGTACTGCAACTGTGTTGTGGATAAGACAATTAGATATAACTATGTAATTGGTGTGCTCTAACTGGCCATTACACTTGTAATATATAGAAATTGGATATAAAGTAGCTTGACTGTTGTTCCAATCAAAAACTTGCGAACAGTCCTGAACAAAAAACGATGCATTTTCCGAAAAATCACATATTGCAATGTACTCATGCTCTCCAAGCAATGCTTTTTTTGCATTCAAAAAAGCTGTGTTTGCCTTTGCGATAAACGAGTGAGGCCATAGTGTCAACAAATTCGCAAAGTGAATCCAGAAAATCGTCGGCCTGCTTTACCATTGTTTCTAATGAGTCTCTATCCATACATATCAAGTGTTTAAATGTAATTTCATCAACATGATTTGCTTCTAATAATTCACCAAGTTTTTGCTTGAGATGCTCTTCTCCTGGACAGTCCTTACATTTAGCTAAATAGCATTTGGGGGTCGTAGGATAGCACTTGAATTTCTTAATGCATTCTTTGTTCGTTTCAAGGTAAAAATCTTCTAAGCCTTCTGGTAATTTTTTTAAGTTCAAGGAGTGTATAATTAATTTTACGGTTTGGTGTTTTGTGCACACGCAGTTATTGTGAGTTCCACTGGCATTGACCAACACAACATTTTTCGGACGAAGAATTTAGAAAGACCAATTTTCATTCCTTCCTGTTTTTCTTTAAACAATATATACATACAATGAAAGAGGGATGGCGGCAAGGGGAGGCAACGGAAATTGTGTCAACTTGTATAGCGTATTTACTAACATAACAATGTATGTATGTACATGTGTCTGCTGTATTAATATTTTTCAAACAATTTCATATTATTGTCTATATCTTAGGAACCAATAAGAGCCCACTCAAATGCAGAAGAGACTATCCGGATCAAATTTTTTTCAGAATTTTAAAAATTTAATTTTTTGAGATATAGCTTCCTAAACTGGTCGTCGGTGGTGCAATGGTTAGTGTGCGCGGCTCTTGTACATTTATAGATCCTGGGTTCGAACCCGGCTCTGACCACCTTAAAATTTCTTTCGGCGGCGGTCACCTCGCATAGTGACGGCGACACTATCGAGTATCTAGCCATGAAAAAGCTTCTCAAATTACCTTTCGGAATCGGTGTAAAACTGTAGGTCCCAATCACTGAGTGAAAACTGGAAAGCGCACAGCTCAGTGATTGTGAGAAGTTCTCCCCAGTCCCTTCATGGGATGTAATGGGAAACCATTTATTTTTATTTTTTAGCTTCCTAAACTTTATATCGTGTGACAGTATCCTTTGACATTTTGCAAAAAAAAAACCGAAATGTAGTTTTACAGCTTTTATTTATACCTAAAATATTGGAATTTATATTAGTTTAGTACTGTAGAATATTCATCATAATTTTTATACAGTTCTAACAGGGTAAGGTCAAAAATTGAATTTTTTTCGTTGATTTGCAATGGAATTACCCAGACAGTAAAATAATTGTTCAAAAAGTGGTTACCCGTTATATCCCATGAAGGAATTAGGGAGAGTTTCTCACCACAGGCAATTATTATCGGATACACAGGCATTGTTACAAAATGATATATGTATTCTCAATGATAATTCAATACCAACAAGTCATTTGCTCATAAACAAAGTCCCACGCTTATAGGTAATGTATATAGTAAAACAAAGTATATGTAGCATATAATAAATCCAAAAAATGTTTAACCAGAAAAGATAATCCTGTGCCCTTTTATTCCAAACACCCAGTAAACTTGGCACTTGTGAAATATTTTGAACGTTTTGCAACATATTGAACGTATGCAATAGATTTATTGTGTGATGACCCCCTTTCTCAAACACTTTGGATAGGATCAGTAGAGCTGCAGAGGCCCAAAATTCGTGTAAAGGGGTAATCGGAGGACGAAAATAATTTACTGGATATTTATAGCTCCTCCCAAAATAGCTTTACGGCACTGCTGTGGTGTGGCCAGTACTGGAAAAATCCACTTACCTAAATCTGTTGACAAAAGTTCCGATAATCAAATGGTCTGTGTCAAGGGTGCTATTTGCGCAACCCCTATCGATGGTTTGGAGGTTATACTACACATGGTACCACTAGACTTGCTTGAAAGGCAAATGGCTGTAAAGTCGGCAATCCGATTATGACATTCTTCGCGATGGATCACCAGCCATATGGTCATCGATCGATTTTCATTGATCTGCGGATATCCACAATAAAAGTCAATTACAAGGCACGCACTTCTACCTTTGAATGAAACTTCTTCACTCATATGCCGGATAGACAGGACTAGAAGGGAAGCATACCAGGCTATAGAAGGAACTTCAGCTGTTACACTGACGCCTTCAAACTAGATGGCAAGGTAGGGTTTGGAGTCTATTCTAAAAAGCTGGGCCTAGACTTCGCACAAACTCTACCAGACCATTGCAGTATCTTTCACTAATGGAAATTGGAGAATTTGTCATTTGGCAGGGACAAAATGCTATCACCGCCTGGGGTATCACCGTCTTCTCTCACAGTTGAGCTGCTATAAAATCCCTGCAATCTGTATTCATGACTTCAAAACCTGTCCACATATGCGGAGCACCTCTAAATGATATGGCCGTTCGGTTAAACATCATGCCGGGACCCGGGAGCCTTCCATGGAATCATAGAACAGATGAGCTGACAAGATTAGGAACTACCTTACCCGTTCCACTTGATATGGAGCTTGTATATGGCGTGCTCCTTTCTGCATGCAAGGTCATGCTTAACACCGAAGCTGTCAGGCTCGTGAATGATAAATGGTTTGGTGATACAGAATGCAGTGCCACCAAGCATGTATGGCCAAGTTATGACCTAAACATGGCATCCACTCCTAGACAAGATATCTCTATGCTAGTAGCTGTGATCTCTGGACACTGTTTAATAGGCAGACACCTACGTCTAGATTTCGACTCTCACCTCATGATTATGGCAGAGCTTTGGGATGTAGAGGAGGACGAGAGCGTCAAATATCTCATATGCTAGTGCCCAATCATTTGTATAAGTAGAAGAAAATATCTAGGATTTTAGTTGATGTCGGTCTAACAGATATAGTTAAGCTTATGTAGGAAATATAGGTGAAAGTTAAGTTAAGCTGAATGATCTTAGTACAATTCTGCAGAGTATGAATTGGGTCGCTAGGGACAAATTTACGTCTTTTCTTCAGTCACTTCATGGAATATCGGGATGAGGTATCATAAGGTTTGAACTCCTCTCAACCATACTTGGTCCCTTTCCAGGTTCACCGGTGGGGACGGAATATGGCCGCCATTGATATCATAATAGTCATTCTTGGACTAAGGAGTCAATTGTAACAGCCGTTTCTATCTAACCTAACTTAGCTAACCTTTTTTCTGGGGAAGGAAACTTATGTTTAAAAATAATACTACATTGAGCTGATATAGAAAAGGATGAGCACCAATGTTCGTCGAATAGAAGAATGTATTATAATATATTACTTTTCCTACTCAGTATTCAAATATATATTTTTTCGCGGTCTGAAGATGCGAGATATCTAAATTCAATTGTATGAACCGAAAGAAAACAGGAATAGAATTCCCATATCATTTGCATTCATAAATTTATGCATTTGCATACAATTTTCGGAAACATAACTTTTTATTTTCGACCTAAAAATATTTTCGAATATAAAATAGTAATAATAAATCTGGTTTTTCTTGTGAATATCGAATCGTCGAACAGCGATATATTTGATTAATTCGAAAACAAGTTTGTGTTGTGGAATGAATTTTGGAGACGTAAATCATTAGAGTTTATGTAAAGATCTAATATTAATTTACAATATTAATTTAAAAATCGTCCCTGTTACATTAAAACTAGGATTAATGCATAATTGACCGAATTAAAACTATTCCCGTGTTGTGTCTACTTGGTTTAGCAGAATAGACCCTCGGCTAATTGGAATAGAGATTCCACTATCAACTCATGCCAAGTACTTGGGCGTGATTCTATACGCTAAACTATCCTGGAAGTGTAACATAGAGTACCACGCACAGAAAGCAACCGTTGCGTACTTCGCTTGTCGGAAAATGTTCGGAAGCCGATGGGGTCTCCGCCCGAAAATGGACCTATGAATGTATACTAGTATAATCAGACCTATACTCTCCTACGGAGCAATGGTATGGTGGTCTGTCGCGGGGAAGACGTTCACCATTAAACTGTTGTATAGAGTTCAGAGATCAGCTTGCATCAGCATAACAGGAGCCATGAGGATATGTCCAGCTGAAGCCTTTAATGCAGTGCTTCATATTATACCGCCACCTGACTAAATTCTCAGACTATAGACAATTCGAAGAGAACTGCACCCCCTCATTGACCTTCGATAAACTATTCGATGTCAGGTTTCCCAGAACAATAGAATGGGATAAAGGGGACTATAGACAATTCGAAGAGAACTGCACCCCCTCATTGACCTTCGATAAACTATTCGATGTCAGGTTTCCCAGAACAATAGAGTGGGATAAAGGGGAACCACTGACAGGTTTTGACACCAAAGTATTTACGGACGGATCCAAAATGGAATTGTGAAACTGGCTCGGGTGTCTTCTCCGAAGAGGCAAGCCTCAATTTATCGTTCAAACTCCCAGACTAGTAAAGCGTTTCCCAAGCGGAGGTACTGGCCATCAAGGAACCCCAGGCGGAACATATACGGAACTAACGGAGAGCAGAGCGGATTGGAATATTTGTTGATAGCCAGGCGGATCTCCTATAACTTAAATCTAACACATGATCTAAAATCGTTAGTGACTGTAGGGAAAAATTTGTCGAGCTATGCCGACTGGCCAATGTGGTTGTTACTTGGATACCAGGCAACGAGGGTCTCCTTGGGAACGAAAGGGCAGGCGAACTAGCTAGGGCAGGATCCTCTTCCACCGAACTCCATATGGTGTCAGTCACAACGTCTATAGGTTTGGTCAAAAGAGGTATTTTCCTGTATTACCTTGAACGAGCTAAGGCCACATGGGATAGAACGGAAACGTGCCGTATATCCAGAAACACATGGCCAGAGTATAGCAATCAACGGACTAACTCCCTGATTAGCCAAAATCGAGGGAACATGTCAAGGCTAATTGCCGTGCTGACTGGGCACTGCCCTATCGGTAATCACGCAAGACGGCCAAATCCTCCATACAATAACCACTGCCGTGCCTGGGAAGACGTAGAGGAGGAGGAGACGGTGGAACATCTCATCTGCATTTGTCCGGCTCTAATGAATAGACGCCTAAAGATATAGGTCGTCCCTTTCTACACAACCTCACTGAGGTACACGAGATAGATCTAGGGGATCTAATGAGGTATCTCCGATTAACAGGTTGGATATAGACACTGTACATTAGCCTGTCCGGAGTGATTTTGTATGCAAAACGGTGTCCCAATATACTAATTGATGCTAAACAGTATCTTTAGCAACCACGTAAAGCAACCAACCAACCATACATGAGGCCATAAAATCCGAACAGCAACTAAACTAGCAAAACCCAAGTAGTGATAATTACGTCGGGAAATTTCGCATGCGTTTTATGTGTTGCACTGTGTAATAAAAAAACTATTGCAATGCTCTAAACAAGTAAATAAATATTTTTCCATTGGATATCAGAAAGCGACGACGGAGAGCTTTTCACAATAATTGAGCCTTGCGAATTAGTCATTTAGACTGACTGATTGGGACCTATTGCATATAACCGGCCACGGAAGGATTCCGGGAAGCGCTTTATGGCTAGTTATTCGACAGTGTCTTGGGCACTAAGCAACCGTTACAGAGTGGGGTATTTCTCGATAAAAGTATACATATATATATAATTCATCCGTTTCTAAACGGTTAGTCCTCTAAAAATAAATTTTCATACCGGCATAGCTGATATGTTGTGTTAGATAAGTTGTTATAGCCGAGTGCCATAGATCCTACTGGAGTCGCACAGTCGGAGCCAACATTTGGTGATGTTATATATTTGTAGCGCAACTAAAACCTTACAACAAACATGCTGGGACCTATAGTTTATCATCGGTTACGAAAGAGTTCGGAGAACTGTTTTGGGTTATTATTAACGTAATACTGAGAATGTAATACTTTTCCAAAATGAATTTTGTTTCTCAATTTGACAAAATAGGAAAAAATCAATGCAAAATTAAAAAAAATGTTTCTTAAATATTTCGAGAACTATATCAGCAAAACTGAACATGCCAACATGATTTTTATAGGGTTTTAATAGCGTTACAAACATAAAGCGCTAGTAAATACAAAATTAAAATTTGTACAAGGTTTCACATTTTTGATGGCCGAGGTAGTCAACTTTGGGCTCCCACTGTGCGGCTCCAGTGGAGTCTCTGTCTTAGTTTGTCTACTACAACACCTCAGCTCTGAAGTGTTAAATTTCATCGAGCTAGCCATTGAATTATTTCATTCCTGATTTTTCGACAAAACCCCCACTGTGCATCGTGGAGTGAAGTTAAAGGTGGTAGAAGAAGGTAGTAAAACCAAACTTCGCGACAAATGCTTATTTTGTTATTATGTAAAAATGGCAAGGCTTCAATTTATAACTTTTAAATGTACATGAAAAGCTCCACACATTTATTAATGACGGAACATCTGTCGGAAGCAGAGCTCCCTAAATTGTCAGTGTCAATATTTTCCGATCGGAACCGGTGTAAAACTGTAGGTCCCACTCAGTGAGTATAAAACTAGAAAGCGCTCAGCTCACTGGTTGTGAGAAGCACCCCCGATTCCTTCATGGGATGTAATGGGAAACCATTTATTTATTTATAATATTTTTCTCGGATCCAAAAAAAAATGGAGCTGCGAAGAAGAAGCAGTGCCGCCTTATTTAAAGGTAACTGAGATATCGGTAAAAGAAAAACGCCAAGTCTTGATGGTCCTAATTTCCAGAAGCCTTATTCATAGTTTTCCTGAATCGGAGTTAGAATTACTTCCAAAAAGACTCACTCTGATCAATAGCTACAACTGAGGCAACTATTACAGATGCAAATTTGTTTATAGAATCGGTAGTTTCTATATGGTTGCGAAATGAAATCCCTAAACATTGGTAAAAATCTTCGGCCATCATCAGTCCACTTTTGTTCGTCCGATAGTATTTGAATAACCAAGAAGTCGTTAGAACTTACCGAAGTCGGTGACAGAAAAATCAAATTGATTACTCGAATGCAATGAACCATAACTAAGTCTGAAATGAAAATACAAAGACCTCATTAAGTTGTGCATGTGCAATGTGTAAAAAGACTTTCAAAATATCTATGATTCAACTATGAATACGGAATTTGTCTCACGCGAGAGATTTTCGAAGACATCCTCGCAGGAAGCCTAAGAATATCAAAACTGAAGGGACCAACTAAGAAGCAAATGCCTAGAATGGATTCGGATGACGAAATATGTCATCTATTTAGTGTAAGCATCTTACCTAAACAGCGTTTTAATGGTCAATACATGTAAGGACGAAAGAGGATTTTTTTACTTTCGAACTAAGGTACTTTATCACCGAATAGTTGTAATATACTAAAAACTAAGTACTTCTAGAGAAAATTCACACTAATTCTTTCAACATTATTGTTATTATCACGCCATTAACGTGTGGTATGCCAAAGTGTAGATATTTACATTGGTCATCTGTAAATTTTTAAACAGTTTGTTTTGTTGAAGTGAAGATATTTTGCAGCTTGCAAATCGCGAACTAGAGGGCGGATCAATAAGTCCGTGGCTTTTTGAATGAAATTCAGTTTTTTTTTTTCAAAAATAAATTATTTTTCAACATAATCTCCTTTTAGCTCAATACCTTAGTCCAAAGTTTCTCCAATTTTTGTATCTCTTCCAAAAAATAGGATTTTTCCAGGTCCATAAAATAGGCATTGGTTTGATCAATAATTTCATTGTTGGAGGTAAATCTCTTTCCACCTAGGCATTTCTTTAGGTTTGGAAATAGGAAATAGTCAGTGTGGCCTAAATCCGGAGAATATCGGGGATGAGCTACCAATTCGTAGCCCAATTCATGGAACTCCAAACAATTCTTGAAGTTGTCACACGATTACGTTTATGGTCAATTGAGAGCAAACGCGGCACCCATCGTCCAGACAGCTTTCTTAAACCCAACTGATCATTTAAAATCGAAACCACACCGCCCTATGAAATACCTATGGACTCTTTGTACCAACACCATATCGTGGATTTTTTTCGAAATTTTCGGGTGTATTGACCTTAATTGGCTCTCCAGAATGTTCAGCGTCATTTGTACTTGTGCGACCACAACGAAAGTCAGTAAACCACTTTCTTTACCATTAAGATCGATGGTGCAGAGTCCCCATAGTATTTATCAAGATTTTCCTTGGTTTGATTGATGGTACTTAATGGCCCTGACATTATAAAGCTATTCAAGAGCAACTTTGATTCATCTTACTTACTTACTTATCCGGTCTCGGACAACCCCGGGGGGTCAGGGACCTTACAAAACGAAGATAACATATTTCGCCAACCAGTTCGATTTATAAGACTTTGATTCATCGCTTGCTGAAAATCATTCAATGGCATGGATTTACCTTCAGCGTGTATGCACCAGAGTCTTGGGAGGGGATCGAGACGCGGAACCGGAAGCAAGAGAATGGGTGAAACAAATGCTGCATTATTTTGAGATAATCGGCGCATCGATGACATTAAAGCTGCATTTTCTTCATTTTCATTTTGACGATTTTATCAAACAACTCCCTACCGAATCCGATGAGCAAGGAGAACGGTTTCACCAAACCACAATGCCCATGGAAAAACGGTACAAAGGCAAAAACCTCGACGCATTGCTTGCAGAGGTATGTTGGTGGAGTCACAAGATCACCCTGTATGATGTTAATGAAGTATTTGAAGAAGAAAGAGCTGGTGATGGAGGACAGTCTGGAAGCAACGTGCCTGTGGACACCATAATTGCTGAATCGGAGTCAGATTCGGACGACGATTTGGATCCACAACTTAAGAGAGCGCGATTTGCAAGTCCAGGGCCATCAACATTATAAACATAATTCGAATACTTTTTTTAAAATTTTTGTAATAGATAGCATAGTATCTCAATGTTGAAGTAAATAAAAAACAAATGAAATTAAAAAACGGTGTTAAGAATAATTCCCAGGAAGTTTATACGTTCTAGAAATTAGTTTATTGAGATCTTAGGTAAATTTTTGTAGTTGATTGTTTCCTTGAATTTTGAACGGTTTGCTACCTATGGACCTGAACACGGGAAAAAAGGTAAAAAAAAAAATCGAATTTTTTTAAGTTTTTTGCGATTTTGATCTGGAAGGTGAAGTTTTTTTGATTTTATATGTTCGCAATTTTTGTTCTTTATGACAAGAGCTACAACCTCAGAGAGTAAATCGAAATTCTGAACGGTTTGCAAGATATGAGCCTGAGAAAATTATCACATTTTTACGAAAATGATACCGAGGCCCCAAATCTTTGGCGGCCCATAAAAAAAAAAATTACACACAGTGTAAGCGTCCGATATTCAGTTTTTTCCACTTTTAAAAAAAATGCACGAGGTTGTATATTTTCAACAGCTGTTAAAAGCAAAGTAAATGACGGAACTTGCTGAAAATTTGGCAGTAGTCTATTCACAGGTGGTACTTGATGGAAGCAGTGGTACGTTTCATATAACTACGAGGGATGTTCGAAAAGTCACAGATCCGTCCTTATAATGCATTTGATTTTACATTGATGAAAGATATTCTTCTGATTACTATAAACATATATGTACACTGTCTAGCAGTTTGTAATCTTTCATGGGGTTAAGCAGCCTTAAATTAAAATTTATCTTAAACCTATTACCAGATTTCCATAGCGAAGTTTTTAGCTATATGCTAACAAGCGGCTCTGTTCAGTCCGTGTAAAAAGGATACATGTATAACATTCATACGTTTTTGCCTGAACTGCAAATATTTGGAGAAATTACAACTAGTATAAATCAGTACAAGACCCAGTATATCTTTTCGATATTCGGGAAGATCTGGATCTTATGTCAGTATTTCCTCGGGTGCTTCACATTAATTAATCAACACTTTAACTGGGTTTCTTTTTCGTAATACCACAAGATATTTTATTTTCATCTAAATGTTGTTTCATATGTAGATAATAAAAATAACAACAACTAGTAGCGTTATTACAAAAAGAACAAAGTCATCAGATCAACTCACAATCAAGAGATCAAGAATTTAATACAGAGTTAAGATTTAATACATCTACAAGGCCTTTTTTTTGCGCCAGATAAGGGTAGGTGATCAAAGAGAAGTCGCAGCATTGGTCATTTCCTACATGCACGACTGTTGGACACACACCCATGACAGTGGATTTGCCTGCTTTGTTGTGCTCGTAGTTTCAAGAGATCCTATTATCCTCCTATTAAAAGTTATATACTTCGGTCCCTGGGATATTTCAAACTGGGTTTTATATCATCCGAAAGTGGTTCGAGTCTTAATTCTTTGAAGCCGGCACATTGAAAACTTCAGACCGTTTTAATGTATTCCTTCAATTTAGTTCAATATCAGGGTTAAATTTTGCATATTAAGCTCATAAAAAGCCAAAGATCAGTTTATCTGTCAATTTTAATTTAATATTTAGACTTTTTAAATGATTTTTTGCATTCCTATCATTTTACGAGATAGACCACAATATTTTATATTCATTAATTAAATTATATAGTCAATGATAAAACAGAAATAAATTGAAACCCAAAACGGTTAGAGGGTTAGTACTAAAGGTCATTTTATGTGGATGTTTTCCTATAAATTGTGAGCTTCTGGCTTTCCTATGTTTTTGCGCGATAAACCACCATATTTTATATTAATTAGTTTTTTGTTCTAAACATGATAATCGTGGTGGCGCTTTAACAGATATTTTAAATGCTTGTAGTTAAAAAAATAGAAAAAAAGCTGTTACAATCATTGACAACATATAAAAAAAACCTTGATAATTAAGTACCACAAATGCAGCAGTATTTGACAGACATTGATACAAACAGACTACTTATGTTAATGGAAAATTACCACATATTATTGGATTTGATTGATTAGTTTCACACCACCACCAAAATATTTTACATACAAATTGTATGAATTTTAAAGGAGTCGGTGGATAATTTCGTCTTTGCCAATTGCCATATGTGGTCAAGTCTGCAAGTCTATAAAAAACACATTTGTATCCTTGAAACGGTTTCAATTTATGATGCTGCTAATGATGTTTTGTAGCTGATGGTATGTGTTAAATTGGCCATAAATGTTAGAAATATACACAAAGACATGTAATTATAGCACAAGGCAACACTGATTCTGATGCATGGGATTTCTTAGTCAATTTTGGTATATTGATAAAGATGTAAACCTATAATTTACATTATTTGAACTGACTCTGGTTCTCACGGAAATATATAAAGGAAGTTTCACGACATATTTCAGCATAATTTATGTCCCCATTACCGTTCACCACTCAACTTAGTTTGGTCGACATAGAGTCGACCCAACTTCAACACGACCAAACTTACTTTTGGTATTGTGGTTCACAACTGTTTCTGGATGTAATTGTTATGGTGTTACCAGCTCGAAATATGCATTTTGAAGTAAAAGCAGCTGATTTAAGTGAAACTAAAAAAAGTTAACAATTGTGTTGTGCTTGCAAAATCGAAATGGACATAAGTGGCATAGATTTGTTTTATGAAGATGGAGTCGAGAACGTGAATATAGATGTATTGCATTTAAGAAGAAATATCCGTGATGCATACAACCCTCTTGAACTGCCCAGTGCAAGGTATGTATAAATATTCTAAATAATAACAATAATAAGAATATATTTTTTTGCAGATTTATTATTTTTGGGAATCTTTAATTCTATAATTTTATGGAATCTGTGCGTGTCACATCTATACCACCAATAGTGAAATTGTGTGCTGCCCTCACATTTTTCGCTGACGGAAGCTACCAGAAGTGTAGCGGTAATGACTTCAATGTAGGAATGGCTCAAGCTACAATATCTCTAGTTATAAAGGCTTGCATTATTCACCAGAAAAAGCAATTCAAATTGTGAATGTTTGCTGTGCCTTGCTTAACATTACTCAGCACTACAAAGTTGAACTCGTAGAAGCGGCCCCATACAGTGGTGTGCGATGAAATAGAGTCAACACTAATCAACATTTTCAAAACAAAACAAATGTAGAAAAATTAAATTTTGTTTATAACTTTTATTTTTAATTGTTCAACTAAGAACTAGATATAACATTTTAGAATATTAATGTTGTAATTTAAAATTAAATCATTAGGTATAAATCAAAATATTTCAAAATGCCCCATTTTGCCTGTGAATTAAAATCGCGATTCATCATCTGAACTAGAATAAATAACTGTGTCAAATAAAATGTATGTTTCATTAATCCTTTATAGTTATTATCTCAGTACTTTATGAAATAACTATTATTTTTTATCACAGCTAAGCAACGCCTTGACATTGAATCATCAAGTCTCCACAAGTCATGTTTTCCACGCCGATTGTGCCAGTGTCATAAGCTCAACTTTATTAAATTGGTTTATTCCTTTGATAGACATTTTAATGTCCCGCCACAAATTCCGAATAGGATTTAAGGTCGGCGACTGCATAGACCATCTTAAAACTGTGACACTATCATTTTCAAACGAAGCTTTTTTTTGCTCGCTTCGATATGTGTTTGGGGTCGATATTATGTTGAATCACCCATTGAAGCGGCATTTCCCATTTAGCACAAGGCATCATGATCTTTTTTTTAATACAGTTGTATAATATGCAGCGTCCATTGTCTGTTCAATTTGGAATAAAGGTTCTGTCCCAATGTAAGAGTAACAACCCCGTACCATTATGTTTCCGCTACCACGTTTAACTGTTTGGATTGTGTACTGGGCTCTGAATTCGGTGTTGGAAGGTCATCGTACAGGAAGATTACTCTTATCATAATTACCCAATCTCACTTTAGTTTCAGCTGTCCTCAAAATATTTCGCCATTTGCGTACGGACTATTTCACATGCTCCTTGGCAAAATGCAACATTTTTTGAACGTTCCGTTTGGATAGAAATGGAACTTTTCGGACACTTTTTGCCTTTAAATTGTTTTTAGTTAGCATTTTTCTTAATGTAGAGGTGTCAACATCCCGATCGTATTGCCTTTTAAGGGCGGAAGAGTTAACAATAGTCGAACTCTTCGTGGCGCAATATTTTTGGTTCCAAATGTTCTGTAATTTTCAGGGTTTTACCGTCTGTTTCCTGGATTGGGGTTATATATTATTCCGGTCTCCAACATTTTCTTTGAGCATCCAATTATGTCAGTAATTTGTATGTAGCTTCTGAATTCTCATATCGTCTCTTTTATTCTTTCTTGGCGCTCATGATTGCAATATTTACATCGGCCCATTTTGGTACGTCAATAATGACAATTTATTAATGCTACTAATAAACAATAATCACATTTAGAAGCTAAACTTTGTTTTCAAATTCAAATCCAAACTACCATTAACCATTTCAAAAAAATATATATATTTTTTTGTAATTGACTCTATTTTATAGCACACGTCATTACATAAATAAATACTTTAAAATACTGACACTGACCTAGAGAACAGTAGTGTACAAATCTATTAAAAATGTCGGCATTATATTCAGTAGAGGACCGGTCAATCAGGTTCAGAATTTCTTGACATGAAATATCTTGGTCCACTGATTTGCAGAGAATGAAAGTTTTGACGAGTGTGTGATTCTATTTCATCGCACACCACTGTATATCGATACCGCTGAAACCAGCCCGCAAGCTTCTAACGTTGAACAGGATGAGACAAGCTGCAAGGAGCATCAGAAATAATATAATGCGTTCTTTTTAGGCTCAGTCTGTTTAATTTCTTTTCAGTTCTACATTTAACATGGCGTATATAAAGTATTTATATACATCTTTTTCAAATAAAAGGAAAACAAAAGTAACACTTCTTGTGTGAAAAATAAAATAAAATATGACATTAAAAAAAAACAAAATGGAAAATCAAAGGAACACTTCTTGTGTATAAAAAAAAATCATTAAAAAATATTTAAATTTCATTTAAATGCTGTCCAGCTCAGAGCCCACATTTAATTGTCTTCCAATAGAGCAAGTTTTGTTCTTTTAATCTCCAATACTTCCTTGTTTATTGCGTAGTTTTTGTACGCAGTTTTTTCTATTTTTTTAAGAGTTTTTAAGACTTCGGCGTGAGTGTCTGTCAGCTTCTTTAATAATACTAGTCTCTCCAATTCAGGCGTTTTACGGCTGCTTCTCCTAGAGGTAGCTATTGGTGTCGCGACTGTGGCTCTTGTGGTTTCTGTTGTCTCTGCAACTGCGTCTGTTCTGGCTTCTGTTGACTCAGCAGTTTGTGTGGGAGTATCTCTCGATATAGGAGGGGTATTTTCTATACCAAAAGATAGCCCAGATGGTGCAACCTGCTCCCTCAAGTATATTAGTTGTGACACACACTCTTCAAGACAGTTGAGAGGAACCTCCTGCGATGAGCCACCTCCTGTCGTTCTAATATTTTTGTTGTTGTTTGCCAGCTTCTTTTTCACGCTGGCTTTGTAATGGATCCAAACCTGTAAGAAGTAAATTATTAAAAACCATTATTACATTACCATACATGTTGCCATTCATTTGAAGTTCTGGACGGTGGTCGTAAACTATTTAACTCCACAGCAAATCCTTCCCATAGTTCTCGCACTTGGTTCTGCGTGGTCCCAAATTGTGGTTTGCCACCGGCAACGGCTGGATTACCTTCCTTTAGCTGAACAAGTTTCGCAAACTGATCCTTTTTTGTGATTTTGATAATTCTACTTATAAAATATTATTGTTAAAATAAAATGGTCAAATGTTAACTGAAAATTATAATTGGAAGCCAAAATAATATCTTCAAACTTAAAAACACGCACAACTATAAACTCAGCTGCTCTCAACCGGTGGTGCAAATTTAACGCGTTTGTCGACCAAACTGGCATAGAGTTGCCAACGCCAATACGACAAAAATAATTGAACACAACCAAAAAATCAGCTGTTGTTCAGTTGAGATGAGTCGGCCGTTGAGTTGAGAACGGCAATGCCAATTCATCGATTACGACCAAACTCTCACAAAAGTTGAGAACCGTAATAGGGGCATTAACCTCCATTTGTCCAATTTTGTTAAATAAAAAATTCGAAAATCTGTAGCTAAATTACGTATCACTGTGGACATAGAAGCTGACGAAATATTGATCTCATTTGAGATGGTATCGCTATTCCCAAGAATACCAATACATATGGCTATAAAGACTATTGAAAGAAAATGGAGCATACTTGACCAATTTACGAAGATACCGCAACGGCCACTTATCGAACTAGTGCCGTTTTGTATAAAAAAATAGAAGATATTTTAAATATGAGGACATATTTTACGAGCTGTCCGTTCCCCAGTAAAGCCGATATTGTAATGGAGGAATTGTTAGATAAAATTATATCGACGTTGAACGTAAAACGTAAAATCGTGACCAAGTATGTGGACGACTGGTTCCTAAGTTTGAAGATGAATCAAATTGAAAATACGTTTATTGGAAATACAATTCACGTTGGAAGAAGAAAGGGTGTTAGTCTATATGTCGTGAATCAGTCACTTCGCGTTACTTTTGTCGTTTTGGTGATTATAAATTGTAATAGCTTTTCCGTGACTACCTGTGTTGAGTCACTTCAGGTGTCAAATTCAACACGCCACAATTGCTCGTGTTAGTTGAAGAAATTACAAATTTAAAGCAAAATAAAGATCGCGGGTGCGCAGATGAAGTATTTTGCACTTCATTTATTATAAGTAGTTGCCAATCTGGGCTGAAATATAATCAACGGACAGACCTCAAACTTTTTTTTAAAAAATAATTCAAAATTATATAGTTGCTCACGGAAATTTTTCTTTACAATAATAAAATTACATATGCAAAGTTGAAATAAATAATGGGTTGCAAATCTGTAATAATTATATTTTAGTAATTACAGACATCAGTTGATGTTAAGATATTATTAAACAAAAAAAAAACAAACAGCAAACAGTTGTCCCTGCAGGCTGTGTCAGAGACACGGCCATTCAGTTTAACGTAGAATACGCCATCCGATAAGACAGAAAACATATATAACAATAAATGATAAATAACATAAGCAAATGAATTTATTTATTTGATAGTTACTTTTGATAATATACATAAGCTTAAAATTAAATAAAATAAATTTAAATAAAGCTTATTTATTTTTAATTTAACATAAAAATGTATGAATTAATTTTTTCATATATTTTTTATAATTATATATCCATGTTAAATTCAAATTCACATTTAACATTTTGTTTCACTGAAATACATAAGTAAATATACGAAATTTCAATATTTCATCAATCAAAACAACAGCCGAAGGTTTGTGTCCACACTGAAACAGCAGCATAGTTTGTGTTCACGCTACAAACTCAAACACTCAACCAACCACCACACATATGTTTGAGTGTATGTGTTTAAACAATTTTCATTTCAGAAATTTAAATATTAGGAAGATATCAACCAATATGAAATGTATATCAAACGAAAGATAACATCTTCATTTACCTACAAAAAAATTTTTAAAAAAAGTTATCTCGCCGTTTCCTCATAATCAATGAAATAAAGATTACAACAATAACAATCTGACATGACTCCCTATACCGTAGGGTAAGACATATGCTACGCTACAATTCATACATTTTAAAGACGGCCAAATGACACGAGTTTTTTCAAAGACAATATTCGATATTGCAACCCTAAATAACCTAGGTTTTTTACACACATTATGTGCATGTCCTTACATATTGTTGTTATTTGCAGAATTATAAACCACCAGTTCACTCAAATCTATTAATATTATTTTAGTTGGGCTACTCTACACACAGAGAAGAGATTCGTTGTCACAACTATATTTACAGGCAACTAAAATTTGGCGGTTCATTGGACGATCACATTATTCAGTTTATTCAGTTGTGAATAATTGTGTTCAGTATCACCAAATGTTGTTCATATCAATTGATTTGTAATTCAGTTTTGGTTGCAAGAACTGAAATATTTAGTTGAAGCCACAGCAACAAGAAATAAATGTGATCTGTCAATCGAGTTTTAGTTCTAGCAATCAAATTATCCTGTAGTGGTGAATATTCAATTTGTTGGATGAACAAAAAATGTAAAAATTAATTCGGTTGTACCAAATAATATATTGGAGTGCTAAACTAAAGTAATTACTTGAATCTGATGGGTGTTACAACCATTAGGTGATGCTTTAACCCCTTATGAATTTTATATTAAATATAAACAAAATTATTATTATTTGTAATCAGGGTTCGTATTTCGTGCTCATTTTTTATCGAAAATATGAAACAATTTCTATATCTCGAAAACGGAGCGTCCAATAGAAAATCAAATACAGACAATCTTTCAAAATTTATCATATTTTCGATCAAAAATGGCGATGGGCTACCCTGGGTATCATATGTACATATGTTTAAGTTAATTTGTGTCATCCACAATAATAGTTCCTCCAGCCAAGTCTCCACAATTGTCTGCATGTGTTTGTGAAGGTCTCTATAGTGGCGTCTTATTCAACAGTTCCGTTTAAAAGTCTCACTTCACCTCAATTTATGATAATATGTATCCTTCGCTGGCTGATATCTATACACTTTATTGTTTTTTCACAACTTTGTTTATCACTTTCTGTTTAAAATATTAGATTTTCTGTAAAGTCCTCGTGTAACATTCCAATATACGTAGTTTCTCTTTAACAACAAAGCCTCTTGTGAAAAATCGACTACATACTCGTAACCTTGCAACAAGCGTTTTTGTAACAGAGACTTAATTATAATTACAGTTACTAATATTTGAACACGAATTCTAATATTGTACCTTTTATTAACGGAGTTTTCAATAAGAGCGCTACAATTTTTAAATAAAACAAAACCGGTTTAAATACCAATGAAATTCTTTATCCCTGTGAAAGTACGTTCGATGCCATTATGTATGGAACTCGATTTCTTTTGCATGGCCACCACGGGCACGCTTGCAGAAGTCCAGACCCTGAACCCAATATTCGACGGTTTTCAAGCATAAATCGGCCGATACTGCTGCAATTTCACGTTCGATATTCGTACGAAGTTCATGTTGGCATAGACCTTTGACTTGACGTAGCCCCACAGGAAATAATCTAAAGGCGTCAAATCGCACGACCGAGGCGGCCAATCGACTGGGCCATTCCGTGAGAGAACGCGTTCACCAAACTTAGTTTCCAATAAATTGATTGTGGCATTCTCTGTGTGGCTTGTGACGCCGTCCTGTTGGAACCACATGTCCTCCAAGTCCATATTATCTAAATAGGGCCAAAAATATTCCTTTATCATTGAACGGTAGCGATTCGCATTCATAGTAATATCCGGTCTTGATCATCACAGAAGAAGTACGGCCCAATGACGCCGCCGGCCCATAAACCGCACCAAACCGTAATTTTTTCGGGATGCAATGATAACTCATGGATTACGTGTGGATTGCTGTCTGACCAACAACGCATATTTTGCTTATTGACGAAGCCATTCAGCCAGAAATGAGCCTCATCGCTGAAGATGATTTTCCGATGAAAAACCTAATTATTTGCAAGTTGTTGCTCAGCCCAATTCACGAACATACGACGCTTATGGTGGTCAAGCGGGTTCAGTTCTTGCGCTAATTTGATCTTGTAAGGATGTAGGCCAAGATCTTTTCGCAAAATTCGCCACAACGACGTCACAGAGATGCCCAACGCTTGAGAACGACGTGCGAGAGCCACATTTGGGCTTTCTTGAACTGAAGCCTCAGCGGCAGCAATATTCTCGACACTACGGGCACTTCTTTGTCTCACTGGCACGGGAACATTTTGTACTGTGCCTGTGGATTCAAATTTTTCCACTAGACGCTCAATTGTTGATCTGGTAGGACGATTATGACGACCAGAAATTGGACGCAGCGCTCTTAAAGTTGAGGCCACTGACTCCAAATTTCGGTAGTAAATTTTAATAATTTCGACTCGTTGTTGGCTCGTATATCTTTCCATGATGAAATGGCAAACCTTACTGAAGAGAAATGTCATAAGAGCTGGAAAAAATATGGCGTCGTTTGCTGGCCCTATCGATTTACTTTTGTAGCGTCTCTGTTGAAAACCCCTTTAGCTGTGTCTTCCATTTCAGATGATTGAGGTTTTAGAAATACTCAAATTGGTTAATACAACTAAAGTTCGGTAGTAGCAACTGGTATTTTGTAAGACCTATTTTTAATCTATCAATATCATCGACAAATAATTCTGATGTTTGACAATTATGAATTCTAATCAAAAAGTAGACTTTATCATGGAATTTCCAATGCCTGAATTGATTTCCAACTAATCTTTTCCCTGTATGTATAAACCGCAAATGTCAGTGACAGTTTTCGTTATCGAACTCAAGCGCGAAGTGATGTATTAACTACCATTTTTTGACTTTGGCATTCGCGTTGGCTTTTGCGTTTACGTTCACTTTCGAGACTTTTAGAATACTAACCTAAATTGCCATTTATATTTGCATTTGCATTTACCGTTATGCTAGCACTACTTTTTGTAATGTCTCACTGTTTAAAGTTTAACTATTACCCACATTCCGGCATAGTACCCATCAGCCGAAATGTAACCACATTTGGGAAAACAACTCTCTTAAGCTAATAAGATTTACATTGTAAAGAAATGTAAACATTATTTCGAAAATATACCCAAACCCTCGACAGCCCGGTGCCGTAAGAAAATATCCGCAGTGTGTCCTCCTTGACTTATTTTTCTTCTTATGCCTATCGTAAAATATTCAGAGTAACCAACGAACGTGGTAAATGGTGTTATCCATTTTCATTGATTGCAGCGTTAAGAGCCAACATAACCATAAAATTATTTTATATACAAAACGTGATTCTATTGCCAATAATTTACGTTTGAGGATATTACGATTTTAGTGGAAAACCGGAGCATCATAAACTACCTAATCTAACTTCATAGAAAGTTAACTAACTGAACCCCCCAATTGATAGTTTGATGTTGTTATATTAGCCTCCGGAATAAACCACGATGTTGAACTCACATCTCTTCGAAATGACACATTATTGAGTTGACTAACGTTTGCATTAAATATATCGGCAAAGAATAATTAATCCACCATAGAGTGGCATGTAAGTGGAGAAATTATATAAATCGATTCGAAATGCGGGTTTTGCTTTCATTTAGTGTCTCCAAAACTGAGATAAATATAAGTAGAGTCAGTTTTGTCCGAATTTCTAGACTTTTAAAAAGAGATTTCGTATATCGATGTGCGAAAAATTCTTTAATGTGGCTACAGGACGCTGGCGTGCAAGCAAAATTACCAGAAACTTATTCCAATAACGCTGTGCATAGACGAGGGCGGTCCCAAAACCAGACGGGCTAACAAAGAAGATACAAAAAAAGTTAGGAAAAATTTTGTTTTTTTTTTCAACATAATCTCTTTTTAGCTCGATACAAATTTTTCAGCGATGTCCAATAGCTTCGATACCCTGTTTATAGTAAGAAATGTCAAACTCCTTAAAACCGCAGACTCTACCTCTTCATTGTTGGCAAATCTTTTACAACAGAGTCATTTCTTTGACGTTTGGAAATATAAAATAGTCCCAGGGAGATAAAACTGACAAATAAGGTGCGTCATGAAGCAATTCGAACATTATTTCAATAATTTTGTTCAACGCAATAGTGGATGTGTGAACTGGAGAATTGTCTTGATGCAACACTTTCTTTTTCGCCAAATGCGGCATTTTCCACAATTGTTCCACAATAAATTAGCATAATATTCGCCGTTGATGGTTTTTCCTTTCTGAAGATAATCAATAAAAATTATCCCACGCGCATCCCAAAAAACAGACGCCATGAGCTTGCCTGTAGACGGAACCGTCTTCGCTTTCTTTGGACACGATTCTCCGATTCCAGTCCACTGTTTTGATTGTTGCTTTGTTTCAGGTGTGAATTGGTGGTGGCCCCATGTCTCATGCATGGTTATAAATCGACACAAAATTTCGGCTTTATTGCGCTAAAATATCGCCAGTCACTCTACTGAAACATATTCATGACGCTGTTTTTGCTCCATTCAAAACAAACACAGCACCCATCTTGCGCACAGCTTTCTCATCTTCAAATCTTCGGTCAATATACGATGTATAGCACTTTTTGAAATGCCTATCGTTTCAGCTAGCTCATGCACCTTCTGCTGACGATCATCCAATTCCATTTTGTGGATTTTCTTTACGGTGTCTAGCGTGGACAACACAATTGGTTGGTCACTACGGTGTTCGTTTTGACAGCTCGTGTGGCCTCGCTTAAGCTCTGCTACCCAATATTTTACAGTCGTAAGCGAAGGAGTAGAATCTACCTCAGCTTTATTATTGCGTGGACCGAAACCTTTCAAATGGAAATACGAAATCACAGAACGGTGACCAATTTGTGCCATGTTTACGAATTCAGGGATAGTTTGCTTTTGATGGCTCAAAAAAAATATCGCAGAACTTTACACATTGCAATCCATATTCTATAATTTCAAATCTAATTTACCTAGTAGTTCCTACATCCTTGAAAATATATGCACCTTTTACCGAAAAATATATTAACGTTTGTGTGGACAACGAGTTGTACTAAAGGGTTTTTCAACAGAGACGCTACAAAAGTAAATCGATAGGGACAGCAAACGACGCCATATGTTTTCCCGCTCTTTTGACATTTCTCTTCAGTAAGGTTTGCCATTTCATCATGGAAAGATATACGAGCCAACAACGGGTCGAAAATATTAAAATTTACTACCGAAATTTGGAGTCAGTGGTCTCAACTTTAAGTGCGCTACGTCCAATTTATAGTCGTCATAATCGTCCTACCAGATCAACAATTGAGCGTCTAGTGGAAAAATTTGAATGCACAGGCACAGTACAAAATGTTCCCGTGCCAGTGAGACAAAGAAGTGCCCGTGGTGTCGAGAATATTGCTGCCGCTGAGGCTTCAGTTCAAGAAAGCCCAAATGTGTCTCTCACACGTCGTTCTCAAGCGTTGGGCATCTCTGTGACGTCATTGTTGCGAATTTTGCGAAAAGATCTTGGCCTACATCCTTACAAGATCAAATTGACGCAAGAACTGAAGCCGCTTGACCACCATATGCGTCGTATGTTCGTGAATTGGGCTGAGCAACAACTTGAAAATGATTCCGATTTTCATCGGAAAATCATCTTCAGCGATGAGGCTCGTTTCTGGCTGAATGCCTTCGTCAATAAGCAAAATATGCGTTATTGGTCAGACAGAAATCCACACGTAATCCATGAGTCATCATTGCATCCCGAAAAAATTACGGTTTGGTGCGGTTTATGGGCCGGCGACGTCATTGGGCCGTACTTCTTCCGTGATGATCAAGATCGGCACATTACTGTGAATGCGAATCGCTACCGTTCAATGATAGCCGAATATTTTTGGCCCTAATTGGATAATGTGGACTTGGAGGACATGTGGTTCCAACAGGACGGCGCCACAAGCCACACAGCGAATGCCACAATCAATTTATTGGAAACCAAGTTTGGTGAACGTGTTATCTCACGAAATGGCCCAGTCGATTGGCCGCCTCGGTCGTGCGATTTGTCGCCGTTAGATTATTTCCTGTGGGGCTACGTCAAGTCTATGGTCTATGCCAACAAGCCAGCGACGATCGATGAACTTCATACGAATACCGAACGTGAAATTGCAGCAGTATCGGCCGATTTATGCTTGAAAACCGTCGAAAATTGGGTTCAGCGTCTGGACTTCTGCAAGCGTGCCCGTGGTGGCCATGCAAAAGAAATCGAGTTCCATACATAATGGCATCGAACGTACTTTCACAGGAATAAAGAATTTCATTGGTATCTAAAACCGAATTTGTTATATTTAAAAAAAAACTTTTGTAGCGCTCTTATTGAAAAACCCGTTACTTATTGTGTCACTGAAATTCATTACAACCCTTGCGGAAGTCTAGGTAAACATCAGTGCACTTTTATGTGGAAATCGTATTCAAGTAGTGTTAGAGACGCAAAAGTAAATCACAGAAATTCTTAAAAAGCTTTTTCAGACAACGGTAGCAAATTAAGAGTTCCTAGAAAAAAGAAAGACGGTGGACAAAAATTAAATATTGTATTGCTACCAAATCACCAGGAGTAAGAAGACAAGGACGTATATTTCCCCTTTAAAAAAATTCAAAATAAATGCTCGTTCGTTATTAATCCAATAACTTTGTCGCCTGAAAGTATAGGGTAGTATGCATCAAATCCGGTAGTTCTGCCTTTTTGCAGACTTGTTTATGATATTTGTCTAAATAATAAACGAAGTTTGTGACCTCGAGCGCCGAACGCAACTCTGTCAAAAATCGAAAAACGGTGAAAAAATCGTTATTTTTTCAAATTTTGGCGACTAAGTAGACTAAATTTTCTATAATATGATATTAGACCCAATTGTTTCCAATTGGTATAAAACCCCTTCTTGCGTCAAGTATTTCCCTTAAGAACATAGAAAATCTTTGTTTATTGAAGGGCGTAAATTTTTTCATTCATTCATTTCATTTATTAGTATTTAAAATACTTTTGATACTACACATGTTTAGCAACAACCAGAGATTAAAGATTTTTTATAAAACGTATACATTGTTTTTAAAGTTGTTATTATTTGTCTCAGATTTTACATGATTCGGAAGTTTGTTATAAAAGTTAAATCCTTTGTATAACAGTGTTGCCTGCATTGTAGATGTCATTACTCGCCACAGCCTGAAGTCTTCAGAATTTCTGAGTTCATATGGTTGTGTTCCACCTACGTAACTTATCTGCTCGCATAGATATTCCGGTGCATCGTCTTGCTTCATTTTCCGTATAAAAATTAGCGTGTTCAATTTAAGTCTTTGTTTTATGTTAAGCCATTTTAGAGATCGACTACATTTTAGGATACTTCTCATAGCTTTATTTTGTAGTTTTTGCATCCTTTCCAGTTGTGACTCAAGACAGCATGTGTATAAAATTGTAGATCCAAATTCGAAATGGGGTTTTATCATTGTGTTATAAATGTTTATCGAAGTCATGGTAGAAATATTATTTCGTATTCTTTTAAAGAAACCAATTTTTTTTGCCAATTTTTTTACAAATATATTCTGTGTGATCTTTAAACTGTAGTTTTGCGTCTAGTATAAAACCAAGGTATTTTATTTTATTTACTTTTTCAATAACTTCCCCATTTATTTCAAAATGTTCGTCGCTAATCATATTTTTTCTTTTCCTCTATTGATTTGCACATTTGTTAGCTTTTGGCTTCTAAATCAATTACATTTCCACACAGTTTTTTTAAATTCTACAACATTTTTCTCACAATTTCTTTGAACAGTTTCCATTTTCTTAAGCCTTTCTTCGTAACGCTTCTCTATTGCTTGCAGTAAATTCTTTATTTCAACTTCATTTTGTTTAAGTGATATTTCGAACTCGTCTTTGTAGTTAACTAATGTTTGCTTTTTTTTTAACTCCATCTTGAATGTCTGTTAGTACCAAATCCACATTATGAATGTACTGTAAGCAGTCATCGCACATAAAACGTATAAAATTTCCAAAATCTAAGATCTTTATGGAATATTGGTCCAAACCGGAACATTTATTGGCACAGTGATACACTTTATTACACACTCCCGTACATTGTATTCCAGTTTCGCTACGAATTTCTGACTTGCATTTACTGTATTCAGTCATTGTGGAAGTTATTTTTCAACTATAAGAAAAACAGTTTTTTGTTTAAAACTTTATGTTTTCTTATTGTACAATTATATTAACTTATCGTTCTTAAGAGTCCTGTCTATTTTTAGATTCATTTAATATTTTATTTTTCAATTTTTCTCCGGTTTTATACAAGTTTGCTTCTTGTTGCTTTGACGTCTGTCTGTACACGTTTTATGTGTACAAAGTTCTTGTCAGATAAAATACAACAATCCAATGTTGATGAAAGCAGCTGTTAGCAGTGGAAAATCACATACTACGCCATCAAAGGCCACGAGATCAGTCCCTGAGTAGTTCAATTCCAGAGAACAATGTTGTCTATGTGGAGATAAAATAACTGAAGAGTTCTTTGTGGCAGAAAGGAAGAAGAAGCCAGACAAACGGAACAATATCATTATTGTGGAAAAGTTGTCTCTCAGTACAACAATCTTGAAAGCAGCTGAGAAACGAGTTGATGAATGGGCTCTTATAATAAAAGGGCGTATATCTGAGGTATTTGGTAGTCCTTGATGCTAGGTATCATCGGTTTTGCTAAAACAAAGCTCTGCCAGGCACCACCAATAGGAAAGTCCAGGAGAAATCGTAAGCATCACACAGTCCATGAGGCCATGGAAAAGATGTACTCATTTCTGAAAGAGAACGCTGAGGAGAGTCAGTTCTCTCTAGATGAACTCATGGACCAAATACAAGGAGAACGACCACAACTACGAACAGTCAAAAATGGCTTATTTGCAAAGTATGGGGAGAAAATTTTGATCATGGGAGACCCCTCAAACACACGACTGTTGGTTTTAAAAACACAGATCACAAAATGCTCACCAGTACATGGTATGACAGTAGAAGTTCAGATCCTCAAGGAGAAAGTCTAAGCGTGGTAAAAGCAGCTGCTTAAGTCATACGAGAGGATATGCGGTCGCAAGTATACGACACAACACAATTCACACCATCCGACGACTTCTTCCAGAAGGAAAATTACCGACTTCTTCCACAAGGTAATGCCTAATTCTTTGAAACTGTTTCTCGAAACATTAATTTTAAAAGCCAAACGAAGCTGCTGGGATTCGTATATAAAGAAGTGCGTTGCTCTTGTACATTTAATAATATCGGCAGTCGGGCCTCGCTCGTTCATCTCTTGATTACTCCATGGGACTGGTGTATTCTTGTATCACAAGTTCGGATCTTTTCGATTTTTGACAAAGTTGCGTTCGGCGCTCAAGGTCGCAAACTTGGATTATTCATTAGACCAACATCATAAACAAGTCTGCAAAAAATCAGAACTTCAGGATTTGACGCATGCTGTGATGTATAACGTTACTGGACTATATGAAATGTACAACAATTATATATAAAAATATATTCTTGGTTAAGTTGCAGACTCATAAAATGAACTTTCCAATATTGCAGAAAAGTTCAATGCTTACTTAATTCCTGATATTTTTTTTTAATTTATTAACGTTAAAGTTTTAGAAGACCCCACTCTACGGATTCCAAATCATAGTCTAAAAAAGTAAATTTTTAAGAAGTACTCAATTTTCGTGTTTTCAGTTTTTTGAAAAAATTGCATTGAGATAAACTAGAGAGCCATTCGAATTATGAGCGCTTCCATTAAGGTATAACATGTCCGACATTCTCAACGATTTCGTGGTAAGATGTTGGGTCAACGTAAGGTTGAATGTGGGTGCTAGATGATGAATAAATTAAAGCATTTTTGAGAAATGAACTCATGTACTACAACCGGTTCAAAAAATCGGGTTCGAAGAGTAGATATAATAGTCGGCTTCAGGAACCGGTTTCAAGACTGCATATTAAAACCCAGTATCAGGGCACGGTTTTGGGAACCTGATCCAAATTTTGAAGCCAAGTTCAAGTAAACAGTTTCAAAACCGGTTATTTTTGTTTAAATTGACTGAAATCGGTTCTAAGTATTTGGAACCGGTCTCTAAAATCTAATATTTTTCAACCGGTATGAGGCCATGAGTCATGTTTCTCACTCAATACTAGACCATATTGACACTTTTTACTCGATGTACCCTAATTTGACCCACCACGAAATCACTAACAAAGTCAATCATATCATACCGCCTGGGAAGAATACATACTTCAGAAAAAAGACCGTTGTAACTAGTATGGTTTTCTAGTTCATCTAAATGCATTTTTTGTAAAAAAAAAGACCGAAATATGAAATATTCCTTTTTTCAGAACTGACGTTTGTCAATTTCGGTTTTGGAATCCAGATTTTTAATTCTTTCACCAGCTAACAACTTTGGTGAGCTTAATCAATTCCTAGAATAATATTAGGAATTAAATAAACATTGAAAATTTTCTGGAACACTGGCAAAAGAGTGCTAAGATACCTCAATCCGAAAACTTAGATCGATTTCACGGGGAAGGAGCTTTGTAACCAAATTAATCAAAAATAATTTTTTATTTGTTTTTTCCATCATTTTGCATTTTGAAAAATTTGTCTTTTTTTATTGTTCGAATGCAAATATAACGTGTTTGTAGCTTCTCGCAATTAGAGTATACTTGTGTCCAAACACATTGTGTTTGCCATTTAATATAACATGTTTGGGACACAATGATTAATACGTTATAATATATGTATTTGAGACCCAAAAGTGGATTTTTATGTTCAAAACTATTGAAAACACTGATGTCTGTCACAATAAAGAAAGCAGCAGTTCTTGAATTCACGAAAACAATACTTGCAAACATTTACATGGTTCCTTACATGGTTCCTGCAAATAGAGTAAGAGTTTTGGGATTGTTATTGAGTAAATTTTCCAGCGACCCAGCTGCGGAAATCATGACCTGGAAGGCCTGAAATCATGACCAAACAAGCCTTCCTTAAAATACGGAAGGCCTTCCCTACACATTACCTCCTCCTTTCTTTTTAACATTGCGTGAGATTGGGAGGCCAGGCCTTCCTTGCCCATTGCCTAAAGAAGGCCGTAGAAGGCATGAAAAGAGGAAGATAGTAGAAGGCATTTACTTAAATTTATTTTTGTTAATCAAAAATAAAATTTAAATATTTTTTTTTTAACAAAATCATTAGCCATCCCAAATTATTTATTTATAAGTATGTATCTATCTATCTTAGAAAGTTGTACCACGCCCAACTTCAAATTGAAAAATATAACATAAAAAATATAATTTTAAAATTTGTATGAAATTTTCCAATTAAATTAGGGTTAAAAAGAATCGGAAAATAAATTCCTCAAAATTGTAAAAACCTTCTTCTTTGTTATATCTGATGACAAAATGCACGCATTCCCAGGCCTTATGTTGGCAAGGCATTACAAAAGAACCATTCCGCATGCCATATTTGTGGAAGGCCTTGCGACTTCGGCCTCTGAGCATGTACATTTTCAGAATGGGACAATTTTTTCGATTTCTAACATCATTATCCTGAGCGTATTTTTATCCCTCAATTGACACTACAAAACAAGGGAAAAATAAACAGCTGTTTTTGGCAGTCCTATTCCACTTTCAGTTCTTTTAAATTAAAGAAATTACAATAACTCTAAACGACTGAAACTGATTTTGCTCTTTAGGACAAGAGCTACAACTTTTCCTCAGAGAGTGTTTTTTTACCCCGCTAAAGTTAAATATAGCTTAACTTGTACGGGACAACTAAGCGATATTAAGTGGCATTTCAATTTGAAGAAATGGCAACAAAAAGTTATGTTAGCTAAATTTTGTTATCAAGGAGAGACTCATAGGCAAAAATTTGCAAAACGGTTACACATTTTAAGTTCATTAAAATTATTTTGTTTAAAGGAAGACTACGTGTACTTTTATATATCTAAATTTGAAGACTAGATTTTTATTTGCGATTTAAAACAAAATGGGAAATAAATTGTTCACAACAACGCGCGGTAAATGTTATACATATTGAACATGGTAGAATTATCTATCAGGTATAGTCGTTTAAACAGGTGATGACATTTTTTTCGTGTCATTTTTCGTTTCACTTGCCAAAGTCATATGTATTTTGTTTTTATACTTTTTTATTTTCTTGTATTGTTGGTATATATCTATGTAGAGTTTGACAACTGAATCACGTGAAAGACAATAAAATATTTGTTGTTGCTGCTTACAACTACAACAACATCTGCTGCTACCATGTATTTGTTGGCACTGGCTACAAAAGTGTTGCGGTATCGCATTTTTGTCATCCATCACAACAAATGTTGCCACATTTCGTAGTATTAAGTGTGGATCGTTTTATTCATAAATAATAAAAATAAAACCTTATTATTTACGGTCCCTGTAGATGGGCATTGATCGTAGGTATCGTAGGTGTCAGATATCGTAGGTGTCACCGGGCCTTATTATTTCGAAGGATATTAATTACAACACATCGCATGGTAATGGACTTTTTTAAAAATGCGTTTATCCACGGAATAATGATTTATTTGGAGATTTGCAGTAGTCGCCAAGGCCGCCCGACTTGTCCTCAAGGCACTCCCGTCTTTGGGCTTTTTTGAAATACAAATTTGCGTGAAAAGGTCATAGACCCTGGAAGCCTTCATAGAAAAATCCGACAAGAGTGCGAGATTAAAGGCTACAGATTCTGGTCAGCACGATTGAAAACTACGTAAAAAGTTGTCAAATGATCATTAACAATAGCTGCGTCCACTAGACCAATATCATCCTCCTAATGTAATACCAAAAAACTCAAAGTCCTACATAAATATTATAGGTACAATTACATCGTTTCGTTTTAACGATATAGCACAACAAGTTCGGATGTATGATTTTGGGCCAGCCAGTAGCACCGCATACAATTTTTACATTTCTCACTATCAAGATTTTGTTAAATTTAAAATATGTAGCTTTAATTCGAGCGTTAAAGGAATGAAACGGTTCTAAGTTTTAAATTTTTTACTCTAATAAAATCATACATGGGACAAATTAAAGCTATGACAATTATAATTTGTAGTTCAATTTGCATTACCTGTTCAAATGCAAATTCCAAAAAATGTCAATACCATTGGCAATTGTACTTATTTTCAAAGCATTTCCTTCATATCTGACTGTTGTGAGTTTCACATTATTTCACATATTTTATATATCGAAGCCACAACCTCTACATACGAGTATAAAATACTTTTATATACTCCTTTTAATACTTCTTCTTTTCCATTTGCATTAGATAAAGTAATGTAAATTAAATCATAAACTTGTACTTATTCTAAATCTTGAGCTTGAAGTGTGGATATGCTCATCTCTGTAATAATTTCATTCGGAAATTTGTTTATAAAATTGTGAATTTTAGTTAGATATCACAGGAAATAACTTTACCACACTGGCCAGTTTCAAGGCACCACCAATCAATATTATATTCTAATAAAATCTAATTTTAAATACGGTCAACAAAATTTCTCTTGCAAATTTTGACATTTTTGTTTATGAAAGTAAATAAAGGGTTTTTCAACCGAGACGCTACAAAAGTAAATCGATAGGGACAGCAAACGACGCCATATTTTTTCCCGCTCTTTTGACATTTCTCTTCAGTAAGGTTTGCCATTTCATCATGGAAAGATATACGAGCCAACAACGAGTCGAAATTATTAAAATTTACTACCGAAATTTGGAGTCAGTGGCCTCAACTTTAAGAGCGCTACGTCCAATTTATGGTCGTCATAATCGTCCTACCAGACCAACAATTGAGCGTCTAGTGGAAAAATTTGAATACACAGGCGCACAGTACGGTTTAGTGTGGTTTATGAGCCGGCGGCGTCATTGGGCCGTACTTCTTCCGTGGTGATCAAGACCGGCACATTACTGTGAATGCGAATCGCTACCGTTCATGGATAACCGAATATTTTTGGCCCCAATTGGATAATATGGACTTGGAGGACATGTGGTTCCAACAGGACGGCGCCACCAGCCACACAGCGAATGCCACAATCAATTTATTGGAATCCAAGTTTGGTGAACTTGTTATCTCACGAAATAGCCCAGTCGATTGGCCGCCTCGTTCGTGCGATTTGACGCCGTTCGATTATTTCCTGTGGGGCTACGTCACGTCTATGGTCTATGCCAACAAGCCAGCGCCGATTGATGAACTTCGTACAAATATCTAACGTGAAATTGCAGCAGTATCGGCCGATTTATGCTTGAAAACCGTCGGAAATTGGGTTCAGCGTCTGGACCTCTGCAAGCGTGCCCGTGGTGGCCATGCAAAAGAAATCGAGTTCCATACATAATGGCATCGAACGTACTTTCACAGGAATAAAGAGTTTCATTGGTGTCTAAAACCGGTTTTGTTTTATTTAAAAAACTTTTGTAGCGCTCTTATTGAAAAACCCCTTATATTAAAACAGAATATTCATTGGCTAAGCGAGAGAACCATCTACACCCCTACGCTAGGGAACGAATAAACGTAAATGGTAATTATTTGTGACTGTATTCCATATTTTGACCCTAATGCCATTAATTATTGTCAAAATAGTTACCAACACCTATAGAATGGTAAGCGTATTAGTGTGAGCTTATGGTTGTAACACTTCATAGCGGTCGTGGCGACAACTTTTTGGACAGCTCTAACACTCAACCAATCCGTGACATAGCTCTCTAGGGGTAATAACCAAATGAAACAGAACACAGACCACAAAAGTAATTTGGTAAAAGAAACGCTTTCATATGTTCGAAACAAAAACGTCTGCTAGGTGGAAGTTTTTTTCTAACCTTTCACATCAGGGGCAATACAATGAAGAATCAAATATATTTGACAGTATCAACATGAAACTGAAGAGAAACGTATCAAAACAGTTGATATCGTTTGTTTTTTCAAGTTTTACTGCTTTCAGAGCATATTTATATTGTTATTATAAATAAAATTCTAATAATATTTAATAATACAACTAAGCATACATTTATCGCAGCCAAATCTTTCTACATCTGTAGAAAATGTAGAAAAATATGAAACTTTGATCTAGTTGTTATTTAAAAGTGTGGAATATTTGATACAACATTTCCAGTCCATACCTTCAAAAACGACAAAGTTATAGATTTCTGATCACCAAAGTACAGATATTTGTCACTATGCGGCGTTGCCCGTGATATAACTAAGAAGATGAAATGTAACCACCTTCAAGAATTACTTCAGTTCACCATTTTACAGAATTATTACTTAGTGACGTCATAAAAATTACTAAATTCTATGGATTAGAACAAAGAAAATGAATTGTAAGCACTTTAAGACAATTCAAGCTACTTAAATATGTCTGCATTAAAATAAACAAATAAATGATTTCGCCTTACATCCCATGAAGGGATTAGGGAGAGCTTCTCACAAACCAGTGAGCTGTGCGCGTTCTAGTTTTACACTCACTCATTGGGACCTACAATTTTACACCGGTTCCGAACGGTATTTTGAAAGCATTTTCATTGGTAAGTACTCGATAGTGTCGCCGTCACTAAGCGAGGTGACCGCCGCCAAAAGAAATTTAAAGTGGTCTGAGCAGGGATCGAACCCACGTTTTCAGACACAAGAGCCGCGCACACTGCCATTGCACCACCGACGGCCTGCATTAAATTGTATTAATAATGTTATATTTTCTCTTTAGGCTTTTCATTTATACCTCAGACAGTATTTGCACTCGATGGATATAAAGTAGTCAATACTATTGCAGGTTTATGTTTTGGTAGTAAAGATGTGAAAGATGTAAAGTGTCACTACAGTGCTAGCCATTTACCCACCGTAGCTTTATTTATCTATTTTTATGTTTTCGTTGGTGCAAATGACTTTAATATCTATGTGATTATATTTAATTTCATTTACAGGAGTTTGTTATATTCTTAAAATAAAATTCTTCTCTGGTATCTACATCAATAAATAGATATGTGATCACTATTTCTCATTCACGTTCTAAACATTTTTCCTTACGTTAATTTATTATCGGCTCTAAGCCGACATTTAAAGTCTGCATACGCAATATATAACCATATCAGGTAGGAATTTTCTATATCGGCCATAGTCTGAATTTCCACTGTTGCAAATATATCAGGCCCATGAGACTTAATGAGTTTGAAGCGGCCTATAGCAACTTCGAATACATGAGCAGTATGTTTATCTGCATCACAATCCAGGAAATGGGTACACATAAGGAGATAGATCGAATCACTAAGCAGAAAATCCGGTGCCTAGAATAGTCCTATAGGCACTCTAACGTCGACGCTATTGATATACAGATAATTAACCACCAGTTTCTGTTCACCCATCTGAGCGCATTTGTATATAGCTTTAGTTCCACTGTATGCCTATCCGACTCCTCCTTGGCTGTCCTAGACTTGGCTCTAATAAAAAGCTTCCGGCATAACTTCCTTATCCTTACAACCTTATAATTTCACTAGGCGGCTTTTGCTCCCCATGGCGCCATTTTTACAAGAGATGTTAAGTTACTTGTTGCGAGTAACTGCCGATTACGGTATCTAAGTCATTTACATATCTTAAGTACGCAATTGGTTCGAAAATTCGAGGCCATTGGGTTATAAGCACAACCGCTTTGCCGTTTGCCAGACGAAGACATAAAGTCGCAGGTGCCGCTTTACTATTATGAAGTTTGATTTGAAGAATCTTTAATAAACTCCTTTTCAAAAAATAGTATTTCATCAACATTGACCACACCTAAAACCCACCGCCCATACTAATCGAAATTTTTTTTTTTGCTGTAAAAATGTAACTATTGCGACAAATTTCATGCAAATTGCGTGAAGAGCATTCTTATATGTCATCTTTTCAAAAAATAGCATTTCATCAACATTGTCCATGTTCACGAAATTGAAGTCAATATTATGATTAGATTTAAAAAAATTATTCGCCATTTACTTACCTAAGTGGTACACTGAAAGAAAATCTTTACATCAAATCGATGATAAATGCTCATCAATTGTTCTTCATTGAATTGACGTAAAATGTCATCAACTTAATGAAAAGTTTCTGCAGTTTGAAGATTACGCGTTTCTTCACCTTTTTCAGATTCATTAAATTGATGTTATTTTTTACATCAATCTTCATCATTGGAATTTAGAAATAATTAGTGGCAATGATTCAAAATATGGATTAAGTATTAAGAGAAAAAGAAAAAAAAGCTAAGAGAAAATTGAAAATAAATAAATAATAGAAAATAGTGCAATGGACAGAAGGCAATATCTACACTATTTCCATATTCTGTGTGCTCTTACACCCTATTCTTGTGAGTTTTTTACATTGAAAAATAAACCAGAGTTTGGCTACATATTAACAAACAATTTACATCAAACTTATAACCAATTTACATCAAATGGATGACAAACTTACATTAAATTGATGACAACATTACATCTAATTGACCACAAATGTACAGCAAATTAATGAATAATTGACATCAAAATATTGAAAAATTTGGTTCAACTTGACGCGAATCTTACATAAAATTTATGAGAAATTTACATTATCTTGATGTAATGTTGTCGTTGAATCAACATAAACTGTTGATGAAATATGGGTAAAAGATTGATGAAATGTTCTCCATCAATTTAATGAAATTTGTCGTAGGTTGCAAAGTAAGGAAATGTTTCATCAAATTGATGAAAGAATTCATAAATTTTATGAAGCCTTTTCTTTCAGTCTATTTATCTTATTAGACATTAGTAGACATCACTGGTCGTAAGCTGTAAAATAGTATGTACAATTGGCTGCACTCAGAACTCTAACAACTTAAAATATCGATTGAAAGAGTTGTGAATGTTAGTAAAAATCATGGAAAAAGATTTTTTCCAAAAAACATTTTTTTCGTTATTTATTGGATCAATCGGGTCTTGTTCTTATTTTTGTCTGATAGACAGATGTATAAACTCTGAAAAACAAAAGTAAACAAACTCATATTTCATATATTTTTTTATTTTATGAAACTTCCGAAATTTTTGCGTATCAAATAAAAAATGTATGCTTTTTAACCCTTTCACTACCACACATTTGTATTAATTTTTTTAAAGTCCCGTTTCAGATATTGTATTTTTGTTAATTAGGTTGAGTTAAGCCTCAGCCAAATGTTTAATACACTTGAATAAAAAACAAATGCATTAAAGTTCAGACTAGACGCGATATTTGGTGTTTTTTTTCTATTTTCTATTTTTTTCTATTTCGTAGATTTACATATATTTTCATTTCAAGTAGTGCAACAAGCTTTAACCAAATAAATAAAAATATTTTTTTTTTCATTTACTAAGTCGTTAAGGATGTGTTTTGAGCCTTTTCTAAAAATATTTGGCCGTTGGTATGGTTTTGGCAATAATTTGAAGTTAGCGACAGTGTAGTGTTCATCGGTAGTGAAAGGTTGCAGCGGATTTTTTTTTTGTAATATTATGCATATATTTTATATATTTTATGACAGTTATTATTTTTCTTCTTCATCACGTGTTAATTTTTGGTAAGTTTAAGTTTTATGTGTTGTTTTCAAATTGAATTTTTAATTTTTGTTGATTTGATGAGGCAATGAATGCATCGCGCAGATCGAGCAAAATTAACAGCCTTGAAAATTTGGAGATGTTCTCGTATATAGAACGATAATGACAAATTCTATAAGGTAAGAACAATTATGGATTCTGTTCGCAAACGGATGCTAAATCTTCCTCTATCAATAAAACAATAGTGCAAGAACAAACCATATCCCCGTGGTGTTAAATTTTTCCTCCATTGTGGCAAAAGTAGAATGTCAAATAATGTTTTTGTTGCTTATCAATGGGATTTAGTGCAGCCGCTGTCGTTCGCCTAGTCAGTAGAAGCCCTAACGATGCTGTTGGAGACAAATTATACTTTGATAATTTTTTTAAGTCATATAATATTCTTCATTACCTAAAAGTCAGGCATATAGGCTGCGGGATCCGCTGAAATTAACACATTCCAAAAACCGCCATTACCCAGCGATCATGATTTGAAAAAAGGGGACGTGGTTCGTCGGATCAAGCCATTAGCAGCGATGGAAGTGTTATTGTCACTAAATGGTTCGATAATAAACCTGTTTATATGGCTTCCAATTTCTTTAAGGCGGGTACCCTAGACAATGTAAAACGTTATTACAAAACATTGCTCACCTATGTTTAAGTTCCTATACCTGAAGTCATAAAACAATACAATGAGGGAATGGGAGGTGTCGATCTTTTGGATGAACTTGTTGAATATTACAGAATTTTTCTGCAACTCAAGAAATGGACTTTTCGAGCATTTCTTTCATATTGCCGTAAAGGCTTCATGGCTTGAATATCGCAAAGAGGCCGCAAATGGTGAAGTCAACGGACAACTTGATCTAATGAATTTCCGAATGCAGGTATGTAGTGCCATGATTTTAATGGGAAAATCTCCGATCAAAAAAGTTGGACGTCCTGTAAGTAGCCCATTTCAAAAAGACACGCAGAAAGACAAACGTCGATTTGTGGCACTTTGGACACTTCCACTATGTTAAGATGCGAACGCGCCAGGACGTTGCAAGCTACCAACATGTATGAAAATAACATATGTGACCTGCTCCACGAAAAGGGACCTCTGCGCCGAAAAAATTTTATTTTACTTTTTGAGTGATTCATAGCTCTTTCAAATGCCGCAAACCGCAAGTTTCTATGTCTTTTAGTTTTTTTACAAATCACCTGTAAAGATGAACATAATTAATGAAATATATGAAAAAATTAACGAAGCGCTTTTTTTAAACGCGTTTTTCTCAATAACTTCTTTTCGGCGCAGAGGTCCCTTTTCGTGGAGCAAGTCACATATATTAACGCAAACTTTGTGCACTTAGTAACTGTTTCCTTACATACTACAAAGCCTAATATTTTTGTTAATACAACGTAACGGTACCTTATTTTTTAATTTTTCAGAGAAAATATTTTTTCCCTATTTTATGGATCGATAGGCCCCTATTCTTTTTTTCCTCTGTTAGACAAATGTATAAACTGTTAAAACCACAAATAAAAATTACATGAGGTGTCAGGGGACACTCAGTTGGAACGAAGTTCCTTTCGCTATATATTATGTACTAGTAAGTTCCAACACGCCTAAGGCGCCTGTTGAAAAAAACCATGAATAAGCCTGTCTCGGCTTATTATAAATATTCTCTTATTATGGGCTCGTGGAATGGCTTAGAGTGGACTGTAGATGGATGGTTTAGCTAAGATTTTGGGGTTTATACAATTTCTCAAAGGGAGAGAAATTGTATAAGCCGCAGAAAGAGAAGAACAATACGAGAAGTATTAGCGAGTATATGGGTTAGAGTAAAGTTGTTGAGGGAGGATTCTCACCTTATAAGCGCCAAGTAAAACACTTCAATAAACGTTATAAATCGTATGGCGTTTATTGGTTTAATCCACTTCGACGTGTGTGAATGCAATTTAAATGGTGACTTCAATGTATGTATTTTTCAACAGGCGCCTTAGGCGTGATAAACTTTTTTTAAAAAATTTTTTATTTAAGAAATTTTTTATTTATTGTAAGAATATGTATTATATATTCCTAAAAAGGTACTTTCTTTAATGAGAGGTACTTCTCTTATTAAAAGCTAATGTTTTTTAAGAAAATCTACCATTTTTAATAAGAAGTGCTTTCTGTACGAAAAATCCTACAACAGATACTTTTTAAAGGAATGGTACCCTTGTTAGGAAAAGGTTATTTTTTTTAAGAAAATTTATTTATTTTCAGAAAGTTTACTTATGTCAAGAAGAGAAAAGAAGAAGTATTATTTTATTTTTAAGACAAGGTACTTTTAAGAATGGAATTCTTGCAAGAAAAGGTTTTTAAGGTTTTTTTTTGAAGACAAGTTTTTTTACGAAAGAATATGTACAACAAAAAAGGTGCTCTTTAAAAACAGGGTAGTATTTTAAGAAAAGGCAATTTGTTGTAAGATAATGTACTTTTTTAAGAAAAGCTACTTATTTAAAAAAATTACTGCTTTTAAGAAAAGGTACTTTTTGTAAGAAAATGTTCTATTTTAAGCAAAGGTACTTATTTAAGATAAGGTTTTTTTTAAGAAAAAGTACATTGTTTCATCAATTGGAATTTTTTTTGAGAAAATTTACTTTTTTTTAAGAAATCGCACTTACTTCAGAAAATGTTATTTCTTTTAACTTCTTTTACTTTGGCTTTTCTAAATTTACTTTTTATCCTGTTCAAAATTAGAATATGCAATACATAGGCTCCACCTAGAAAATTTCCCATTAAACAAGAAATATCCCCCCATATGTTAGTCTAGATACAAACCAAACCAAAAGTACGAGTGTAAGAGTAAGTGTGCTGCCAAATGTAATTCCATGCTTAGGGTTGTATTTCATGGATTTGCCAGTCTTGCACTTTGGCTTTTCTAAATTTACTTCTTATTGGGTTCAAAACAACAATATGTAATACACAGGCTCCACCTAGAAAACTTCCCTTTAAACCAAACCAAACCAAAAGTATCCAATATAGTTGATAATAATGGGTTGTCATAAAGTAGTTAAAAAAATTGTTTAAAATTTTTTCATTTAGCCCCCATCCCACAACGTTTGATAAGGAACTTCGTTCCAAAAATATATTTTTCTAATTAGTAATTGTGCTCCATATTGACCAAAAAATTTTTTTTTCCCAAAGGCACTAGCAATCGGTGCCTAAACTGCCGCGAGGGAACTATAAGTACCCTCGTATAAAAAAATTTGACGATCCGGTAATGGGTCCTTCAATCTGAGACTCCCACGATTGATATTTAAAAACCCGAGGTTTCAGTACACCCTAATGTTCAGGTAACTCGTTAAAATCAACAAACCTGTACTTGCAGAGGAAATCATTTTTAGAAAGTTACTTGGTTTTTGAAATTTGAAGAAAATGTGTACAAGTCAATGAAACATTTATTTAGATCGATAAATCAATGTCTGCGATTTACTTTTAAAATAGTATTTCATGCAAATGTTGCACATGGCTACGTTTCAACTGGTCTATTCGGCCAATTTCTCGCCGATGGCACATGTAATATTGTCTTCAAAAGCAGAGACTTCACGTGCCCCCAGTCTGGTGGGATCAAATCGCACGACCGAGGTGGCCAATTGATGGAGCCGCAGCGTAAGATTAATTGCTTACCAAACTCGCCTCTCAATTGTTTCATGGTATCGCGTTCAGTGTGTGGCATCGTTCAGTTGAAACCACGTGTCAACCAAGTCTAGTTCCTTCATTTTGAGCAAACAAAAGTGCGTGATCATCGAGCGGTACCCTGCTCCGTTGGCCGTAACGTTGCGGTTATCATCGTCTTTGAAAAACTACGGTCCAATGATGCCGCCGACTCATAAACCGCACCAAACAGTTAACTTTTCAAGGTGCATTAGCAGCTCTTGAACAGCCTCTAATTGCTGTTCGGACCAAGTTTGGCAATTCTGTTTATTGATGTACCCAATGACCCAAAAATTGCTAATGAAAGTAACCTGCGAGTCACATTGTTCACCTAAAATGATATTTGAGAGTAAAATTAAGTGATATCCAAGCGTTGTTCGTTTGAAAGTCTATTCATGATGAACTGGCAAGGCAAATTTAACATTTTTGACTTTGACACATGTGACGAATCACGCGTAAAATGGCAAACAAACAAATAGAAAAAAAAACAGCCGTTAGTATTTAAGTTTTTTTCTGGGTTCGCATTTACAGATATAACTGAGAGTAAACTACATATTATAATTGGCATTCAATTCATTTGTCTCATGACTGATCAGAAGCAGTTTTACGTTGAAAATTGTGTATGATTGAATAAAATTTTTCGTATAGAATAATAACAAAGACGAATTATTTTACGTATATTTACAAAGCTGAAAGAATATTTAAACTACACAAAAGTAGATTTTACCTATTAGAGTTTCACCTATTTGCTTTATACTATCATAGTAAACATTTATGCTGACTTTATCAATGACCATTTGAGGCATTGTTTATTGTGCAATGATTCCAAGTAAATATTTGTGGTGATTGCAATATGCATTTGTAAAGATGCATGCATGAATGAATTGTCTATTCGCAATGGAACTTATTTCTTTTAATCTTGGCTAGCAGGAATGGAAGGCTTGCTAATCCTTTACTTACTATTTCTGTTTTGGTAAATCTGAGAAATCATAAGCAATCAATTGTGCGAACTTAGTTTGTCAGATACACTACCTATAAATACAAAGAAAATAACAATACACTTACTAAGCCATTGAAACAAATTGCCATAACCAGATAAACTTTATAAAATCAATAAAGTGGTTGTGTGAATTTAATAGTCAATGGGAACTCTAAAGAAAATTTGTTAAACAAAACCTATCATAAGTCAAAGAAATGTAGTTATATTTTAACTTTTCTGCATTCTTGAGTTAGTCCGAACTCGACAAATATTAAAAGGGATAAAAAGAAAGCAGAAAACAAAGCAGCTACGTTTTACAATACGAACGAAATTTCAAACTGGTATGACATTGCAATTCCAAAGAAAAGGGATAAAAAGAAAGCAGAAAACAAAGCAGCTACGTTTTACAATACGAACGAAATTTCAAACTGGTATGACATTGCAATTCCAAAGAAAAATATATAAATAACCAAAAAATTAAAAAACAACAAAATGGTCGTTTTTTTCGTAACTTATACACTTTAACTCATACAAAATGACAACCTGCACGTTAATATGTATAATTTTAGAAGTTGAGAATAACCCCGATAAAAATGCTACCAAGTTAGAGTATGTTGTGTGAAAAATATTAACTTTATGTCATTACATTTCCTCTATTTCCACGACGCACAGAGGGATTTTGCCGGAAAAAATACCCTTTTTCGAGTGTCAAATATCAAAAATGTAATGATGCAGTTTTGTAGAGAATTGTTTAATTAAGAGAAATAAATCGCTAGTTTTTTTACAAAAAATTTTGTTTTTGTACACAAAAACGCGGCAAAGTCAACAAAATGAAACTCTGCAGTAACCTGCCTCAGATTTTCAAGCATTTCAATGGGCTGGAAACATAACTTCTTTTTGTCGTATCGATTTGGAATATGTATATTTGAAAAATATGGTATTTCTACATTAAGTTTTAAGAAAAAACAATTGAATAACAATAACAGATTAAAATATATTCATGCTTTTATGATGACACTCAAAAAACTAAGTGTTTTTAGTTTTTCTTGGACTAAAAAAAGGTGGTCGTTATCGATCGTTGTGGTCTGGTTGCTAAAATGTGAAAGGTTGGAGTGTGTTCTTTTGATTTCATAAATAAAATTCCCATAATATTTTATACTGTTGAACAAAGTTATAAATTTTATAAAAAAAAGTGCCACGAAATTTCATTACAAAAATTGATGAAAACACCATATAAAATGGTGTATACTTTTAGGCATATGTATTTTAATGCTGTCGATAATAGAAACGTTAAAGTTTTTTTACAGCTGTATATCATATCCCTAAAAGTATGCACTGAGAAATGCTGAAAAATTAATAAATTTCATTACTAAATTAGGGTGTAATTTCTCGGGATGCTAATTCCTATGGCCACTACAAAACTTAATGAGAAAACACCCCATAATAACAAATGAAATTAAGCCCCAAATATCACTAAAAAGTAAATAAAAGTAAATTTTAATAAATTATATTTTACTGTTGTAGAAAGAAATGAAAAATATTTTTTCAAAAAAAAAGTCGCGCTATTTTTTTGGGAAATTTATTTATTTTCGCTATTTATCACGAAAAATAGGTAACGAATCGCCTTATTTTTTGTTTGTATTTATTGATGTATTTATTAAATGTATAATGATAAAAAAAATTAACTGTTTGCTTTGTGTTTCTCCTGGTAAAACACTATTTAAAAACTATCCGATTTTTCACTATTTTTCAACTTTGACGGAAAATAAAAAAAAAACTATATTTTTCTATATTTGCCATATTTTCAAAATATGTTCTTTGAGTATTCCTTTACATAATTCCAAAGGTTTTATCTGCCTCTAAGTGCCCCTTTGGCTTCTAGAGGTCAAAGAGTTAAAAAAGACATGGTTCTTGAGTGGGAAAAATCAAATCATTAACCATCCGTCATACACATGTTTCTATAGTCACATTCGTAACACATGGGTCAGGCCAGACCAATTGTGTATTCATTTTGTAAAACAATAAAAACAACTCGCGTAAACTTCTGTAACTGGCACTCATGATAGAATTATTGGGAAAATTAGCTGTACGGACAGCATGGGATGCCATCATTTCCCACATGAAAACCCTTATTTGTCTGAATTCGTGGAAAGAACTAACAATTCTTGGAAAAACAAAATTACGTGATAAAATGGACGCAACAATTGTCATCCAGTACGCACGCATTCGTATTTTTAGAACCTGTACACGATGTGATTGGTCACCCGCCCTGTAGGTAGGCAGGTAGGCCAGCGCTCCACCACACCACGCACAGTCCAACCCCGTTAAGACTCCGCCCACAAGAACCCAAGCGCACACTGGAAAATTCTACCTAATTTACCAATGACCAAAACATGGTGGTAAAAACTTGCGTCAAGCACAGCTACTATATAAGTGTAAACACTTAGCGTGGTTTCAACAAACCTGATTGTGCTATTATTGACCAACCATCTAACCGCGAGTTATTGAAAACATGGCGTTGAACAATTTAAAATTATTTGAACTGTTCAGAAAGTCAACCACACCAAAGTTTTTCACGGAAGCTGCTTTAGAAGAACTTGATAGATTATACGGAAATATTGAGAGAAGCGAAATTATAAAAAATAATTTTTATCTGATATATGCAAATATTAAGGCAAAATGGGTGAAAACTAATCGAACCATTCAGAAATTCAACTCCAAATACGAGGACTGGCTTAATGAAGACACCATCCTGGATATATTGCCAGTAGATAAACCCACCACATCAAACAGAGGAGCAAAAGGAAGGCCAAAAAAAAGTATTGAGGAGTGTTAAATTTTCACACGAAAGAGGAAACTTGCCGAGGCCACCAATGACTTGACCACGAAGCATTTATCGGACACGCTGTCTATTAAATATACAAAGGATAGTGAAAGAGTGAGGTCGCAGATTACAAAATCTGTTGCTGATGCGACTAAAAAGGATTAAGGAAAGCATTCCCACGCCCACAAACGCACACATTAAAAAGTATGGTTCCGAAGAAGCCTTGGCCTTGTTTATGGACTTAAAACTTTCCAAAGAAAAATATGAGATACTACGGGCATCCTTGATGCGACACGGGGCTGACGTTTTACCAGGATACAAGCATATTACGCAAGCCAAAATAAATTCACGATCACTGCATACGGAGTTTACGGAAGTCTCTGTGAAAGCCAATCTGCAGGATCTCATGGGCCATACAGCAAAACGGTTGTTGGAGAGTCTTCCTGAAAATGAGGTGAAAATTCTTCCTGAGAAACTGACATTGATTAGCAAATGGGGCTGCGATGGATCATCCGGACAAAGCGTTTATAAGCAAAAGATATCTTCCGATGACGCTACAATATCGGACGGAAATATGTTTATGGCATCTGTTGTTCCTTTGCGGCTAAAATCTGATGTTTCCCTACACTGGAAAAATCCACGTCCGTCATCAGTGTATTATTGCCGAGCAATAATGTTTCAGTTTGCAAGGGAATCGGCAGAACTCATAAGGACCACGGTGAAGGACATTGAAGAACAAATAAGCAAGATTAAGCCTACAAAGCTGCAAATTGGAGAAGGAAAATATATTGAATGCAATTACGAGTTCCACCTGACCATGGTTGACGGAAAAGTCGTAAACGAACTGACAGGAACAACCTCAACATTGTCATGCCCGATTTGCAAAAAGAGTCAGAAGAACTTTGGTAATTTAAACGATTCTACAAACGAGGAGAATTACGAATATGGAATGTCACCATTGCACGCAAGGATAAGGTGTATGGAGTTCTTGCTAAAACTGGCGTATACCCTACCACAAGAGGAGGAAAACTTCGATGAAAATACATCAATAAAGGATAAGGAAAAGATCAGAAAGAAGCAAATACAGGATGCTTTTTTTAAAGAAGTTGGACTAAAAGTAGACTGTCCCAAGCACGGATACGGTAACTCAAACGATGGAAACACTTCTAGGAGATTTTTTGAAAATGATGAGGCAGTAACTACAATCACTGGAATTGACAATCAAATTGTGAAAAGATTGGGAACGATCTTGAATGTTTTAAACTGCAAAGAAAACGTCAATTCTACAAAATATGGAGAATATGCATCGAAAACTGCATCTCTTTTAGCAGAAATGTATCCACAGAATAAGTTGACCCCGACCGTCCATAAAATATTGGCGCATGGCAAAGACATAATTGAGTACCAGTGTTTGCCAATTGGAGAGCTTTCTGAAGAAGCACATGAGTCTCTTAACAAATTTTATAAAAAATATAGATTGCAAAACAAATTCAAAGCATCAAGGGTAAGGCAAAATGAGGACCTCTTCAACATGTTGGCAGCATCTTCCGATCCACTTATTTCTTCCCTGCGGGATGTGAAGTCACGAATAGAGTTAGAAAATAATTATAGTTTAGAAATGATTAGTCTTTTAGATATACCTTCTCCTACGAATTGTGATGAATATTTTAAAGAAAATTGAAAAAATAAATTTAAAAAGAAGTAATTTTTTTTAATTTGTTGGGTAATAATTTAAAACATAAAACCCTAAAGAAAAAAAATAAAAACAATCTAAAAATGTAAAAATAATTTTTTTTAGTTACCATAAAATTGATTTTTCTACAAATTTTAACTTTGATAACCCATAAGTAGGCCCCTACAAAGCGTAGCACCCTTTCCAAACGCTCATTTCATAGGCTGAACAGTTATCTATCATATGCTGTTTAAACTGTTCAATTAACTTATTCGGTTCAAAAGATATGATTTTTGCAACGAAAAAACTCAAATGGCGCCACTGTGCAACGGATAAAACAAAACTAATTTTGCTATTGGGACCGATTTTCCTGCGTTGCAATTTCCATTCTTTAAAATTCCATTGCAAGAAAATACACCCCAAAGAGTCAATGCAATCTGGCCCCAAATTTTATCCGTATACAACAAATAATTATTTTGGGGTCCTCTTGCGCTTACTGGGGGGCCTTATATTTAAATGGTTCAAAACCAAAAATAAGAGCCGCCCCCACTAAAATTTTTGGGGTCGTTCTTCACAATTTTTTGGGACCCTTCATCATTGCTGTTTCATTTTGAAATTTTGGGCCCATCTTCATAATAAAAACAAACCCTAAATTTGTGGCCCATTTTCTTTTTGCAATTGGGGTGTTATTTCCTGGGGCCTGTCTTCCGAGCGCCTATTTCCATTTAAATATTCCGCTTGTGAGGATTATAAACTCGTTCCATACTACTTATATAGCTTTTTAAATTTTCACCTTTTTCTGTCCATTTGTACCAACTAACCTATTAACATTTTGCATCTCAATATTTCGAAAACAACATGTTACTCCTTTTTAATTTCTTTCCACATATTCCATTTTCAACAGATCCCTCATCATTTTAAACAATTTTTGTATGATTTTTAAGTGTTACTCATTTAAGTCCCTTTACCATTCATACTATTTTTACAAAGTGTTCTACCATTTTAAGCAATTTTCTCTCATTCTCACTAATTGCAAACTATTTTTCTGGCACTTAGAAAACAGAGTAGGTGGGTATCAGACACGTACGCAGGGGTGGCCCGGCGCGTGACGATTTCTGTCACAGAGAATGACAAAACTGAATGCTTTTTTTTTTAATTATAAATATGAAATAAACTACAAAATTCCTATCACATCCCCATTTTTACAAAATAATCCCCACTTTGGCGATAAATCTCCGGAACTCGCAATTGTTTTAAATTTTGGATAGAGAGGGAGAGAGGGTGACGAATTTGTTTTGCCGGTCAGTTGTTTAGAGTGTAAGAGCTTGTGTCTCACTTCGCTTTCCAAAAGTTACAGATGGCAGACATTAGCAAAATGGCACATTGTGCCAAAATCGTCCGGATGCCGTAGGTTTTTGATACCAGTCAATTTTGGCATTGTTATCGTGTCTTATACCTAAACTACGAAGGTATCACAATGTCTGCTTCTTTTCTACTTCCTTTGTGAGTTGTACTTGCCGGTTGAAGGAGTTAAGTGCCTTTAACGTGTCCTCTACCTTAGGTGGCTTAATAAATACAAATGTATAGGCCACATATTTGGTTAAGGTTTTTAGAGTTTGCGTTAATGTCTGAAGTGTCGTATCCAGCAAAACTTCTATCATAAACTCTGCCGTTATCGGCGATGCTCCCATAGGCATCCCTGTCCGTTGTATATAAATGCTGTCCTCGTGTTTAAAATATCGTGCCTCGTTGTTACAGAACGATACTATACTAGTTCAATGAAAAAAACTCGTTGTACAGTCATCTTCATTCCAATTTCACTCCATTTATCTGAATGCCAAATTTATGGGTATACTAGGATATAGAGTAACAACGTCAAATGACACCAACATTTTATCTTCGTCAATCTGCGTGTTATGTAAACTTTCATTTGTTCGTCACATTTTAAAGAATCCTTAATATAAATTTCCATAAGCTATAAGTCGGTGCATTTATCGAAGACCAGATAGGTCTTAAGGGGTTTCACTCTGTGTGTCTTCGGTAGGCCATAATTTCTGGGAGCTGTACAAGTTTTCGTTATCAATTTCTTTCTCGTGGCTGCATCTATAAATTTTGCGCTAAATAATTTCTCCATTAATTTGTTGTTTTATCTTGTAGGCGTGATATTGGATCCCTTCTGAGGCTTATTTTTCATACATATATCACACATATACAAATTCTTTCTTTAACACAGTCACCATCGTTCCCTTTTGACCGCACACATAATATGAATGTCTTTATGTTCACCCAAATACTTTATTGTGTGACCTACTGTATCTAAAATGATTTTATCTCTGTTGTCCAAGTTTGAATTCAAGAGGCGATCATCGATCAATACCACAAACTTTGTTCTCGAAATCTCCAGCTTTTCTTTGTTGGTTAAAAATGTTGTAGCGTACTTCAGAAATAATAATTTTTTTAATAAAATTGATAATTTTTATTTGCATTTCCAACACAAGAACATACAGCTTTTTTCCACCATGTTCTTCTTTTCCTCATGCGTTCTCGCATTGCTGAAGTGCTTTGAGGTGAGTTTTGTTAATCTACGCCACAGAGTTGTATTTTTCCGTGGTATAGCTTTTCGATGACCGGGCTATGTCAGTTACGTTTATTTGAATTTTAATTTTATGACCGATTTTATTTGTTTAATTCATACTACAAGCTTACAAGGTCGGTAACATATTTTCTAATTGATAAATGGTGGAAAGAAGAACATGGTGGAAAAAAGCTGTCTGTTCTTGTATTTTAAATGCCTTTCAGTGTGTAATCATAGTTAGGGATCTTCGATCGATACTATTTCGCACATGTAAATTCCAGAATTGAGTTTATATTTACATCAAGGACCGGAAAACGTTTTTTTTTAGGTTTGTAACAAAAATATTTATCATTCAAGTTAAAAAAATATTTTGTACTGTACGGATGAAAATAAAAAAAAAAAGATATTTATAATAAATATCCCTGACGTACAAAATAATAAAGTTCTCAAAAAAAAACGTTTTCCAAAGATAAAAAACCCAAAAAAACGTTTTTTTGTGTACTTTAGCTTTTTGTTTAAAATCAAATACTTTTGTCATTGGAAAATAAATTGTTATAAAAAACAAACCATCTTTGAGTGAATTTCATCGGAAAAAGCTTGCAAATGGGACGTTTCAAACGGTACAATTTAGAAACATACGTAAGTGTGAACAAAGATGGTTTGGCGAAATGTTTAGTTTGCGATAAAGTCATAAAGGCGCACATGGGCAATATTAAACGGCATTACGCTACAATACACAAGCAAGAATTGAATTCGCCTGATGAAGAAAATATTCCCCCAACATTATCGTCATCACCATCATCATCAAAAAAAAGAAAAGTTCAAACTATACGGTTACAAATGGATAAGGAGCAATTAATAAAATGGAAAGTTACGGAAATGCACATGCCATTTAGTCATTTTGATAACAAGGAATTCCAAAACTTGCTTCAACCATGGACAGACGTTTATGGAATAAAATATAACTCGAAATCCATTGGAGTCCTTGTCAATGAAATGACAAATTCTCTGCGGTCAGAAATAACTTTATCCGTGAATAAAAAATTTATTTGTTTAAAATTAGACATCGCAAGTAGAATGGACCGGAGCATCATGGGTGTTAATATACAGTATATTAACCAAAACTTTGAAATTGTAGTTTATACAATTGGGATGATCGAGCTGTTAGAACGTCACTTTGCGCTTTACTTAAAACAACAAGTACTGAATATTCTTGAAAGATTTGATATAAACATAAATCAAGTGTATTCTGTTACCACAGATAATGGAGCAAATGTAATTAAAACATCTAAACTTCTACAAGAATATTCAGCAAATGAAATAGATAATGATGACAATTTTGATGATCAACTTTTTGATAATGTTTCTGAAGGAATTTCAGACAGTTTGTCCGTTGTACATTGTGCAGCACACACTCTACAGTTAGCTGCATGGGACGTGTTAAAACAATTAAAACATGAAGTCAAGAGATGCCGTAAAATTCATAAGAAAAAAAATGAGAGAACTGAAAGCTAGTCCAGTACCGTTGTTGGATAACACCACAAGATGGAGTTCAACTTTTGAAATGGTGCAATCTCTTATAGAGGCAAAAGTTTGGATTGAATCCAATAATACATTTAGTGTAGACGTTGATTGGGAATTCGCTACAAAGTTCATGGAAAGTTTCAAGCCAGTATCCGATGCTACAACTATGTTGCAATACAAACAACTTGTCATGGGAGATTTTTATCGAGAATGGCTTGTAGCGGAAAGTGAACTTGAAGATATGTCAAGTTCAAACCCAATTGCAAAATTGTTGTTGGAAGCTCTGAAAAGGCGTAAAGAAATTCTTGTGAATAATAATGCTTTCATAGCAGCTTTGTATATAGACCAAAGGTTTTGTTTTAAGAGTTCAAGGTATCTTAATGATGATTAAAAAAAGATCGCTATTGTAAGTGTGGATTAAAATGTTTTCAAAATATCTTATAAAAACTGAGCTTGTGCTTACTTATATTTATTTTAGGCTCATCTCATGACGATTTATAATAAATTGAAGTTAACGGGAGAAATAAATTACTTTCTTCACGAATGTATAAAAGACACAAGTGCGTCTCTTAACGATACTGTTGAAGAACGATACCAAAAGTTAGAGAACAAAGCTGCGGTTAATGTTTAAAGGCGTAGTGATTCTTGCTCCATTCAGGAATGTTTAAATAAACTACAATATGATGATAAGTTACCATTCAGTACAAATATTTTAGGAGTTTGGAAAGCAAAAAGTTATAAAAACCACGTATTGTCCAAAATTGCAGCAGTGGCATTAGCAGTGCCCGCTACACAAGTATCTGTTGAAAGATCCTTTAGTGCATTACCCATTGTCATGACTAAGAACCGCCGAAACTTAAGTGCAGAACATTTGGAGAACATATTATTACTCAAGCTTAATTCCACCCTTATTGAAAAAATTTCTGTATAATCAGTCTAAATCGTACATTATATACATATATTTATTCATAATATGTATACTATTATTTTTTTCTTGTTATTTTGCTTACATAATTGCTTACACGTACTTAAATATTGATCAAATTCTACTCCTAAAAATGTTGTATCTGAATTCTATTTAAAACTGATTGTTAAAATACTCTACCAACTTCTTCTTTTTTCCTTTTATTATTTTTTTTTATACATCTTGTTAAATTACTGACATTGAATAAAGGATTATTAAATATATTTTAAATTTCAACATACACCTCGCAATCTATAATTTTGTACTATGTATAAGTTAAGCTTTCTAAATTCAAATCCATTGCATTTGATGCTTCGACGTTGCATACGAAGTATAGTATGGTAGGCGTAATCAGTAATAATAATCATTTCGGAACTACATTACATGAAATGATTGGTGTCAAGTCCTAAATATCAGTATCTGTAACACGAGATCTAATGTATCAAAACTGATTGATATTGTTTCTCTTCTAAAGGAATGCAAAGTTGCATATTATGCACTTATTCAAAAACTATACTGATACCCACTCTTATATAATTTCTTATTATATCACATAAAAACAGGCTGTAAAATGTCCATTCAAATCTTTATACTTCAATATCCAATATCAAAATTTTATCGAATTCTGAGACCTTTTACTTACTTTTCTTAATTGTATTTCATTGGAATTATAAATAAAAAAAACTCTTCACTAGTACAGTTTGGAAAGCAACAGAACATACGTATTAATTTATTTATAAAAAACGTTTTTTCGTACACAAAAAAACCTTTTTTTTTTAAACGTTTTTTTCAAGTTCAAAATTATTTTGTACTTTAAAGATAATTATCTTTTACAAACTTTATTTTTTTGTTTTCGAACTGATAAGAAAAATATTTTATTTTGAACGCAAGTAATTTTTATTTTTTGTTCAAAAACTTAAAATTTTAGGTTTTCGGTTCTTGATTTCCGGTCCTTGATTTATATATACGATGATGATCAACCGATGGTATAAATTCAGGCACAGCAGTTGGGCATATAATGATGAACTTGTCACGAAGTTCTAAACTAGACATGCCAGTGAGTGTGCTAAACTGAATTGTCTATTAATGCAACAAAATCAAGCCGTCTCAATTAGAAAAATGTTCCTATCCGTGCTTGAAGTTCACATGCCTTAACTAAAACTAACAAAATTGGCCATAAAATTCAAATTAAAAAAGAAAAAGAATATGCCGACAGATAGATATTAACAGGGCTTTGGTTATTACTTTTAAGCAAAACATTCAAATCGGAAAATTGTGGGTTATAACTCTTTTGTAATTAGGGCGCAATATTGTTAATCAGCCTCTCCGTCTCACACTGGCACTGATATACATGCTAATGCACAGACTAATGTATATACGTCACCAAATTTTCGCATGCTTGATGTGATTGGACATGTTCAAACTCCTTCCGGCTTCTTCAAAAGGCCACAAAACACAGACTGCTGAAAATTATTTTCTATTTTTACAATAAATTCATTCAGATTTCTCTCCACCGGAAACGGAAAATAAATTATGTACAAACAGTACAACGAGAGCCAGACTCACAATTATTGAAGTGGATTTTTACGAATGGCATTTCAGCCAAAATGAGGATGGCGTCATCGTCGAAAATGTTGTATTTTTTAAGGAAAGCTGTTAACTTATAGTAAACACACTGCGTTTCTTCTATTATTGTCCACATGCAATTTTAGTTGGTCCGTTTCCTATATTTGAATCTTGTTAGCTTAACACTTGTTGCTAACACTGTATATGATTAAATGTTCACTATAGCATAATTTCCCTTTTACTTGGCGAATCGGATTCCAATTTTTCCATTTCTAATTTTCATAGCATTCGATTGTTGTTCTATTTGTATAACCTATGTTTGCACTTTTGCCCCATGGAACTTGGCAACGTTGCATATTATTCTCGTTTGTATAAACAAATATAAATGTGCTTTATTAACTGTTTGGTATTTTATAAATACAAATTAAATGGCATTTGCCGGCAGGATATTGTGATGAAGGAATTATATATATTAAATGAAATTACATGAAACCGTAGATATCAGTAGGTTTCGACAAATATGCAGAGTGTAATCATTCCGAAATATGACGTGATTGTAAATCAGTACTTGCATGCTGTCTGTATTTTAAATCCAACCTGATATAGGGTGGATTATCTAACCCTTCCGCATCACCAGTCCCGCCCTTCCGCCGATCCGCATTTCTTCCTGTGAAGTTATTTGTAGTTCAAATATACGATACCATTCACACGGTATCATATTCCATAAGTGATTAACACAAATTTACACCATTCGAAATAAACAGAAAATCATTTTACAGCAACTAATTTGGAAGGTTTCAATGGTCCACCTTGTATGTTATTATTGTATACTATTTCACTTTACGATGGTATTTAACTCTAGGTGACACAATTAGTGCAATGCGGACCCATACACATTCCCAGGCTCTCAAATTTCCATATTCCAAGAGTGGCACTTGAATGTAAGCCTCTGGGGTAATGTAATGTAATGGGAATGTAATGGGCAGCCCAGTAAGATCATAAAATACATGGAAACGGTGCCCGGAAGAGAAATGTAAACAAACTCGACTAACATGAAGACAAACTACATCACTTGCTAGAGACAGTAATCGATGGAGGGAGTAACGTTATAATTTAATACGTGAATAAATAAATTACTTTTTTGTTTGCGTATATTTTTCAGAATCAACTCTGAGAATCGTGGGAAATTTATAATGGAAAGTCTCAGCATAGGAGAAAAAACCAAAATTGTTAAATTTTATTTTGAACATTAGCATTCGATTACTCCGACACAACGACCATACTGCAATTTCTCTCATGTTGGAAATGCACCGAGTTCTCCAAGTTCTCAGGCGTTTACGCCACAAGGGGCTGTCTCTGTACTTCCGCGTGCTGGCAGACCTCGTGCAGTTCGAAATGATGCAACACTGCTCGGGTGCAATCAACTACTGAAGAAAATCCGAAACTTCCACCAGCCGACGTTCTCAGACGTTCTCAGAATTTTATATAAATTACACTTTTTCCCTCATAAGATTCAATTCGCTCACGAGTTAAAACCGAATGATGCACAAATACGCATTCAATATAGTCACCGTTTATTCACAAACTCATCTTGAGGAATGAGGCCCATTTTCACTTAAATGGTCACCTGAGTAATCAAAATTGAAGAATATAGGGCAAATGAAATTCAGGAATAATTGTTGAACCTCAAACGCACCCACTTAGATGAACAGCAAGGTGTGGAATAACTTCAGAAGGGATCTTTGGGCCACATTTTGTCAAAAACTACGCATAAGTTGCGGTTAATGTGAGTGTGATTGGGACATGGGACTGTCCGTGGAAGTGGAAAGTTTCTGATAGCCATTCACTTGGAAGTGGCCAAAAATGATTCCCTCGGTCCCAGCAGCTCACTATTTCCACGCATCATGTCCTGGGCAATGAGTTTTCGGAAACCTCCGTTAGCTAGCTAGAGTGAGACGGTGAAACAAATGAGCATCAAATCAGGTTTAATAGGTGCCAGATGTCACTGAAGCTCATCAAACAATCGGGCATATTCTTTTGTCCTTAAAAAGCGGATTAGCCAAACATACGTGCCAACGGCGGATAGAAACCAAAAGAAGAAAATCCATATCTGATCCATAATGGGCGGCTGCAATCAAATACCCTCGCAGTAGGTAAAATGCAAAAGCCCGGTGGACTGGGTTTGCCTGCCGCCACCGTTCATAATGCTAGTGAAAATACAAAAACGAAAGAGAAGGCCCACGATTTACGGATATGCACCTGGAATGTAAGAAGTCTATATAGATCCGGTGCAAGTTCCCAACTGGCAGATGTCCTCGAAAGTTATAAGGCTTAAATTACCGCTATTCAGGAAATGCGATGGACAGGACATGGCTGCGCAAGAAAAAGAACTGCGACATATACTACAGTTGCAATGACAAAAAACATGAATTTGGTTACGGAGTTGAAGTAGGCAAAAGGCTTCGACATCTAGTTTCTAGGTTCAACCCTGTGAGTGAACGTATAGCCACAATCCGCATAAAAGCGAAATATTTTTATATTTCCCTAATTTGTGTACATGCTCCGACAGAAGAGAAAGATGATGATGCCAAAGACATATTCTATGAGCTCCTAGAGGAAACGTATGACCGCTGCCCCGGCCATGACATTAAGACTGTACTAGGAGATTTTAATGCCAAAGTAGAAAGGGAAAATGTGTTTAATCCAACTATTGGCAATTTCAGTCTAAATGCTGACAGTTCCGACAACGGTATGAGACTATATGTCTTTGCCGCGGCAAAAAACATGGCCATTAGTGGTACAAGATTCCAGCATAAGGGTCAAAGATTCCAGTATTCCTGGTCAAAGAACGAAGGACCAAATTGATCGCGTGGTAATTGATGGAAGGCCCTCATCTAGTGTAATGGGCGTACGAGTGATCAGAGGAGCTAACATAGATTCAGATCACTACCTGGTAGCAGCAAAGGTTCGCAGAATATTGAGTAGAGCGAAAATCGCACGAAACCAGACACAAAGAAGCTGGTCATCGGAAAGCTGCAATTACCAGCCTACTCAAGGAAGATCTAGCTACTTTTGGCACAGAACCCACCCCTCTCGATAATTATCCGGATGCGCAGTGGAAACCCATTTCCGACTCTATAAAAACTGCCGCATTATCCATACTCGGATTTGAAAAACCGCTTCGCAGCAAACCAGGGTGCGACGAAGAGTGTCGCATTGGAAATGATGAAAAGAACGCTGCACGTAGGGCAATGCTTCAGTCAATTGCAACGCGAGCTGCAACTGAGATGTATAGGGAGAAAAGAAAGGAGGTAAACCGTCTCTTTAGGCGTAAGAAACGGCAGAGTGAGAAAATTGAGACATACAGAAGGAAGAATGAAGCCCTAAAATTCTACCAAAAAGTCAAAAACGAAACTAATGGACATGGTTTAAGGCCCCCCAATATGGATGACGACGTCGATTGTCCCCTCTCCTAACCAAGACGAGGTCAGAACAGCTATTGCCTGGCTTAAGAACAACAAAGCCGCAGGAGCCGATGGACTACCGGCGGAGCTATTTAAGGCTGGCGGCGATGAGCTGATAAGGTGCATGCATCAGCTTATTAGCAAAATTTAGTTAGATGGATGTATTCCCGGCGATTGGAGGCTCAGTGTACTATGTCCCATATTTAAAATTGGTGACCCGAGTGGAATAAGCCTTTTATCCATAGCATATAAGGTTCTATCAAGCATAATGTGCGAAAGACTAAAACCAATTATCGCTGACCTGATTGGACCATACCAGTGTGGCTTTAGCCCTTGAAAATCGACAACCGACCAGATTTGCACGCTGCGACAAATACAAAACAAAACAAATCGACACCTATCATCTATTTGTCGATTTTAAGGGGCCTTCTATACTCCGGGTATGAGCAAAACCCATACGCATTTGCAGGATGACCTTGACGAACTTGGTAAGGATCTTACTGAACCTTTCGAAACTAATCGAGGCCTCAGGCAAGATGACAGCCTATCAAGCGATCTCTTTAACATCCTAATTTAGATCATTATCAGAAAAGCTGTAGTCAACATGTATAAAACCATCAACAGCAAAAGTCACATGCTGCTCGTGTACGCTGATGATATAGATATCATTGGGCACACAATTAGAGAAGTTACTGCGGTTTTTTTGAGAATTGAGAAGGAGTCGGGAAAAGTGGGTCTGACGGTAAATGAGGACAAGACAAAATTGATGGTTTCAACGAACAGGGCATCCACGTGATTAGACCAAAACGTGAACGTTGATAACTGTTATAATTTCGAGGTGGTGGATTTATTTATATACCTCGGATCTGCCGGAAACAAAAACAACTACGTCAGCCTTGAGATCAAGCGGAGAATTGTCCTTGCGAATAGATGTTATTTTAGGCTAAGCAAGCACTTTAGAGATAAAGCCCTCTCTCGAGTAACAAAAGTCCAAACAACAACAACAAAGTATCGCAAGCAGACCAAATATCTCTAGGAGTCTTCAAGAGAAAAATACTCCGAATAATGTATGGCCCTATACTGCATAACAGAAAGTATTGACGACGCATGAGCCATCAGTTGTATGAGCTATATCCTGACATTGAAATAGTTAAGCGGATCAAAATAACGCGATTGCTCTGGGTAGGCAATGTCAGTAGAATGGATGAAGACGAACCAGCACGAAGGGTTTTCGAATCCGAACTCGAAGGAAGACGAGAAATAGGAAGACAAAGCCTCCACTGGTGGGATCAGGTTGTCGAATCCCTGCATACACTTGGTATTGCAAACTGGAGAGATAAGGCAAAAAGTTCGAACAGGTTGGCGAAATATGTAAACTTCGTTTTGCAAGGTCCCTGACCACGGGGTTGTCCGAGACCGGATAATTAAGTAAGTAATGTGATTGGCATTCAATACCGGGCAATGAGTGGCAATTTTATACAGAATTGTGGTTCTCACAATATGGGGCCACACCTCAAAGAGCTTCTCCAAATAGGCCTCTCGTGCCTGAAATTTTGGGCGAATGAATAATAAATTAAAGGTTTTTCTTAATTTAACTTTTCACCGGGTTAATCTGATTTAAAAGCTCCCCATTTTTGTCATTGGGACTACCTAACGGGCAAGATGCAAGCCAATAAACCAAGAGCCATCCAGCAACATAAGGCCAATATCCGCTAAAAAATTAGGGTACTGAAACCTGAAATTCTAAGAAAAGTTATAGGAAATGCTCTGCAAAAATCGCGTCAGGACGAAGCAAACAAAGAAATTTTAACGATACTTCTGCGCCACCCTGTGTAAGATATCAAGCCTGATTGTTTGATTTAGTTATAATTCTAGCATCAACAGTTAAAATATATATTTTCCTTTTCTATTTCTATTTCCATATTCAAGCTCAAGACCATTCTATATTTCTGTTAATATATTTATGTTTCTGTTTTTTAAAAGAAGTTTTGCACAATGCAGTCTTATGATTCCTGGGAAACCGTATAACTATTCCAGATCTAGCCACAGATCTTCATCAGCGGTTGTTTGGAACGATGCTTTTGAAAAATGCATCAAACTAAATGCACACGAAATCTCATTTGATCTGAGCATTCACCACTATGCAAGTGATCGAAAAATATCGCAAGCAAAAAACAGAAGCAAAAACATTCGCAGAAATTTCTTTCCATCTCTAGAGAACCATCGGTTTCCCTTAGACATGTGTTTTGGTTTTGCCTAAAAAGACAACACAATTCTTACAGGCAATAACAATTGCCCGCAGTGTCGTACTCTACATTCATCACGGATGACATATATTTATTCGGCCTTTTTATATATTTTCCCATAAATATTTTCCCATAATATGTATCTGTGAATGGACAGGACACGGTTTCTCATAATCAAAAGCAGTGCGCTTTCATTGCTTACAAGTAGTTGCCAATTTTGGCTGAAATGCATTCGACGGATAGAGCTCAAACTTTTTTTTTTAAATAATTCAAAATTACATTGTTTACACACTGAAATTCTTATTTACAATACTAAAATTAGAAATGGAACGTTCAAATAAATAATGCGTTGCAAAACTATTATAATTATATTTAAAAATTATAGAAATCAGTTGATGTTGACAATGATAAACAAAAGAACCAATACATTACAATCAATACATACCGCCAAATGGCACGTGTTTGTGAAAAGACAACTAATTTAATATAGATGGGGAAATTTATTGGACATTGAACCCCAAAATAATATAGGTTTTTTCACATTTTATGTGAATATTGTTGGTATTTCCAGTATTATAAATAATAGCAATCTTAAAATCTGTTGTTCTATTGAAATAGAGCTAAATTTTGTAATCTTGTTCATTCTGAGTTTTACACTCAAGATAACTTTTTCTGATCTATAATTGTTTATTTTAGTTTGGCAACTCTATAAACCGCATATGTCAGTGACAGCTTTCGTTAACAAACGCAAGCGCGAAATGATATATAAACTACCATTTTTTGACTTTGGCGTTCGCGTTGGCTTTTGCGTTTACGTTCAGTTTCGGGACTTTTAGAATACTACCCTAAATCTGTTGCCAACTTTCAAGTGCGAAACAAGTCTTGAGGTTTGTCTATTCGTTGATACAATCAATTTTGTCTTGCCGTCATTAACAGGAAGACACACCTTCGATGATTCTTTTTCAATTCTTGAAAATACTGCTGTAACTTCTCACAAATTTTGCCCAATAATAATTATATCGTCAGCATACGTCCACAGTACATGGCTTTTTGTGCTGATAGTCTGGTTCACATTTACTGCAGGTTTTCTCATTATTATCTCCATTAAGGTGTTGAAGAGATTGCACGAAAGTGTGTCGCCTTGTCTCAGTCCTCCCTTTGTGGAGAATGGTTCAATGAGGTCTTTCCCCGGCGCCGTCGAAACAGTTTTGCGGGAATGCCAAGTTCAGATATAGCGTCGTAAAATTTTCGACAAAAAGATGATTTCCTCTCCGTGGGTCTTTTCCAGGATTTTACATAGCGTGAATAGTTGGTCAGTCATGGATTTGCCTGGTCTAAAACCACACTGATAAGGTCCAATCAGGTTGTCAAAAATTGGATTTAGTCTTTCCCATAATTTGCTCGATAAGATCTTATTCGCAATGGATAATATGTATAATATAACGGGTTTTTCAACAGAGGCGCTACAAGAGTAAATCGATAGGGACAGCAAACAACGCCACATTTTTTCCCGCTCTTTTGACATTTCTCTTCAGTAAGGTTTGCCATTTCATCATGGAAAGATATACGAGCCAACAACGAGTCGAAATTACTAAACTTTACTACCGAAATTTGGAGTCAGTGGCCTCAACTTTAAGAGAACTACGCCCAATTTATGGTCGTCATAATCGTCCTACCAGATCAACAATTGAGCGTCTAGTGGAAAAATTTGAATCCACAGGCACAGTACAAAATGTTCCCGTGCCAGTGAGACAAAGAAGTGCCCGTAGTGTCGAGAATATTGCTGCCGCTGAGGCTTCAGTTCAACAAAGCCCAAATGTGTCTCTCACATGTCGTTCTCAAGCGTTGGGCATCTCTGTGACGTCGTTGTGGCGAATTTTGCGAAAAAGATCTTGACCTACATCCTCACAAGATCAAATTGACGCACGAACTTAAGCCGCTTGATCAACATAAGCGTCGTATATTTGTGAATTGGGCTGAGCAACAACTTGAAAATGATTCGGATTTTCATCGGAAAATCATCTTCAGCGATGAGGCTCATTTCTGGCTGAATGGCTTCGTCTATAAGCAAAATATGCGTTATTGTTCAGACAACAATCCACACGTAATCCATGTCATTGCATCCCGAAAAAATTATAACCGAATATTTTTGCCTCCAAATGGATAATATGGACTTGGAGGACATGTGGTTCCAACAGGACGGCGCCACAAGCCACACAGCGAATGCCACAATCAATTTATTGCAAACCAAGTTTGGTGAACGTGTTATCTCACGTAATGGCCCAGTCGATTGGCCGCCTCGGTCTTGCGATTTAACGCCGTTAAATTATTTCCTGTGGGGCTACGTCAAGTCTATGGTCTATGCCAACAAGCCAGCGACGATTGATGAACTTCGTACGAATATCGAACGTGAAATTGCAGCAGTATCGGCCGATTTATGCTTGAAAACCGTCGAAAATTGGGTTCAGCGTCTGGACTTCTGCAAGCGTGCCCGTGGTGGCCATGCAAAAGAAATCGAGTTCAATACATAATGGCATCGAACGTACTTTCACAGGAATAAAGAATTTCATTGGTATTTAAAATCGGTTTTGTTTTTTTTTTAAAAAACTTTTGTAGTGCTCTTATTGAAAAATCCGTTGTGTGATGTTAACGCTGTGTGTTGTTTGCATGGGTTCACTTTGATAATATCAAAAGTTGTTCAAAAATTATTTCATATTAACACATGAATGAAACGCAACATTCAATAGAACACCTTGACACATGGACACATTAGAAATAAAGATATTGTATTCTTGTCTTCCACGACGCTTAGTGCCACCTAGAAGTTTGCAGAATATTTGCACTTATAGATTACTGCAATGTACGTCATTATTGAAATACGAATTATATAGTACGAAATCTAAAATGTTCACGGGATAATCTTCGAAGCCTTCCCACGAATATTATTCTGCCACAGTCAAAGTAAATCCTGCTGATATCATGTTTGTTTTGCGTGTTGATTTTGTAGTAATGTACATTTATAATCATTTGGACACACATATGCCTGCCTGCCTGGTTGGTACAACATGTGATAGTTGCTGTTTGTTCACGTAAATATACAACTGTCCATCTGTTTCAAAGTGCTATATTCGCAAATATTTCCACATGCACGCAAGCACTAACACACACGCAACCTATAATTAAACATGGACATTCTATGCTCCTTTTAATGTTTAGTTGCTCAATATATTTACAACTTAACGAACAAACAATAAGTACTAATACGAGGACAAGACGTAAAAGCCAATGCACGTGCATATAAAATAAGCTGAACCCATTCTTGAAATTTGTTTCGGTAACAGACAAGTTCGCTGTTATGCACGCAAGGATATTGTATGTGAGTGTGTGTGTATGTTTGGAATCTTGTTATTGTTGGTATAACACAGGCGAAATTAAAGAGGAAGGCACGGGCAATGAGACTCGACTGTCAACAAAACATGATTTCCTATTTATTATGTTGACATAATATAGCATTGATTAATTTTACGTTCCCCATTCCCAAGTGAATATTTTACTTCCGCATTTATAATACGTTCTTGTATCAGTTTCCTTCCTCTCACATAATCGTCTTATGCATGTACTTTACTGTGGGGTTTGGCATAGTATTAATGTGGCCCTTTGCAATGGAATGCTACTATTTTGCATAAGTTATCATCAGTGCAAACCGATATCCGTTTGTCTTGATTCCGCGTTTGGTCGACATATGTAGGAGTTCATAGCTGTGACGTTCCTCAATATTCGCCAGTTGTTTGAAAATATAGGGCGAACTATATTTGTACAAAACACAACAAGGAAACTTGCATTAGTAAAGGGCAGCAAATTTAGTTGATTAAGTATATTATGCTTTAGTAAGATGATTTGCACGTGTTTTGATGAACATATTAGCATGAAGCTCTAAGTTATAATGAGTGACAAATAGATACTACACATTATAAAACTATTTTTTCTGCCAACGACTTGAGAAAAGTTTTAAATATACCTGGTTGCATTTCGTTTCCTCATTTTCGAATACTTGTACGAGTCATTAGTTTTTTTTACCGTAATTTGCAAAATATTTTGTTGATCATTCGGAATCATCTACAGGCTGAAAAATAACGGCCTCTCTAACATATTCTCCCAAACAGGAACCATGTATATGATTGGAACACATTAAAACATTCATATTTTTACAAGTTCACTTGTATTTAAATGTAAACAGTATCATGTTTACTGACAAACATGTAAACGTGGAAACATATGCATTCTTCATCCCAAACATCCACATACGTATGTGGAAGCATTCGCCTGTTTCCCCCAAACCTGCATATAGTTACGTGGAAACGTATGCATGTTTCCTCCAAAACATAATAATATTTAGAAATGAATTGTTCACTGATTTTAATATATATGTATTATTTATTCTAATTCATTTTATCATTAAACTGAACCCATTCTTCTTCAAATAAACTGACCACATTTTTCTTGCATTGAATGCTTATTTTTTTCATGAAATGATAATCTGCTATTCTTTTGCGTCTCCTTCCTTTGTTGTCTCTCACAATTTTATTTTGAGAAGGTTTTCGCTATGCGTTGATTACCACCATGCGTCACCAAAGCAACATCACAAACCATTTAACCGTCCGCGCGTTTGTTTGTTCTTCTTTCACTTATCAAGCGCTTTTTTTATCCTCTGTCCGATGAACCATTGACAGCTGAATACATGAAATTAAAACGCATTACAACACACACATTCAGGAATATTTATGAAAAAGACAGACATACACTTGCAAGATAGACACACTCGTTGCCCCTCTTTCTTTATCTTGCTCTCGAGAGAGCATAAACAGTGCAACTAATAAGGCTGCGTTTGTATCACAAACTCAGATATCTTTGAGTTGCAAACACATATGTTATAACATCAAACAGGTAATATGGAATAGCAAACACAATGCGATTGCGCACAAGTATATTATATATGGAACAAGCTCCAAACACATGTTATATGTGCATCCAAACAACTAAAAACGACAGATTTTTTAGCGTGCACGAGTAGATGTGATGTCCGGAAAGTCCCAGTGCCTTGACAACATATGAGTTGAATGTCGCTCTGCCGATCAATCGGTGGTGTGTTATACGGCCATAGAAAATAAAGCCATATGGCCTTATTTTTCATCACATTGAGAAATAATGGAACACATTATGACATTATTGAAGCTTAGGTATTTATTACGTAACATATATCACATGTATATAGCATCACAGGGACTCCACGCACCATCCAACTTGATGCGCTCAAGGAGGTGTAACATTTCCTGCATGAGAGTATTATAGGAAAGTAGACTGATTGAATCCTCAACAGAAACTGTAACGCATTAGTATTTCCATAGCGGCTAGAAATTATATCCTAAGTGAGCGTTGATTAAATGCAGAAAACGAGAGACACAGATGATGTACGAACAAGTCAAATCTGGCTGGTTTTGGATAAAAAGGGATCTACGAACCGTATGCTTCTATCCAGGCCTATGGCATCAATGCCGTTTGATTTAAAACTGTGCTGCGAGGATATTACTATGCGGGAGAAAAAAATTCTACCGAGTATCATTCCTGCAGTGTCCAGCATAAACCAGCTACAGGAAGTCTGGTATGGCATACTTAAATTTGTAGGGACCTACCGAATTGACTCATTTGACCGCCGATAGGAATTTCAGCTACTTGGAGGAAAATTAAATTGTTCTTCGCTAGGGAAAACGCGTAATCTCATTAGCCCGTAGTATTACAATCGACTAAAATTTATTATTTTGGATTTTAGTTAAAGTATGAGAAGTTCATACTGCAAGCTTACAAGGTCAGAAACATTTTTCTAATTGAAAAATGATTCGTTTTTGCTGGAATAATAGGCAATTCAGTTAAGCACGCTTACTGGCATGACTAGTTTCGAACACCGTGACAAGATTGTGGCTGAATTGGTACCATCGAATTGATAAAATTTTATTGGATTCACCAACACCCCCAAAGTAGCCTATAACTATGTTTGAACTGAAGCCAGTTTGTTGCAATTTAGGAGATATCTTCAAAAGGGAGAATACTCCAAAATAAAACGAGCAGTTTTACGACGACTGAAATAAAACCATTATGACATTGTTGCATCTTTTGTATATTTTGCGTAACATTTATCTAGTGTATTTGATGTCGCTAATTTAAAAAAAGAAACGGTAATCAACCCGTATATTGATCAATTAGGATCAACGCCCATAATACGAACTCAATCGCATTGAAATTCTGAATTTTTCGTATCAGCCCCAGCATTCAGCGGTTTTGCGGTAAGCCCCTCAATAGTTCGTGCAGGCCTGTCTCCGTAAATCTGCCCTGGCAGACTGCTTCTGCGCTGAAGATAGCAATCTCATATTAATTCTGTCCAGCACGTACCCACCCTTCAGTCGTTTCCAAGTCTTTCTTAGGAACGATGAGAGACATATATAGACGTAAATCGTTTGAGACCTGTGTGTGGTTTTCCCGAAGTAGGAATAAATATCAGTTTTGCATCCCACCACATTTTGGGTACGTATTTGCAGTCAAACCTTATAAATCAGTATTTTAATAGATACCTGGAAGTTCTACTGGTTACCCATATCGGGACCGGAAGACTCAATGAACTTGAAGCGGCCGACAGTCCACTTAGGCTTCGATTATGATACAACTTCTGATGAATAAAATACTGTAGCTTAAACTTTTTTTATTAGGTCCAGCCGAATTCTCAGGCACACGAGTCTTCTCGTTCTGCAAGTTGTTTGAAAAATAAGTATTCAAATGAAGATTAAGCCAATCCCTATTAGGGATAGTCCAGTGCATAAAAGAGGATTTTTGGTACCCTATCTTGCTCTTACCTGACGCTAGTATTACTAAAAAATAAAACATGTTGGATTATATACAGTGTATCACAAAAATAAGTAGATATCGTATGCACATTGTAATTTCGACGAATATTCGTATGATATTTGTTCGTACTTTGCTCTTTCGCACTCCAGTTTCTATACTAGTTGTCAACACTCGCGACGCTATTCGTTACAAAAGCAATAATTTCAACCGTTCAATATGATCCCGTAAATTGTTGTAGCGAGATTTCTTAGAAAATTTTAATATTGTGGTCACAAAAGTAAGTATGCGACAAGTGGTTATCCATTCGGTAATTGACTTGCATCAAGGAAGTTTCTCTTTTTATGGATTCAGATGAATCTGTGTAAGCTCTAAACCCCACAAACTAAGTCTGAGTAATTTGCTGCAATTTGTGCTGCTTAGCCACAACGAGGCAAAAAACTGTCTCAGGATTTGAAGGATCTGATAATAAAATTGTACAAAGACAAAAATTGCCGGCATTATAGATAAAAGCAGTGCTACTCTACTAAAAGTAACGGATTTTTCAACAGGAACGCTGCAAAAGTAAATCGATAGGGACAGCAAACGACGCCATATTTTTCCCCGCTCTTTTGACATTTCTCTTCAGTAAGGTTTGCCATTTCATCATGGAAAGATATACGAGTCAACAACGAGTCCAAATTATTAAAATTTACTACCGAAATTTGGAGTCAGTGGCCTCAACTTTAAGAGCGCTACGTATAATTTATGGTCGTCATAATCGTCCTACAGATCAACAAATGAGCGTCTAGTGGAAAAATTTGAATCCACAGGCACAGTACAAAATGTTCCCTTGCCAGTGCGACAAAGAAGTGCCCGTAGTGTCGAGAATATTGCTGCCGCTGAGGCTTCAGTTCAAGAAAGCCCAAATGTGTCTCTCACACGTCGTTCTCAAGCGTTGGGCATCTCTGTGACGTCGTTGTGGCGAATTTTGCGAAAAGATCTTGGCCTACATCCTTACAAGATCAAATTGACGCAAGAACTGAAGCCGCTTGACCACTATAAGCGTCGTATGTTCGTGAATTGGGCTGAGCAACAACTTGAAAATGATTCGGATTTTCATCGGAAAATCATCTTCAGCGATGAGGCTCATTTCTGGCTGAATGGCTTCGTCAATAAGCAAACTATGCGTTATTGGTTAGACAGCAATCCAGACGAAATCCATGAGTCATCATTGCATTCCGAAAAAATTACGGTTTGGTGCGGTTTATGGGCCGGCGGCGTTATTGGGACGTACTTCTTACATGATGTTCAAGACCGGCACATTACTGTGAATGCGAATCGCTACCGTTCAATGATAACCAAATTTTTTTGGCCCCAATTGAATAATATGGACTTGGAGGACATGTGGTTCCAACAGGACGGCGCCACAAGCCACACAGCGAATGCCACAATCAATTTATTGGAAACCAAGTTTGGTGAACGTGTTATCTCACGAAATGGCCCAGTAGATTAGCCGCCTCGGTCGTACGATTTGACGCCGTTAGATTATTTCCTGTGGGGCTACGTCAAGTCTATGGTCTATGCCAACAAGCCAGCGACGATTGATGAACTTCGTACGAATATCGAAAGTGAAATTGCAGCAGTATCGGCCGATTTATGCTTGAAAACCGTCGAAAATTGGGTTCAGCGTCTGGACTTCTGTAAGCGTGCCCGTGGTGGCCACGCAAAAGAAATCGAGTTCCATACATAATGGCATCGAACGTACTTTCACAGGAATAAAGAATTTCATTGGTATCTAAAACGGGGTTTGTTTTATTTGAAAAACCCTTTTGCGCTCTTATTGAAAACCGCTTTACTAGAAATCTTTAAATCTGAGGTGTCCAAGAAAAATAAGCCGTGTTCGGAGCACCCGAAAGTGTTTAAAAGGCAAGAAGAAAAGATTATAGTAAGAAAAGTTACGGCAAACCCAAAGAAAGGTGCACCAAAAATACCAGCAGAAATTGAAAAAGAAGCTGGAAAATCGTACCATTCAGAAACTATTCACCGTGTGTTGCACAGACCTGGATATCGTGGCCGAAGTATTAGAAAAAAAACGATTCATTAGTCACATAAACCATTAAAAGAGAGTAAATATCACAAAAGGGTATATAAACCACCCCAAAAACGTTCTGGAACACTATTAATATTTCTGGTGAGAAAAAAATAAATCTTCATGGATCTGATGGCCGTGATAAAGATTAGAGAAAGCCCAATTCCGAAATAGAGTCAAAAACCTTAACTGTCCTGTAAAACACGGTAACGTTCCGGTATTAATTTGGGGATGCATGGAGGCATCAGGGCCTTATCAGTGTGGTTTTAGACCAGGCAAGTCCACGACTGACCAAATATTCACGCTACGCCAGATCCCGGAAAAGATCCACGAAAAACAAATCGATACATACCACCTTTTTGTCGATTACAAAGCTGCTTTCGATAGCCCCATACGGGGAAAACTGTACGAAGCTATGTCTGAACTTGGTATTCTGGCAAAAGTGATCCGCCTTTGTAGAATGACGCTGACCAACACCATATCAGCAGTGAAAGTGGGGAAAGAGCTCACTGAACCATTCTGTACCAAGCGAGGAGTTACACAAGGCGACACGCTTTCGTGCAATCTCTTCAACATCTTAATGAAGATAATAATGAGAAAGGCTGCAGTAAATATGAACAAGACAATTAACACGAAAAGCCATATGTTGCTGGCGTATGCTGACGACATAGACATCATTGGGCGAAAGTTGCGAGAGGTTACTGCAGTATTTTCAAGAATCGACAAGGAATCAGCGAAGGTGGGTTTTTCTGTTAATGAGGGCAAGACAAAATTTATGCTGTCAACCAGTAGAGAAACCCCTCGACTTGGTCCGCAATTGAACGTTGACAACCGATTTAATTTTGAAGTGGTGGATGAATTTGTCTACCTTGGATCCGCCGCGAACAAAAACAACAACGTCTGCCTGGAGGTAGATAGGAGAATTATGCTTGCAAATGGGTGCTATTTTGGGCTCAGCAAGCAGTTTAGGAACAAATCCCTCTGTCGACGGAAAAGGTCCAGCTATACCAGACTCTCATTTTACCTGTCTTGACATATGGCTCCGAAACTTGGGTCATATCGCAAGCGGATGAAAAACACCTGGGAGTTTTCGAGAGGAAAATTCTCCGTAGAATATATGGTCCTGTTAGAGAAAACGGCGAGTACCGACGTCGATGGAACGCAGAACTATAAAGGCTATATTCGGACGTGGATATAGCTAGGCGAATCAAATTAGGCCAATTGCGTTGGCTAGGCCATGTTGTCAGAATGAATGAAGATGAGCTAGCGCGAAAGGTTTTCGATAACGTACCCTATGGAAGCAGGAAACGAGGACGTCCAAGACTCCACTGGAAAGACCAGACAGAAGAATCCCTCCGTATCCTTGGTGCTATCAACTGGCGAGAAAAGGCGAAGGATAGAGCCAGTTGGAAGAATATGTTGAAATTTGTTTAATTTGTTTGTGTAATTAATATGTGTACGACGTCTGACCGCATGAGGTTGTAAAATAGTCAATAAAAGTAAAGGAGGCATCAGGGGTGGAAAACTTGTATTTATTGACAGAATTAGGACACTTTCATATTTCAACATGACAATGATCCGAAGCATATGATTCTTATTGTGAAGGAATCGCTGTTGTATCACACAAAACAACTTAAAACTCCTCTTCAATCGGCAGATGTGAATCTCATAGAGTACCTTTTGGGATCACCTTGATCGCCAAATGCGAAAACGGGATATAAAAAGGGAGAGATGATCTCAATTACTGTGGAATAATTGTTGAAAATTCCAAGTTCTGTGACCCCACAGTTGGTAGATTTAATGCAATCACGACTTCATGAAATTATGAAATATAGAGGATACCCTAGTAAATATTGATTTCTTAAAATATGGTAAATGAATCACATGCATCTTTAATACAAATCAAAATATCATACGTACTGCATACTAACTTTTGTGATGTTAATTTCGTTCCTTTTGAGCTTTATCCCTCACAATTAAATACATACACGAATCCCACTTTTTTTTTCAAATTAATATTGAATACTGCGTTCGTTTGTTTTTTGAAATACAAATATTTTGTTGCGTTTTAAATAACTTATCGACATTTTTTTAACAAACTATATAGGGTTTACAGCTGTATACTTACTTTTGTGATACACTGTCTACTTATTCCCAATTTTACAAACTTTTTCCGGACAATACTTGGCAGGAAAATTTCAATTTTAATTGACCGTAGAAAAAAGTGTTTCTACACAGCAGTCTACATTTTGGTGGTATACCACTTTGGTGGTATGACATAGTGCAATCATTTGGTGGGGGAATTAACCACCCCTTAAATTTGTCATTACCGGCGGAGCTGTTTAAGGCTGGCGGCGATGAGCTGATAAGGTGCATGCATAAGCTCATTAGCAAACTTTGGTTAGATGAATGCATGCCCGGCGATTGGAGTCTCAGTGTACAATGTCCCATATTTAAAAAAGGTGACCCGAGTATCTGTGCCAACTACCGTGGAATAAGCCTTTTATCCATAGCATATAAGGTACTATCAAGTATAATGTGCGAAAGACTAAAACCAATTATAGCTGACCTGATTAGACCATACCAGTGTGGCTTTAGGCCTGGAAATCGACAACTGACCAGATTTTCAAGCTACGCCAAACCCTGGAGAAGATCCACGAAAAACAAATAGACACATATCATCTATTTATCGATTATAAAGCGGCCTTCGATAGTCCGATACGGGAGAAACTCTGTGAAGCAATGTCTGAGCTTGGTATTCCTGCAAAACTCATACGCCTTTGCATCATGATCTTGACGAACACCAAATCCGCAGTGAAAGTTGGTAAGGATCTTACCGAACCTTTCGAAACTGAGCGAGGCCTCAGGCAAGGCAACACCCTATCGTGCGATCTCTTTAACATGTTAATGGAGATCAGTATGAGAAAAGCCGCAGTCAACATGAATAAAACCATCAGCAGCAGAAGTCACATGTTGCTCGCGTATGTTGATGATATAGATATCATTGGGCGCACAATTAGAGAAGTTACTGCGGTTTTTCCGAGAATTGAGAAGGAGTCAGCAAAAGTGGGTCTGACGGTAAATGAGGACAAGACAAAATTAATGGTTTCAACGAACAGGGCCTCCACGCGATTAGACCAAAGCGTGAACGTTGATAACCGTTATAACTTCGAGGTAGTGGACGAATTTATATACCTCGGATCTGCCGTGAACAAAAACAACAACGTCAGCCTTGAGATCAAGCGGAGAATTGTGATTGCGAATAGATGTTATTTTAGGCTAAGCAAGCAGATAAAGCCCACTTTCGAGTAACAAAAGTCCAGCTGTACCAGACTCTCATTCAACCTGTCTTGCTTTATGGCGCAGAATCCTGGGTCCTATCGCAAGCAGACGAAACATCTGTAGGAGTCTTCGAGAGAAAAATACTCCGAAAAATTTATGGCCCTATAGTGCACAACGGCGAGTATCGGCGACGCATGAATCATGAGCTGTATGAGCTTTATCCTGACATTGACATAGTTAAGCGGATCAAGATAACGCGATTGCGCTCGCTAGGCCATGTCAGTAGAATGGATGAAGGCGAACCAGCACAAACTGTTTTCGAAACCGAACTCGAAGGTAGACCAGCAATAGGAAGACACAGACTCCGCTGGAGGGATCAGGTTGACGAATCCCTGCGTACACTTGGTATTGCCAACTGGAGAAATAAAGCCCCCCGGGGTTGTCCGAGACCGGATAAGTAAGTTAGTAAGTAAATTTGTCATATACGGGAAATTAGGTGGTATTCGCAGATCTGTTTCTCAAAAGTGTTTTAACGGCCTCTTGACACAAGTTACATTCACAGCACTTGACATTTTAAATGTCAAATACTTAAGAGTATAAATACTCGCCGTGTGACGTTTATCACTATTTATATAAAACTGAATACAAACAAGAAGTATTTGAACAACAGTCATTCGTCAGGTTACTGGTTTGGTCAACAGATGATGTCGAATAATAGGGCGAATATGAAAATATTTTACATGATCAGGCCCTTAGTATCTGTTGCCGAAATGTGTCTTCTGTGGATTCCTGCAAAATGTAACAAAATCGTTTTTGAGATACACATGTACGTTATTCACTTTTGTTGTTACGTTCCCTCTCTTATATATAAGTATAAGAAAAAAACTAGATACAACTGAAAGAGGAATTTTCGTTTTTTGGCAACATTAAATCGACTTGGTGAAATATACAAGTAGCACATTATCTTTTTTAAATCTCCTTTAAACTATTATATTCTGGAGTGTCCCCTTAATTAGATATACATTTATCATCCCTCCTGCACTCCAAAGAGGTTGTAGCAACCATAAATTCGGCTGTTACCACCGAATTGAGGTTGCCACAACCGAATTGAGGTTGTTACGACCGAATTTAGTCCCCACAACCGAAATTCAGTTGAAGCAACCCCGTTTCTTATTTGATTCGGTTGTGACAACTGAATCTCCGATTATATTCGTTCAGTCAACTAAATTTTCTAAAATTTGGTTGGAACAACCGAATTTGAAATAAATACGGATGCAAGAACCGAAATTGGTACCAAATTCAGTTGGAGTAACCGAATCTGGCATTAATTCGGTTGTAGTAACAGAATTTGTCATCAATTCGGTTGTAACTATCGAATTTGGCGTCAATTCCGTTATTGTAACCGAATTTCTCATGAATCCTGTGGGTACAACCGAATTCATACTCAATTCGGTTACCACCACCTAATGCCATGTATTTAACATACGACGTTTAAAATTCTATAATCAAATGTTATTTTAAAAGGAATTCCAAAATTTCAAAATTGTTTGCTGTTATTAAGAAAGGTAAGCAAAATATGTTTTGTATTAAAAGGTCTTATTTTACAGAAATTATTGAAGCAGATATCAACAGTTTTCAAGTTTTTTATGGTCGGTCATGTGAGATGTGCTGCAATCGTCTGTATACAAAATTGTTTATGACCTAAATCAACCGATACATCAGCCGAATGTCGGAATTAGTGCGGTGTCCCGTGATGGCCAGGACTTCAAAAAAGTCGGAAGAGGCATGTACAACAAATTTATTATTATATAGATTACCCAATATGTATGACTTTATTTTCTCGCTTTTTGAATTTTTTATAAGAATACAGGAAAATAAATCATCATTTATAATGAAAAACGTTAATAATTAATTTGTGACACTATCTAAATTCGGTTGTAACAACCTCTAATTCGGCTGTGACAACCTCTAATGAGGTTGTGTCAACCTCTAATGAGGTTGTGTCAACCTCTTATGAGGTTGTGTCAACCTCTAATGAGGTTGCGTTAACCTCTTATGAGGTTGTGTCAACCTCTAATGAGGTTGTGTTAACCTCTACTGAAGTTATGTCAACCTCTAATTCGGTTGTGTCAACCTCTAATTCGGATGAGACAACCTCTTAATTCGGTTACGGCTAATTCGGCTGTCTCAACTTAATTTTTCTGTGAGTGTGTATTGTCATTAGAGTATCCAAAACCGAAATCGGTTAACAGGGGTTTTTGCTATTAACCGTCTGCCGGTTTTTTAAAAAACGTAATTTTCGAACAAACCGGAAACCGGTTATTTGACATCGATTTTTATTTAATTTGTGTTAATATCCTTAAAAATTATATGATTTTTGAATTTTAGTGACATTTTTGAATTGAGAAGCATGATTTCCATTTTGAAATATGATCTAAATGATTTTTTTTTCAAAATGATTTTATGATTTGCATTAGAATTAATTAAAAATTAATTAAGAATGAATTAAGCTTTCCAAGCATTTTTTTTGATCAAATTTCAAAATTAAAATTGTTTGATAACTAAATGTTTTAAACTTAATAAGATTTTCATACATGAAAATCTTTTTAAAATTTGAACATGATTTTCGATAGTAAATCATTTAATGCGAATATGAATAAAACTTTTAAATTTTAAATTAGAACCGCATTCCAAATTGGAATATGATATATATTTTTTTAAAATGTGATGATTTTTATTCGACCTTTCGTATTATATTGAAAATTAAAATGATCGAGCCTTAGGTCCATTTTAAATAATTTTGTTCTTCAATATATCGCTACCCATTGGCTAGCATCGTCAGGAAAAAAAGGATAATTATTAATTAAAAATGTCATTTAATTTTTAATTAATAATTGTGTTTATCTTTCCGGCGAAGCTGCCCAGTGGTTACCGAAATATTGAAGAATAAAATAATTTAAAATAGACCTAACGCTCGAACATTTTAATTTTAAATATATACCGCCTTACTCGTAAAAGCTTGTGAGAGGTTTAAGAGATGTTTTGTGTATGGCAAGCTGTCTCTAAAACCTTCCACAACTTTTTTTGAATAAGGCCGATAGTTTTTATTTAAAATTAAAACGTAATTAATTACATACACTTGTGAATTTTTGAGACGAAACGTATATAAAAAAAATACATAAGACGAAAACGTATATAAAATGGTCGTTAACAAATGTATTGTATGTTCTACATGTGTAATTTAATTTAAAGCCAAAAAATCCGGTTCCACCGGTTTTTACCAAAATTAAAAACCGAAACCCGGTTTCTTGAAAAATTGATTTTTCGAACAAACCGAAAACCAGTTTCTTAAAAAATTGATTTTGTGCACAAACCGAAAACCGGTTTCTAAAATACGACGGTTTTTTTTGACACTCTAATTGTCAGACAATGAATCCAACGTCAAGTAAGGTGATGTGATGTATTTGTCTTCGTCTTTACCCTCGTTATTCACGGTGAGAAAGAAGCTCTCCCCAATGTAGTCTGAAAACATATTTTTTTTTATTTACGGTACAATGTTTTTACTTTTCCGAAATTTCTATGAATATGCTGCTTCACAAATATTACAAAGAGTAACTCAGGAACAAAAGAAAATAGAAATGCAGTTCATACAAGTATTGCGATGTTCTTTGTACTTTGTGCGAGACACTTACAAGTTTTCCATTTGTTGTTAGCGGTACAAAGAAAAATTGTAAATCAATGAGCCTCCTTATCCGACATAATAAATGAAATTCTGTGAAGAGATCTTCCCAGTCCACAACAAAAGCAGACGACATGATGAAGAGCCTTTGACATCGATACAATAGACGGAATCTTTATAAAATATGAATTTGTATTAATTTTTTTTTTCCTCAATTTTCTTTGTTTGTCTCACTTTTCTATTGTTCATTGTTATGTATTAAAAAATTATATAAATTTTTACACAAGAATAGTCAATTTTATTATTGGAATATATTCACTTAAAGGCTTATAACCTACTTGGAAGGTAACCCGTTTTTATACAGCTGTGAACAGCCGTCGGTGGTGCAATGGTTAGTGTGCGAGGCTCTTGTACATGAGATTCTGGGTTCGAACCCTGCTCTGACCACCTTCAAATTTCTTTCGGCGGCGGTCACCTCGCATAGTGACGGCGACACTATCGAGTATCTAGCCATGACAAAGCTTCTCAAAATACCGTTCGGAATCGGTGTAAAACTGTAGGTCCCAATCAGTGAGTAAAAACTGGAAAGTGCACAGCTCAGTGATTGTGAGAAATTTCTCCCCGGTCCCTTCATGGGATGTAATGGGAAACCATTTATTTATTTTTTTAACAATACAGAAACAAAAAGAGAAACTACTAAAGAAATATTTGCTATTATTACATTATTCTCTCAAGCTCTATATAAGTAGTGTGTAACGGGATTCAAAAAATGTGGATAGGTGCTGGTTGAACATATCTGAAGGTGGTCCTTAGTTTACTATATACTTACTTACTTACTTATCCGGCCCCGAACAACCCCGAGGGGTTACAGAGTCCAAATGGCATTACTTTGAACTGCCATAGACCAGTTTTCTCCTTGTCTTTCTCTCTGATTTCTACTTGCAAATAACCACTTTGCCAGTCAAGAGTGGATAACCATTTTGTTCCTGACAACGTATCCAATGTGTTATCAATCCTTGGTAGTGGATAAATGCCCTTTTTGGTGACGTCGTTGAGCTTTCTATAATCCACACAAAAGGGTTCGATTACACCATCCTTCTGCATTTCAGCTATAAGTGTCTTCACCGCATCTCTTTTGCAAGTGGAAGACTTCTGGGCGCCTGTTTTATTGGTCTCGCTTCCCCTGTGTTGATGTCATGCTTTACCATTGATGTTCTACCTTGGCATTCTTTTTTCATGGCGAAGGTAGAGGCATGCTTCCACAGTAATTGCTTTGCTTTGTTCCTACCAGATGGCTTTAGTTCTCGCACCCAGTCACTGAGATGCGACTCCAGTACTTTCTGCTCCTTTTCTGATAGCTTTCTGCAGTCAGAATTAACTTCACTGTAGATGAGATCCCTCATAGGGACAGTGTACAATTTGAAATTGATACTATTACTATTGTTTATTGTAGTTATAGATATATTGAATATTAATTTGAAACCAATAAACAACATTAAAAAAAAAAAAAAGTAGATGACCGCCTCGACAAAACCTTATATTTCGCCAACCAGTTCGATCTTTTGCTTTATCTCTCCAGTTGGTAATACCAAGTGTAGCCAGGGATTCGTCAACTAGATCCCTCCAGCGGAGTCTTGATATTCCTATTTTTCGCCTTCCCTCAAGTTCGGTTTCGAAAACCCTTCGCGCTGGTTCGTCTCCATCCATTCTACTGACATTGCCAAGCCAGCGCAATCGCGCTAGTTTGATCCGCTTAATAATGTCAATGTCGGGATATAGCTCATACAGCTCATGGTTGATGCGTCGCCGATACTCGGCGTTGTGCACTATGGGGCAATCAGTTTTTCGAAGTATTTTGCTCTCGAAGACTCCTACAGATATTTCGTCTGCTTGCGATAGGACCCAGGATTCTGCGCCATAAAGCAAGACAGGTTGAATGAGAGCCTGGTACAGCTGGACTTTTGTTACTCGAGAGAGAACTTTACCTCTAAAGTGCTTGCTTAGCCCAAAATAACATTTATTCGCAAGCACAATTCTCCCCTTGATCTCAAGGCTGACGTTGTTGTTTTTGTTTACGGAAGTTCCCAGGTATATAAATTCGTCCACCACCTCGAAATTATAACGGTTATCAACGTTCACGCTTTGGTCTAATCGCGTGGATGGCCATTAATTTTTTCTTGTCCCCACTTTTGCTGACTCCTTCTCAATTTTCGAAAAAACCGCGGTAACTTCTCTAATTGTGCGCCCAATTATATCGATATCATCAGCATACGCGGGCTGCATGTGAATTTTGCTGTTGATGGTTTTTATTCATGTTGACTGCAGCTTTTCTCATAATGATCTCCATTAAGATGTGAAAGAGACCGTACGATAGGGTGTCGCCTTGCCTGAGGCCTCGCTTAGTTTCGAAAGGTTCGGTAAGATCCTTACCAACTTACAGTGCGGATTTGGTGTTCGTCAAGACCATCCTGCAAAGGCGTATGAGTTTTGCAGGAATACCAAGCTCAGACATTGTTTCATAGAGTTTCTCCCTTATCGGACTATCGAAGGCCGTCATATAATCGACAAATAGATGATAGGTGTCTATTTGTTTTTCGTGGATCTTCTCCAGGAATTGGCGTAGCGTGAAAATCTGGTCAATTGTCGATATGCGAGGCCTAAAGCCGCACTGGTATGGTCCAATCAGGTCAGCGATAATTGGTTTTAGTCTTTCGCACATTATACTTGATAGAACCTTATATGCTATGGATAAAAGGCTTATTCCACGGTAGTTGGCACAGATACTCGGGTCACCTTTTTTAAATATGGGACATTGTACACTGAGACTCCAATCGCCGGGCATGCATTCATCTAACCAAATTTTGCTAATGAGCTGATGCATGCACCTTATCAGCTCACCGCCGCCAGCATTAAACAGCTCCGACGGTATTCCAGCGGCTTTATTATTCTTAAGCCGGGCAATAGCTGTTCTAACCTCGTCTTGGTTAGGAGAGGGGCAATCGACGTCGTCGTCCATATTGTGATCGATTGTACCATCTTCAGTGGATATCTTAGATACCAGTAGCGCAGAGAAATAATCTCTCCATATTTCCAACATCCTCTGCACATTTGCGATGAGATTTCCGTCCTTGTCTTTACAGAAGGGGGCCCTGAACCATGTCCATTAGTTCCGTCTTTGACTTTTTTTTAGAATTTTCGGGCTTCGTTCTTCCTTCTGTATGTCTCAATTTTCTCACTCTCACGCTTTCACCACAGCCGTTTGTTACGCCTAACGAGACGGTTTACCTCCTTTTTTTCTCTCTATACCGCTCAGTTGCAGCTCGCATTGCAATTGACTGAAGCATTGCCCTACGTGCAGAGTTCTTTTCATCATTAGCAATGCGACGCTCTTCATCGTACCATGGCTTGTTGCGAAGCGGTTTTTCGAATCCAAGTACGGTTGTTGCGGCAGTTTTATAGAGTCGGAAATGGGCTTCCACTGCGCATCAGGATCGTCATCGGGAGGGGGTAGGTTCAGTGCCAAAAGTTGCGTGGGCTTCCTTGAGTTCACTGTGGCTATCTCTGGTAATTGCAGCTTTCCGATGTCCAGCTTCCTCTGTGTCTGGTTTCGTACAATTTTCGCTCTACTTAACCTTGAGCGAACCTTTGCTGCTACCAGGTAGTGATCAGAATCTATGTTAGCTCCTCTGATCACTCGTGCGTCCATTACACTGGATGTGTGCCTTCCATCAATTACCACGTGATCAATTGGTTCTTCGTTCTTTGATCAGGGGATACCGAAGTAGCCTTGTGGATGTCTTTATGTTATGTGGATGTGTTTATGTTGTCTTTATGTTGTTATGTTGTCTTTATGTTGTTATGTTGTCGCGGCGAAGTCATTCAGTCTCCTACCGTTGTCGGAACAATCACCATGTATTTTGAAATTGCCAACAGTTTGATTAAACACATTCTCCCTTCCTACTTTGGCATTAAAATCTCCTAGTAAAAAAATCTCTAGGGCAGCGGCCATACGTTTCCTCTAGGAGCTCATAGAATATGTCTTTGGCATCATCATCTTTCTCTTCTGTCGGGTCACGCACACAAATTAGGGAAATTTAAAAATATTTCGCTTTTATGCGGATTGTGGCCATACGTTCACTCACAGGATTGAACCTAGAGACTAGATGCCGCAGTCTTTTGCCAACTACAAATCCGCAACCAAATTCATTTCATGGCAACTGTAGTATATATCGCAGTTTCTTTTCGTTGTGCAGCCATGTCCTGTTCATCGCATTTCCTGGATAGCGGTAATTTCAGCCTTATAACTTTCGGGGACATCTGCCAGTTGGATACTTGCACCGGATCTAAGTATATAGAGTTCTCACATTCCAAGTGCATATCCGTAAATCGTGGTCCGTTTGCGGGGGTCGTCAACAAATAGGGGTTGTTTATGTTTTCTTTTTCGTTGGTGTATATTCACTGCCATTATGAAAGGAGGCAGGAGGCAAACCCAGTCCACCGGGTTTTTGCATTTTACCTACTGCCAGGATATTATGGATCAGACGCTGACCAGGATGCAATATGTCGAACCTGGATTTTCTTCTTTTGGTTTTTGTTCGCCGTTGCTGCGCTCATCCGCCTTCTAAGGACAAAAGAATATGCTCGATTGTTTGATGAGCTTCAGTGATATCAGTCATCTACTAAACCTTATTTGCTGCTCATTTGTTTCGCCTTCTCACTTTAGCTAGCTAACGAAGGTTTACGATAAGGCCATTGCCCAGGACATACTGCGTGGAAGTAGTGAGCTGCTTGGACTGCCCAATGAAGGAATCATTTCTGGCCACTCCCAAGTGAATGGCTATCAGAAATTTTCTACCTCTACGGACAGTCCCATGTCCGATATGCGAATGACATTTTACTGAATATTGTCTAGTACCGAATTTCATAAAGATTGGTTTGGTTTTCCGGGAGTTATCTTGCAGTACCACTAGACGGCTGAACAACTTTCGTAAGGGAAGTAGCAAAATGGGTGTGGCAAAATCAACAATGACCTAGTCGGTAACTGGTGTTTGATAGCATGAAGTATAATACCTAATTTCATTAATATCGGATTTATCGCATTGGCTGCCTACCCTTTGAATGGGAGACGCCGATAGCTCAGTACAACACAAATTTTGCAAAACTTCGTATATGACAAGAAAACCAAACAGGTTGTAAAATGGCGATTTTATGTCGAAATATTTCGGAATTACTCTAGGACATTATTTTGCTTTATTATTGATTCGAAATTGATTCGATTATTGATTCGAAATTGTACCGATATGTATTTGAAATCAATTTGAATTAATGTATTACCAGTAGATGTTTTTGTATATCACCCGAGAACGAACACAGTTTTTCTTGTTCATCTTTATAAGTTTTTAAACAGCTTCCCTCTTCATTCCATGAAAACTGTTGATTTGTTTCACAAGTTGTTATTCTTTTTCCACATCCCTTTTCTATTTTGTTGTAAAACTCTATCTTTGATAATGTAAGACACATTTTAGGCAGCGAAACTTTGAAGCTGGCGGCATTCTTGTTAATGCGGCCTTCATAACACCCTAGATGCAACCTTTTCTGAAGATATCGTCAGTGACTAAGAAATGACTTCCTTGCGAACTCTAATATAAAACAATCTGATACAAATATTAATAACATAATAAGAAATGGTCGCATGTACTTAATAATCAACTGTATGCATATTAGGGCGCACTGAAAAAAAATTTTTTTTCTTTTGGATGAGGGTCTCGAAAGGTGCGTATTGAAGAGGTGACGTCATACACTCCTAGTTTCCTAGTTTGATTAGATAAAAAACAATTTCTTAATTTTTTGGTCAATATCTGGCTCAACGACATGTGATGACGAGCAAAAAACGAGTAATATATTTTCAAAATTTTGATAAAGCATATTTTTTTTCACGGAAGCATTTTAAAATTCGTCCCAATTTTTCAACTAAATATTAAGTTTACTTAGTTTTGAATTTCGCATGAAGAATACTTTCAAATATATTAAATAAATATAACTAAAGGCTAATTCGCGAACTACAATTAGAAATACGCAAAAAAATCGAGAAAATGCGATTGGTCAAGACTTTAAAAAGCCACCGTGAGAAAAATGCTGTGCCAAAATTTTTAAAATATATATTTCTGTTTATGCGCGTTGTCTGAGCTAGATAAAATTGTGCCAAGGTACTACGACGCGCAGAATTCCTGCATGAAAAGCGTCTTCACGCCAAAGTTCTTTCTTCTTCCAGGGGAAGTAAGAGCTTTTGGTTATTTGTCAAGAGAATTAAGAACAATAAGAGTTCCCAACCTTGATTAAAAACTACCTAATTTAGACTAACCCGTTTGATAAAGCTAACCTTTTTGCAGAAATATTTGCAGAAAACTCCTACCTGCCGATTAGCTCTCAACCACTCCCCGCCATCGCAAATATATTTAGCCTGAGATATTTTTTCGTACGCGTGGAGTTAAAAAAGTCCTTAAGGAGCTCAAAGTATGAAAGTCTCCTGGGCCGGATCGAATTCCGGCACTAGTTTTGAGCAAGTGTTCTTCGTCGCTTGCTCGTCCACTGCGCAACCTTTTCAGCCTGTCATACCGTACAGGTATTTTCCCTACTCGCTGGAAGGTTGCAAATGTCCAGCCGATCCACAAAAATAACAGGCTATTAATTCCGATAACTACCGGCCAATTGCGATATATTCTACGCTCTCAAAGGTGATGGAGACCATGGTAAATTACCATTTGGTGAGTTATGGAAGTTAACAGTCTATTCAGTGACCGTCAGTATGGGTTTCGCAGAACCCGTTCAACTGGCGACCTGATGGCGTTTCTCACCGAACAGTGGAATCGGTCCGTACATAGACTGGGTGAGAGCACAATACAGGCCCCTGATATTTCTAAACCATTTGATAGAGTTTGGCACCAGGCACTTATATCAAAGGTAAATACTTACAGCCTTAAAGGAAATTACAACGTTAATGATTTTGGTTTAGGTAGAAACTTCTCTCGATTTATTTCGAGTTTTCTCAGAGTCCGCTCCATACGAGTTGTAATAGACAGTATCTCTTCCGATGAGTGTACAATTAATGCGGGAGTACCTCAAGGCTATGTCCTTCTCCCTCTCTTTTTCTTATTTTCATCAACGACCTTCTGGGTCGGACTACCAATTCGCTGATGATAGTAATTTATGTCACTCATATTCGTTCGATCGGCGTACCAATCTTTCCGTAGTGCAAGGAAAGAGACGAACAATGAATGACACGCTTAATCATGATTTGCATCTGATTAGTGAGTGGGGCAGGGAAAACCGAGTCGAATTTAATGCACGCAAAACACAGTGTTGCAGAATATCGCACAAACACACTGGTGACTCGACCCTGCCAATGATATCAAAGGGTGGTTTAGATGTTGGTGAATCGGAAGCTCTTGATGTTCTGGGCATGAAGATACAATGTGACATTCGTTGAAATAAGCACATTTTCAACGTGTCGAAAGAAGCATTCAAGTACCTGGACTTTTTAAAGCGGTGTAAAAGATTTTTCACCCCACCCGATCTCCTCAATATCTACACCACGTATATTCGGCCAAAACTGGAATTCAACTCTCATATTTGGGCTGGGGCTCCAGCGTCCTCCTTGGAGCTTCTAGACCGCGTGCAAAAGGGAGCGTTGAAGCTGTTAGGCTGTTCTAATTCCCATGCTTTGGAAATGTTACCTACCATTGGCCTGGATCTCCGTACCACTATTGGTGAGAAACCGATGATTAAAGCCTTGTGAAGAGAAGCTATTTTGGGTTTCGAAAATATAACGTTCCAAGTGGGTGTCTTCGAAAGATGCAAATCAACGTTCTCCACAGTGATGCCGCCGCTGCTCACATCTTGCCCAAAATTTAGAAGTAAAAAAAATCGTCATTGACTTTGTCCAGGAACCCTGTCTTGAACGAGATAGAAATGTCAGAAGTCTTAGCAATTAACTCAATCTTGTAATGTAAGAGCGTGAACCGTAGCTAAAAAGATCCTAGTCGAATATAATCTTCTAATTTCATGCAAGTGATATAGCCACGGCATTTACAAAGGCTGAGTCGGGATCAAACGTGGTGGTTGTTTCTATATACTTTCCGTTTGAGAAGCAGAAACCATCTAGTACACCAGTTTGTTTACTTGAGTACCACGCATCTACCGAGGGTTGCCGGTTGATATTGAGTTGTGATACTAACGTTCATCATACTCTGTGGAACAGTGCAGACATCAATTTAAGCTGTGGGGTAATTTTACATTTATTGCTCTAAAAGAGTTCAACAGGCCAACATTCTTCTTTAACACATTTCATTCAAATGACACATTGATATCAGTAACGTTGACATATGCCTGACAACCATATTATCAAGTTTTTTTTGGACGGAAGCTTTCTGCGGAAGCTATGATATTAATCGTCTGGTCGCAGATAAATAGCTGCCTAATATCAAGATGTTTCCTGACTAAGCCAGAATACTATGGAATAGGAGTAAATCCATTAAATGCTGAGCAAGTCTGTTCAAACTCAGACTGACTATTATGGTGTTTAGTATGCCTAAGCCACGTGGTGAAGCGTAATCATTATTTTATGAAACCAAATATTTCTTGGTATTCGTTGACCGAAAGTTAAACGGGGAATATATGATATCTATATGATCTACATAATAGGTAAGAATTGGAACGTAGTCCAACCACATTTACTGGTGACATATGGCAATATTTCCCAAAATTATGACCTATGGATGCTGCGTTTTGGTGGAATGTGGAAAATTTAAACTGTGCAATATTCGGCGCCAGAAGGATCACCCATCAAACGGCTTGTATGTAATTATTGACCTCAACATTCTGTAACTATATACAAGACGCTGCACTGCCAAATCGCATCCAAGACATGCCAATATTCTCGTTAAGCAAGGCTGATCCGTATAAATACGTTTGAGATATGTTACTCGCTGTCGGAAAATTTAATTTCATAAGGGCTGCAGGTAACTCCTTGAGTGTGACTCACAAGCTCAAATAGGTTACTATTTTAATAAAACCGATTTAACTCGTGCAAATCCAAAATGGTTAAGGACTTCAAATAATTTCTGAATGTTCTAGCACCATATTAGGTGGCACTTTGCTGTTCGTGCTCATACCGATACAGCACAAAAGGATACAGCTGAATTTCCTATACGAATAGGCTAAGCTAGTTGCAGCCAGCATTCATGTTCCTCTCTTGAATCACCGCAATCTTGCCTCTTTTATTTGACCGGCATGTGGCTGCCGACGTCAGACTACAGGATATCGAGGATTTGCGGTCGGTGATGGTTTCAAATATAAGCCAATCGCCACTACACTTAAGAAAAGCCGATCTACACTGCTCAGCCGCAACGAGGTCCTGCTAATATTTTCTTTGGGCAAAGATTATCTGGATGGATTCTTTAGGGATAGATTCCACACTCTCAAAAAATTTACGTTTTAGTCAAAATCAAATCTAATTTCATTGGCATTGATTTATTTTTATTGGCATTGGATCTCCAACTGGGTTTGTCTTTGAGGATAATAAACTAGACTCCCAGTAGACTCACCAGCTTTAGGATATTTTTATCTTAATAAAACCGGTCCAACTCGTGCAAAACGGAACTAGATAACATATTCAAATAACATATTCAAGCAACATAAGGAGACTTAGCTTCCTGTTCACGGTCATAGCGACATAGCACGAAATGAGGCAGCTGACTTCCTTAGGGGTATAGGTTAATCCAAAATACGAATTCCCCTATTAGATTACCGACATCTTGCCTGTATTATCGGATTGACATGTCAGCTCAAATCAGACTATGAGATTCCTAAGGATTTACAGATGGTGCTGGTTTCGAATAGGAGCCAATCGCTACTACAGGGTGGACCAAATAACCTACAGGGGTAGGCCAAATAACCTACCTTCCACTATTAAACCCGAATAACTTTTTTGTTTTCTAATATAATTGTGTTTTTTTTTTCTTTCCAGGTTATAATTGAGTTCTTGGAAATTTATAATGGATAGATACAATACACAACAACGTGTTAAAATTGTCGAATTTTTTTATTCTTGTCAAAGATCAATAGTTATGACGCAGCGAAAGTATTGTCAACATTTTAATTCAAGATTAGCTCCCACAGCCTTCCTGAAGAGGAATTGGATGAGCCTTTTTGAGGAACGGGGTTCAGTGGCCGACTGTTCTGGAAGAGGTCGCCATGGATATATACGTACTGAAGACAATGTGGAAACTGTGCGGCAAAGTGTTACAAGAGCTATACGTATTTTACATTGGTAGGTCTTATTTGGCCCACCCTGTACAATTGGTAAATGACGATCTAGAACTTCTCATTGGGGTGAGTCGCTGTGAGGCTGAACCAGTGAGTGGGATAAGAAGAGGATAGATTGTGGTCGATGAATAAGAAATAGTGATCATCGTACACCATCTCATTAACTGTCTAAGTTGTCAACATAGAAAGAGGCACTCTTTTCTTTTGTGGGTTTATTGCTGAAGGTTTGCATTTTCTGCGTTATTTTGGCACTGGAGAAATACGACACCATCCCTCTGTATTAGTTATATGTTTATTTATTAGATGAAATTAATTTGATTGAAGTATATTTTTAAAAATTATTAATTGATTATTTCCCATTGTATTCTTCCTACAATTTCATATATTTCTCTGGCTTCCAGACTTTCTGTCTTCACTACTTACGACAAACATATTGGGTCAACGTACCACGGAGAGTTCATTAATTATTGTGGCAATTTTGATGTGGTGCAAGAAGTCAGAAATTTATATATAATGGACGAATTCAAGACAATTGTAGAAGCCCAGTATCTTTCTTCAAATAATGAGGTTAAGGTCCAATTAGCCTGCATATATCTAGTTAAATTTATAATCAACTACAGTGATTTTTTAAGTATATTTCAGCATCGGAGTTGTGTAGGGACTTACATCGTTGTAAAATTACTTCTGTCAAGTGTTAATCAAGCCACGGAGGATATAAGTAATTTCAAACTTGATACACCTAGTAAATATAACTCATACGACCGTAAATACTTTCATGAGAAGAGACAATCCCAACAAATTTAGTTAGAAAAGAAAATGTGAAACTAAAATAAAAAGAAGTTGTTAAGTGGTCTAGACCCAGACTTTAAAATATCTGCTACAGGCTTAATTGCCAACCCAGAATTTTGGGGCACTACACTGAAAGAATAACGATTCATCGCCTGGCTGAAACATTTTCGTTAATGTTCTCACGTTGTTACAGTAAATAATGTTGTATATCCGACAATTAAGTAGTCGCTGCAATGAAAAATGTCATACTTGATTTCTTTGAAAAATTTTCATTTCGTTGCTGCAACAACTTACTTTTCGTTCCTGCAACAATTTTATTTAATTTGAATTTTGTAGGAAAAAGTGTAAAAAATTAAAAAAAATATACGCATGAGATTTAGACTACTGATATTTGGGTTGTCTCTTACTTTTTATAGTTTATATTTATTATTTATTTATTCTGGATGTTTGTCAAAATTTTTAGTTGACGAAACAATTTCGTTATTGTAACGAAACTCATTTTTATGAAGGTATAGAGAGAGAGAGAGAACAGTCGAAAAAATGAGAGAGTGGAAAATAAAGGCGAATGGTGAGGGTGAGTGGTGGGTGACGTACTCATCTTAAATCAGTGCCATTGCAACAACCGACATATTTCTCCGCTGGAATAATTTAAATAATATTTTTAAAACAGACTAATTAGTTATACATACTTAGTTATAATCTTTTATTGTGAAAACTAAATTGTGTGAACTTATGTGTTTGCTGTTATCGTTTGTGTAACTTGCGAATCTATAAATCAAATAGATAAATAACCAGAATGCAAAGAGCAACACGACTGCAAAGAAAGTGACGCATCGATAGCAGAAAAACTACCCGAAATATGTAACTGAACTTCTGTGTGTATTTGCGCGTGACAGTACAAGTCGCAATAAAATGTACGTGTTTTTGTGTTTTAATCATAATTCGGTCGCGCCTGTTTCGTTGTGTTGGTCTTTGGATTCAGAAAAAAAACGAAAGACATTCATATATTTGTGCGGGCAGTCGTAGTCAATGAAAACGAAGAAGTCAAAGAAGTGTTTCCGACGAACATAAAAAATAACAATTCAACGTACAGTCAAATGAATCCAATCGAAACTTTAACAAATTTGGTTAAAATAAATAACAGAGCAGTTGAAGAAATTGCATGCAGAGCGATCACTGGCTTAACGACGGGGAGATTTGTCGCTACAATTGAATGGCAGAACCCTCAAGACAACAACAATTGCATGGTTTAAGAAACCAATGATGTGGTTATATGTTAAAGGAGTAGAGCATAGGGGAGTAGTGCTTATGTTCATGGTAAGTACAGACATTGATATGTACATATCTTAAATAGAAATCTAAATAATAAATTCCTCATACAGTCAAACCTCGATATAACGCCCTCATTATAACGATTTCCTCGATTTAACGAATTTTTTGAAATCCCCTACAACGCTCCATAAGATCTAATACAAAATCAACCTCTCTATTACGAATACGTTTTTCAAAAACCTCGTTATAACAAATTTTCATTCATTGAAGACTAATGAAATAGAAAAAATTATTTACCTCTATTTAACGAATTTTGTCAACTTACAACCTTTACGTAACGATTTCCATCAATTAATCCAAATTATATGAAACAGATACACACAAAATTACTATGTTTGCAACAACAACGTCTCCAGCAAACCAACATTCGTAGTCGCCAGCAGCATGCATTAGACTAACGGCTGAAATATTGGAAGAGAAATGTATTGTTGCCAAGAGCTTGTATCCTTGTTGCAGCAGTTGTTGTTGCAATCTAGCTGGTTAATCACTTTAAATTTTTCCACAGACAATCATTGTTGTTTGGTGCTTAGTAAAGTAAACACTGCTAGTTGTCGTTGCTGTTTGTTTTAAAGTTGTAATGGCTGAGAAAAAAAAGAGATGGTCCTTCACAATAGCAGAGAAGCGAAAAGTATTTTAAAGTGTAAAGATAAATTTTCAGAAGAAAGTGGGTTGCGTTCAAACAGTAGAAAATTTAAAACATGTGAATTCACGGACGTAGAGGTATGTGTTTTGAAATGGTTAAAGCATTGCCGAGCCAAAAATGTGCCAATCGAAGGCCCTATTCTTCAGGAGAAGGCTCAGCAGTTCGCAGCAGAATTGGGACATGCAGACTTCCGTGCGAGCAACGGGTGGCTTCAGAACTTTAAAAAAAGAAACGAGATTATTTTTCGAAAAATATGTGGCGAAAGTGTGGAAAGACAAACTTGAAGAGCTGACCGAGGGATATGAACCCGAAGACATATTTAACATCGATGAAACAGGTCTTTACTACAAATGTTTACCTGACAAAACTTTATCATTCAAAGGGGAAAAATGTCATGATGGGAAAAACACCAAACTTCGTTTAACAGTGTTGCTAGGAACAAACAGTACCGGGACGTACAACTTTAAGCCGCTCATCATTGGGAAATATAAAAGACCACGATGTTTTAAAAATGTCAACAATTTGCCAACAGACTACACGTCAAACTCTAAGGCTTGGATGACCTGTGATGTTTTTAACAATTGGCTTAAAATTCTTGACGAAGAGATTAAGAAAAAGAAGAAGAACATTCTTATGTTCATGGATAATTGTACTGCACATGGAGATATTCCTAATCTGACAAACATAAAAATAAAGTATTTGCTGCAAATACCACTTCGAAATTTCAACCACTAGACCAAGGCATCATTCAGAGCTTCAAAGTGCAGTATAGGAAAGAAGTTGTCAGACAGTTTCTTGCTGATATTGAACAACGAACGCCCACTACAATTGACATGTTACAGGCTATGTGGATGAGTGCCAAAGCTTGGAATCAAGTCACTGAAAAAACCATTACAAATTGCTTCAAGAAGAGTGGGTTTAAAGTTCCGTGCGATGATGAGGAGGATGACTTGCCACTCGTGGAACTTACTAGAACCTGGCAAAGAGTTCAAGAAGAATTCAACATTCAAGTGGCTGAGTTCGAAGAGTTTGTAACCTTTGATGATGGAGAACTTACTGATGCTGAAATTGTCAGATCTGTATTGCCAGTTCCTAATGAAGAAGCGGCAGAAGACGAGGAAGAAATTAGTAAAAACCAGCGGGATTTTACAATAAAAGATGCCCGTAATGCTTTACTTATAATAAAATGTGTATTTCTCAAAAAGAGTGGTTTGAGTGACGGTGTAATCAAATCCATTACGGACTTAGATTGCGCTTTGGATTTGATAACTTGCACCGGTAGTAAGCAGACCTCAATTAATGACTTTTTTATAATGAAGACAAACCAAATGAAGACTAAGCTACCAATAGCACATTATTGATTTTTTATGTTTTCTTTTTTTTTTAATATGTATGAATATTCTTTTTTTATAAACATAACCCATTGAATTGACTACTTATGTGCCTTCTGTTTGATTATTTTATAAATGTAAACTATTCTTGAATTAAATAATACTATTTTTGAATTTTAATAATACAATATACAGTGTTTTCCTGATGATGATTAATATACAACATTTTTTATTACCTCGTTATAACGAATAGAAGTGCAACTTCACCTCGATATAAAGAACCTCATTATAACGAATTATTCGATATAACGTTTTTTTTCTAATCCCCTCGAGATTCGCTATATAAAGGTTGAACTGTATTTGGTTTTAGTTGCAGGACCTGCATACGACGGCCTACACTCAACCCTTCGACTACCACAATCTTCTCCAGACGATTGTTTCAACATGGAATGAATATAATCTATTTAGCAAATTGAGACCATTTTCGAAACAAAAAACACAGTGTATTTATGTACAATTGTCAACGAATAATTTCAAACACACTTCTAAACATTGTTTGAAGCAGTGAAACAAAACCATTGTAGTAATGAAACAAATTCATTTCAACAATGACTCAAATTCGTTGAACCAGTAAAACAAATTCATAGAAACATTGAACAAATTCATGGCAGCAATGAAGCAAATTCATTGCTGTAATGAAATAAATGCATTGCACCAATGAAATAAATTCAGTGCAAGAACGATACTTATTCATTGCAACAATGGAACAAATTCATTGCTGCAATGAAACAAATTCAATGCAATAATGAAGCAAATTCATTACAGCAACAACATTCTTTCACCACAGTACCGAACAATTTGCAATTGATGAACACATTTTCATAGCGGGAATGAAACTGTACGTTAGCTATCTTTCGATGACCAAAGTTGTTGGGGTGACGAACATTTTCAGCCCTGTGATGATGCTTTTCCGTTCACTGTAGGGACAAATTCTGATGGAAAATGGACAAATAAATATTCTTTAATAAAAGTATTATATGAAAAGTGGAAGCTCTTAAACTGGAAAGGAGCACTTTGCACCGTTCTTATCTGTTGAATTAAAAGTATTCAGAAATTTGAAGTTAGAGATTGTCAAAGATTGTTTAAGTTCTAATTTATCTGCACAGATATTCCCTTTTATAAATATATTTGCCTATTTTTTTGATTACCTTCTAATTTATTGCTGTGATTTCATAATTAAAATCCTTTTCATGAAAATGAAGGCACTATGAAGCATTAAACATTGTTTCAAATTATTTGTGTTAAACAAGCAAAATATTGAGCTGTTTACATAAGAGATATTCACAGCAAAATGCTGTGTGTGACTTTTACCCCAACAAAAATTTAAATGTTATACAAAAGTAACATTTCAATTTAAAAAATTCCTCTTCCAACATATTCCTTTAAGCTGTGACAAATGTCTACAAAGAACTCTTAGAAGAGGAGCTACCAATGCTGAAGGGACCAAAATAAAAGCACAGAGAGGAAGGCAGCGGTATTTAAATACTTGAACTCATAAAAAGCTTACCGGAGCATGTTCCTCAATTTTGTTGCAAACAGTGATACCGTAACTGTCGTTAAAAGTATTTCATAATGGCAACGGAACAATAACCATCTGCTAACAGCCGCTTTAACTACAAATGACTAAGAATTTTTTCAGGGATGTCTACGTGTGAAGCATTACCTTACCTTAAGAGGCGCCATTACAAAGTATAAACAACTTTGATTTGTTTGTCGTCAAATGTTTCCATAGCATCATCTTATTATCACAATTATTCACATAAAGACCCATCATATGGCATCTGTAATGTTAACTTGTCAATGTTTGCCGAAAAATATCTAGAAAGAAATGTATACAAAAGAAATGTAGAAATCAATGTGTAACGAACATGGTATGAATAATATTAACTCAACACGCATTTCCTATATGCATGTTTCAAACTTTTATAAGATCTTATGAAATAGGTTAATAACACTGCTTATAGTTGAGAAAAAAATTGGTATCTTACATTTATACCGGTCTATACCAGTTCTGATTAAAAATAGTCGACCAATATTGTATTAGAAAGCTAAATCGTAATATAGAAAAGTATTATTGAGAGATTCCTGTACGATAAAATGTTACTTCAAGAACAATTGTATTGTATCTTTTTTCAAAGTGAGAACTACTCGAGATTCCTAAGGGTCTGCAGACTAATATTTGTTTTTTTTTATATCAAAATGGATGCCTCCTTTAAATTATCTATTTTATTCTAGTTCAACGATTATAACTATTATTTGCTAACTCACCATTTTCATTATTGCTAACTCACCATTTCATTTATAAAATGCAGAGATAATATATTAACCCTGCACCGTCATTCTTCGTCAAAACTACGACGCGCGATTTTATTTTCGAGCTGAACTATGTTTTTTCCGTTTGTTTTGACCTCATTATAGCGTATAGTATAGCGTTAGTCGTTTTCAAACTGATTTTTTGTTGAATATTAATTAAAACTTAACTAAGTAACAAAATAACATTAATTTTGGTTCCCATTTTTGCTCACGATATTATTTACAACGGCATGAAATAGGTCCTAGTCATAGTGACGAAGGATGACGTTAGTGTACAAAAAATAAGGATGACGCTCTATGGTTAATACTAAGCTGTGCTTCGTCCGAGTCATTGTCAAATTTCGTAATTATAACACCAGAAACAATGCGATGGTATACAACATGTTTTACTTAATAAATGTTGGTGCTAATTCATTTGACTGAAGTTGACAAAAACGTTCCGGATTGTCATATCACATTCGGACTGGCTTCACCGTTAAATCCACCATTACTGAAGTCCGTAAAATATAAGTCACCTGATAAAATAAATGAATATACGTGTTAAAAATTAATTCTTGTCTTAATTAAATTTTTCCCTATTTACAGCAGAAAATTGAAAAAAATCAATGAGTTTTCGAACTTACGGATGATGTGTTAACACCTTTTTGCTACACGGTACCTGTTCGATTTCTATGAACACATTAGTAAATGTTACATTGGAAAATCAAAAATAATAGTTTTTTTGTATACACCGGGCAATGCTGAACATCAAATGACTCGCTTTGTTTGGCCATAGCAACAACAACGAAACAACCAAACACACAACATCACACATACTTTGTCCGAAGTAGCTGACGTATACGTGTGTCTCATAACCACATGTTTGCCATATCAACAGCAACGAAACAGCCAAACACACAACATCGCACATACTTTGTACGAAGTAGCTGACGTATTAGTGTGTCACCATAACATCGACTGCGCAAGCCCATGGGCTTGCAAATGAAATTTTGCGTGGCTATGCTTTATATCTCCGTTCAACAACAGCAACAGACACATGTAAAGGGTGTTTTTTCAAGTCCGATAGAGCTTCAAGTTGTAAAAAATAACACAAAAAATGTAATTTTAATAAAAAAAATTTCTATTATTAGACTCACGGTTGAACAACGCTGCCAAATTATCCAAATTTACTTTGAAAATCAGTCGTCGATTCGCGGAAACTGACCCGTTGTTTTATCGCCAAATTGTGTTCAGCGATGAGGCTCATTTTTGGCTTAACGGGTTTGTTAATAAGCAAAATTGCCGTATATGGAGTGAGACCAATCCACTAGAAACCCTCCAGACTCCATTACATCCAGAAAAATGCACCGTTTGGTGCGGCTTACACGCTGGTGGCATCATCGGACCTTATTTCTTTAAAAATAAGGCCGGAGCTCGCGTTACGGTTAATGGAGATCATTACCGCACCATAATCAATGATTTTCTGTTTGAAAATATGGATGACATTGATCCAGACGAGATGTGGTTTCAACAGGATGGCGCTACGTGCCACACGGCGATCGCAACCATCGACTTATTGAAATCAAAATTTGGCAATAAGTTGACTTCGAGAAATGGACCTGTCAATTGGCCTCCAAGGTCGTGCGATTTGACACCTCTCGATTATTTGCTGTGGGGCTACGTGAAGGCACTGGTTTATGCTGATAAACCAGCAACAATTGACACCTTGGAGGCCAACATTGTTCGTGTTCTTCGTGACATACGGCCAGCAGTGCTCGAAAAAGTGGCCAAAAATTGGACGTCCAGAATGCGCTTCGTCAAGAACAGCCGCGGTGCCCATATGCCCGAAATCATTTTCAAATGTTAATGCCACGTATTGATATTTCGAATAAAAAAAAGAACTTTATTCAATTTTAATTTTTTGTGTTATTTTTTTACAATTTGAAGTTCTATCGGACTTGAAAAAACACCCTTTACATACATTTATTATTATGTTAATACATACGCTAAGGACACAATTTCGTTTGCCTCACCTCTGCCACACCACTCTTTCATTGCTCTCTTGCTCGCTCATTTTTGCTTAACACGTCATTATTCTCTTTCGCAGTCGCAGAAAATCTGGTTTTAGCAGCAGCATAAAATCTGGTTTTAGCAGCAGCATAAAATCTGACTTTGATATATTTAGTCCCTACGCCGCTATAGATGTTATCGCATCAAAAAACAACTGAAGATATTTTCGTATGTGCAAGATAAGGTGAAACTTTCAGGCTGTGATGTTTTAAAATACTTATACAAATGTAATTTATGCTTTCCCATCTTGAACAAAGTGTATAAAGGGTTATCCATTTCGTGGTTTCAAAGTATAGGGCTGGAATTCGACATCTGTCAAACTAAGTTGTTAAACCAATTTATTTCCTTTTCAGTTAAAAGTCTGACATTGACGAAAATGGATCGCTTAACTATCACACAACGCATAAAAATTATTAAAACCTACTACAAAAATGGTGATTCTGGCACAGCCACATATCGTGCTTTAAGAGGAGATTATGGTTTACATAATCGTCCAACTACGCAAGCAATTGGCAAAATTGTGAAGAAATTTGAAGAGACTGGAGCGGTTACAGATATTGTAAGGCCTGTGCATCATCGTTTTGCTCGTTCCGCTGAAATTATCGCTGCTATAAGTGAAAGTGTTGCCGACGACCCGAATGTGTCGATTCCTCGTCGATCTCAGGAATAAGGACTGTCTTACGGCACATTATGGCTCATATAAAATATGTGCAATTTTGCATGACGTTTCGTGAAATAAACGATTAACAGTGTTCTTTTCCTTAGAAACATATTAGAGGGAATTGTGAAATGCGAAAATAGCTACAATATTTTCAAAAGTTGTAATGCAATATTTTTAGCAGTTTACGATTTATTGAAGAACATCTGAAATAGGGCCTGACCCACCTCAAAAATTTTCTTCGGTCTGTAAAAAAAAATTGTTACGTATAGGGGCAAAACCGAGTGGGGTTTTGTGATACCACGTCCAAGTACTTTCACAATTTGTTGGTTTGCTTGAGGCCCGAAACAAGTTCCTTTCATTTGTGTCACAGAGTAATTGGAATACATTATATTTCTTTGCAAATTGTTTACATCGATTTCATTAATATAGTTTTATATAACGTATGAGTAATGTAAATGCAGGCGTTGCAATTATACGTCGCTCGTACGAAGATAAGATCAGTTATTGTCTTGCTTAACTCGAATAGCTCTTACTGAAGCAGTTTCGAAACTTAACTTGAAAAGAAACCCTAAAAACATTCAAATTAACATCAACATCAGAAAGCACCATAAGAATTTATGTAAACCTCCCAACAATATATCCAAACAAGAGGTTATTTTCCGAAAGTGTTCCCAATTTCTGACCATACTTATGTGGCTCCTGGAAACCTTCTGACTTAACACATCTGCATTTATTATTTTACTATTATTACAATATTACTGTTATTTCTTATACTACCTGTAACTTGTCCAGATCAAAACCGATTTATAGGGTTTTCCAATTAGAGAGCTGTGATTACTTTAAAAAAACAACACACTAATTGTTAAGGAAATTCAAATATTTTTATTCCGCTGTTCGACCTTTTCTTTATTAATAGATAATCAATATTCTTCGAGCTCGAGGTCAGATTTGCTGTTGTTGTATTTATCATCATCAGGAGATATGAACAATATTTAACAATTAAAACAAAATAACAATTGTGAAAAAATTATGTCAATTTAAAAATGTTCAAACAAATTTTCCCGCCTTTTTTAAAAATTTTCTGAAGTTACACAAGCAATAATAATGTTCGTAAAAAGTTCGTATAAATTAACCCAAAGAAAAATATTAGATTGATAAACAGTTTGTGCTTAAATGGTTCTACTTTTTACTAATTAAATGTTTGTAATTTTATTTAATGTGAAGTACAATCGATACAATTAAGTTCTGAATACAACGAATTTCAAATGGCCTCCACGTCTTCTTTTGCAGGAACGAATTCGATGAACACAATTTTTGAGCACTCTTTCCACTAAATCAAGTCGTACGTCATGAATAGCACGATCAATATTGAATTGTAAAGCTTGAAGAGAGTCCGGTTTATTGCTAAAGACCAATGGCTTCAAATAACCCCGCAAAAAATAGTCTAATGGTGTTAAATTACCACTTCTTGGAGGCCATTCAATGTCACAATTTCTTGAAATAATCGAAACATTTTCTCACAATAATTTGGTAATTGTACTGCTATGTGGCACGTAGCCCCGTCGTGTTGGAACCAGGTGTTGTCAAGGTCAACTTCTTCCAATTTCGGCCATGAAAAGTTGGTTATCATTGCTCTATACCGCTATACAATTGACAGTAAGGGTGATACCAGCTTCATTTCGAAAGAAGTACGGACCAATGATTCCACCAGATCGAAAACCACACCAACCTGTCAATTTAGGTTCATGAATAATTAGTGGATTTTCTTCGCATCAGAATCGAAAGTTTTGTTTATTTACCGCATAACTCCGATGAATGTGGGCCTTATTGGAGAAGATGCTTTTCTTAAAAAAAATTTTTTTTATCAGTTTGAAGTTGTTCCAAGACAAAATCAGCAAATTTACGGCAGTTCTTGAGTGATAACAATTTTATACGGATGCAAGACCAAATACTTTCTCAAAATCCTCCACGTTGTGGTTTGAGACAGTCCTAATTGTTGACAATGTCTTGGTATCGATAAATTGCTGTCTACAGCAACACTTGCCTGATTGGCAGCAATATTTTCATTACTTCGAGCAGTTCTTTGTCTTATTGGCACATGAACTATGAACATTGTAATGCACGCTCGTAATTTGCAACCATTCGACGAATAGCGAACACAGGTGGACGATTTTTTCCACCATAGCAAAAGCGCACGAAAAGTTGCAATTGGAGAACGATTATATTGATAAAAAAATTAATAATTTGTAAACGTTGTTTTTGCGTATATCTCTCCATAATGAAATTATAAACAGTACTAAATACAATGAAAGAAAATGGCAGACACTAATGGTTACAAATGACCGAAACGTCACATAGAAATCATATCACTCAAATTGGAAACCCTGTATATAAAACTTTGATTATTACAAATAAATCTCGAATTTTATTTTTAAATAAATTTAGCTTTAATTTTATCTTTTTTTTTTAAATTAAACTAAAAAAGTTTAAAATTTATTTTTTAGTTAATGAATGAGAAAGATTTTTGTAATTGAAAAATGGTTGGTTTTTGTTGGAAATAATGACCATTTCGTTTCAACCCACACTCACTGGCATGACTAGTTTCGAACTCCGTGACAAGTTCATTATCAGATGCCTAACTACTGTGCCTGAATTGATAACATCAGTTGATCACACTGTGTGTAATTTTTTAAGTCATGGCAAAATAACCATATACCGACACCACTACGTGATAAAAGACTAAAAAAAAAAGACCCGTGTCTCCCAATTTTTCCCAAAGTCATGCACTTTTTTTTATGGGCCGCCAAAGATTTGGGGCCTCGGTATCATTTTCGTAAAAATGTTCTCAGGCTCATATCTTGCAAACCGTTCAGAATTTCGATGTACTCTCTGAGGCAAAGTTGTAGCTCTTGTCATAAAGCTCTTGCAATTGCGGATATATAAAATCAAAAAAACTTCACCTTCCAGATCAAAATCGCAAAAAACTTAAAAAAATTCGATTTTTTTTTACCTTTTTTCCCGTGTTCAGGTCCATAGGTAGCACACCGTTCAAAATTCAAGGAAACAATCAACTACAAAAATTTACCTAAGATCTCAATAAACAAATTTCTAGAACATATAAACTTCCTAGAGATGATTCTTAACACTGTTTAGGTAGCACGCAAAAGTGAAAAATTTCATTTTTTTTACCTTTTTCTCCTGTTCAGGTCCATAGGTAGCAAAAAATTAAATATGCCTGGCCAGAACCATGTGCATTCTTCAGTCTATGTTGTTGTATTTGTTCATCCACACTTCCTGTTGGCCTCCACGAGTTACATTGGAATTGATTCAGAGGTGAGCGTGAATCCCAATTACAAAGAAAACAAAAGAATTTTGGGAAGCCGCCCTTATCGATGATCCATTGCAAAATGTTGATGACCTTCAAATCACAGAAAATCTTCCATTTATTTTCGTAATATTTGATTTTTTCCATTATATCTTTCAATGTTTCATAGCTTCTTTCATGTTGATACCCATTGCTAGCGGAATGGAAGGTTTTCGGTTCGACACATGCAACAACACTGCTTTCAAGCTTGAAACAGAACCATCAATAAATAATCTCCACTCACTAGCGATGTAGTTCATTCCCATTTTTACCACCAAAGCTTTTATATCGTTGCAGTAAGCGAACGAATTGTCATCATTTAGAGTGTAGAGCATCTGAAATTCAGCTTGTCGTTTGCGGTACGCCGTAGAGTTAACATTAGCATGTGTGAGTTTTCTTTGCTTTAAAAAAGCTGTCAAAAATATTGCAAGTCGCTGCCACAATGAAATCCATTTCCATTTGTGTTATTAGTTGTGGTCCATCTCTTCCCTGTTGGGGCTCATAATCGGTATCAAATGGATCTTCATAAGTAACACCACTTGCTGTACTCATTGCTGTAAATTCTGTAGTACGATCTGGAGTTGGCGGCCTTGGTGATACAAAATTTTCAGGTGCAAGCACTGGTAGTGTGGCTGTTGCAGTTGCTTTATAAATTTTGTTCTTCTCAGAATGTCGATTTAGACGACATGTGTAATTTACGCATGCATAGCAACTGGTTGCATCATGATCACCTGGGCGATTAATCCAGTTTACCTTACAATACTTCATAGTACCTCTGCCTCCACTCAACCATGCCATGAGATTGTTATAACATTGGCGACACACTGTATTAGGTGTGTAATTTTCACCGGTCAAGTCCACTTCGTCGAAAAACAATGTATATGCTCTTTTGAATTCACTAGTTAAAAGATTCTTTCCTTCTGAAATCTTGTAGATGTTTTTTTTCTGGTTTGATGACCGCAAACGTAGCAAAATAAATCCATATTTTCACACTGCATATTGAAATTGTCAGTTGCCAATGTTGTGTGCGAATTATACTGTAGCACTTTCACTTTTTTTAATTTCACTTTCACTTTATAACTTTCACCGCTGAGCTCTCGTTGACGTCGCGCTGTGTAATGCCTCGATGTGAGCGTCGTGTCGCTTTTATATTGTGTGCTGCGTCCCTTGTTGCGTGTGCTGAGCTTACTGCATTGCCTGTGCTGCTGCTGTCGGTGCATGATCGCGTGATACCTAAGCGCTACCTAAACGGTGTTAACCCTTGGACAAACACATGGTTCTGGCCAGGCATATTTCATTTTTTGCTACCTATGGACCTGAACAGGAGAAAAAGGTAAAAAAAATTAAATTAAAAAATTTTCGGCAAATTTTTCACTTTTGCGTGCTACCTAAACAGTGTTAAGAATCATCTCTAGGAAGTTTATATGTTCTAGAAATTTGTTTATTGAGATCTTAGGTAAATTTTTGTAGTTGAATGTTTCCTTGAATTTTGAACGGTTTGCTACCTATGGACCTGAACACGGGAAAAAAGGTAAAAAAAAATCGAATTTTTTTAAGTTTTTTGCGATTTTGATCTGGAAGGTGAAGTTTTTTTGATTTTATATGTTCGCAATTTTATGACAAGAGCTACAACTTTGCCTCAGTGAGTAAATCGAAATTCTGAACGGTTTGCAAGATATGACCCTCAGAAAATGATCACATTTTACGAAAATGATACCGAGGCCCCAAATCTTTGGCGGCCCATAAAAAAAAAGTGCATGACTTTGGGAAAAATTGGGAGACACGGGTCTTTTTTTTTAGTCTTTTATCACGTAGTGGTGTCCGTATATGGTTATTTTTTTTCGTGTTGCACTGTGTCATCAATCGTACATATACAAACTGAATTATGCAATTTACATATGCGAATTAATATAGAGCGAAGATCCCTAAGTATCAACACACACTGAATGGTCTGTAATTCCAACACAAGAACAGACGTTTTTTTTCCAACATGTTCTTCTTTTCCTCTTGCGTAGTCACATTGTTGCATTGCGTTGATGTGAGTTTTTTACTATATCAGCTTCTATATATACGTTTGATATAGATATGTATATAAAGCTTTTTCAATAAGAGCGCTACAAAAGTTTTTTTAAATAAAACAAAACCGGTTTTAGATACCAATGAAATTCTTTATTCCTGTGAAAGTTCGTTCGATGCGAAGTCCAGATGCTGAACCCAATTTTCGACGGATTTCAAGCATAAATCGGCCGATACTGCTGCACTTTCACGTTCGATATTCGTACGAAGTTCATCAATCGTCGCTGGCTTGTTGGCATAGACCATAGACTTGACGTAGCCCCACAGGAAATAATCTAACGGCGTTAAATCGCAAGCCCGAGGCGGCCAATCGACTGGGCCATTACGTGAGATAACACGTTCACCAAACTTGGTTTCCAATAAATTGATTGTGGCATTCGCTGTGTGGCTTGTGGTGCCGTCCTGTTGGAACTACATGTCCTCCAAGTCCATATTATCCAATTGGAGCCAAAAATATTCGGTTATCATTTTTTCGGGATGCAATGATAACTCATGGATTACGTGTGGGTTGCTGTCCGAAAAATAATGCATATTTTGCTTATTGACGAAGCCATTCAGCCAGAAATGAGCCTCATCGCTGAAGATGATTTTCCGATGAAAATCCGAATCATTTTCAAGTTGTTGCTCAGCCTAATTCACGAATATACGATGCTTATGTTGGTCAAGCGGCTTCAGTTCTTGCGTCAATTTGATCTTGTAAGGATGTAGGTCAAATTCTTTTCGCAAAATTCGCCACAACGACGTCACAAAGATGCCCAATGCTTGAGAACGACGTGTGAGAGACACTTTTGGGCTTCCTTGAACTGAAGCCTCAGCGGCAGCAATATTCTCGACATTACGGGCACTTCTTTGTCTCACTGGCACGGGAACATATTGTATTGTGCCTGTGGATTAAAATTTTTCCACTAGACGCTCAATAGTTGATCTGGTAGGACGATTATGACGACCATAAATTGGACGTAGCGCTCTTAAAGTTGAGGCCACTGACTCCAAATTTCGGTAGTAAATTTTAATAATTTCGACTCGTTGTTGGCTCGTATATCTTTCAATCATGAAATGGCAAACCTTACTGAAGAGAAATGTCAAAAGAGCGGGAAAAAATATGGCGTCGTTTGCTGTCCCTATCGATTTACTCTTGTAGCGCCTCTGCTGAAAACCCCGTTATATTATACATATTATCCATTGCGAATAAGATCTTATCGAGCAAATTATGGGAATGACTAAAGCCAATTTTTGACAACCTGATTGGACCATATCAGTGTGGTTTTAGATCAGGCAAATCCATGACTGACCAACTATTCACGCTATGTCAAATCCTGGAAAAGACCCACGGAGAGGAAATCGATACGCACCATCTTTTTGTCGAAAATTTTACGACGCTATATCTGAACTTGGCATTCCCGCAAAACTCTTTCGACGGCGCCGGGGAAAGACCTCATTGAACCATTCTCCACGAAGGGAGGACTGAGACAAGCCGACACACTTTCGCGCAATCTCTTCAACATCTTAATAGAGATGACAATGAGAAAACCTGCAGTAAATATGAACCAGACTATCAACACAAAAAGCCATGTACTGTTGGCGTATACTGACGATATAATCATAATTGGGCAAAATTTGTGAGAAGTTACAGCAGTATTTTCAAGAATCGAAAAAGAATCATCGAAGGTGTGTCTTCCTGTTAATGAGGGCAAGACAAAATTGATTGTATCAACGACTAGACAAACCTCTCGACTTGTTTCGCACTTGAACGTTGGCAACAGATTTAGGGTAGTATTCTAAAAGTCCCGAAAGTGAACGTAAACGCAACAGCCAACGCGAACGCCAAAGTCAAAGAATGGTAGTTTATATATTCACTTCACGCTTGCGTTTGTTTACGAAAGCTGTCACTGACATATGCGGTTTATAGAGTTGCCAAACTAAAATAAACAATTATAGATCAGAAAAAGTTATCTTGAGTGTAAAACTCAGAATGAACAAGATTAAAAAATTTAGCTCTATTTCAATAGAACAACAGATTTTAAGATTGCTATTATTTATAATACTGGAAATACCAACAATATTCACATACAATGTGAAAAACCCTATGTAATTTTGGGGTTCAATGTCCAATAAATTTTCCCATCTATATTAAATTAGTTGTCTTTTCAAAAACATGTGCCATTTGGCGGTATGTATTGATTGTAATGTATTGGTTCTTTTGTTTATTATTGTCAACATCAACTGATGTCTATAATTTTTAAATATAATTATAATAGTTTTGCAACGCATTATTTATTTGAACGTTCCATTTCTAATTTTAGTATTGTAAATAAGAATTTCAGTGTGTAAACAATGTAATTTTGATTTATTTAAAAAAAAAGTTTGAGCTCTATCCGTCGAATGCATTTCAGCCAAAATTGGCAACTACTTATAAGCAATGAAACGCAAAATACTTCCATCTGCCTGCCCTCGTTCGACATTTTTCTTTAAATTTGTAATTTCTTCAGCTAACGCAAAGAACTGTGGCGTGTTCAATTTGACAGCTGAAGTGATTAAAAACGTTGCGCTCCTTTTTAGAAACTACCCATTAAATAACGTAACAGCTGTAACGTTTTATAAACTACCAAAACGACAAAAGTAACGCGAAGTGACTGATTCACGACTTATAGAATACTACCCTTAATTTTGAGGTGGTAGATGAATTCGTCTACCTTGGATCCGCGTAAATAAGGATAATAATGTCAGTCTGGAGATAAAAGGGATGATATGATATGTAGATGATATGTAGGGCTCTGCAAGCAGTTCGAAAACAATTTCCTCTCTCAACAGACAACAGTCCAGCTATACCAGACTCTCATTTTACCTGTCTTGACATAAGGCTCCGAAACTTGGGTCATATCGTAAGCGGATGAAAAACACCTGGAGGTATTCGAGACATAAATTTCCCGTAAAATATATAGTCCTGTTTAAGAAAACGGTGAGTAACGACGTCGTTGGAACCAAGAGCTATGTAATTTGTATTCCGTCGTGGTCATAGCTAGGCGAATCAAATTAAGCCAATTGCGTTGGCTAGGGTATGTGCTCAGAATGGATGAAGATGATCCAGCGCGAAGGGTTTCTGATAACGTACCGAATGGAAGCACGAAATGAGGAAGATCAAGACTCCGAAGGAAAGACCAGGTCGAAGAATCCATCAGTATCCTTGGTGTTACCAAATGGCGAGAAAAGACGAATAATGGAACCAGTTGGAGAAATCTGTTAAAATTTGATTATTTGTTTGTTTAATTAATATGTGTAAGATATCTGGCCTCATGAGGTTGTAAAATAGTCAATAAAGGAAAGAAGTGATTGGCCAGAACTGTATTATTTTACACGAACTTCCATTTCTGTCTGTGTATTTAATCCATCCCGTTTCATTGGCACATTAGTATTAGCACATTAGGTGGTTCAACGCTACTAATAGCTCAACATTTCTCGGTGCTTTTTAATTCCAAAATCCACATGCAGTAGAATTTTGTTAATTACTTTCATCGACAGCTTACGGCAGCATCTATCCCGAATTTAATTTTCGTGAAGTTGGTAGCATAATAACCGGAAAATAAATTAATGTGCGAACACGCCTTTTAATTGGTGTATTAAAAGACATGTTTACTGATAATTCCATTTTACATATGCAAGTATATAAAAATATTCCACGACTATACACCTCGACAAAATTGCGTTGTAAATCTTGAATGTTGACACTTATAATGAATGAAGAAATCGCTTTCAATTTTTCGCGTAACTTTCTATAACACATTTAGGGTAAAACTTCACAATGTCACTGGAATTAGCTTTTATCTATTTAAGCTTAATTTCAGTCAACGCGTGTATGTGTTTAATGCTGTACGTACGTGCTGGCTTTAGTATATGTGTATTAGATAATAGAACTTAAAAGTGAATACTTACAAGTATGTACGTTTATATGAAGGGGATTTCGTGTCTTGGAAGGCCTTCTACCAGGCCTTCTGCTGGATTGGAAATAAATTCGTTGTCTATTGGGACTAGCTTTCCAAGTATGGTATGATTGATCACGATGGCTTTCCACATCCGATCCAAAAAGAAGCGATAAGGCTTGCATAATTATATTAAGAAAGTTAAGAGAGAAGTCCTACTAGAAGTATAAATACCTTTTGGAGCCACGCAACGACCAGACCGAATTGAAAGCCTTCAAAAGACTTTAGTCCAAAGACGGCAAAGTCTGCTTCAAAATTGTGGCAGTTGACGAACCATGATTCTAATTTATTCAACAAAAGATCATGCTAATATTTCACATTTCATTGGAATATATGGAAAAGTTTGTTTTAACTGTTCTGAGTTTTATGAATACAAGAAATTATTGTAAATGAGAAATGTCGTTTGATTTTTCTGTTAAAACTTGTATGTTGTACCCTTTATTTGTAGAAAATTTATTAGCTTTTGTTCTTATTTTTATGAAGTTATCAGAAGTGGTTACCTAAAATTCAGATCCTCCAAAAAATGATTTAGATTGTAAAAAAACCATACACGCTGAAAAAACGGCACCTGTAACATTACTCAGGAACTGTGTTTATTTTTTGAACAGCCATGTACTTACACGCTGAAAAATAACGGTCTCTCTAACATATTCTCCCAAACATATTCTGCAGGAACCATGTATATGTTTGCAACACACTTCAAACATTAATATATGTGGAAGCTCCAAACTCACTTGTGTTTAAATGCAAACAGCATCATGTTTACTGGCAAACATGCCCTTTCCAGTTTCTTTCCTCAATATCGTTTCTAACTTTGGTAGCCCACATACATATATACGAAACACAAAGTAACATGACAAACCATTTAAGTGTCCGAAAATTCGTTTAATCTATTTTCCACTGATCAAGCGCTTCTGATATCCTCTGTCCGATGAAGCATTGACGACTGAATACATGAAACTAAAAGGCATTACATCAGCCAAAATAATAAACACTGACTTCATCTGCAATTTGCACGTATATTCAGGAATATTGATGTATCACTGACTGAGAGAATAATGCAAAAATACAAATGCCCACTTACAAGATAGACGCTCTCGTTGTCTCTCTTTTATTCTCTTGCTCTTGAGAGAGCATAGACAGTGCAACAAACACAGGTTTATTTGTATCACAAACATAAATATATGTGGGTCGCAAAAACATATATTCTATCATATTAATCATTGTGTCTCAAACATGTAATATTGAATAGCAAACACAATATGTATGGACACATGTATATTATATTTGCGACAAGCTCCAAACACACTTTATGTTTGCATCCAACAACAAAAAAATACAGATTTTTCAGCGTGAACGTTATAGCATTTTTTTCAGGAATTGCAGATCTGCTGCATATTTGTTTCTTTGCTGTCTGACACGAATTTGTCCTCAGCAGTTCTCAACAAATAAAGCCATATTTAGGTCAGAAAAATATATATTACAACATATTAATCATTGCGTCTGCCACATGTAATACTGAATAGCAAACACAATGTGTTCAGACACAGAATTCTATTTTTGCAACAAGCTGTAAACACGTTATATTTGCATCCAAACAACGACAAAAGACATATTTTTTAGCGAGAAATAATTATAATAATTAATAAAATAATATATAAAATTATTAATTTCGATTATATTTTCACCAACCAAATGACGAAAAGTGCTACGGTTCGAACAAGTTTTTTGACCAATTTTATGAAGGCCTATTCTTCTCAACATTTTAAGTTTTTCAATGTCCGTGTTTTATGCTGGAAAAACGCAACAGATTTTCTGATATGTGTTTGATATTTTTATCTTTTTGGTGTAATGATTGAGTTCAATACCTACTCTTTCCATCTTACATATCTTTTGACGACGGTCCCCTCGCTCGCCGTAACACGAATGCAGTGTATAACATCGACACTAGGGTGGACCTTGTGTCGATATTTTGGTAGATGAGGGCTCTATTCCGTGCCTTTTTGAAAAAAAATGACAATGCCGAAAAAAAAAATTAAAAAAAAAAAAACATTAGGGGTTGCGCACGAGCCGAGAAAAACGTCCACTTTGCCAAAATTAGGGGGGAAATTGCCATAGGTCATCAGGGGTCACCCGTAGGGGGAAGAATGTATGGCCGACCCCCGTTAACTTTTTACCGCCAACATTTTCCCCCAAGACACCCACCCCCTATCTCCTCCCCTTAGGGGGGTCACCATACAAAAATGGAGGTTGCTCAGTATTTTCGAAAAACACCATAGGTCATCAGGGGTCACCCCTAGGGGGGCAAAATATATGACCGACCCCCATTAACTTTTCATCCCCAACATCTTTTCCGAACAAACTTCCCTCTATCTCCACTCCTTGAGGGACTCCCCATACAAAAATACTGAAAATCTATGTATTTACAGTTGCACAATATCGAGATTTTTTTGATTTTTTTTGATTTTTTTACAGAAATTCCACCAATATTCAAGAGTGGTCATTGTTTGGAAAGTCTTGAAAAATTTGAAACGCACACGTGCTGAATCAGGTACATAGGCACCCTTAGCAGATGCCCCCATTCATCAGTACCTGGCAGTAAAATATTGCAAAATACGTAGTAGTTATAAATAGCAGTTCATTCATCGATTGTTGTCATTCAACAAGTGCCGACGACCGCGAAAAGTAAATTGATTTTTCTCCCGTTTTTTAAAAGTTAAGATGACAACACGACTTAGATCGCGCGACGATATTTTTTTGATTGGTTACCCAAGCATGAATATTACGGGGAACAAATTACCGTCGAAGAAGCAAGTGCTAAGAATGCATTTCTTCAACATTCGCAAACGAAACATGTCGAAGAAAAATAGTGCGGTTATAGTCGCGGAGGCAGTGATGATTTTTTGGCGCCAAGCAGCTATTCCGACGAAAGCCAGAGGAGATGTTACAAGAAAAATAGCTGCGCTGGACGATGAGTGGGATGCTTTAAGAAAGTCATCTCACAGAAAGACTGAGTCCACTAGAGAAAAAGAGAATACCTTTTTGTGATAGCTTGGATAATCTTTTCGACATCGCACACGCCAACGCCCTTGAGAAAATGACAAATACCGAAGACATTGAGTTTCTGCTAAAGCAAAGAGAAGATGGCCGGCCAGGAACTATGGGAGGTGTGGACGCTACTGATACTCGAACGAGGAAAAGAAAAGCTGAGCGCGAAGAACAAGAAGAGTTGCGACGCAAACGTGCAACGGAATCTAGTAGAGATCGGTTCGCTAAAGGCGGTAAGCTATTTCGCGCTTTGTGTGTTCGTCCAATGTTTATATTCAAATGAAATTCGTTCAATTGCAGTGGTTAAATTTTCAAGCAGTGATTCAAGCGATGATAATGGGAGACAGGACGAAAACTTCCCGGCAGAAGCTGGCCCGTCAAATGTTGGTGACAGAAGAGCTTACAAACAATGTTTTACTGAACGAGTCCTATCAGCTTTGGACAAGTGCAAAGTGACTGACCGAGACGCGGTCGGCATTATGATAGCGGCGGCAGAAGCATTTGGACGCGATCCTCAACAATACACAATAAACCGTACGTCGCTTCGGTGATGTCGGCGTTCAAATCGAGAGAACATGCTGAGTTATGTGAAAGACAATCCAGAAGTAAGATCGCATAGATTTATTTGCTCTCATTCAGAATTCTTATTCTTCAACGCGTTTCTTTCATCTCCAGCTTGTCGCAGCTAAATCCTTCGTAGTCCATTGGGATGGCAAAATGCTTTTGGATTTTGTGGGTACAAAGAAGGTGGACCGTCTACCGGTAATTGTCTCGTACGGAGAAAAAGAACAACTTCTTGGAGTTCCCAAAGTAGAAGATGGGAAAGGAAAAGGCCGGAGAATAGCACATGCCGTTTATCAACTGTTGGCATCTTGGCATATGACACATCGAATACAAGGACTTTCTTTCGACACGACATCAACGAACAGTGGCCCATTCTCCGGAGCCTCAGTTGCTCTTGAGCGGCTGTTGGAGAGAGAAATCTTATATTTACCTTGCAGACACCACGTATACGAACTGGTGCTAAGGGAAGTTTTTGAGACAAAAATGGGAAAGACCAGTGCACCAGGCGTTCCTTGCTTTGACCGTTTCAAACAGGAATGGGACGCTGTAAAGGTTAAACCATTCCATTCTGGCTTGATAGACGATCAAGTCGTCAGAAAAATTCCTGTGGCAATGCAAGTCGGCATAAAGAAGTTTTGCTTAGATCAATTGAAGGAGAAACACCCTCGCGATGACTACAAAGAAATGCTACAATTAATTCTTTTGTTTCTGGGTGAAAAACTTGAGAATTACCATTTCCGACCTCCAGGACCCGTTTCCCATGCTCGATGGATGGCAAAAGCCATTTACAGCCTCAAGATGTTTTTGTTTCGGAGAACTTTTCACTTATCTGTATGTGAATTGAATGGTATTCGACACGTTTGTATTTTTGTGGTGCGACTTTACGTCAAGGCATGGTTTGGTTCTTCTCGAGCAGCTGAGGCGCCGAATCAAGATTGGAAGTTTTTGAAGGACATCGTCGAGTACAAGTCCGTTGACCAGGATTTATCTCGGGTAATGATAAAGAAATTTATCGGTCACCTATGGTATCTCGCCGATGAGCACATAGCCCTTGCCTTTTTCGATGACAAGGTTTCAAATGAGTTGAAGGCCAAAATGGCCCAAGCATTGCTAGAAAATGAGAATGACGAAGGTGAAGAAGATGAAGAAGACGAAAAAGGTGAAGAAGATGAAGAAGACGAAGAAGGTGAAGAAGATGAAGAAGACGAAGAAGGTGAAGAAGATGAAGAAGACGACCCGGTTCCCCCAGCTCCTCGCGTCGTATTCAAAAGCATCAGCGTTAAAAAAATCGAGGTGAAATTCAAAGATGTGAATGAGGAATTCTTGGCTAAAGACTTGAGCAACTTCGTCTCTCATAATACCAAAAATTTATTTGTACGATTTGGAATATCGCAAGATTTCATTCTTGCAAATCCAGCAACCTGGAAATCTCGCGCAGACTATCAAGAAGGTCGTAGAATTGTAAATAACTTGCGCATTGTGAACGACACTGCCGAAAGAGGAGTAAAAATGATACAAGATTATAATAGAATACTGTGTCAAGGCGAAGAAGAGAAACAGTATTTACTACATGTTATCGATTCTTACCGCAAGAAATACCCATCAGCGAACAAAAATATGTTAATTTGACTATATTATATTAAGAGTGCTTAGTAGTACTACTCAATTACAGCTTCTTTTATTTTTGTATGGGGAGTCCCTCAAGGAGTGGAGATAGAGGGTAAGTTTGTTCGGAAAAGATGTTGGGGATGAAAAGTTAATGGGGGTCGGTCATATATTTTGCCCCCCTAGGGGTGACCCCTGATGACCTATGGTGTTTTTCGAAAATACTGAGCAACCTCCATTTTTGTATGGTGACCCCCCTAAGGGGAGGAGATAGGGGGTGGGTGTCTTGGGGGAAAATGTTGCCGGTAAAAAGTTAATGGGGGTCGGCCATACATTCTTCCCCCCTACGGGTGACCCCTGATGACCTATGGCAATTTCCCCCCTAATTTTGGCAAAGTGGACCTTTTTCTCGGCTCGTGCGCAACCCCTAATGTTTTTTTTTTGTAATTTTTTTTTTCGGCATTGTCATTTTTTTACAAAAAGGCACGGAATAGAGCCCTCATCTACCAAAATATCGCAAAAATGTCATTTCAAGGTCCACCTTAATCGCCACAGCTATCAAATCGCGGATCTATGCATATGAGCCCAAAACAAAACAGCAATCGACCGTATGGGTCTTTCAAGGCGAGCTAAATCCAACAAAAGTTATTTGGGGAAGAAGCACATCAAAGCAAATGATCGTGTTTTTTGTACTGATCTTCACGGAGAATATTTTGAAAAGAATAATGAGAAATGATTGTTTTTATATTGCTGGACCGTAAGGGAATATTAAGACAAGTAAATTGAAGTTGAAAATTATCTGATACCTTCGCCTATTCCTTAATTATAAAACCCTCTATCATGTATTCTGGAGGATGGTAGATGAAATGTTGAGAATCACGAAAACGCAAGGTCTTGAAGAAGTCCATATTATATGTGACCTGGTCTACGGAAAGGGGGCTTAGGTGTCAAAAAATCAATTTTCACTTTTTGGTTGATTCGGATGGAAGATGAGATGTTTTTTCACGTGGTAGAAAATCCTAACTTGCTTAGAAGTGTACTAAAAATTTAGAGAAAGAAGAGTAAAAATACGACAAAATATAATTTATTGGTAATGAACAAAATACATTGAATTATAAGCTACAAAGACATGATTATACACTAGAAAAACGTATTATGGGCCAAAAATAATAATGCTGAGTAGTTTATGTATTTTTCTTTGTTGTCGTTTTCCTTGAGATCTTTTTACGTGTTGATCCTGAGGAAGATGGACCTGGTTCCTCGTCTGGTTTGAGAACATCTTCACTAGTTTTTGCCTTCCGTTTCTTCGATGGCAAATCTTTCGGCAATGGAGCCACAATATCTACTTTAGATATATCCGAAACTAAGCTGCGAAGATTGTGATAGATGTACCACTGACGTTCCAAAGATAAACCGGCTGGTTGTATAACTTTCGGCATTTCAGGATCGATAGGTTTTAACACAAGCTTAAAGGACTGCACTTCTTCACTGTCTGCGAATTTCTTTGTTTTTACACAATCTGTAGAGATTATGAAATGATCTTGTACAGTGGTTTAAAATAGCTGTCCCATTCATACCAGACGACTTTTTCAGCCGATACAGCTTTATTATAACCCACAGGTGATGATGCCTCGACACACTGCAGTAAATCTGCATACGTGACGATGTTACTGACGGCATACTTACTTTTGAAAATACCGAAGTAACGATCAGACGCGAACTTAGTGTGCCCGGTAAGTAGAAAATTGAATAAAATAGTTTTGTTAAGACCCCGAGCCAAACACCATTGCAGATATGATAGTACAGTGTTGTTCTTATTCTGCCCAACACAATTGTCACAGAAAAGAACGAGTGTTTCAATGTCTTTATAGTAGGTTTGCAGGTGATAATGCAGGATGCTCACAACACAGTTAGGTCCTTTCGGCAATGGAGCCACAATCGATACGTGTCGATCTCTAAACAATTGTTCCGCGTACACTCGATCATTTCCCGTGGTATCAGTGTATGGCATTCATTATTACAACAATCTTTTGACAGAAATTTTGTTACCAGCTCCTCCTCCTTTACATCAACAACATACAGGTCCATGTTAACAAAAGTTTGTTCGGTATCATCTTCTGCCTGAGATACACATACTTCGTCTTCATCATCATCGCTCTCTTCATAGTTCTCATCATCGTTTTCATCATCCTTTTCATGGAAATATTGTCCGTATACGGCACTGAACTCCTCATCAACAGTCATGTTTCATTTCATGCGAAATGCGAAGACGATAATCAACAGAAACAGTAAACGTCACTTCTTCAGTGTTACTTTTTTAAATGTTCCACACTAGCAACTTACACGATGAACTATAATAATATTCCGACCAACAGCAACACTTACTGGACCAACAACAACGCTTACTGGACGACCGGCGCGGAGAACAATTAACGAGATAATGAGAAACTGACGAAACGAGTTGCTTACTTTTAACAGAAAACTAGTTTTCGCACGTAAGCTCCCTTTTCGTAGACTAGGTAACATATAAGGAATGAACCTATTTGTCGAGCTTGTAAGAAGACCTTCTAGAATACCTACCTCAAGCAAGGCCTTATGAGTTCCAATGCTGGGTTGTTGAATTAACGACACTCGTACATATTTCGCTGTCATGTTCTCATAGAGTGGATATACATGTTTTAATCTGTCTTCGGGGTCTAATTTTATAATTTCCTGTTTTGGATTTTCATCCTTTTTGTTGACACTGATTAATTTATAAACAGACACATTTACATACGCTGATATTTGCTTGCAAAGACTCATATACACACACGTAAATCATGCTGATTATGGCACATCCTGTTTCTCTTCAATAACAAAGCATCATCGCTTAGCAACAGAAACAGGAAGACAAAAAGCCAGAGAGTATGATAAAATATAGCATTGAAGAAATATACAGTATTGTTGTGCAAAACCGGATTTCAGAGTTCATAAAAAAGCGACCATACAAAATGTTGATAGATTTATTGGCTTTTACCCTTTGTCAGTGTTAAAAATTTTTAAACTGTGTTCCATTTTTATTTTGCATTATTTAATATAATCCAAACGCACAAAGAGTTAGCTTTGTTTCTAATCACAATTTAAAAGTGTTGCAAATCGATGATTGTGGAATACAGCATACAAAAACTTTTTTTGCTGGGCGGTGAGGTGATTGCGGGAACGTCAAAATTTTTTTTAAACGAGGATACTCCAACGTCGTGTAATGAAGACTACAATTATAAAATTATATTTTCAAATTTTTACAGAGCATTTTTTTCACTGCTGCATTTTGAAGTCTTGATCAATCATATTATTTTCAAGATTTGTAAAGCATTTCTCAGGAATTAGCTTCTATGTAATTATATTTATTATATATATTTGATAGTATTTTCATGTATAATAAATAAAAGCAAATTTAAAATGTGATCGTAGGCACGATCAAGATTTCAAAATTCTTCGGCGAGAGAAAAATAGTCAAAACAAACTTTTTAAAATATATTTTTCATGTTCTGCTTGATATGGCACGTGGTTCGAGCCCTATATTTTTCAAAAATAAATAACTTTTTTTACCAAAATGTGAGTACACTATGAATCGAGACGCAAATGGCCGATAGGGGACTATAACTATCTTCGCATAAACAAATTTGACGTTCCCGTCTTCAGCTCTTCAATACGCATATTTTTAGACATGCTCATGTCTGACAATAAAAAAACGTATTGTTCAGTACTCCCTATTATGGAATCGGATGCCAATTGTAACAAATTATAGGTATGCTTTTGAGACACTGCTTTGAATCCAATTTTTTTTGATGTGTTAACATCTATAGGCACGGGTAGGGCACTCTGTCAAAGTGAACACATGAAAACAACACACAGCATTAGCATCACATACGTGGTTGTTGTACAACAATAGTCTCTGCCTGAAAATAAGTATGATGGTATTGATGCAGCGGCACCGAACAAACAAGCAGGTTGTCCGTCGCCAAAGAGTACTGACTAGTATAGAGAACTCATGGAACGAATTGCATGACTCAAAAACACTAGTGACATCTGGCGAATGATTCAAAACGTATTACTCTCTTTTTGTCATAACTTGGTCCATTCATAATTTTGATGTGAAATATTGAGGCCTTTTGAAACATTTATGCTTTTTGTATTGTTTTATGTAATAACATTGTCGAAATGGTGCATTTATATTGAAATATTCTATAAAGAGAATAAGACTCGTTTATGCTCTTTTACTCAGACTCTCTACATGAGAGCGGAAGAAGACTGCAATAAGTTATCTATACTATTCAATACTTTTTGTCATTGCTCTGTTTATGACAAAACATAAACAATTATTTCAGTGAGCTAAATATTGATATATTTATTTTATCAATATTACATCTAATGTTAAACCAGATGTAAGAAAGTGCAATAGCAAAAGAGCGTTCAGCACAAAAATCATTCTCTTTTTTGTTTTTCAATGTAACATTTGCTAACGTGTTCATAGACATATTAACACATCGCCCGTGAGTTCGAACACTCATTGATTTTTTTTTGTTAAATTTCTTTGGTTGCTGACAATTTGGGTTATAATGCTTCATGTATGCACAGATTTGAGGATTTGATTGGTGCTGAATCCCATATCTTATCAAACCAATAAACCGGTACATACAAATTCTTTAACCCCAAAATTAACAATTAATATAATTAACTGATTTCCTGTGTTGAATTTGTTTGGTCATAAAACAAAAATACCAGCGGTTTCGACTGTTTTTTTTTCAAGAGAATATTAAATATTTCCAATATTTCGATTAGTATCGCTAATTATCCTCATGGTTATATGTTCAAAAATATTTAACATTAATAACAGATTGATCACAAAACGATTGTCAATAATTACGTGTATCATAAATTACAAAACACAAAATACTCGTACGCAGTGTGCAAGCTTTCGTCAACTATTGTCTGTTTTCTCTGTGCTTGCTTATTGCGTCTTGATATATTTGAGTGCATCGGTCAATGTCGGTCTTGTAATTGAGTTTTCTCTCTGAGGAAACGTCAATTATGTGCAGCATTTCGAGAGCAGCAGTCGTGAGGAGTAATTGATCTCCTCCGCAAAAATGTCAACGTCGTCAAAGTTAGAACTGTGACCCGTCGTAGCACAGTGGGCTAATAATGCTGTTTTCTCTTCCATATGCCTATAGGTGGCCCATAAATATGACTTTTGGGAAAACAGTCGTATCTTCAATTTCGTCATCGTGGTGCCAAAATATTCCTCTTGGCATACATCAGTCTTGTCCCCATTTCATTTTATCCTATGTACAATATTAGACTTGTCGTTTCCGTTTTCCGTCTATCTAAATAATCTGCTCAGGGTATAGTGCTATTTCAATGCCAATTCATATGACCTTTTGTCACAGATATCGAAGTGCTTTAGCCTCTCCGAATAACCTGGTATATAAGTCAGGGACTTATACATTTTCCCGAATATTAATAAAATTCACATTAGTGCACTGAGTGAAAATAAAGTAATCCACGGCTGTTAGTTGTTTCTATGCGCTGAATTTTATGGATATGTAGCTATAAAAAATATTATAGTAATGCCAAAGTTTGCTCTTTGATGAAATTCAGCTGGGCCGGACTTACAGAAAGGTAACATAGACAGTTTGTGCCAGTCGGTGGCACAATTGTTAGTGTGCGTGCCTCTTGTACATGAGATCCTGGGTGCAATCCCTGGTCTGACCACCTTAAATTTTTTTCGGCAGCGGTCACCTCGCATAGTGACGGCGACACAATCAAGTATTTAGCCATGAAGCGGTGTAAAAACTGTAGGTCCCAATCAGTGAATATAAAACTAAAAAGCGCACAGCTCACTGATTGTGAGACGCTCCCCCCAATGCCTTCATGGGATGTAATTTGTTTATTTAACATAGGCAGTTGCCAGGGGCCCCATAGGTCAGGAGATTCCGGTTTGCTGAATAAATTATAGTTTATTTTTTGCATGTTATATACGAAATGATGCCCAATCGCCCAAACAGTCGTTGTTACATCCAACAAAATATTGTGGTCAGGGTTGTCAACTTTAAAGCGTTCAAGCCATGAAAGCGTTGAAAAGCTTTATTTTTAAACGCAGGATGATCATTGTCATATAAGTAAAACCTTTGGATCGAAGGTGGTGCAACGGTAAATGTAGGATAATGCGGATTCAAATCCGGCATTGATTACTCCGAATAAATTCCCATTGAAATGCATCTTAGAATACGTCCGGAAACGCAGTCGGTCTCATTTAGTGCGATTTAAAGTAGAAAGCGCACAGCTCACTGTTTGTAAGATGCTCTTTCAAATCTCTTCATGGGGTGTAGTGGGAATCATAACATTGCTAGTAGTGTAGAAATTTCATTTATTCCAAATCGACAAATTATCAAAAAACAAATTCTTCAATGTTCGAGAAATTCCTAAAACTTCAACATTTTACATTTGATACTAAAATAGTTGGAACTTTTCTTAGTGTGGTATTATATGCCGTGATGGATTGGTATACCTATTCCGAAAGGAAATGCTTTGAAAAACACATTCATAGCCAATTAATCAATGTTGTGACGATGACCTATGCAGAAAAAAAAATTCTGTTCTTATTCGCATCAAAACTGTCATTTATGTCGCAGAAAAAATTTAACATAAACACACAATTTAGTGTCATATACAGGGTGATTCAGGAAGTTTCGAACAAATTTCTGCAGCGTATTCGTTGGCTCATTTCATGAAGAAAAGTCCACTAGGACCATGTCCGAAAATGCAAGGGTGCGAAATGGCAGCGGGTTCAAAATTGTTGGATTGGTGGTCGGAGGGTAGTAGGGCTTTCGACCTTTCCAACAAACCCAAAAACAAAAGAATCCGACCACTGGCTCAGAAGTTAGCAACTTTACCCTACTACCCTCCGACCGTCACTCCGAAAATGTTGAACCCGCTGCCATTTCGCACCCTTACATTTTAGGACATGGTCCTAGTGGACTTTTCTTCATGAAATGAGCCAAGGAATACGCTGGAGAAATTTGTCCGGAACTTCCTGAATCACCCTGTATATGTATATAAATTTGTTCAGCCTTTTGCTACAACAAAAACACTAAATTGGCAACACTGTGCTCTGAAAAGTTTCTAAGCCATAGATGCCCAAGGTAGTAGTATTGGTGAGAGTGACGAAATAACACTGGAAGAAAACCATTTGCTATTCATTTTATTTAGTCGTCAACGAGATTGCGACGAAAGCACATGTGTGGCGGGTGTTGTCATTTTTTTCTGTTTCTTTGTTTAACAAAAGGGAAATGTAAAATTAATGAATGTACATATTTTAGTAATACTCTTGATGAATGTATTTATTTTAGTAATACGCTTGTTGAAACTGAGACGATCAAATATCTCGGAAAATAGCCACTCTACGGAAAAAATTTCCATAATCAAAATTTAATCATACCGCGGGGGAAATAAATTAGTGCAAAAAAAATAGTCCCCCACCCACGGCTTTGTAGGTGGGGCGGGGGTAACTTTTAAACTAAGATAGGAAGACATATTTTTTATTGCAGATACGGATTCTACGAATAAAAGTACGCATGATTTGAATGAAATAATTTGTTCGGTTCATGATAGATGGCGTTGTAATCGACGAAATTCAATTTTTTCAATTTCTCCTTAGAACACACGCATTCGATTGTGCAATACGTTTGAAATAAAAAACATCACGTAATCATTGGAAATACTCGAAATTCGTCATCAAAACAATTTATTAATCTAAATGGTAGGTGAATATAATAATTTTAGCTTAAAATAAGTGTTCAAAATGATGGCCTGCGACTTCAATGCACTTATTAATCCGCATTTCAAATGATGGTACACAACTGAGTAGTGTGTCTGGTTGAATTTCGAAGTGTTTATAAATATTCCCTCAATTAATCATTGTTCAATTTGCAATTAAAAGTAATGAAATCTTCTATGTTGATACTCTTATTGCAGTTACGCAATAAAAGTATATTTCTCAAACTAGAAGAATTCAGCTTATTGCGTTTTTTTGAGCAAATATAAGTCAAATCTGAAAATATTTGTTCGCAAAGATACGTTGAGGGAAATAAAGATATACAATTCAATGAAATCTTCTTTATTTCAGGATATATTGTACCATCCAGATTTTTCCAGAACTCTATATTGATAAAATTATCAGGGAAATCCAATTCACTTCGAAGTATAAGTTCTGTTTGGATTGCAAATTCGTACTTTAATATATCGCATTGAAAGGGGTTTTGAAAAATATCCAGTAAATGCTGAATATTTTCAAAATCCTTAAACCTGTCATTAAAGTTATTAAAAAGCGTTTCTAATATTTCCCAAAAGTTCAAACTTTTTCAAGTTTTTCTCCTTGTCGTAAATAACAGAAGTTTTCGGAAAGTCCGAAAAGTCTTCATAATCAATTTGAGCTGCAAGTAAAAATAGCTGAGTTTTAAAATCTGAAAGAATTTTAAACATATCAGAAATATTATTATCTTTTCCCTGCAGCTTCAAATTCAACTCATACAACATGTTACAAATGTCTGTAAAAAACGCCATGTCTAAAATAAATTGATAATCTTTTAAATATACTTTATCGGTTATTTCGATATTTTCAGCTTCTAAAAATTCAGATACTTCATTTCTAAGCTCAAACAATCTATTAATACTGTTACCTCGGCTTAACCAACGTACCTCAGTAAACATTAATAGAAGCACTTGAATTTTTTAGAAATGTAACAAATTTTCTATGAGTCAGTGAGTTATGGCCGCCCCTTATCCTATTAATTATCCGCTCAGTAGCCTTCATGACCGGATGCTTGGATATAAATTTAGAAGCAAGAGAAGCCTGGTGTATTATACAATGCAAGGTATAAACCTCAATTTCATTTTTTTTTTCATCTGGCCTACAAATCCATGACGTTTGCCTGTCATAGTGTTCGCACCATCCGTACAAACTCCGGCTAATTTGTTAGAATCAACAACGGAAAGAAGTTTTTCGTTGACGACATCGAACAATAATTTGCCGGTTACATAGCCATAAAATGTTTCAACAGAATATATTGACTCGAAAACATTGTAATCTGAACCAACGCATCGAATGCAGATTACAAGTTGACAAAGGTCATTAATATCGGTGCTCTCATCAATACGGAATGAAAAAAATTCGCAATTTTGCCACAATGCCGATTCCACAATATCACCAAATAAAGAGAACGCCGGGTTATACTATTGCGGGACAGAGGTAATTTTTCAATAATATTAGTTTTATAATGAAGTTTTCCAAAAACTTTACTCAATATATTTTTGACAAATGGCCCATCTGAAAATGGCCTTCCCTTTTAACGTAGAATACGTTATACGGTAAGGTAGGGGTGTTGATCTGGAGCACAAAATTTTGAGAAAATGTTTGTCACTTTCATTATAAGTTTTTAATACATTATGCATGCATTGAAGAAAATTCAAGTATTGTCGTAACATATTTAATATGTCTTCTTTTGATTTGTATTTAAATAATCATATTGCTGCATATAATTTTTTTGATTCTATAAGTAAATCAAAATTTAACTCCTTCAAATTTTGTATTAATTTTCATATGCTTTGTATTTTATGTATTATAACATCATGTGTAAGAGCAGTACGATTATCTGTGTGTTCATCACAGAACCAGTGTGAGAAAGAGAAGAAGTATAATGACAATGCATGTTTTATGTGAACATTACAGAACCAGTGTTGCCACATGCAGTATTTACACTTGTTTTCAAAAGTGCATCGAATTGATATAAAGTGTACCCAAATTTTGTTAAAAACTATCCTAAATTTTTAACATAAAAATTAAAGATAAATTTGATAGATTTAAATCAGTTATCAAAAATTATATTTAACTCATATATTTTAATAGCAAAATGACTAACGTATTCTACGTCTGACCTATGCGCCCGTGTTATCTAACACAGGCTTCATATTTATTTTTTACAATATCTAAACTTATTAAGTTAGATAAACCCAGTTTTAAATTCTCCTCCACCATATCTTCATCAATTTCTTTAGATTGATTTACCCATTCCTTCAACTTTTCAATAAAAATTTTCTTATAAATTTTAAATTGTTTTTCTTTTTCTTCCCCCTGCAAATAATTCATGTCTTTGTGAACATCTTCAAAATATTTTTTTAAATTATATTTCTTAGTTTTTTTTAAATGTCTTATGACAAATAAGACATTGCATGTCATCAAAAGCATTTTGTAACACAAAATACTTTTCGGCCGGCATCAGTAATATATCGCAATAATTTCAATTTATGTATTCACTGACAGCAGTCTCGATGACGATTAAATTGTAAAATAAGACACAGAAGTTCTGCAAGTGTAGTTTGTCTCTCCTACTCAACGTGCTGATTTCCTATTGGTTGATTGACGATCAAACAAAAGAGCGTAAGTATACGTGTGAGTTCAATTTGCTGATATCAGCCACTACTGGGCATCTTTGTTCTAAGAAGGCATTGCATCGAATACTGATGACCAAGTATGGATAAACCGTAACAGGGTCATGCTTCGAAAAGCTGGTTTTGATTGAAAAACATAATTCGAAAAGTAAATAATTTTCGAAGTTTGAAAGTTTTGTGGATTTAACAGCTCGAATTGAAATACGCATTATTTTGTGGACTTTTGTTGAAGGAGGAGAGAAATCCATCAGCCTATACTAGAATAATCAGAAATCTGACCAGCATTTATGACAGCATCAAGCTATTTTAGAAACAGTGTTATTATTAGCGACGAACAAACTCTAAATTGTTATTGGGACAAGAAACTGGAATGAAATCAAGCACCAACAAAATATAGATTAGAATAGAGAGTCATGAATATTGCGATGTTTGTAAAATTGATGGTGTCGACATCTTCTTATCTTTCTATTGTGCTATTTAGTTTTTGTCATTTACTCCAGTTTTAAATAAATCATTTAAAAATTTCATACAAATTGAGTATACAAACAGGAATGATAGAAATAGATAGAAGAGTTTTCCCAGCGAAAAAAAAACTCATAAGCACGGCCTTGCAGAAACTTTCAAAGTTTCCGAATGTCGTCCTTAAGCATCTTCTTACGTTTTTCTTGTCCTTACATTTGTTTTTAGTATATTTGTATATTTAGTATATTTGATTTAGTATCATTGCACTATATTATTGATAACAATATTTAATAATTATTTAATATTAACAATTGTCGCATTTTCGAACAATATTAATACATGTCTTTTTTATTTCGCTTTTTGAATTTTCGCTTTTATTTTTACAATACTACGGATGACCTGACTCTTTATTGCACTTCAGAGGTACCCTCGTATCGTTTGAATGGACTTCAAATTGGAATTGATTGATTTTTTTTTGGGGTGGGGGGGGGGGGGGGGGGGGGGAATGGAAAACTGTGAGTGCTCTATCAAAATAGAGTGGACGTTGTGAACGTTTAAAAGCTTTAATATAATATGAGAGGTACACACCTTTAGCTCGATACATACTCGTATTATTCAATAAAATTTTGTGTAATATAATCGTTCATCGCATGTATTTACATTGAATTTTTATATACATTAGTATTAAGCTTTTATATAAATATTATTTCTCTTTTGACATATTTTGCGCTGATGTACAAGATAGTGGAGTCAGTATTCCTTCCACAGCTTTAACTCTCGAATGGTTTTTAGTAACAGTGACTGAGTTTTAATGTCTTTAAATGTATTGAAAGATATTGTCATAGTAAACGCTAAAAGGAAAGGAGCCATGATGCAGGATATAGCTTAGAGAATAAATTGCAACTTTTAAAAAGTGTATATGGATATTTAAAGAGGTTTTCGGTTTGTACAAAGTAGCTAAATTTTAACAAAATGCGGAAGAATTAAAGGATGTTCGTAGATAAACTCGGGCAAATAACATATGTATTGTAATATTGTTGTATATTGTTATTTTGATTAAATACGTAAAGGACATACATACATGTACATATATTAAATATGGTGATGTAGATTTGTGATGCAAAAATCGTGCGTTCTTGAGAAATTCCCTACTATTCTGAACTAGAGCATTTGCGAAAAGCAATGAAAATTTTGTACCCAAAAATATATATAAAAATAAATAAGGTGGGTATGTCTTTTGCTTCTCTAAGTCCAATTTGAATTAGAGATGTGCATAAGTCATCGCCAAATTACACTATGCAACAAAATTTAGATTTTTGCTTTGGGGTCGGACGATTCCTACGCCAAATGATCACACTAGGTGAGTATAGTCAACCCCCAAAAATTTACAGCGCTGTGTAGTTACAAATTTTGTTTATGAGCGTGGCAATTTTAAATTTTTTTATCCGATAACTGTCCGAGATATATTTAAAAATTAAGTATAAATATTGAATTGAGCAAATTCTTGTGATTTGACAGGGATTATTTTCGTAGAATATTCAAAGCTCTATTTCGAAGTTTAAACGGTCCTTTTCGTCCTTTGTTCAAAAAGTACCTAAAATTTACACTAAAATTACCTGCTATGGATTCAGAATGTTCCACGAATTTATTTCTCATTATGGGGCGTCATAGACTAAAAGTGTCTGTCTTTATTTCCAGACGTCCTTTTTGTTTAAAGAGTTTAAAGTTTGCAGAGTCCTTTTCGTTCTTTGAACAAAAAGTTACAAAAATGTACACTAAAATTACCTGCTATGGATTCAGACTGTTCCACGAACTTATTTCTCATTAAATTTCATTATGGGTCGTCATAGACTAAAAGTGTCTATCTTTATTTCCAGACGTCCTTTTGGTCCTATTTTGAAACAAGGTCAAGAAAACCGCAATAAAATAACCGGCAAACTATTCAAATGTTCTGCCAATTTGTTGTGGAATTCATTTTACTACATTATTTCGCAGACGAGAATCGTTCATCTTGAATTTGCATACGACCTATTAGTCCTTTTTTAAAAATTTAAATCTTAAAATTTAAATAATGCAATTTTATTATGCAATTCCATGTTTAATATGAAGTGGTGGCACCAATAATTTATTCTTTTCGAACGAGATGTTTGTTTATTATGTTCCACAATTCAAAAATTAAATTTTTTCATAAATACATCAATTCTGCTATAGTTTAACAAGGGTTCTATGTCATTTTTGTTTTTGCTTTTGGTGAAATTTTGTGACATTTTTTGAAAAGGGACTAAAGGAGATGTAAGCAATAAAGACAAATTTCTTGAGCAATATATACATATTTGTTTGACAATATCTATGTAGAACATAGTGTGTTCACAATAAATCATTTCAGACTTAAATTTTAAGATTTCAAATTTAAATTTTTAAAAACGGACTATAGGACTAAATGAAAATTCAAAATGAACGATTCTCGTCTTGGAAATCCTCTAGTAAAATCTATTCCACAATAAATTGGCAGAACATTTGGATATTTTGCGGGTTTTTTGTGCAGTTTTCTTGACCTTGTTTCAAAAACGGATAAAAAGGACGTCTGGAAATGAAGATAGAGAATTTTCGTCTATGACGACAAATAATGAAATTTAATGAGGAATAAATTCATGGAACATTAAGAATCCGTAGCTGGTCATTTTAGTGTAAATTTTTGGTACTTTTTGAACAAAGGACCCTTTAAACTTTGAAATACAGCATTTGAATATTCTACGAAAATAGTCCCTGTCAAATTTCACTGAAGACCTGCTATCACAAGAATTCGCTCAATTGAATATTTATAGTAGATTTTTCAATTTATCTCAGACAGTATCGGATAAAAAAAATTCAAACTTGCCACGCCCACAAAAAAATGTGTAACTACACAGCGGTCTATATTTTTGGGGTTGGACTATACTCATCTAGTGTGATTATTTGGCGTAGGAATCGTCCACCCCCAAAATTGGTGTTGCACAGTGTTATTTTTAGAACTCGTGAATCGATATTTTAATTTTAGATAGTTTGAACACAAAATGTGGTAAAATTGCCGCAAGGTATCCAACAGCGTACATAACTGAAGGTGGTGGATGGGCCACTAAAAGTCAGCCAAGAGACCCGACTGACGAATCCCTGCGAAGGATTGATGGTAACAACCTGAACCAGGGGGAAAATGCGGAAAAATGAATCGTGTTAGAAAACTAATGTAGATTAAAAAGGTTTGGAAAAGAGGTAACCAGTTGTTTCATAAAAAAAACCCTAAGAAAATATTAAACGCCATTAACAACTGTAATATTCACAAAAGGGTTAGGTTCACAAAAGGGTTAGTATACGTTACATGCCTTCGGGACATGCTTCTTTTGTTATTCCGCCCTAATCAAACATATGATATCCTTTACTAAAACATTATTCACCACTTACTTACATTTATTTAAATCTATTTGTTACTAAAACATATGGAATTTATTCATGATTTATTTAGTACTTTTATCTTTTTTGTCTTTGACTATAAATTTATCGCATTCGATAAGATATTCAATGTGTTTTCATTCTAAGTACATTCCCATGTCGTGTACAATACTCGTATAATGTTCGACACTGTTAGGAAAATCTACTTACATTAATACATATGCAATCATGTAAAGTCCTTGGGAACCCAAATACTTAACGCAACAAAATCGTTTTAAATATTTATGATGCTAGAAGTTTAGATGGTTGAAAATTATGTAGTATGAAAAATGTGTTGTGTTTGAGAACTGAAAGGAGGCAGTGTAAGGAAATGAATATCACGAACACGTATTTGTATTTGCTTTACAAATATATACTAATAAATTTGTTTTAGTACCAAATCTAAAGCCGGGAAAGGTAGAAAATTACAATAATACTTGTATTCATTGTATCTTAATATTTTGTATTAATAATACATCTATAGAGCAAATACCGTGTTTCGTTACGGAAAGTAATTACAAGAATTTGTAATTCAAAGAATTTTCCTCATAGCCTGTTTGATAATTTTGTTTATTTATTCTTAAAAGAAAGCATTTATTTTAAGACAATTTTTCTTTAAACGAGTGGCCCATATATTTTGTCCCCAAATACTCATAATGCCTTAAGGGATTCAGTGTTTACAACGTAAACAAAGAGTGGATTTTGTCTAAGCGTTGCTAAATGTTAAACAAAATGTACGCGAAATTAAATGGATTTTAATTATGTTCCCACATGAGATTTCCTTCAAAAATTTAGGTAATCGACTGTGAACATGTGATGCGTTTAAATAAAAAGCATTAGCACAGGGAGGGGAAAACTCGTTTGATATCACTGTGTGTAATTTTTTAAGTCATGGCAAAATAACCATATACGGACACCATTCCGTGATAAAAGACTAAAAAAAAAGACCCGTGTCTCCCAATTTTTCCCAAAGTCATGCACTTTTTTTTTATGGGCCGCCAAAGATTTGGGGCCTCGGTATCATTTTCGTAAAATGTGATCATTTTCTCAGGCTCATATCTTGCAAACCGTTCAGAATTTCGATTTACTCTCTGTGATTTGAAGGTCATCAACATTTTGCAAGGGATCATCGATAAGGGCGGCTTCCCAAAATTCTTTTGTTTTCTTTGTAATTGGGATTCACGCTCACCTCTGAATCAATTCCAATATAACTCGTGGAGGCCAAGAGGAAGTGTGGATGAACAAATACAACAACATAGACTGAAGAATGCACATGGTTCTGGCCAGGCATATTTCATTCTTTGCTACCTATGGACCTGAACAGGAGAAAAAGGTAAAAAAAATGAAATTAAAAAATTTTCGGCAAATTTTTCACTTTTGCGTGCTACCTAAACAGTGTTAAGAATCATCTCTAGGAAGTTTATATGTTCTAGAAATTTATTGAGATCTTAGGTAAATTTTTGTAGTTGATTGTTTCCTTGAATTTTGAACGGTTTGCTACCTATGGACCTGAACACGGGAAAAAAGGTAAAAAAAAATTGAATTTTTTTAAGTTTTGATCTGGAAGGTGAAGTTTTTTTGATTTTATATGTCAATTTTTGTTCTTTATGACAAGAGCTACAACTTTGCCTCAGAGATTAAATCGAAATTCTGAACGGTTTGCAAGATATGAGCCTGAGAAAATGATCACATTTTACGAAAATGATACCGAGGCCCCAAATCTTTGGCGGCCCATAAAAAAAAAAGTGCATGACTTTGGCAAAAATTGGGAGACACGGGTCTTTTTTTTTTAAGTCTTTTATCACGTAGTTGTGTCCGTATATGGTTATTTTTTTTCGTGTTGCACTGTGTATCACAACTTGTAGCCCACTCAGCAGTGATGTTGCAATAACACTGTGTGTAATTTTGTAAGTCATGGAAATATAACCATATACGGACACCACTACGTGATAAAAGACAAAAAGAGTTTTGCCTAAAGTCATGCTCTTTTTTATGGGCCCCAAAGGTTTGGGACATCGTTATCAGTTTTGCAAAAAAGTGATGAATTTGTCAGGCTCATATGTTGCAAACCGTTTGGAATTTTGATTTACTCTCTGAGGGAAAGTTGTAGCTCTTGTCATAAAATTGTGAACATATGAAATCGTACTTTCTGAGGGAAAGTTTTAGCTCTTGTCATAAAAACAAAAATTGTGAAAATATAGAAACTTCATGTTCAAGGTCAAAATCGCAAAAAACTTAAAAAAATCAGATTTTTAACTTTTTCCCCCTCTTCAGGTCCATAGGTAGCAAACCGTTCAAAATTCAAGCAAACACTTATCTACAAAAATGTACATAAGATCCCAGTAAACAAATTTCTAGAACATATGAACTTCCTAGGAATGCCAGCCAGCGTTAAGAATCATTTATCATTTGGGCCCCATAAAAAAAATGCATGGCTTTGGGCAAAACTGGGATACACGGGTCTTTTTTTTTGGTCTTTTATCACACATAGTGTTGTATATATGGTTATATTTCCTTGACTTAAAAAATTACACGCAGTGAAATTAAAAAATTTTCGGTAAATTTTTCACTTTTGCGGCTACCTAAACGGTGTTCAGAACCATTGCTAGGAAGTTCATGAGTTCTAGAAATTTTTTTACTGAGATCTTGGGTACATTTCTGTAGTTGATTGTTTCCTTGAATGTTGAACGGTTTGCTACCTATGGACATGAACAGGGGAAAAAAGGTAAAAAAATATCATATGTAAAAGATTTTGACCTTGAAGATGCAGTTTTTTGATTTCATATGTTCACAATTTTATGACAAGAGCTACAACTTTCCCTCAGAGAGTAAATCAAAATTCCAAATGGTTTGCAACATATGAGCCTGACAAATTCATCACTTTTTTGCAAAACTGATAACGCGGTCCCAAATCTTTGGGGGCCATAAAAAAAAGTGCATGACTTTGGCCAAAATTGGGAGACACGGATCTTTTTTTTGTCTTTTATCACGTAGTGGCGGCCGTATATGGTTATGTTTTTTTGTGTTGCACTGTGTTGTTAGTAGAAGTTATGGAAATCATGGAAAAATCATGGAACTTGTATTAGATTGGTTAATGTAACTGCCCATTGACAGCCCATTTGGGATATAGTAAATATCGAAAATAACAACCCAAAGATCAACCGGATCGATCTTTCTACTTTTCTCTCCAGTCGGTTACACCAATCCTTCGCAATGATCCGTCCACCTGGTCTTTCCTGCGAAGTTTTGGTGCTGTTTCGGCGCTGTTTTGGCGCTGTTTCATCCTCTACTTGCATGTCCTTAATCGCTATATCTTGGACCACTTATGTACGAGGGTGGTCCAAATCTAATCGATCTGACGTAGTTTGAAAAAAAAATATTTTGGTACAATGTCGCAACCTTATAATACATATTTTAAGTTTCAAAGCCCCACGATGTTTAGTATTTTTATTGAAGCCATCAACAGTGAACGATCTCAGTGAATTTGTAAACATGTGAAAAAATTGGTCACCGTTATGCAATTCAATATTTCCATTCGAAAGGTCTCAGTCCAAGCAGTATTAAAGCCGAGCTCGATTCTACTCTGCGAGGGACTTCTCCTTCGTTTACGACTACAAAATATTGGGTAGCAAGGCTTAAACGAGGCCATATGAGCTGTCAAGACGAACACCGTAGTTGTCGACCATTTGAGGTATCCGCGCCAGACACGACTTAGAAAATCCACAAAATGGTATTGGTCGGTTGAAATTGCGTGAGCTAGATGAAACGACGGGCATTTCAAAAAGTGTTATACATCATATATTGACCAAAAATTTGAAGATAAGAAAGCTGTGCGCAAGATGGGTGCCGCGTATGCTTTCAATATAGCAAAAACATCGTCGTGAAGATGTTTCAGTATAGCGAATAGCGAATAGCGAATTTTACAACCATGTATGAGATATGGGTCCACCACTTCACACCTGAGACAAAGGAACAGTCAAAGCAGTGGACTGGAATGGGAGAATCGTGTCCAAAGAAGGCGAAGACGGTTCAATCTGCAGGCGAGGTCATGGCGTCTGTTTTTGGGGTGCGCATGGGATAATTTGTATTGATTATCTTCAGAAAGTAAAAGCTAACAATGGCGAAAATTATGCTAATTTATTGCAGCGTTTAAGGGATGAAATTGTGGAAAAAGGACGCATTTGACGAAAAAGAAAGTCTTGTTTCATCAGTCGTTGGGTCGCACTAACGCCCTGCTGTTGGTATCGAGACCGGACATCTCTCTTATCGTGCCTGTTATGACAAGTCAGTGTCTTATTCGACGAAACGCAGAGACTGTGAAAGATTTGAGAAATGCTTTTTGCAGAAGCTGCGATGACGAATAAGAGGTGGACTCAATACAATACCCTCTGTGTCTGTGCCCAGCTATTTCCATAAGGCCGCAGGCTACAGTAGGCTCACAATTCCTTAGGTAGTTAGCAAATCTGGCTGATGTTAGCAACCGTCAACTCTTTAACTTTTTGAAGCAATCAAACTTCTTCAACGGGAGAGCCTAGTAAAGTCTCTTCTATTTCCTTTTGTGCCTGTGGAAATCCAATTGACCACGTAAGGAGCCTGCACGCATGCTGCCACTCCAACCTAAATACATCGATGTCGGGATGCAGGTCAAAAAGCTCGTGATTCATACGAGGTCGATTATTTGGATCAATATATTATCCGGACCATTTTTCCGGACCGGTCGATTGTGGATCAATATATTATCCGGACCATTTTTCTGACGAAGGATGTCCCTGATAGAATAAGAGTGTGATAAGAGTATATTATATCTGGTGCTTTGTTTCTGAAGGCAGGGCTATATCTCTGTACTGCTTGCTAAGCCCGAAATAACAGATATGTGCCAGTAAAATCCTCCGTTTGATATCAAGGCCGACGTTATATTTTTTTTACTGCAGATCCAAATCAAATAAATACTACCTAACCTTTATCAATGTCCACGTGATGTGCCAAACGAGTGCCATTTACTGCAAACCCCATTTTGACCAAGTTCTTCTTTATTCCCGAAAAGGCTGCAGTAAATTCTCCAAGCGTACGCTCAGTGATATATTTATATTAGACCGACTAACAAAAAAAGGTCCTCTTGTCCATCATCAAAATGTACCTTGGTTTGTTTTATGATGATTCCCAAAATATTCCTTGTCTAGCATTAAGACCCGTGAGCTGGACCATTTTTAAAAAAATGCTTTTGTGTTTGAACTTTAACTATGAACAATGTAGACAATATTGGTCTCACATGAAACGCTTTTATAAGGCGCTTCTCACGGTATATAAAATATGTCATACGCATGTCCTGGCACATCGTTTTATGAGGGGTATTCTGTACTATCTCTCTGCTAAAAACTTAAAAATGCGTTGTTTTTCAGACTATCCCCGAGAAAAGGATGTGTCAGGATATGTTTTGCGATATGTGCGTTGGACGCCCCACAAAAAGCCGTTTGAAATGATACTAATATTGTATACATTGTCTTTGGCTAAAGTACAAATTTCGTTGAAAAACTAAAATGTATATATGTTTTCTTTAAACGGTCCAGCTCACGGGATCTTACTCCCAGATACTAAATGTTTCGGGAATCATCAGAAAACAATCCAAGGTACCTTTTGAAGGGTGGCCAAAACACTGTTTCCAACATCATACAATGTGAGCCGGTATAATGTACATCATTAGCCTACGCGTGCAGGTTGTGGCGTTTGTTGCTGATGATTTTATCTGATGTTCACAGAACGTACGTTAAGGTGTCACCTTGTCTGAGGCGTCGCCTGGTATCAAATGTATATGTAAAATATTAACCAAATATCACTGCGGGTTTGATGGCAGTCAGTGTTAGTAGTGTTCCAGTCTTAAATAAGTATGACGAAAGATTATCGGCGGATGTAGCTTTGTTCGTTTTTAAGTTTGTTTATAGGCCCGTCTGTGTTAGAATCAGCAAATCGATAAAAAAAATATACTCTATACAGCTGCGACAAAATTTTCCGTTCCTTCTATTACCAGAGCGTAGTCCTTAACTACGGTCATAGGTTAGTATTTATTTCTTTTCTATCATTATCGCGATTCATTCTCCCACCGGTACATTTAATTTTTTTACCCTAATCCATCATCCACATGCTTGCTCCTCTTCGCTTAAACATTTTTTTTGCCACGGCGACCTCACTCCGCTGGCGGAATTACTGCCAGTCTGAACTTACCGGCTATTTCAAAAATATTTTTCCGAATCACATGGAAAGAGCGGAGGTCAATGGTTTATTCAAGGCGCCCATATAACGTATCCTAGATCTCATCGTCATAATCTTCCGTCACAGCATGTATATAAATTATGGAAATGTTGAATTCAAACCTTGCACCCAGAAAAATTTTGTTTCTGAATTTGAGTCCAATATATACTCCAGTTTAGTTCAATATTTTTACTCATGTGCAGTAAAATTTTCCTGAAAAATTGAAAAATTAACTACATCTTACTAAAATTTCCTTACCATAAAGCGATAGGAAATAGTTCATGGACTTGGAGTTAGGTTGTAAATATCCTCAACTTGGAATTTTCAAATGAAGTAAGAACTTCCAACAAATGTGTAAATGCGTACTGGGATGAAGTAATTATTTCTTACACTCGAATAAATAATAGAATGAAACAAATTTTGTGTGAAAAAATATGTATTTAGGAAGTTTTAACTAAAAATTTTTAAATTTCTTCAGCCTGAGTTAAATCATTTCCTAAAATGTCGTTAAATGGTTTCTTACATTGAAGTATAAACAAACTTAATTTTAAATTTTAAGTTCAATTATAATTATAAGGCAGTTAATTTTGTCCACCATTAAAAAGTGAGTAACCATTTGAAAAGTCCGTAAAACTTTGAGTAAGTATTTACTCATTTTCAAAGTCAGATCACAGACTTTTCGAATGGGGGAAAAATTTACCAAATTCTGTTTTACATTGGACTAGCTTTGAGGAGTGCTTTGAGAGAAATGATTTCATTATGGTATAAATTCTTCAACTAGGTATCATCAGCTAATTGCATGTGTCGTTGAAATAATTTTGCTCAGAAAAATTTTGTGTATAATTTCAGAAACATTCATACAGTAGTTAGTTAATTTTCCTGAAATAATATTACTGTTGAAAATAATGCAAACAATTTTGTATGAAAAATATAACTTGGTTCAACGAATTTTCACCTGCTACAAATACAATTTAATTTGTATATACGTAGACTATTGTTTGAGGAATGAGAACTTTTTAAAAATGTTCAGTTTGTGTTCTCTCTTAAAACTGTGCGGTAGGAAAAAAAAATTTAAAAAAATCGGAAGAAAAAAACTTCAAAAATCGGAAAAACAAAAATTGTAAAAATCGGAAGACAGAATAAACGAAAAAAATCGGCAACAAAAAGAAACTAAATGGACAACGGAGAAGATTGCATCAAAACATTTGGCGATCTTTTGGATCATTTAAAAGGAACAGAATTTAAGAAGATATTCGAAGGTAAGTAGTTGAAATTATCGCATATATATATTTTGTGAAAATGAATGGAATACGTATTTGTTTTATTTTAATTACCTTCAATAAAATGAAAAACTTTTTTCAACACGACACAGAATAAAACAAAATGCATTCAATTCATATTCGCAAAAGCTATGCTATTACACCGGGTTGTAGTGTGCATAATTTATTAGACGTGGTTTTTGTTAGGTACCAACATATGTATGCATACGAACATACAATCACAAGCACATATCACAGCTACCTTGATTTAAAAAACAATTAAGGGATGATATCTGTATGAAAACATAACCTCAATTTTCAAATTACATGATAGAAAATGTAACAAGTTCATGCGCGATGTAGGTGGAGAATTGGGGTTATGTTTATCATACAATTGATATTATATCAGGTTATCTATGATAAATGAAGAGACAGGAATTGGAAGAATTATCCTTCAAGGCAATGATTGTATGCACACATACAAATGTTTCTATGTATGTAAGTATATTAAAGTGGATCGCGTCAGAGAATCAAGCCGACTGAAAATATGTCTATGCGCCGTCGCTGCCGTTTATACACTTTATAATAGTGTCGTTTCCGTACTTTACTTTTTTTCTATTTTTATGATTTCTTCGCAAATTAACAAAAACTTGGTTGAAAATTTTCGAAATGGCAAAAATAGTACCATAGTATAAAAACATCTACAGGTAAAGTCGTTTGAACAGCTGATTTAATATTTTTCACGTGATTGTTGTCAGTTGCCAAACTCATATATATTTTGTTTTTCTACTCTTTTGCATTCTTGTGTTGTTGGTATGCATTAGTTTACTTTGACAACTGAAGCGAATGGAAGAAAATAAAATCGCTGTCACGTAGATATTATTGTACCATGGTACTATTCATGGATCAAATGTAATATAAACCGTTTAATTTATTTGATCTTATCTTCCTACTTTTTACAGAACACTCTTTAAGTGAAGAAAGTCTGAAATATGTCTCTGAGAGAGATTTGGACAATATAATTCCAAGGTGCCAGTATGGACCACGCCTTATTTTTCAAAACAATCTGAAAAAGTGGCAACAATATCAGGTAAAATGTAATGCTATAATATTTTTAGTTATTTGAATGTAATTTTTAATTTTTATTTTTCAGCTTGCAAATGAAGTAGCTGCAGCTACGAATACTACCCTCTCTCCATCACAACGAGATGCGTTCAGTGGTTTTGAAGAAGTTTTAACATTTATGTCAATCAAATTAAACAACCGTTCTCCAACACTGATGGTGTAAATCGAAAGCATAATGATAGTTTGACTTCTTAAAAATTGAAGAGAGTTTCATTCCATTTCTCTTTCCGCGGATCGCACCATTTTCACTGATATCCTAACACGGCCTTTGTTTATATTTCGAAAGACTAGCAGTCTCAAATAATATGTTTATATTTTTAGATTTCTGTGGAAACAATTTTAAATAAAACTTTAAATGGGCAGAACGTATTAAATTTGTATGCGAATAATAATATTTTGGACACTAAGTATCGCAGAATCTTGTCGAATTGTGTTACAGAGTATCTTCTACAAAACACAGTAGAGACCTCTACGAAATTGTTCGATAAAATTGCTACATCCGTATCAGATTTGTTTCCTACCGAAAGTAAAGTAAGTTATAGTATATATTTGCTCCGGCTTTCAGTTCCGTTATTTTCAAGTATGTATATGACTTCTGTAACAAGTTGCGCCCCTTAATGGGGGTTTATAAAAGAGAACATATTTAAATTAAACATCTTTTCATATTGCGTTTTTTTACATCCAACAAAATTAAGGTTGTGGGCTAATAGCTAAACAATTTTAAAGCTTGACGCTCGGATAATATTGCTGAGAATCCTCTGAATGGTCCAGTTTACTGTAATTGACGTTATTTACAATTGGCCATTGAGTGAGCGGCGGGGAGACTAGCACTCGTGTCATGGAACTATTCGATGCTTTGATACCTCCCCCATTTTACTCAATGAGCTGTTACTAGTAAATATACGGTAGCATATATTTGGTATATTTTCGTTGTCCCGCTAAATACATTTTTCGACAACTTTGTATAAACTACTAATGTATTTTAGCAGCGTCCAACGATAACATACTAATTAGGTATCTATTAGTTTTGAACCCACTACACTAATCTCTCTACCACCATGTAATGGGTATTTAAAGTTTAAGTTTATCTTTTTACAAAATGTTGGAAATATTAGTTTAGCGGCGGCAAAAAAATCATACCTATTATATATCAAACTGACCATAGAAAGCTTTCAGTGTATTAAGCCGTAGGGTACACCCTAGAGCACATGTTTTTAATTTCGTTAGCTTTTGCTAAACAATTTGTTAAGTAGTTGACATGTAATGTTCGATTTCTCATTCCTCTCATATTAATATAATAATTCTGAAAATTCATATCATAATACAAAATCGTAAGTCATAATATTTTTGATCGAACTGAAAACCGGAACATGAGTGTTGCTTTGTACAAAGTGTGAAATAAAAATAATCCGGACCATATTCGTATTTGTATTAGGATATATATTACATTCATTTGAAAGGTAGAAAACCAGGTGGGAGTCTATACAGCAAGTATCACAATTCGGTTGCAAAACTAAAAAAAGAAGGTATTTGGATTACCGATATTCCAGTTCAAGCAGCACTGAATCAAGTCACGGATGCGCCCGAATTTTTGACCAATGCTAATGTCACTGCCTCCAAAGATTGGTTGAAGTATAACGTCGAACCAATTGATCAGGTTTTAAGTAAATGGAGCGAGACGTTTGATATACGTAAACGTTTTATTAAAGAGCGGCATTGCTTAAATGAAATTCTTGTGGAATGGCCAATATTGAAACAAGCTTTTGGACACACATTGGTAAGGAAATGATTTTTCCTACCCTCTACCATAACATGTAGTGCGTACTAAGTTTATATTTCGTCTATCGTGGCGCAATAAAATTTCGACCTCTCGGCACTACATGGTGTGGGGTATATATAATTCGGCTCAGCCGAATTTAATATTGCTTTAATTTTTTATATATGCATTAATTTTGAAATATAGGTTTCCGATGATTTCCTAAAAATTCATGTTGGGAAAGAAAATCTTTTATTTGAAAAATTTGAATCGTTGTCAACTGTTGTAATAGCATTGTCTGCGAAGAGACTCAAGCACCCCATTTCTTTGCAATACATACAAAAATATCAAGACGAAAATTTCAACTCTGGTAATTCTTAAAAACTTTTAGTGTACTAAATAAAATGCATCAATGCTTTTGTAATCAATTTGATACATTTTCAAGTTGATTTCAATTATGATTTGAACATAAAATCTGTCTAAAAAATATCAAATGTTCGCTTTCAATATCAAAATTATTTGAGTTAAATAAACGAACACATTTCTCGAATTGAAATCATGTTGAAAGATTTAATTTTCAAACATGCTTTCTCATGCATTAGTTTCAAGAACTTGGTATTAAGTATTTAATTTTTCAGAGTATCGCAACGCAATTATATTGTACCTTCTTCACGATATTGTTCGGCCAATTGCCCGAAACTGTGTTACGGATAAGACCAGCAGGAAGAGACGGTATTCTAAAACAACTATAGCAGACTCACGAAATGCATTTATGGTATTTGCTCCAACTACAAGTGAACTTCAAAGCATTATCAAATTACAAACTGACAAACTCTTTGTTCTCAAGAAGACTCTACAGCCCATAATATGTTGAGTTGGGAGCTCGAGCATTGAAGTAGAAGAATGTTTTGTATACTACGCCTATATTTTTTATAAACTAGACAATATCGTGCTGGCTGTGGATGTATGTTTTAAATTATTCCATGTGTTAGATTTAGAGTACACATCTGATTGTAAAAACATATGGTTATTTTTACAAGCATTTATATACGAAATCCCACTAAAACCAAATGAAAAAAATATGTTGTTAGCAACTGCGTTGACTGACTTCAGAAACCAATTTCAATAGACAGATTTTTGTGCACCCTACCACCAAAACTTTAGCTAATAAATATAAATTTTCATAATGAATATCACTTGCTTTATTTGCAAGAAAACATTTACAAGTTTAAAACAGCTGTTTTGTCACATGAAATATCTGCATCTTCTTTCTACAAATGACAAGTATGAATACGGCATTCCATCTTGTGCTCAAAAATTCAGTACCTTTAAGACTTTCTCCAAACATATGCAAAATGAAACTACAAAGTATGAAGTCGCAAACGGCACTACAAATATGAGTGAAGACTTAACAACATTTCAGTTTGAAAGCGCATCGAGCCAAGATGTAAATATTTCAAACGATGTTAATAACACAGCCATACATATTGATAAAACGGACATGCAAAACAAAAATCTGCCTTCACATTGACTCTCAGGAACTATGCAAACAAAACTTTAGCTAGAAACCATGGTACACTAATCCAAAGAAGTATACAAAGAAATCTTTCTCATCCTTTAAGGGATGAATTAAAAAAAGTTGTACAGGGCTTAAAAACAAATAGCCTAGATTATACGGAAAGCTGCCTTATGAAAATAGTATCATTTTGCCACGAACCTTTCGATGGGTTTAATACCGAATATAAATTCATAAAAAATTAAAGCAAATGAATCTATATGAAAGTCCGCAAGTATTACATTTAGATAATACTATCAGCAATATACGTTTCAGAGGTGTAAATACTCTAGATGAAGTTACTACAAAAGCTGTATTATTTCCAGTCAAATTTCAAATAAAAAAACTTTTTGAAATTAGCGGCATGTGTGAGAGTTTCGAACATACTATAAAAGCTTTATACAAAACTAAATCATTAAATAACTTCTGTAACGGTAAAGTGTGGCAAAATAAAATAAAGCAATACCGTAATAAACTCGTCATTCCCTACTTTTTGTACTTTGATGACTTCGAAGTAAATAATCCACTTGGTTCTCATTCGTCAAGTCTTTTAGGCGTATATTATTCATTCCCAACGGCTCCAGATTTCTTAAAATTCAAACTCAAGAATATATTTATTGCTGCTTTATTTAAATCATCTGATGTAAAAAAACTAAGTAATGATAAATGTTTTTTCAAATTAATCGAATTACTTAATGACTTAGAATGCAACGGAATCGAAATTAATACTAAATCGGGTACGACAAAAGTTTACTTCAGTTTAGGCTTAATTATTGGGGACAATTTAGCACTTAACAACATTTTAGGATGTTCTGGTTCATTTTCAGCTAATTTTTACTGCAGAGCTTGTAAAATGCATAAAAAAAAATACACAAAAAGCCTATAAAGAAGATTTTACAATGTTGAGAAACGTAACAAATTATAATAACGACGCACAATTAAAAGATCCTACAAATACTGGCATAAAGGAAAATTCAATATTCAATCGTATTTTTAACTATAAGGTTGTAGATAATTTGTACGCAGATTTGCTTCACGATATGCTTGAGGGCGTACTGAAATATGATATTTGCCATATTATTCTATTATTAATAGAACAAAAATCATTCGATTTGGAATTAATTAATATTCGAAAAGACAATTTCGACTATGGTGAAACAGAAACTGGGAATAAATCTCCACCAATAGAATTCGCTCACTTAAAATCATTCAGTTGAAAAATGTCAGGCAGGGAAATGTTCACTTTTGTTCATTTTTTTACACTCATCATAGGAGATTTGGTCAATGTCCATAATTCTGTGTGGAACTTCGTCGTTAATTTGATAGAAATGCTGGACTTACTTCTTTTATCAGACTATGCTGCTTTGGACATAATAAGGCTCAAAAGTCATATCGAATATCATAATAGAGAATACATTAGCCTTTTTTCTGATACCCTTAAACCAAAACATCATTTTTTAACCCATTATTGTAGATTATTGGAAAATTCTGGACCTTTTAAATACTTGTGGACCTTTTCCTTTGAATCAAAACATAGGGAATTAAAATCATATACAAAAAATATTATGTCTCGCAAAAATGTCTCATTGTCGTTGGCCATTAAATTTAGTATGTCATTTTCAGATTATATTTTAAATTTTGATAGTAATGTTGTCGAATTAGGTACTTCAAAATATGGCGCCCAAAATTCTCAGTTCTATAGAGAATTAAAAAATCATTTGACAACAGATGAATTACAAAATTCCTCTTGCTTTTTGAACATTAAGCGATATGGAACTCTCTACAAAAAAGGCTTCGTAGTTTTCTTTTATACTCCAAGCTTTAACGCATTCATTATCCAAGAAATATACAAGTTAAACGATGCTATATATTTTCTTTGTCAGCAACTACCCGTTCATTCATATGAAAATCATTACTTGGCTTATTTAATTGATCCTATCCCGTCACCACCATTCATTACATATAATATTGAAACAATAACATCACCTCCAATACACGTTACACATCTTGGTGGAAAAAGTTTTCTCAGACCAAAGCCCTTATAAAATAAATAAATAAATAGTTTCCCATTACATCCCATAAAGGGACTGGGGAGAACTTCTCACAATCACTGAGCTGTGCGCTTTCCAGTTTTCACTCACTGATTGGGACCTACAGTTTTACACCGATTCCGAACGGTATTTTGAGAAGCTTTTTCATGGCTAGATACTCGATAGTGTCGCCGTCACTATGCGAGGTGACCGCCGCGAAAGAAAATTTGAAGGTGGTCAGAGCCGGGTTCGAACCCAGGATCTCATGTACAAGAGCCGCGCACACTAACCATTGCACCACCGACGGCCGACAAAGCCCTTATATCAAGACGTATTTCAATCACCTTAAATATTTTTACTTTAGCATCAATTATAAGTAGTACTTTCATTTACTCCCATATTACTATCTTTTGTTAAATATTACCCAGTTACTGTTACTTAATATACTTTACATTTAAGATCTTACATTTAAATTAGAAAATTATAATTCTAAACTTAAGTTATGGAATTACAAATATAAATATTAAAATCTATACATTTTATATAAAAAATATATAAAAACAAAAAAGTTTTGATAAACTATATTAATTCTAAAATATTTCACCGATATATTTGCTTTGGGATAGAAAAGATGACAATTCCAACATTCTATCCCAAAATAAATACACTTTGTAGAAATTTTAATTCTTTTTATCCGTCCAGGCCAATGCAGTGGTAGCTGCAAAATGCAGTTGCTCCGTAGTTCCACAATCTAGTTATTTCGGCGCGGTTATTATATATAGCATGCTGATGGCGCAGACAAAGTAATACACATATCCGACCTAATAGTGCCTGTATATTCCTTTTATTTAAATTACTGTGCACAAAATGTTGTTATTTGTTACTAATTCTAATCGATTTTGTGCTGTCAAGTCAAAATGTGTACTGAGTCCGAAATTCGAGAGTACAAATAAAACAAAGATTTTGTTTTTATCTTTGCAACATAAATTCAGGTTAGCGCAAACAGCAGTGGGCTCCAAAATTGGGCGATCTTTTCAAGTTTTATGATATCGTAAAATTTGTTCGTCTCATTGAATCGAATACTGTTTTTGTAAATATCCAATTTTATTTTCTTACAATGTGAGTCAATTGTTTTCGTTGTTAACATCAGATTACATTTCTTTAAAAATCAACTAACTCTACCATAGAATATTTTAAAAAATTTCGATATTTTATTGCCCTACATTTATTTCTTCACACACTATTTCTAATAATATATCATCTGTTTTCTCTTTACCATTGTCTTCTTTAGGATTATTTGGAAATTGGACACTTATAGCTAGATTGCCTATAATTTTTGAATTTCAATGAAAACCCTACAATTATAAGTACATATACATATACGGAATTAGTAAAGTAAAGAAGAAATTATTATTCTTTTTAGTTGTAATACTGTAACCTGTAATAATATGTTACCCTGCCAACAAATTTCATTTATAATAAAGAAAATATTATAATGCAAAATATCGAAATAAATACTTATTTTTTTATTTATACACCTGTACACTACGAGGGTATAAAATGCTACAGTAAGTCAAAAATTATAATGCGAAATAATAAAATTAATACTCCTTTTATTCCTTTTTATAGTGGATTGTACTAAGAGTGGTTTGCAATATGATATCCCAACATTTTAAACCGGAGATGTCTCAGAATCAGATCAGATTGCAATATTTTAAAATGTAAATCAAAATTTAATAACAATAAAAGTACAGTTAAAGTAAATACTCATATTTGAGTACTTGTGAACTTCAACCGAGTTAATAGTTACTTATTTTCTTTCTATGAGTTTACATATTCATAGTAAACAAATCTTATAGAATTAAGCCTAAAGAACATCGAAATTTATCGTTAGGACTTTTTTAATTATAAATACATTTGAACTAATAATTTTTTCTCTATCCAATTAATTTTAAATTCAATTCTAAAAAAACATTCTCATCCACACAAATATTTTATGTTACTTGAGTACATGTGAACTACGCCTAGGTTAAATTTTGTACTAATTCTGTTCCTGTGACGATTTTATCGGTGTGTGTTTGAACTACTACCAAGTTAATTTTTTACGCATTCCATTTCATTTTGTAGTCAATTTTGAAAAGTGGTACACCACCACTTACCACTTACCTTATATGAGTACCTATGAACTACACTCTGGTATAGTTTACTAATCTTCTTACTATAAGTAACTAATGCGCATAGAGATGAACTACTACTAAATTGACATTTTACTCCTACGAATTAATTTTGTAGCATCCTGTAATATAAGTAAAATTTACCTGGCCTTAGTAAAATTCTGTCTTTTGTCAGAAAATATAAATTACACCTCAGTTAACTTTCACAAATTTTTTACTGGGAGTGTATGTCAACTAGGAATAAGTTCTGTTTTTGCGTATTCCAAATTAATTTTGTAAATATTTCTACGAAACCTTTCTTGTCTATAAGAAAATTATATTTACCATGAGTACAACCAAACTACAAAGAAGTTACTTTTTCGACCTAGCCAAACTAATTTTTACTAACTCACAGTATGTATGAACTACAGATGACTTCAGTTCTAAATTTTGGTTATTATATATTTTAATAAGTTTACCAGTTATTATTAGCTGGCATGAGTACATATGAACTACTACTAAGTTCATTCATGCTCTTTCATAATAACATTTGAAACAGGTATGTACTCGCTCTTATGGATAAAATACTTAAAAGTTGTATTCATTTTTGACGTCCAAGTAATTTAATTACTATCGTCTACAAATTGTTACTTATATTTAGTTCATTCATAAATCTACCCAACCCAAATACAGTAAAAATTAACTTAAACTGCGGAAAAATAAAAAAAAACTTAAGTAATATTATATTTTAAAAATCTAATTGAACTATAGGCAACTAAAAATAATGTCGTAAATATAAAGACTAATATGAACTACGTAGGAGGCAAAATTGCCTTAGTGCTATATGATGTTCAATTTTCTTCTAGTTTAGTTAATTTTTACTCATTTTCGAGTTAATTTTTTTCTGGGTGTGAGAATAGATCGCGTAGCCTGTTTCCAACTACAAAGCCTCTTCCGAGTTCACGTGTAGGATCAAATTTCCTGGATAGAAGTGACACGTCAGCTTTATAATTATCAAACACATCTGACAGTTGGCTACTGGTAACGCGTCTGTATAATTTGTTTACATGTAAATTGCATACCGGTAAATATTGATCCTTATGGCGTTTACAGGGGTCGCGAACAAATAGGGAGTGTTTATTTTTTTTTTACCATTATAAAGTGTGGTGGCTGCCAATTCCATTACACTCCGGATTTGCATTTTGCTCAATGTCGGTAATTTTGGAGCATTCAACTGCTTAGGATAAAGTAAAAAAAATAATTTCAGAGACTGTTGTCACCTTATAGCCTGAGACGTACAAGTGTTATTGTGGCATTGAAGTTGCTTAGCAAATCTATCTCTCGCTTTAGCTAGCATCAGATGTGAGTATGAAAATGTCATTGCTAGACAGAACTTGACATAATATCCGAATAACTTAGATGCCTGGAAATTTCTACAAAGGAATCGCGTCTGGTTAATAATGAATAACAATCACATAAATTGAGACCCAAGCAGAAATACCCCTCTCCTGTAATTTTGCGATCATATACAAAATTACAATATTTGATAAAATTTTCGAGGTTAGTTGATTAAGGGTAACACATTTTTGCGTATCATCATACTGGACAAAAACGCACAGCCATAAAATGTTGCTAGTCATTAGCATAACATGTCCTTTGTATATAAATCAAATCAATGCAAATGCTTTTATAAATATAAATATTTCACGGTTTTGAAATGGGTTTCAATGTTTGACCCTTTTGTTTTTCATTGACTTAAAAAAAATGTCAATCTCCTTCATTGTAAGCTGAATCAAAAACAGACTTTGAATTGTACGTAGCACTTCTAGAGTAACAACTACAGTAAACAAACCGTCAATGGACCTAAGCTATCAGAGAATACATAGCAAAAAATTACACATAAAATATTTATGAGAATATATGTTTGGCAAGACAATGTCTGGGTAAGGACAACAAATTTTATTTTAATCTTGGATCGAATTGTTACTCTTCGAAGAAACTGCTAACCACAAAAATTAAGAAAATGTCTGTCACTTAATTTAGTAGCTGTTGAATAACTACGAGAAAATTCTATATTTATCAAAATGTTGTCATGTTTAAAAATTAATTAAAATTTTGTTGACTAATTTTAAACGTCTATATAGCCAAATTTGAAATACAAAATGATATTATTTTGGTAATATTGTCGAAGAGAACTTAAAAGTAGTTCCTGGTGATTGGAGGTGCTACCTGGTGACTGGAGGTGCTACCATCAAAATGTCAAGTCCAAGCCGGATAATTTTGGTGTCTGTCTGTCTGAATGACCTTGGGGAATAGGATGACATTCCTGAACTATTCATTAATATCGGTATCATCGGTATTAATTTAGCTTGAATGTATGTTCGACCTAAGAGTCAGCGAACACAACCTCTGTGCAGCCTGTTCATTATAGAACTCCTACACGCAAATAAAAAAAACGTTTATTGCTCGGTTGCCACAACAATACTTTGATTGATTTGTATTAATTTATTAATCGCAACCGTTTATGTAGTTCTCCCCAATAAACTCATATATCGCAAATGTGTATCATGTTGTTGCAAACGATAACAAGTTGTCGCAAGTTAAAAACCGTTTGCGATAACTGAAATTAGCCATTTTTCTAATGAGTACGAAGAACGTAAATATCTCTCATTTTCTCTTTATATATACAGACTATATACACAGTCCACTCGTTTAACGTACACACTCACGCATACACATAAAAGGCTTTTTCCTTGTCAATATATCTTGGATGGACAACTGACGCGATGTAGTTTGCTTCGCTTTTAGTTGTTATTTCAATGCAAGTCGAGACGGACGTGTTAGTAGACACTGAAAAGATAGGCAAAAATTCCAACTTTTTTTAAAACAAACTTTATGGGTAAAACCAAAATCACAAACGTTGGAAATTTACACAAAAAAGAGCTTATAGAAGCCAAAAATATAAATTTTAATGTATAAGTAATGTTGTACTGAATAGAGTAACTACAACTCGGTTGCTGTAACTACAATTCGGTTGCTGTAACCGAAAGAATAGTTGGTGGAACCGTTTTTCGTTTACCACAAACGTTTTTTCAGCTTTAATTTTTCATAACTCGTTTACTGCAAACGTTTTTCAGTTCTCGCAAACGTTTTTTTAGTTAGGATCAACTACAACTTGGTTGCTGTAACCGAGGGAACAGTTGGCGTAACCGGTTTTCGTTTCTCGCAAACGTTTTTTTCAGCTTATGTTTTTCATAATTCGTTTGCTGCAAGCATTTTTTGGTTCTCCCAAACGAAATGATACGTATGGCTTAACAGAAGTTTGCTTCTCCCAACTACAGTCCCCAAACGAACTTCAGTTGTCTGAGATTTTGTTTGAGAGGAACGAGGTTTTTCTTTGCGTGTAGCTATACCTTTTTTATGGGCGTGGCAAGTTAGAATTTTCTTATGCGATACTGTCCGAGAAAAATTTAAAAATCGTTTATAAATATTGAATTGAGCGAATTCTTGTTCAACATATCGGGAATAAAATTTTTTCAAGGATTATTTTCGTAGAACATTTGATTGCATTATTTCAAAGTTCGAAGGGCCCTTTTCGTCCTTTATGCAAAAAGTATCAAAAATGAATGAGCAGCTGGGGATTCAGAATGTTCTACAAATTTATTCCTCATTAAATTCCATTATGGATCGTCAAAGACTCATTTCAGACGTCCTGTTTGCCCATTTTTGAAACAAGGTCAAGAAAACTGCACAAAAATATCCAAATGTTCTACCAGTTTATAGTGGAGTATATTTCACAGGTTTTCGCAGGCGAGAAACTCTCCAAATGTCCTTTTAGGTCCTTTTTAAACATTGAAATCTTGAAATCTTAAAATTGAAATCTGAAATGGTCTATTTTGAACATAATATGTTCTACAAATACATTGTCAAACAAATACGTACATATTGCTCAAAAATATCACAAAATTCCATCAAAAGTAAAAAACAGAAATGCCATAAAACCCTGGTTATAATATGGAAGAATTGATGTATTTATGAAAAATTAAATTTTTGAATTGTGGAATTGTTCGATAAGAAAAACTGCTGATGCCACCACTTCATATTTATAAAAGTTTCAGAATTTATAATTAGATTAAAATTAATCAAGTTAAAAAATCGCTCGAGAATTAGATTGAATTACCGAATCTTGTAGAATAGGGGGAAGTTTTCAATTTCAATTTTAATTCATTTTATTAATAATCGATTAGCCTATTCCACGGCCAAAAAAATGATCATAGAGTTTTAAAATTATGACACAAAAGTCTTAAAATACCAAAACCCGTAAACCTTGACATCCTCTCTGGGGAAGGTTTAAACATCGTCACAGATGCCGAATCATGGATGTATGCATATCAGCCCGAAACAAAACAGCAATCGACCGTATGGGTGGTCTTTAAAGACGAGCTAAATCAAACAAACGTTGTTCGTGGAAGAAGCACATCGAAGCATATGATCGTGTTTTTTTGGGTTTAACCGGTCATGTGCCGACAGTGCTGTCAGTGGAACGTAGGATTGTCTCTTCTGAGTTGCCAACAATGTTCGATGAACTAAGGAAAAACAACAAGGGAATGCGGATCATTTTGCATCAGGACAATGCGATCTCTCATACATTCACTGAAACAATGGGTTATTTGAGCACTCAACATGTCGAATTGATGGGTCATCCGCCATACAGACCAGATGTGGCTCCCAATGATTTTCTTTTACTGCGTGGTCAACGTTTTTCGACGCCCGAAGCAGCTGTTGACGCTTTCAAAAATCATGTTTTGAAGGTGTTTCAATCGGAGTGGAAAAAGTGCTTCGAAAATTGGTTTGAGGGCATGCTCATTTTGAAAAACAATAAAACCTTTTCCAATGATAAATAGCAATCCAATGATAAATAGCAATAATTAAATAGCAACCTAATTTTTTGTTTATACAATCTATACAATCAAATGAAATGAATGAACAATAGTGTGATTTTATTTAAATTTCCAACTTTTACTCAGTGGTAAAATAATTCAGTAAAATAATTTGGGATCGTGCATGAATTTTATTTTCATTTTTATTTTTATTTTAATTGTGTGTGTTATTTTTTGCTCGTTGATTAGTTTCACTGAGTGCAGAAATATTTGCTCATCCGCCTATCTGGTCGTTTATTCCATCGCATGTGCATCCTCCGTGCGAGGTGATTCGGGAGTTTAACCTACTGTTGTTGTGTTCCTGTTTCCTCGTTATTACGAGTACTCATAATTTTTTGACAAAAATGTACAGTTGAAATTTTATAAACAACATGTTTCGTCGTGATTACACATAATTTCTTGGTAAAAACTGAAAGCCAACATTTTCTAAATGACGTGACTAAAATCGTTAGTAATCTCTCACTAGATATTCGTGAAATACGTGAAACCGAAAAAATCATTTCCTGGCTTACGCCAAGGTGGTAAGAGTCGTACATTTTATATAAATCAGTTATCTGATGAACATTAGTGAATTTAGAATTATATTGGGAACGTTTTCAACACATTTAGACATGTTTTAAAACCAGTACAAAATAAATTGAGTTGAATAAAACTCTCCTCAATTCATTCATGGTATGTATATAGTTGGAAACAATGTTTTTTATTAAAGTCAAACACAAAATACACGCAGTCACAAACATTTCCATAAATATAGTTTAGACGGTAGCTCATGAATGTTGCTACCGAAAAAAACGTAATAATAGGGATGAGAGACAAGAATTTGGATCTTGCGCTGCCATCACGAATTGTAGTCTCGTATTTCTGGCCAAAGGGAGTTTAGGTCGTGAATAATTTTGTACAAAGGAACATCAACAAGGTTTCTCAGTTCGGACACAGGAAAAAATTGCTACTGTTGATGCTATCATATGTATAAGCAAATCTATTCGACAAGGAGCTTATGAGGCAAAATTTGTATCGGCATAGAGTCACTACAAGGAAGTCGGCATAAGCATTTCTACTCACTTCTTGTAAAATTCAAAAACCAACTACACTCAAAAAAATATGTTGATAAACACACCAGAAAACTCTGCTGAAAAGGGGAAAGCAAACAAATTTGCTATTATAGCAAACATTGGATTGTTGTTTCAGCAAACAGTATGTCAGATATTTTATCAACCCTACAACAATTTCTTGTTATTGCAGTTCATTTGCTGTAATAACAAATATATTGTCTGCTGGTAAGGAACATACATTGTTTGCTATTAATAGCAAACTTAATTTTTTGAGTGTAAAGTGAGTGCTGTAGACCTGCCTGGGGGGTTTTGGAGGAAGATGATTCAAATGTTGGTTGAGGCCGGAAAGAAGTTGAAATAAGTTTGTATATCGCATGAGACCCAGTTTGATATAAAAGGCGGCCTAAGTGCATGTATCTTTTTAAAACTGTAATAAAATTATCTAAATTTATTTTTTTTTTGTACATTATGGCTACATATGGAGCACGACTTCATTTCATTAATTAGCCATAAGTGTGTGGATCATTTCTGGATTATTCGCGTAGAATTGATATTTAATGGGACACTACAATAAAAGTCTAAAGGGGTCAAATGGCAGCTCCGAGGTGGGTAATTGACATCGCCAAGATGACTGATATCATGATTACCGAGCTTAGTGCGGAATATATCGATGGTTTGATAAACTGTGTGACATGGTGCGCCATCATGCTGAAACCAAAGATTATCCAAGTTTATATTTCCCACTTCAGTTCATAAAAACTCCACAATCACGACTCTGTCATGCTCGTACTTGGCTGAAATGGCGTTTCCTGCAGGATTTTGGATGCGGCTATTTTGTTTGTACCAATAGCTACCGAGAAATTAATGCACCGCATCAGAAAATATGGGTCTTGACCGAAACTGAATGATCACACAGTATAGTCCAACCCCAAAAATATAGACCGCTGTGTGGTTACACTTTTTCTTATGGGCGTATCAAGTTTAAGTTTTCTTATCCGAGACTGTCCGAGATAAACACTTGTGATAACATGTCTGCAGTGAAATTTGACAAGGATTAGTTTCGTAGTATATTCATATGCTCCATTTCAATGTTTAAAGGGTCCTTTTCGTACGAAAAAATTTTATTATGGGTCGTCATAGACCAAAATTCTCTATATTTGTTTTCAGACATCCTTTCTATCCTTTTTTGAAACTAGATCAAGAAAACTGTACCAAAATAACCGGCAAACTATCCAAATGTTTTACTAATTTATTGTAGAATAGATTTTACTAGAGCATTTCGCAGATGACAATCCCTCATCTTGAATTTACATGTCCTTATATATGTCCACATTTGAAAAATTTGAGTTTTCCATAAATACAAGTATTTTGTGCCATTTTTGTTTTTACTTTTAGTGAAATTTTGTGACATTTTTTGAAAAGCAACTGAAGGACAAGTAAACAATAAAGAGAAACTTCTTAAGCAATATACGAGTATACATATTTGTTTAGCAATATTTTTGTGGAACATAGTGTGTTCAAAATAAACCATTTAAGATTTAGATTTTTAGATTTCAAAATTTAAATTTTTAAAAACGGACTAAAAGGATATATGCAAAGTGAAGATGAAGGATTCTAGTGTGCGAAATACTCTAGTAAAATCTATACTCTAGTAAAAGGATTCTCGTCTGCGAAATACTCTAGTAAAATCTATTCCACAATAAATTAGTATAACTTTTGAATACTTTGTCGGTTATTGTGGTGCAGTTTTCTTGACCTTGTTTCAATAAAGGACAAAAAGAACGTCTGGAAATAAAGTTAGAGAATTTTGTTCTATGGCGAACCATAATGAAATTTAATGAGAAATTCTGAAACATTTTGAATCCGTAGCTGGTAATTTTAGTGTACATTTTTGGTACTTTTTGAACAAAGGACGAAAGGAACCCTTTAGACTTTGAAATAAAGCATTTAAATATTCCACGAAAATAATCCTTGTCAAATTTCACTGAAGACATGTTATCACAAGTATTCGCTCAATTCAATATGTATACTCGATTTTTAAATTTGTCTCGGACAGTATCGGACAAGAAAGTTCAAATTTGCCACGCCCATAAAAGAAGTGTTGCCACACATCGGTCTATCCTTTTGGGGTTTGACTATACTCACCTAGTGTGATCACTTGCGCTGGAACCGTCCACCCCCCAACATTGGTGTTGCACAGTGTTATATCTCAATTTGTACGGGGCAGCCAAGCGATATTAAGCGTCATTTCAATTTCCCACTTAATTTCCGACTTGAGCAATGACAATATTGCCACATGTTCAATTTCAAGAAATGGCAACAAAGAGGTATCTTAGATAAATGTTGGTATCATTTCTTGTGAATGAATATGTTATCAAGAAGGAAAGACTCAAAAAACAGAAATTCCCAAAATGGAAAGTTTATTCAAATTATTTTATTTAATCTAAATTTGAACGATATGTTTTTATTTCCGATTGAAAACAAAATTGGAATTAAATTGTTCACAATGCGAGGTTAATGTTGTACATACTGCTCATGGTAAAATTATCTATCAGTTATAGTCGTTTAAACAGGTGCGGACATTTTTTCCATGTCATTTTTCGTATTACTTGTCAAAATCATATGAATTTTGATTTTATACATTCTTGAATTCTTCTATTGTTGGTATATATTTGTGTAGAGTGTTACAACTGGAACGAATGAACCAAAATATAATGTCTGTTTGATGTTGTCTACAACTACAACAACATCTGCTGCTACCATGGATGTGTTGGCACTAACTACAAACGTTTTGCCGTATCCCATTTTGTTCATACATTACAGCAAATGTTGCAACATTTCGTAGTATTAAGTGTGGATCGTTTTTATTTTTGGAAAGACATAAGTGACAATATCTTAGTGGAAGAGAAAAACCGCCCTTAAATTATCCGCGCAATTTCATCACGCTGCATTGTCGGTCGACTTTTTCGAAAAACACACTCCTACTGTTACGGCCAATATACACCTTTACATAAAGATGTGGAAAGAGGTTTTTTACGCCAAAAGGTAATCCCTTTTAACTCTGTATTGCTCCAATAAGATGGTGCAACTAGTCACATATCGGGGCCTGTTATAGAACAGTTACAGAGCGGTTTCCCCAGTAAGCTGATTTCAACACTCTCAACATTCAGTTGGCCCAAAAAAGGCCTTCTGACCTTCCTGCGCCTGAATTTTTGCTATTGGGTTATTGCAAGCAGGAAGTTTACATAAACAAACCCAACAAATGTGTATCATTTAAAGTAAAGCGATCTTAAGGCTTTAGATTTTGAGTTATTACTCTTTTGTAGTCTGGGGGCGAATATATTCATTTAAAATGGTCATCAGAAGACTATGTGGCCTATCTCTAAGATAATTCATGGGTTGTATACTATAATTCTACGAACTAATTATTCAGTGATTTTGACGCAACTTGAATTTCGACGTAGATTTTATTGTTCTGAGTCACATTGTTCGCGCATTGATTGAGTGGAAAGAACCCTCCCGTCCGGCGAGTTACCAGCCCGGCTTAAACGCATGGCATACCAAGCATGCCGCTCAATCAAAACAATAACTGTTGAAATTTTGAATTTTTAAAAGAATAGCAATCTGTCCACCGCATGACATAATGGCGCCCAACGTGGGGCCCGAAGGGTTCACAGCGTGAGTCTAGAGAGGTGTCATAACCACGTTGGCGCCTACTGTGTTGTACACAGTAGTCAACCAACCGCCAACTGGTCAACCAACCACGAAGGCGTTTAGCCGCTCCGCATGAAGATACTGGAACAAAACTTGACTGAGGAGTCAACGGAAGGCTTCGTAATTCTCGTTCCGAGAAGCTTATGTCCGCTGTGGCTGAGGACATTTTTATTGCCGCAAGTTGATGAATTGTGACTGGACGATATGTCTTTTCGGGTCGTTTAATGTCTAATTTTGGCGATTTGCAGTGGTCTGTAAGATTTATTTCATTTTGGCAAAACTGGAAAGTATGCGCACCAAAGAATATTAGGGACTGCCCTGTTTTTGCTATTTATTATTGGTTTATAATTTTGTGGAATATACACTCCAGTTCACTTATTTAAAAACACTAAAAATTCCATATTCAGCAGCCTGTAGCTATTGCAATTTGTAACCGATTGCAGAATTTTAAAATGAAAATGGAGCTAGACATCTTGAGATATAAAAAAAATATCATGACTACAGTGGTTTTTTAACTAAGGAACTTTTTTTGAGCAATTTATAAAAAAAAATCCAATGAGTGTTCGAACTCACGGCCGATGTGTTAACTCCTTTTTGCTACACGGTAACTATATGAACACATGTGTGAATGTTACATGGGAAAATAAAAAACAGCGTTCAATCATATGATGACGCTACATTTAAAAAATATTAATATTTAAAATTATTTAAAGACCAGTGCAAGCACATGTGTCATTATTATCTTGCTTAAAACTTTTTGTTTTATTCCCAGAAACAACAAAGTGAATGCAAATCAACAGACACACTAACATACATACATACATTGTTATGTTCGCACATACGCTATTCAAGTTCACAAAATTCTCGTTGCTCTCTTGTTATCTCATTTTTATATACGTATAATACGTCATTATTCTATATGCTCTGAGAGTGCTCCGCACCCACATTTTATTTGACTTACCTTTAACAATAATAAAAAATCAACCCTTAAAAAAACAGTTTTTGACTATAGATTCTTTATATATGACCGCGCTCCTTTGTCCAATCCCGCCCATATTTGCACCAGATCTTGGAATATGTAAACCTAACCAACATACCCGATTTTGTTCAAATACCGTTAAAAGGAGCAGAAATAATGGATTTTTAATTTGTGATTTGTATGGGAGGTACCACGCCCATTAGTCCAATCCCGCCCATATTTCGACATTTTTGTCGTCGCCATTAGTTTGCCTGCGAAGTTTCAGCTCGATTGGATTACGGGAGAAGGATTAAAAATCAATCCAAATTTTTTTCGGCATACATACATACAGGCAGGTGAAGTTAATATAAAGAATTTAAAAAGCCGTTCAATCAAATGATGACGTTTCATTTAAAAACAACCAAACACACAACATCGTACATACATTGTCCGAAGTAGCTGACGTATACGTGTGTCACATAACCACATGTTTGCCATATCAAAAGCAACGAAACAGCCAAACACACAACATCACACATACTTTGTACGAAGTAGCTGACGTATTAGTGTGTCACCATAACGTCGACTGCGCAAGCTTGCAAATGAAATTTTGCGTGGCTATGCTTTATATCTCCGCTCAACAACAGCAACAGACACATGCACATACATACATTATTATGTTAATACATACGCTATAGACACAATTTCGTTTGCCTCACCCCTGCCACACCACTCTTTCATTGCTCTCTTGCTCGATCATTTTTGTTTAACACGTCATTATTCTCTTTCGCAGTCGCAGAAAATCTGGTTTTAGCAGCAGCAGAAAACCTGTCTGTGTGTTGTTTGCATGTGTTGACTTTTATTGATTTAGTCCCTATACGCCGCTATAGATGTTAATACGTCAAAAGTCAAAAAATGTGCTATTTTTTTTTTATTCACTTGAATAAAGGCACTTTAACTAATTTTAATGAAAAACAGTTTTCTTGTTTTTTTAATATATTTGGCATTATTTAAGAACCATTAGTAATGGGTACAACCCCCTTTGTTTTTAATAACTTCAAATATACGGGTTTTCATTGAGAGATAAAGAAAATGTATATAACACTGTGTGTAATTTTTTAAGTCATGGCAAAATAACCACTACGTGATAAAAGACTAAAAAAAAAAGACCCGTGTTTCCCAATTTTTCCCAAAGTCATGCACTTTTTTTTATGGGCCGCCAAAAATTTGGGGCCTCGGTATCATTTTCGTAAAAATGTGATCATTTTCTCAGGCTCATATCTTGCAAACCGTTCAGAATTTCGATTTACTCTCTGAGGCAAAGTTGTAGCTCTTGTCATAGAGAACAAAAAAAGTGGATGACTTTGGGAAAAATTGGGAGACACGGGTCTTTTTTTTTAGTCTTTTATCACGTAGTGGTGTCCGTATATGGTTATTTTTTTTCGTGTTGCACTGTGTAATCTAACGAAATTTGATTCCAAGCATCCTTAATGGCCTAAATTAGTGACTGGCTGTCATCAAATTGTCTACCTTCTTCATAGACCTTACGAGATAACCAACCCCCGACATTTTCGATAAAGTTTAGATCTGGCGCATAGGGTGGCCAGTCAAGATTATTAATATTTTGGTTTGCAATGAATTCATTTACTACTCTGGCGTTGTATATAGGGGCATTATCCTGTTGCAATATCCACGATATGGGACAAAATAGTTCACTGAACTTCGGAAAAGCCGATTCCAATAACGTTTTATAGCTGGCACCAGTCATTTTTGCACGTTGAAATTCAAGGTCGATGGTGAGATAGTACCTAATAGCACCCCACACATTAACGCCGCCCTCTCGGCTGTGATGTCGGTTCAAAAAACACTTTTCTTTGCGCAGTTCATGGAAATAATAGTTGTAGACATCAGGCACATACAAATTAAACTTCCTTTCATCCGTAACTACAACGGTTCTCCAGTCATTTACATGACCTCTTGGCTGCACATCCAATACCATGTAGTCTCTTGCGAATTGAAGCCGCTTTTCCTTACGAGGAGCATTAAGTGGCGGTTTTTTTGTAATTTCCGGTATTTAAGATACTCACAGCTCTTAATTACTCTGCGTACTGATGACTTGTTCGCTTCCACTTCAGCTTGAACTCTTATTTTTTACAAGGATAAGGCAGAATTAGAAGCCACGTAGATAAAGACAATGAAACCCTTCCTTTAAAATTGTTTACATACCCCTCGGGGTCCTTGATGTAATTGTCGACAACTGTTGGTCTCCGTCCAATTTTTTTAGCTATTGCGCGGTTAGAATGTCCTTCAGAACGGCAAACATCGATTTTAGATTTTTCCGATAGATTTTAAATTTGTTGTTTTTCTATTTTGACTCGTAAAATGATTAAGATGTAATAAATTGTAATACACAAACGCTCCTTACACAAAATCATCGCTTACTTTAAAAATATTAAAAAAATAATAAAGTGCCTTTATTCAAGTTGGCCAAAAAAAATAGCTCATTTTTGGACTTTTTGTATAAATTGCTCAAAAAATGTTATTTTGTTAAGAAACCACTGTTTCATTTTTCCATTTAAAATTTAAAACCTCCATTTTAAAATTCTGCAATCGTGTACAAATTGCTAAAGATACAGGCTGCGGAATATGGAATTTTTAGTGACTTTAAATAAGTGAACCGGAGTGTATTTATGATTTCGTGGGATATAATTATATTCGTTCAAGGAAAAAAAATGGGTTTACACTGGCAGCTCCAAATAGGATGGAAGGGTTGAGGGCAATTGAGCCGTGAGTGGACCAATTACAAAGCCTACCAAAACACTGTACCATTCTGAATTGAGTGGTCATGACATTCGAATTAATTGTAATTTGGCTGAGTAGAAATATCGCAATTGCCTTTAAAATTTAATCTGATTGCATTTTGCAACACCATTTTTAAGAGAGCAGGTTATTCCTTGACAAATTCTAAAATAACCAAAAGACAAAATGGTCTCTTAAAATTTGTTTTTGGCAGTTTGCTATTGCTAAGTATATGTTAAAGAAAAACCTTTTTGGTTTATAATCCTTAAAATAAAATAAATAAATGGTTTCCCATGACATCCCATTAAGGGATTGAGAAGAGCTTCTCACAACCACTTTCTTGTTTTGTTTGAACTCAGAAAATGTATGCAATTAAAAAACGAACAATATTTAAATGTTTCAAACTCATGAAACTTATGAACGGCCTAAACCTAAATTGTAACCAATCAGCCCCAATCCATCAGATGATTTCATTACATTCACTAGTACTTTTGGCCAAAAATTCACATCTTATTCCCCAGAGACGAAAGCCCCCTTTTGGGGTACATTCGGTAGCAAATCAGATACTTTTACTCGTGAATATTGAGGGCATGTACTGAGAAAAAATAACTAACCTAACGAGTACGCTGAATTCAGTGGTACAAAACCATTCGCAAATCTAGCCCCCGATTTTGAAATATTTGAAATCGACATAGATTGTCCGGTTTGATAGAAATTTGTAGCAGTCTTTAATCACGTAATAATGCCAAAGCAGACATGGACTGGTTGTATTACATTTTTTGCATGGCTTCTATTTGTTGAAATCAGATCTAAGAATATTTGCAATACAATAATCCGAATCAAAATCGTCTAACCTATAGTAATAGTAAATAATTGATGATTTTTTATTTATTCGGCCCTTTTATTGGTACTTTTTTATCTTATTGTTCACGCTCAAGACCATTCTACCAAATAGAGATATAGTTTTTTAAAAACGAAGATGTTTTGCAAATTCATCCTCATGATACCTGGCAACCTGTATAGCTATTTCAGATCTGGCCACAGATCTTCATCGGCGGTTGTTTGGAATGCTGCTTTTAAAAAATTCATCAAACTAAACGCAAACGAAAAGTCATCTGAATTGAGAATTTCCACTATGAAAGTGTTCGAAAAATATCGAAAGTAAAACACACAAGAAAACATTTGCCAACAACTTCTCTCCATCTCCAGAGAAAGGAAAAATTGTAAATAATTGTAATTTAGCAAAAAATTAAACATTTGCAAGCAGCTTCCTTCCATCTCCAGAGAAAAAAAATTATAAATAATTGTAATTCAGCAAAAACTAAAGTAATTTATTTTACATTAAATATTAACCCGCACATATGTCGCGAGCGTAGGATTACTTTATAAAACCGTTATTGATGTGTTAACATTTATAGGCAGGGGTAGCGCAAACTATCGAAGTGAACACATGCAGACAACACACAGCGTTAGCATACTGAAAAATAGTATGATGGTAATAATAAGTATAAAATAAGTATAATGGTATTGATGAAGCGGCAGCAAACAAACGAGCAGGTCGTCGTCGCCAAAGAGTATTGAATACTATAGAGAACTCACACAACGAATTGTATGACCCAAAAGCACTGGCGATATCTGGCGAATGATTCAAAACGTATTACTCTCCATTTGTCATGACTTGGTATATTCATAATTTTGGTGTGAAACATTGATGCCTTTTGAAACATTTATGCTTTTTGTATTGTGTTATGTAATAACATTGTCGAAATGGTGAAATATTCTGGTATTGAAATATTCTGTAAAGAGAATAAGACTCGTTTATGCTCTTTTACTGAGACTCTCTACATGAGAGCGGAAAACGAGTGCAGTAAGTTCCATATACTACTCAATACTTTGTGTCGTTGCTCTGTTTATGACAAAACAAAAACAATTATTTCAGTGACCTAAATATTACTTTATTTATTTAAATAATATTACATCTAATGTTACAGCAGATGTAAAAAAAAGAAAGTGCAATAGCAAAAGAGCCTTCAGAACAAAACTATTCTTTTTATTATTTTCCAATATAACATTTACTAATGTGTTCATAGAAATCGAACAGGTACCGTGTAACAAAAAGGTGTTAACACTTCGCTCGTGAGTTCGAACACTCGTTGATTTTTTCATTAAACTCATAAGCACTCACGAATTAGGTTTTACCAGGATTATGCCCATGTTGGCAGACTTTCCATAACAACAGCGTAATTTAGCAATAGCTAGATTCAGAGTTGAAGGCTTTTAAAATGATGGAGTTGTATCAAAAGTTTGTAAAACCCGAAGTTGGAGCCACATTCATATAGTTTTTCCTGACATAGGTTTCTATTAAACAGTGAAACATTTTTAGTATATATCGATAATACTGCACAAAATATCTCTAAGTACCTATCAAGTACCTATGGAGTCATAAAAGATACATTCCTGAATATTTGACACATTTCTGATCTGCTCATATTATAACCGCTCTGCCTTCTAGAACCCATTTCCTCCAGGCGTTACTATCTTGTGGCCACGGCCGTGCTCAGTCATGGGGCAGGACGAGTACCTTGACAATAGAATACAATTGTTAAGGTACCATTTACTTCGATGAGACATTAAATTAGCAATAAGTTGGATGCCAACTTAAGAGGGATGAAAAAGTAAATTATCAATTTGTTGGATGCCAACTAAACTAAGGTGATATTTTGCATAATACAGGGTCTACAATTTAAACATTTCTAACGCTTTTTGGTAATAACAAAAAAAAACACATAAATTATATGATGTAAAATGATTTGTTGTGTATTTTTAACCGTTCAAATTTCTCTTGATCACTTGTGTAATAAGATATAGCGTATATGGTAGCCGACAGAGCGAGCGTATTCTCTATCACTTTTCTATGTCTTTCAGGACTTCCTACGGTCCGCGGCTTCTTGACATAAACTCTGAACTTCAAATAACTCCATAGGAAGAAGTCTGGAGCGGTTAAGTTGGGAGATGAGTCTTTTATGAATTTTTCCCGTCGTTTTTTTTTTGTTTCGATGCAAATATAACGTGTGTTTTGAGATTGTCTTAAAAGTAGAGTACTTGTTTCCAAAGATGTCGTGTTTGCTATTCAATATGTAAAATGATTTGTTTAATATGTTCTAATATATGTGTTTCTGATCCAAATATAGCAGTGTTTGTGATACAAAAACAGCTGAGTTTGTTGCACTCTTTACTACGATACACTTCGTCGAGAGAAAAATTATAAAAGAGAGACAATGAGATATTATTCACTGTCTATGTTAATGAGGCTGTATTTTCGCATTACTCTTTCAGACAGTGGTCCATAAATATACCTGGCTGCTTGTGTATATTGCAGATAAATTGAGTTTTTAATATTTTGACAGATTCAGCACCGCACTGGCATGACCCTCTTCGAACTGCGTGACAAGTTTATCATCAGATGCTTAACAACTGTGCATGAATTGTTACCACCGGTCGATCATAAATCGTTTATATACAAACCCTTATGAGAAATTGTACCTAATAATAATTTTAGTATCGTTCGATTCGACCCCTAAGTATCAATTCATACTGAAAACCTATTCCATCACAAGAACAGGACACTCTTTTCCACCATGTTAGTGTTTTCCTCATGCTTTCTCACATGTAAGCAGTGCCTTGATGTTCAGTTTATTCGATAACACGCGGTATTGAATTTTGTCACTGTAGGAATAGCTTCAGTGAGCTTGGTATATATTTCATTTACAATTGGTCCAACATTGATAGAGATGACGTATAGTTTCTTCCTACAAAAAGTTCATACTTTCAAAAGTGCTGTAAAATATTCTGATATCTGAACTTTACTGCATAATATCAGTCTGAACGCTTATGATACTGCTACCATAAGTACTTTAAAGGTTCCTGGCAAATTTTTGCAAAACCGACACAACTATGGGTTTATTACTATCCCACTTATGCCATAGCAAAAAACGTTATGTTGGACAACCATAACAAGTTGCACGACCACTTTTTCGTTACGTTTGAATATTTAATGTATGACCGATTTTCGTAGTTTATGTGTTAATGTATGAGAAGTTCCTACAAGCTTACAAGGTCTGAAATATATTTTAACTTATTATTTTAATTAGTTATTACTGTATATTTATATTTCACGGAACTAGCCGCGTGTTTGAGAGGAAATACGCACATGCTTCTCATAAGTATATGATTGTTTGGGAAGAAACGCGCATATGCTTCCACGTAAATGCATACAAGTTTGCAAGTAAATATACTAATGTTTACATTTAAATATAAGTTCGTTTCGGACTTGGAAATATACTACACTGGACTTTGTTCCAAAGATGTACATGGTTCATTCAGCATGTGTTTTGGAGAATATGTTACAGAGGTCGTGTAGACGCCGTTGTTGTAGTGCTGCATGTTATTTTCTACCCACCCACTCTGGTCGACTTCTAGCAAGTCGTGTGTTGGGAGATCTTTCGATCCACGAAACATCTTTCTGGATTGCCTTCACTTTTTGTCGAAATAAAACGGGATTTAGGAAAACATATTTTAATATAGGTGCACGGTGAAAAATCTGTATTTTCTTGTTTTTTTTTGTTGCTGCAAATATAATGTGTTCGTAGCTTGCCTCAAATATTTTATACTTCCGTCCAAATACATTCTGTTTGCTATTCAATATTACATGTTGAAGACACATTGATTATCAAGTTATAATATATGTTTTTTTTGACCCAAATGTGGCCTTTTTTGTTGAAAACTGCTGAAAGAAACGAAATAACAGCAGATCTTCAATTTATTAAAACAAACATGCAAACATGTACATGGTTTCTGCTGGGGCTATTTTTTTCAGCGTGTATTCAAATTTCAACATATGTAGATGAGACACCCCAAGACATATTTATTATAGCGAATTATAAATTATAACGACTCAGAAGCTGTATTTTGCAGGGCATATACGATACATCAGATTAATATGCATGTTTACGAGGGCGGTCCCAAAACTAACCGACCTAACAAAGAAGACACTAAAAAGTTGGGAAAGATTTTCTTTACTTTTAAACATAATCTCATGTCAGCTCGAGACACTTATTCCAGCGATATTCAAACTCCTTAAAATAGCCGTCAACCACAGACTCCACCTTTTCACTGTTGGTAAACCCTTCAACACTGAGCCATTTTTCCAAAGGATGAGGGAACAAAATCTGGGGAATAATGTGCGTGATGAAGCAATTCGAACTTTAATCCATTATTTTTAGCCTTGCGATGGATGTGTGAACAGGATCATTGTCTAGATGAAACAACACTTTATTTTTCGCCAGGTGCGGTCTTTTTTCCCCAATTTCATCAGTTAAACACTGCAATATATTAGCATAATATTCGGCGTAGATGATTTTTCTTTTCTGAAGATAACCTTGACATTGCCTGCAGATGGAACCGTCTTCGCCTTTTTTGGGCACGATTCCATTTCTCATCCATGGTTATAAATCGACGCAAAAATTCGGCTTAATTGTGGTGAAATATCGCCAAATACTCTACTGAAACATATTCACGACGCTGTTTTGCTCAATTGAAAGCAAGCGCGGCACCCATCTTCCGCACAACTTTCACATCTTCATATCTTCACAGCCAAAGTCACGATGTCGAACGGTAACATTCGCTTTCTTTCTATGCGACAAACAGCTGATTTGGGAGTCACTAACAACTGAACGAAAACATATACAATTCAGTACAAAATCGGACCCCACTTACACTCTCTCCTACAAAATCCAAGGGAATGAAGTCAGTCACTCACTTTCGTTTTAAAAAGCGAGTCACTATCTTTCGACTTGTCATTCACATGGTATTACGTGTGTTTGTGTGGTTGGTGTTCAAATCAATAACATAAACTTGACGTTCGCCATTTAATTTCGGAGCGAGAGAGAAGAGTACGAAGAACCAGTATCTGCAGGTCTAGCAAAGTTAGCGTTTTTGTGCTGGAATGGAAATATATTTTAATAACAAAATTATTATAATGACATTGTTTTCTGTCCAATGTGTTTCTTCCATTGAATTCTATATAAATTGTGTTTGGTTCAAGCTTTTATTTGATCTCCAGCTATGCGACAACCAAAAGACAAGTGACTGGTTTTGACATTTTCGTTCGCATAGATGACAGGGAAAATAGTTAGTGGCTTCCGATTTTGCAAACAAACAATCACACAATAACATTTAAAGCCTGGGATAAGAACGAAAGTGAGTGACTGGCTTTCGTTCGCTTAGGTTTTCTGTCGAGATCGTGACTTTGGCTGTCAGTCTATATACAAAGTATAGCACTTTTTAAACTGCCTATCATTTCAGCAAGCTCACTCACCTTCAGCCTATGACATCCAATAACATTTTGTGGATTTTCTTAATCGTGTCTGACGCGTACACCTCAAATGGTCGACACTACGGTGTTCGTCTTGGCTCCTCATACTGCCTCGCTCAAGCCCTGCTACCCAATATTTTACAGTCGTAAACGAAGGAGGAGTCTCCGCCAGAGTAGAATCTAGCTCGGCCTTAATTTTGCTTGGACTGAGCCCTTTAAAATGGAAATATTGAATTACATAAAGGTGACCAATATTTTCCATGTTTACAAATTCACTGAGATTGTTTAGTTTTTATGGCTGAAATAAAAATACCAAACAACGTAGCGCCTTGAAACTTAAAACATATGTTTTATATGTAAGGTTGCCACTTTTCATTAGAATATTTTTTTTTTCAAACTACTGGCACCATCTATACGTCAGGTCGGCAAGTTTTGGAACCGCCCACATATGTGGTTGTTTGGGTGGAAACACGTATATGCTTCCACCTAAATGTATACATGTTTGGAAGAAAAAGTGTTATATATTATGTTTGCTATTCAATATTACACGTTGGGTTCTAATGGATTCTACAATATGTTGCTGGGGCCATTTGTTTTCCACCGTGTACTCAAATTTAAACATATGCAGATAAGGTCCCGGAGATAACAACCAGAGAATGAATTATAAAAATGTAGGATATCTAAGCTAAAGTAGAGTACTAACAACCATTCAGTACTGGGATTTTGCGGGGAATATGCGATACATCAGATTGATGTGCAAGTTACATATAACTACTGCTTATACGTATATATTTGAATATACATACATACATATATAAAACATATAAACATATTTAGCACTTCACTGCAATTTGATAGTTTTGTTTTTGTGTACAACCACATTCCATAACTGCCAGACTGCTGACTCTTAATTTTAGCTTTAAGTTAGACTGAATTGGAGAATAGCGACAATTCATATTGTTAAGTTAGAAAATTCAAGAAATAAATCAGTTCTAAAATAACCACAAACAACTGTAGTTGTTTAAATTTATAAGTGGCGCAGTCGCGGTGATTTTATCTAAAGATAAAATTAAATCGAACCTCATACAGTGGTGTGTTCCAAAGAACATAAATACTTAATAAAGTCTTTTACTTGATAAAACAAAAAATGAATCTTGAAGTGGTACAGCAAAGAATCGAACAATTAGAATGTCTCATCCTAAAACAGGATGCAACAATTAAGGAGCAGCACCAACAAAACGCTACGCTACAAAGCCAAATGGAAGCACACTTGCAAATAATGCAACAGCAGAAAACGGAGTATGACTTGAAACTCCAACAAGCTGAAGTCATTTTGCAACAACATAGACCTCAGTCACAACACAACACAACATTTGGTTGGGATACGAACCAAATAATAAATCAATTCAACCAAATACAGCCATTTGGTCCGAAAAACAATCTATCCTCTTTTATAAAAACAGTAGAAAACCTGATTGGATTATGTGGCCATAACCATGAACTTCAAAAGTTTGGAATAAAAATTATAAAAAATCAAAAATTCCTTGGAAAGGTGGCAGATTCAATTAACCTTCTAGCAGACGACGCTAGCTGGGACGACATCAAAACTCAACTAATAAAGGATTTGGGACCAAAAACGTCTTACTCTTCGGTAATTAATTATTGTAGAAGCATAAAGATAAGTAATCTAAATGAATTATTTAAAGTATTTATAGAATCTAAGTATAAACTTAACGACACTTATCTGTACGACGAATCTAAACCTGACTTATACTCTCCACAAAACGTTGACAGAGACCTAACGGAAATATTAATAGATAAAATAGACGGACAATTTAGATCTTGCATTATAGACGACAACCCAACACTGGAATCACTTTATAAAAGATTCTCTCAATTAAAATTATTATATGATAGAAGGGCTATAGATTTTAAATCAAGAAAAATAACTAATGCAAAAAACAACACAAACAGCCACAGTGAAAAAAAAGAAGCTGATATGAAATTTAATAATAAACATTTTAATAAGAAAGCTTCAAATAATTACCAAACAAACAATGTTCAAAACAAATATGCCGGTAACCCTCAGTCCCAACAATATAGAAATAGTCCCATACCTATGGATATAGGAAATTTAGAAGACAATGCAGAAAATGAAGTAAATTTTCCTTCAAGTCCTCAAAACGATTACTACCCCTAATAACGGTCACAATAGGTAGTAAAAGAGTTATTTGCTTAATTGATACCGGTGCAGAAACTAGTATTATAAAACCAAATCTGTTTCCAAATGAATTTTTTGAAACACAACTAAATAAGCCTCTCATGTTCCGAACATTAAATGGAATCAATTCAACGTTAAAGGGCATAATAACTACAATGCCTAAGGAGTTCAGTATTCCTGGTACACTTTCCTGGAAAATAATCAACTTTACAGGTACAAAATACGATGCCATTATTGGCCAAAATTTTCTTATTCCATTGAAGGCCAAAATAGATTTAGAGACAAAATATATTGACATATTCGGAAAGAAAATTCTATTTGATGAAGAATCTCCATATCATATAAACAGTATCCAAACTATTAACGATAATAAATTTCAAAATATCAACGAATTACCTTTAAGTAATCTAAATAACGAAGAATACTTAAAACTAACAAAACTATTAAACGAATATAACGACTTATTTTATAAAGATGGCGATATTTTAACTTGTACAGAAGAAGTACAACACGAAATCCCAACAACTATTAATACACCTATTTATTCAAAAATATATAGATACCCTCAAATTCATGAAAGGGAAATCCAAAATCAAATACAGGAAATGCTCTCTCAAAATATTATTCAGGAAAGTAGTTCTCCTTATAACAGTCCTCTATGGATAGTCCCGAAAAAAATTGATAACTCCGGTATCAAAAAGTGGAGACTCGTTGTAGATTATAGAAAACTCAACGAGTTTACAAAAACAGACAAATTCCCTATTCCGCATATGGAAGCGATACTCGATAAATTGGGTAGAGCGCAATATTTTTCAACCCTCGACCTTGCAAAAGGTTTTCACCAAATTTTAGTAAAACCGGAAGATAGGGAGAAAACCGCATTTTCTACACCATTCGGTCACTATGAATTCATAAGAATGCCGTTTGGGTTAAAAAAATGCACCATCGACCTTCCAAAGGCTCCTGAATTCCGTGTTGAAAGACTATATTAATAAAATTTGCGTCGTATATTTAGACGAGCACATCTTTAGATGAGCATTTACTTAACCTGAAAAAAATTTTCAATCGGCTTCAAGAGACCAAATTGAAAATACAAATTGATAAATGTAATTTTCTACAACACCAAACTGAGGTTTTAGGGCATATTCTCACCCCTCAAGGTGTAAAACCTAATCCAAAAAAAGTTGAAATTATCCAAAATTTGAGGATTCCAAATACTCAAAAGAAAATCAAGTCTTTTATCGGAAATTCATAAAGGATTATGCCAAAATTGCATTCCCGATGACAAAATTTTTAAAGAAAAATGAAAAAGTCAATATTAATGATCCCAATTTCATTGCAGCTTTTCAAAAATTAAAAGACATTCTTATAAACCCTCCCATATTGAGATACCCAAATTTCAATAAAAAATTTAATCTAATAACAGATGCTAGCAACTATGCACTAGGGGCTGTTTTAACACAAGATGGCCATCCAATCTGCTATGCATCCAGAACACTTAGCGACCATGAAAAAAACTATTCAACCATCGAAAAGGAGCTCTTAGCTATAGTCTGGGGCACTCAGTATTTTAGACCCTATCTATACGGAGTAGAATTTAACCTAAGTACAGACCATCAACCACTTAAGTGGCTACAAGCCAAAAATAATGGCAAAAATATCAACCCCAGATTACAAAGATGGCTTGTCGTCCTTATGGACTATAATGAATAAATAAAAATGGACTATAATGCCAAAATCGAATACATTAAGGGAAAAGAAAATCACATTGCAGATTTTCTTAGTCGTGTTGAAGAGAGAGATTCAGCAGAAAATATAAATGTTGGTGAAAATTTGTTAGAAAATAGATCTACTTTATCATTAGGAGTGGAAACAATGCACTCTCAAGAGGAAAATGTAAACGTCAATTTCCCAATTTTAACCACAGTTGTTAATCGCTTTAAATTCCAAATAGTAATTACTGAAAGAAAAACTATGGACTCCATACGTATATTTGACAAAATCAGAATCTTTCTAGATAATGATGACCTAAATTCCCCGGGAATAGGTAATTATATCAAACAATTTCCACTTAAGGGACAGGTTGCAGTGTTTTCCAATATCAATGAAAGAAAATACTATCAATTTCAAAAAATTATAGAAAATTTATACCAGAATAGAGCCGATGTAAAATTTTTTAAATGTTTATATTTTGCTAAAGATATTGAAGATATTGATGAACTGAAAAAACAAATATCGTTATATCATAAATATGAAACCGGTCACTCCGGAATCAACCCAACATACGAAGGAATAAAACCCAAAATATATAACCCCAAGTTAAAATTAACGATTCACGAAGCAATAAACAATGCAACAAAGCCGAATAGCCACACAGGAAATTCGGACATAGAACGACTCAATAATACCATAACCGAAAAAATTAGAGTACTAAACCTAGAAGACAATATACCAATCATATCACAAATTGCAAAAGCAATTAAATTTTATAATAATACTTACCATTCATCAATTAAATGTACACCTTTTGAAGTGGAACAACATAAAATAGATCACAATATAATAAAAGAAAGAATCGATGCAAACAAAAATAGAGTACTAAATAAAGAAAACGAAAATAGAGAAGAATATATCGAAAAAAGAAGAGAGGGCTATATAAAAAACTATAAAAGTTTAAGACATAAGGAAGTACCAAAATATAGAAAACAAACACTAAATAATATACATCCTTCCAATATTAAACGCCCTTTTAAATTTTCAGAAATTCATATGGATAATAATTGCCCTAACGATCATCCCAACGACTAAAGGTACGCTTCAAGTGAACACACTCCATCAGAACAAAGGATTCGAGATAATTAGAATTAGACCAGTGGATATAATTAATCAAACCATTACTGTACTTCATTTAATAGATACCAATCAATATTATAATATAATAAAAGATATAGAATTAAAAATAATAAATTTACATATACCCCCAAATGGTCTTATCGAAAGTCAAATACAAAGACTCAAAACTAAAATTAAATCAATTAGTCCCCAAAACCCCGCTTACAGAAAAAAGAGAGGATTACTTGATATTATTGGATCAGCACAGAAATTTTTGTTTGGTACTATGGATAGTGAGGATAGAGATGACATTTTAACACATTTAAATTTATTATCCGAAAACAATCACTATGCCATAGAAAACCTCAACAAACAAGTCGTAATAAATGATCATTTTCAGAAAAGTATTGCTCTGCTTCAGTCCACTATGCAGTCAGATCGCAATACAATCAATACTGCCTTCGAAGATTTAAAAACGAAAAATAATCATTTAGCAGTTCAAGTACTATATGCAGACATTATACTAAAACTTAATTACATTGAAGATAAAGTTAATCAAATACAGAATAGCATTGCTTCAGCTAGGAACCACATATTACACCCAAATATACTTACATCTGACGAAATCACGACTTATAACATTGACTTTTACAAACTTCAACTTATAAAACTAGACGTTATGTACTACAAAGACGATTTATTAGTTATTGCCCTAAAAATACCTTTAAATTCTTATACTACAGATTTAAAGGCAATATTCCCAATGCCAAATTCAAACTTTTATGAAATAGATGATAATATAGAATATTTTGTAAATGTTGATAAAATAACATACACATTCAAAGAAAATACGCCATTAAAATACTTAGACATAAGTTCAAGCTGTATACTAATGAGAAACTGCAAATTAAGGCAAAACGAAAAATTTCAAATAATAAATATCGATGATGAAACAATAATAATAATAAATGCCATAAGCAAAAAATTTATTCAAAACTGCGACGATAGGGAATTTATTTTGAATGGAAATTATTTACTATCCTTTTATAATTGTGAAATCCAGATTGATAATTATGTATATCTTAATAAAAATGAAAGGGCATTTGACAAATTTAACTATGAAACTAATATAAATGCCTTTACAGAAAATTTCAATATATCGTTTCAGAATATACCATATGAAAACAATTTTCAAAATATATATTTGAATATACATACATACATATATAAAACATATAAACATATTTAGCACTTCACTGCAATTTGATAGTTTTGTTTTTGTGTACAACCACATTCCATAACTGCCAGACTGCTGACTCTTAATTTTAGCTTTAAGTTAGACTGAATTGGAGAATAGCGACAATTCATATTGTTAAGTTTGAAAATTCAAGAAATAAATCAGTTCTAAAATAACCACAAACAACTGTAGTTGTTTAAATTTATAAGTTGCACGTTTATACAGTGTAGAGTAAATTAAGTTATTTGCGTCCTCACTGGGTGGCCCGCTTTTAACAAAAACAATATCCAATTGGACCACAGTTTAGTTGATAAATAGTTTGGATTCCTAAAAATATACATTTATTTTTTCCAAGAGTCAAATACTACCACTCTACGTCGTTACTATGTGATTTATAATTCGATATGACAAACCATTAAATTTAGTATACCTGATGGTAGCCTGCCAATTTGAAACTCATTAATATCCAATTCAATATGTAGTGAAATGGCAAGCAATCAAATCATAAAAACTCGTTAAAATATACAAACACGAAGAATATATTGTAACTGGAATGGCTAAAAGCTTATGGAAAATGAATTAAGTTAAATTTATTGGTATATATTTCTTTTACAATTAGTCCGACATTGATAGAGATGACGTTGTTTCTTCCTACAAAAAGTTCATACTTTCAAAAGTGTTGTAAAATATTCTGTAAATCGTTTGTCAACTCAAAAATGTATACCATGATATCTAGCCAGCAATATATTCCCAACTGATATCTGAACCTTGCTGCATAATTTCTTTTATAGTCTGAACGCTTGTGATAGTGCTGCCATGTGTACTTTTAAGGTTCTTGGCAAATTTTTTTTTTTTCAAAATGATGGGGTTCTGTCAACGGATTCTAGTAGAAAGGTCTAAAAAAAATATACGTGTATCGGCGTTTTGCCAGATCTGATCAGAATTTTTTTTAGGGCGGGTCAAAGTTTTCCTCGGAACTTTCCTGCAACATATCGGCATGCAAAATTGTGTGTTCCTTACTTCTGAGGTACAAAATATGTTCAGAAGTTTTATAGAAAAGATTAAAATAAACATTTGTGTGGAACAAATTAACCCTCTAACTGTAACGTGTAACCATAGTTTTTACTTTTTTTTTGAAAACTCTCAAAAAACTGCTCCAAAATGACGGGGGCGTGGTCAAAATGTTCTACAAAAATTATCGCAATAAAATTTCACTATATATGTCCGAACACTCCAAAACACAAATCTTAGCCCAACATATGTATGTATTTTGCGAATTGTGACCACTCTCCTTGAGGTGGCAATAGTATTCTGAAAGCGCTTGCCTTGCTTGGTGACACTCGCCTTAGCTAGATGGCACTCTCTAGGAACACTTTTCTGGGCTGGTAAATACTCTCTACACGCTGAAAAAAACGGCATCTGTAACATATACTGCCAAACATATTCTGCAGGAACAACGTAGTATATTTTTGGAAAACACTTCAAACATGTATATGTTTGCAAGTCCCAAACTCAGGTGTATTTAAATGCAAACATTAGCATGTTTCCTGACAAATATGTATGCTTTTACGTGGAAACATATGCGTGGTTAATCCCAAACATCCATATAATTATGTGGAAGCATTCGCGTGTTTCCCCCAAACCTCCATATACTTATGTGGAAACATATACGTATTTTCTCCCAAACATAATAGTATTTAGAAACAAATTATTCTTCTTTCTCTATTTATTATAATTAAAACAAATAATTAATACAAAAAATTTAAATATTTAGAATGACCCTTTTCACGTTTACTTACTGAATGCATTACTTTTTTATGCAATGAGAATCTGCTGCTCTTTTGCTTCTCCTTTCTTTGTTGTCTCTCACCTTTTTATTTTCAGAAAGCTTCAACTATGCCTTGGTTGGTACTCAAGCAATATACTTAAATATAACTTTAGTTCATGCAAGACAAGTGTGTATTAATTACTTGTGCTTTTTTTTATTATATTTCACAAATGGTCCGCCATTACGATTTTCTTAGTATAGGCTCAGGCAGCAAAAGGGTTTCACGTTGTTGCCCTTTCCAGTTTCTTTCCTCAAAATCGTTTCTCACTTTGGTAGCACACATAAATATATGCGAAGCACAAAACCGTAATTAGGAAAATATCAATCGGTCACAAACTTTTCTGTGAGCTTCAATAAGACTATGATTCCATCTTAAAGTATCTGAAAGATAAAAAGTTCAAATACTTCTCGTATGCGTCCAAACACAATAGACCATACCAAGTCGTTCTATCAGAACTTGATGAACTGGATGCCATTAAGTTAAAAAAGGATTTAATTAAAGCTAACTTGGAAGTTCTGGACATAAAGCCAGTCTTTAAGAAATGCAATTATAACAGAGATATAATTCTCTATATTGTTTACCTCAAAAAATGCACAATTACACTTAAAGAATTAAGAGAAAAGTACAGCATTGTGGACTATATCAGAGTGAAATGGAACTACCAGTCAAAAGGACAAAATATAATAAAGTGATATAAAATGAAAAACAAAAACCAAAGCAACATCACAAACCATTTAATCGTCCGAGCGTTTGTTTATTCTTCTTTCACTTATCAAGCGCTTTTGATATCCTCTGTCCGATGCACCATTGACGACTGAATACATGAAAATAAAACGCAATACATCACGCACATTCAGAACTATTTATGAATCACTCACTGAGAGAATAATGCAAAAATACAGATATACACTTAGAAGTTATACACACTCGGTGTCCCTTTTTTATTCTCTTGCAGTCGGGAGAGCGTAAACAGTGCAACCTACACGGCTGTATTTATATTACAAACACAAATATATTTGGGTCGTAAACAACTATATTATAACATATTAATCATTGTGTCTCAAACATGTAATATTGAATAGCAAACACAATGCGTTTGGGCACAAGTATATTATATTAGATTTGCATCCAAACAACAAAAAGCTACAGATTTTTCAGCGTGCATATACTTCGAAGACAGTTCGATTTAAGATAATCGGCAACTTAGTGTTTTGCACATGTCACAAGTATCCTTGGATCGAGTTCGGCTATGCAGGTTACTAGTTAATGATGTAGACATCGAATCTGCTGTATACGTATACTAGTATGGATGACGTATAGTCATATAGTCGTATAAACGTATATACATAAAAGCGAATCTGCTATATACAGATACTCAGCCGAAGCAGCTGTAAATAATTGTGAGCCGAAAGCACAACCGAAGCCGCTACATATGCGCTACCAGTGCTGTTCATTTCATTGCACAATTGTGGTCGCTCAATTCACATGTATTCTTACGCTCTTGCTTCAGTCGTCAGTGAAACACCGACGAATGAACTTGTATAGCGGGTGTACGCAGTTTTTTTGCAGATTCTTTTTGAAAGCACGTTTTGTTCTTCAAAACATTGTAGTACCTTTTTATTTTTACCGACAATACTTCACTTTTTACACAAAACAATAAAAAATAAATTCATACTAGTACTGCAATTAACCCACTCAACATTTCTCACAGTGCAGTTCTCATTCTCTCACTAACCCAACCACATTTTTCCATTTGCACAGCACTGGTATAGACTGACGAAACCGCCATAGAGGTATAACGGGTGGCCAAATACTGTTATCTGTTTAAATTGTATGTTATTTTGACGCTAATAAATTTTTTTCGTTCGAAATATTAACTATCAGCCTAGAACGAGCACCTTTACGCTTGAACAACCTTGCGAATTATTGAAAACTTATTTCTAAAGAGAGTGCTGTATTGCCCAAACTGTGCGTTTGTTTTGACCCAAAATAAAGAACCTAACACGCGTGTTGTACGCAAGTTTACGCTGAAAGTTCGCGAGTTCGGACCAACGAGATTGCCAGTTTGGCGTGGATTTTGGAGTAGTGGCATCTTAGATCAATTTTTTTCAAAATGCTGCTGGAAACGCCATTTCAGTCAACGGTGAGCGTTACAGAGCCGTGATTGTTTTCCTTTACTATTCCATCCCATGAAGGAATTGAAGAGAGCTTCCCACAGCCAGTGAGCTGTGTGCTTTCTAGTTCAGTACTCACTGATTGGGACCTACATCTGTACACAGGTTCCGAACGGTATTTTGAGAAGCTTTTTCATGGCTAAATAGTCGATAATGACGCCGTCACTATGTGAGGTGACCTCCGCCGAAGGAAATTTAACCCTAGAACGTCATCCTTATTTTTTTAACACTAACGTCATCTTCGTCATTATGGCTACGACTTATTTCAAGACACTGTAAATAATATAATAGCCAAAATGAATGTTATATTATTATTTAGTCCATTTTTAATTAATATTCAACAAAAAATCAGAGGTCAAACCAAACGGAAAAAACATAGTTCAGCTCGAAAATAAAATCGTGCGTCGTCCATTGACTAAAGATGACGGTGCAGGGTTAAGAGATGCGCGCCACACTAACCACTGCATCACCGACGGTCACACAGACCCATGATTATTGACTTTTAATGCGCTAGAATGAAGGGCATGAACTTAGATAATCTTTAGTTTCAGCTGGGATGGCTCAGCATTGCACACAGCTCAACAAAGAACCAATCATTTGCGCAAAAGTTCGGTAATCGAATAATCAACACTCTGGGCGATGTCAATTGGCCGCCTCGGAGCTGCGATATCCACAAATGAACCCTTGTGGCTAATATCGTCCGACCCATTCGTGAGATCGAACCAGAAACGTTCACCAAAGACTCTGAAAGTTGGGTTGTTAGGATGAGCTCCTGCGAAGCCAGCCGCGGCAGTCACACGAATGAAATCTTGTTTCATGAATAATGCAATATTAGCTATTACTAATAATTTTGCATTACTAATACGCCATGCAAAATTATGTTTCGTTCATTTTATTTAAATTTTAAAAAGATACTTGTATTGGGACTATCCCTAATAACAATAGTCAGCCGAGGCCACTATTTAATAGAACGAAACTGCTTTGTACGAATAGGATGAATAGTCAATCAATTATATATACAAAACCGAAACCGCTATATGCAAATTGTCAGCCAAAGCCCTTGTAACAAAATAGTTACCCGAATCTGTTACATTCTTTTAAAGAAATTAAAGCATGCATGAACTTAAACATAGGCATGCAACTATTTATATTGATAGTAACAAATTTTACTTGAGTTCCACACAAAGAACATGTCCTGAAAGCAGGTCATGTCACCGCATCACAAGACAAAACTTACACTGTAGACAACATACAATTTTGTAATAAATACGACGTGGTGACTCACAAAATAGTATCGCATATAACAGGTGTGGCGAACCTAGGGCACGTGTGCCCGAGGTGGCACGTTTGATAATTTGGATGGCACGCGAACGATTTAGAAATAAATTTTTTTTTTTCATATTTTTAAGTTTAAAAAATTTTAATTTTGATTAACTAACTAATCCGTGAATTTTGAATTTATTCTGTTTTATTAATTATCAAATGTATATACGACAATCGTTCATTATTTTATCGTGGCAACTTCTAACAATATTTATGTTGCCAACCAGTGTTTGGATCACCATAACAGCAAAAGCATTAAAAAAAATACTTTCGCTGCGCTGCGAATTTGTTTTTTTTTTTTTGTAAAAGATTTATGGCATTTGCTTTGCTACGAACATGCTGTGAAACACCGAAATTGATATACATTTTTGGTCTGGCTTTGCTGATGCTTCTTCTGCGAAATTCCAAAATGTACAGCCTCAGCGTGGCGTCGCTTGATATGCGATATGGAAATGGATGATACATTATGATTTTTGTAACAAAATTGGTCAATTTGACATCTGCACGTGAATTAAACAAACCAAAATTTTTAGAATTATTAAATGAGATAAACTCGGAGAGTAAGAAGATCGAATAACGGGCCAAATAATGGGCTGCCCTTCTGCAAGGACGAGAATAGGAATCTGATGACTGATAAGCAGTGAGTGCTTAAAATGCTAAGATACCAGTTTTCAGCACTACTCCACCCAGATTCTTCCACTGAAGATCAGGAGGTAATGATAGTGGAAGATAGTGTAGATTGTATCCCCCAACCGAAGCGAGATTAGAACGGCTATCTCACGGCTTAAGAATAATAAAGCCGCTGGTGCGGATGGGCTATCCGCTGAACTTTTCAACACATGTGGCGAAGGACTGCTAGCCCACATGCATCGACTTATATGCGGTATATGGCTGGAGGAATCTATGCCTGATGATTTGAGTCTCAGTGTATTATGTCCTGCATTCAAAAAGGGTGATCCGTGTGTCTGTTTCAACTATCGCGGTATCAGTCTTTTATCCATCGCGTATGTCTGAACTTGGAATTCTGGCACAACTGATCCGCATCTTTAGAATGACGCTGGCCAATTCCAAATCAGCAGTGAAGGTGGGGAAAGACCTCACTGAACCATTCTGTACCAAGCGAGGACTTAGACAAGGCGACACACTTTCGTGCAATCTCTTCAACACCTTAATGGAGATAATAATGATAAAAGCTGCAGTAAATACGAACAAGACCATTAACACGAAAAGCCATATGTTGATGGCGTATGCTGACGACATAGATATCTTTGCGCAAAATTTGCGAGAGGTTACTGCAGTATTTTCAAGAATCAAAAAGGAATCAGTGAAGTTGGAGGTTGCTGTTAATGAGGGCAAGCCAAAATTGATAGTGTCAACGACTAGAGAAACCTCTCGACTTGGTCTGCACAACCGATTTAATTGATGTGATTGTAGATGAATTTGTCTAGCTTGGATCACCCGTGAACAAAGACAACAACATCATCCTGGAGATAGATCGGAGAATTGTGCTTGCAAATAGATGCCATTTTGGGATCAGCAAGCAGTGTAGGAACAAAGCCCTCTCTCGACGGACAAATGTCCAGCTATATCGGACTCTCATTCCACCTGTCTTGATATATGGCTCCGAAACTTGGGTCATATCGCAAGCGGATGAAAAACACCTGGGAGTACTCGAGAGAAAAATTCTCCGTAAAATATATGGTCCTGTTAGGGAAAACGGCGAGTACCGACGTCGCTGGAACCAAGAGCTATATAATTTATATACTGACATGAACATAGCTAGGTGAATCAAATTAGGCTAAGTCATGTTATCAGAATGGCTGTAGATGAGCCAGCGCGAAAGGATTTCGATAACGTACCTGATGGAAGCCGTATCCTTTGTGTTCCCAACTGGCGAGAAACGGCGAAGGATAGAGCCAGTTGGAAGAATATGATGAAATTTGTTTGATTTGTGTGTTTAATTAATATGTGTAAGACGTTTGACCTCATGAGGTTGTAAAATATTCAACAAAACTAAGTAAACTCAGTATATAATGGTTTACTTATGTACAACAATTTGGGAGTTAAGCTTTTTTTTAATTAATGAGAATCTCATTGAAATATACAACGAGTTACTAGACGTCGAAATACATTCAAAATTATTGTTTTTAATGATTTGTGCTTACATTTAAATAAATTAATTATTAAACTGCAAGGTTTTAACGAAACAATTACTGTTATGTTTGATTTAATCAAAGCATTTCAAGCTTAATTAAAAATTTTCTATTGTGGCGTTTATCTAACACCTTCAAATATTTCCCAAATACAAAAAAAAATCCAGAAGAAAGCCTAGATCAAGTCAAATTAACAGAAGAAGTTTCTGCAGTTATTCAACCGATAATCACCGAGTTTTCCTCAAGATTCAAACAATTCAGGACATCAAAATTTATTTTATAGCCAGACACACTGTCAGCAGATGACCTCATTTTAGAGATTTTCAGGTGGCTAAATCTAGAAGGCATTGAAATGTAATTTATCGAATTCCAATTAATAAAAATGCAGCGATTTAAAAAAGTTAGCGAGGGCAATATTATCAATTTTCTCATCTACATGTGCTTGTGAGTTATTATTTTCAAAAATGAATTTCATAAAATGTAATTCAAGAAATAGAATGACTGATGAATCCAGTTGGTCGTGTGTATTACTAAAAGTGACGAAATATGAACCAGATATTAAGAAATTGTCATCGAATGTGCAACTGCAAACATCTCATTAATAAATAGCTAATAAAAAATCTACTGAAATTTGTATGATTGCTAATAAAATTCAGAAACAATCGAGAAATAATATTTTAGGATTTTTGGCACGCGGACCCAAAAAGGTTCGCCACACCTGGCATATAACATATATAATTTAGTGCAGTAAAATGTATAATATAATATTCACTATAGATAAGAGAAAGACAAGGTACCTCTGTCAAATATTTATATGTGCAAAATAATTTTTTTTCTTTCTTTCTGAAAACTAACTGTAATTTAATGTCGACCGCACCAATTTTCATCTCAGTGACGATGCTTTTCCGTTCACTGAAGGAATTGTAATTGTAATAATAATATTAAGGGCAAACAAATTTGTTGATTTTTCCGAGTATTCAGGAATGAAAACAAAGTTCTGAAGCTTAAAGAATTTGTTCTTAAAATGAGAAACGAATTTAGTAAACGAATTTCATAAATGAATTTATTTACACACAGCTGCTAATGTAAACCATGTACAATATATTTCAAATAATTGTAACGGGTTTTTCAATAACAGCGCTACAAAAGTTTTTTTAAATAAAACAAAACCGGTTTTAGATACCAATGAAATTCTTTATTCCTGTAAAAGTACGTTCGATGCCATTATGTTTGGAACTCGATTTCTTTTGCATGGCCACCACGGGCACGTTTGCAGAAGTCCAGACGCTGAGCCCAATTTTCGACGGTTTTCAAGCATAAATCGGCCGATACTGCTGCAATTTCACGTTCGATATTCGTACGAAGTTCATCAATCGTCGCTGGCTTGTTGGCATAGACCATAGACTTGACGTAGCCCCACAGGAAATAATCTAACGGCGTCAAGTCGCACGCCATTTCGTGAGATATCACGTTCACCAAACTTGGTTTCCAATAAATTGATTGTGGCATTCGCTGTGTGGCTTGTGGCGCCGTCCTGTTGGAACCACATGTCCTCCAAGTCCATATTATCCAATTGGGGCCAAAAATACTCGGTTATCATTGAGCGGTAGCGATTCGCATTTACAGTAATGTGCCGGTCTTGATCAGCACGGAAGAAGTATGGCCCAATGACGCCGCCGGCCCATAAGCCGCACCAAACCGTAATTTTTTCGGGATGCAATGATGACTCTTGGATTACGTGTGGATTGCTGTCTGAACAATAACGCATATTTTGCTTACTGACGAAGCCATTCAGCCAGAAATGAGCCTCATCGCTGAAGATGATTTTCCGATGAAAATCCGAATCATTTTCAAGTTGTTGCTCAGCCCAATTCACGAACATACGACGCTTATGGTGGTCAAGCGGCTTCAGTTCTTGCGTCAATTTGATCTTTTAAGGATGTAGGCCAAGATCTTTTCGCAAAATTCGCCACAACGGCGTCACAGAGATACCCAACGCTTGAGAACGACGTGTGAGAGACACATTTGAGCTTTCTTGAACTGAAGCCAGAGCGGCAGCAATATTCTCGACACTACGGGCATTTCTTTGTCTCACTGGCACGGGAACATTTTTTACTGTGCCTGCGGATTCAAATTTTTCCACTAGACGCTCAATTGTTGATCTGGTAGGACGATTATGACGACCATAAATTGGACGTAGCGCTCTTGAATTTGAGGCCACTGACTCCAAATTTCGGTAGTAAATTTTCACAATTTCGACTCGTTGTTGGCTCGTATATCTTTCGATGATGAAATGGCAAACCTTACTGAAGAGAAATGTCAAAAGAGCGGGAAAAACTATGGCGTCGTTTACTGTCCCTATCGATTTACTTTTGTAGCGTCTCTGTTGAAAAACCCGTTACATTTCATTTTCCATATACTGCTTAAGATATTGATTGAAATTTGAAACTAAACTAATAATTCATAAACTAATTTTATGTATTTCAATATATTTAGAACATTTAACAAATTGACATTTAATTGAGCTTTGCGGATTTGATTAAAATTATCACATTCTCTTTACTTGATATAGAGTTTAAGTTAATTTAGATCTATACCATTATAAAATATATTAAATTATTGCTCATATGTATTTATCTTCTAATATGAAACACAATAAACACAAAACACTGCATCGAAACTAGGACAATGACATATTCAATACGAAACTGAACAAGGATGACATACTTATAGGCATCTCCACGTAGATGAATGAACAGTACCCTCAAATACAAAATAAAGAAAAGTATAGTCATGGTAAAACTAGACCAAAACAGGGAGAGAAAGAAGAATGAAATGAGGAAACGGCAAAAATTGTATAGAGTTTGAAAGAACATAAGGTCGTCTGTAATATCGGTTCGAGAAAAAAAATACCAGGGCTAACATCCTTAAATCTTTAAACTCGTATACTAACTCGTACGAGGAATAAATACAAATATATAATAACACACTACTACACACAGATCTCTGTAGGTTGAAAAACAAAACAACTACTAACAGAAGTGGCGGCCAATATAGAATGAATTTCTTCTCTTTTAAAACATTCAATCTGTATTTAAAGCAGGGTTCGTATTGCCTCCTGAGGCGAGGGACACTACATTTAACTTTAGCTCTCGGCTCGCGTGTCTGTCTCGCTCGTGAGCTAATTCAAACCCTGAGTTAACGGATGTTAACTTATATTTCATAGATTTGTGCGTATGTGTATATAAGGAAACAGCAAATTATATACCTTTAGTTTTTTAAAGTTAATTTAAAAATTACAAATTCTATTATGGTCTCATCGCATTGTAGCTTACCTCAACAGTAATTCCACAAATCATATGCCACCGCAACAAACAAAACTGTAATCAATATTTTAACAAAAAACTGTGGACGGAGTATGAACGCACGTTAACATTTTCTGACCACAAACATCTAAAAGTATTTTTATCTGGCTGCCATTTTTGTTCGTGTTTTACTAATTCACATTGGTGTTCATTACTTAAAAGCATTTCCGTTTCCACCGCATATTCTTAACAATATAAGTACATGGTACATCCAATAAGGTGGTATTTTTTGTGTATAAGAAATTATTATCCTTAAAGAATTTAGTTCGGCTTATGGTCATAAATAAAACTCGCAGTAATGTTGTGTCTTATTTTGGTTTATTTCCAATATTTCGGCAAACTTTGTTTAAGATCTTCTGGGGGTTTTTGAATGTAGAACAAAAATTGCTCGGACGTTTTTAATGAGTTAATATGAACTTGGTATTGTTGAAAATCAAGAAGATGCCGGCGGCAAGAAGTGGCACTAGATCAGTGATGGCCACAAAGAGAAATGAGAATGTATTAGTTATGTTACAAAAAAAGGCGATTTATTGGTACTATGCACTGAACAAAATCACTTGAAATGAAAAATGAAATGAAAAATTTTTTTTTTTAAATCAGTTGAAGAAAATTATTAAATTATCTTCACAAATAATTATTTTCTTTAAACATTTTTCAAATATAAATATTTAAATTGCAATACATAGATATATTTAAATTACATATTTAAAATATAAAAATTATAAAAACAAAAAAAGTTTTTCCCACTCTACTTTCCACAATAACCGAAAAATAGTCCAAGTGTACTGAAAATATTTTGTTTTCTCATTAAAGCTAGAGAGCTGGCTGGCATACAAAATTAATGTGTTTTGTTTTTGTTTTTACAAACACATAGCGACACCGACCAGTGTTGCCAGTTTAGGGGATTTATCCCCAAATTGGGGATTTTTTTCAAAACAGGGGATTGTTTTTTTTGGTATGGGGATCCGGGGATTTTTTGGGGATGAAAATTTAAGATGTATTTATTAAAAGCGCTTCTTTTGTATCATTGTTTGAAAGTTTTGATCTGGCACTACCTAAATCAAAGCAAGCATACACACACAAATAATATTTGGTTTTGCGTATGTGTGATTGCAAAAACAAAAGGAAGAATGTTACTGTGGCAAGTCTATACTGTTTTCTTGCGTTGCCAGTAAACACTTGCAAATCGTTATTGGTAAATGTTGTCAGCAAAAAGAATTGCATACACTTGTCCATAGACTAATTACTATAATAGACTTAACAGTTCTCTCAGCAAATTTATGACATTTGGCCTGGTGTGATATTTTCGTTGGATGTTGAAAAGAATTGCTTTTCTAATACCAGATAGAGGCAATGGTTCAAAACAATGAACAAAATAACAACAACGGCATTTCGTTCTGTGTGTTAAAATTATTGTGTTAAATACAACACAAATGTATGCTAACAATAACCGTCAATAAAAAAGTTTAAAACACATTTAAATTTCACAGTTTTTCACCAAAACGACATGAAAAATTAAAGTCACAAGTTATTGTAATTCCACCTGGTGTATGTCACATTTCTTCAAACATCTCTCTATCACACCGACCGCATCACGAAGAGTGTGAAAGGAAACATCAGATGAATCAAATATTCTCTCTAGTAAGATTTACTCTATGCACTTGTCAGTCCCAGAAAATATGAAAATGTTTTATTGGCAAGGCTGTACGTGATAACAACAATAAAACGAGTAACACAAATTTTTGATATTTGGCGTTGCTGAAAAGAATAGAAGCAGTGGGGAAGAAATAACGATAAATACTAAAACTATATACAAAACAAATAATGAACTAGATGAATCTGAAGATTATGAGACTTAAGTATTTGATATACTAAGCCTTAATGACTTTTAACCAATGTCCAGCTCAAAATCCAGATCTCATTTGTCAGAATCTTTTTGTTATAACTAAATACATTTTTATTTTAAAACTTAGAACTTTCTCGAACTTCCTTTAAAACTATGGGCATTTTTCCGGGGATTTTAAATTGTTTTTGGGGATTAAAAATAACGATTCGGGGATTTCGCCTTTAAAAAAAACTGGCGACCCTGACACCGACCTACTTTATTGAAAGCTATCATACAACTGAATGAAAATTATAGTTTTCACGCTCTTTCCACAGAGTTTCGTCAACAGTCGTGTTGTGTACGTGTAAAAAGCCGATCGCGTTCGGCCCCTGGGGCAATAGCATGATCACCACTGCACTAGGTAAACAAATTGTATGCTGGAGATTGTGAGACGGTAAGAGATGAAAGATAAAGTTTGCAAAAAAAATGTGTTTTCATGAGTCGGTTAAACAAAGTCACTATATTGTCCGCGGATCGCGCGATTTTTTTCAAATACTCCTCATCACCAGCTCCATAATTTCTACCTTTTTCAAATTGTATTCCCCATTCACTTTCTAATCATCACCAGCTCCATAATTTCTTCCATTTCCAAATTGCACTCACTTTTACTTTTCATTCACTTTTTAAATGTTAGTATTAAGTAGTATTTACAACAATAAGTGAAATGATGAAAGGAATCGCAAAATGGAGCGTTGTGATTCTTCTGAAAATTTCACACACTCTAACGATCTGCAGTTTGTTAATAATTTGTATAGATGCCTTACAATTTTCTTGGTAACAAATATATCTCTGTAAACAATCTTTTTCTTTATTTATATTTCTAGATTTCACTTTAAAAAGTTGTTTGTTGTTTGGAGTATACACCAATTCAAAATTTCTTCGAGCACCTCCAACAAATTGAAATTCAACATTGTAACCCATTCTTCTCACTGGCTCATAAACAACTGAATGAATGTTACACTTACATCTATCACCAAACAATTCTACTTTTCAGCCTTAAGAAACTATCCTACAGTTTCTTCTCGCACAGTAATAACACTTTTTTCCAAAAACATTCAAATTTTCTCATAAGTTGAGACCCCTAGCGCGGTCATAACGCCCAACAATTTTGGGCTTTGTGTCCTTCCATCTGTCATAAGGCCTAAAACCAAATTTTGGGCGTTATAACCGTTGGGCGGTATGACCGGTCGCCGGTTGTAAAATAGCCCAGAAAAGTTGAAAAGAAAGAACTTTTGTTTACACAGTGATGCCTATGAAATCGAAACATTGAAGCAACAACCCATTACCATGTTTGGTGTTTGACTACCCAGAAACTCAAGCCAATTACACGCAGATCTTAGCAATTTTACCGTAGTACCTTCCGACAACCAATCCGAAAATTTTCAAACCGCTGCCATTTCGCCCCCTTGCATTTTCGGGGATGGTCGTAGATGGAAATATTTTCATGAAATGAACCAAATAATACGCAGTTGAAATTTTCCCAGTCGTGACTGAACCATCCTCTATTTATGTGGAGAGGGAGAGGACAACAACGTGAATCCTTTTTTCTGCCTTGTGAATTGTGAAATATAATAAAAAATTACATGAGGTGTCATGGGACACCCGGTTGGAACGAAATTTCTTTCGCTATACATTATGTAGTAGTTAGTTCCAGCACATATAAAGCGCCCGTTGAAAAGTAGGATAATTTAAATGGATCTTTAACCCTGCTGTTAGATTAGAAAAAACTTACGAATCTTAGATTGAGGGACCATTTGGTCCATACTGCAATTTTCATCCAAAATAATAATTTTATCTTATTCTTTGTAACTATTTTGGTTCAAAAATTTCTAAAGCAAGTATTTGACATATCAAAAACATCCGCTAACATATCAAAAACATCTTCTAAATATTTGACATGAATTTACATTCGCTTGGTAATGAAAAAATTTACGAATCTTAGGTTGAGGGACCATTTGGTCCATACTGGAATTTTCATCCAAAATAATAATTTTATCTTATCCTTTGTAACTATTTTGGTTCAATAATTTCTAAAGGAAGTATTTGACATATCAAAAACATCTTCTAAATATTTGACATGAATTTACATTCGCTTGGTAATGAAAAAATGTACTATTGACCAAATGGTCCTCTAACCTAAGATTCGTCATTTTGTATTTTTCTCAGTCCTGAATAAAGTTAGAAAATTTAATTTTCGCACATAACATTGTTTTATTAAAAGACCCCATTAGCAGAAAAATTTAGTCAGTATATATCACCGTTCCAAAGTTACAAGGGAAAACAGAAAAAATTTGGACCAAATGGTCCTAATCTAACAGCAGGGTTAAGAAAAATAAAAAACTTTTTTTTAAGAATATTTTTTTCTTCTGCAATGTATTTTTAAAAAAATATATATTTTTGGGTTGTTTTTGTAAGAATATATATTATATTATCCGGAATATGTATTATATATATATATATATGGTTTCCCATTACATCCCATGAAGGGACCGGGGGAACTTCTCACAATTACTGAGCTGTGCGCTTTCCAGTTTTCACTCACTGATTGGGACCTACAGTTTTACACCGATTCCGAACGGTATTTTTTTTAGAAGCTTTTTCATGGCTATATACTCGATAGTGTCGCCGTCACTATGCGAGGTGACCACCGCCGAAAGAAATTTTAGGTGGTCAGAGCAGGGTTCGAACCCAGGATCTCATGTACAAGAGCCGCGCACACTAACCATTGCACCACCGACGGCCACGATATGTATTATATAGGTCCTTTTTTTAAAGAGAAGTACTTCTTTTATTAAAAGATAATGTTTTTTTTAAGAAAAGGTATTATTTTTAAGATGAAGTATTTTCTATAAGACAAAGCCATAAGAGTATGACTTTTTTTTTACAAAGAAGTACTTTTCTAAGAACAGATACTTTTTAAAGAAGTGACACTCTTTTTAGGAAAAGGTTTTTTTTAACAAAATTTACTTATTTTCAGAAAGCCTACTTATCTCAAGAAAAAAATGTAATATTTTATTTTTAAGAAAAGGTACTTTTAAGAAATGGAATTTTTGTAAGAAAATGTATTTTTATAACAAGATATTTTTTTGAAGAAAAGGTTTTTTTTAAGAAATTAAAGTTTCTTTAGAATTGGTCCTTTTTTCAAGAATAGGTAAATTTTTAAGAGTAGGTAGATAGTAGATATTGTCCTATTAAATGAGACAAAATTAAACCATACACACGATGTAATATTTAAAAATTATAAAATCCTAAGCCAATATCTAATTGATAATTAATCTTCAAAATTCAAATAATTACTATGTACTAGCGATAGACCTGAACTGCAAGCACACAGAATGGGGTAATACTGTTAATAACGCAAAAGGCAATAACCTAAAAAAAGTCAATATCTAATTCCTTACCCTTCCAACATGTTCATCGATAATGCCGTCATAATGCCTTCCATCGAATCCAGCATACTTCACAATGGCATGACTATCACAAGGCTAACATGAAAGAACACAACCCTCATATACGTCCGTGACTGTACAAATCTAGTAATAATTACCAAATCCTAAAAGTATGCAGAATAATACTGGGTTGTATACTCGGTTATAGCATAATACGGTTAAAAAAAAGTTGTTTAAAATTTTTACATTTAGCCCCCATCCCGCAACGAGCGATAAGGAACTTCGTTCCAAAAACACAAGTCTTGCATGAACTAGATTTGTATATAAGTATATTGTTTGTGTACCAACGCATAGTTGAAACCTTCTGAAAACAAAAACGTGAGAGACAACAAAGAAAGGAGAAGCAAAACAGCAGCAAATTCTCATTTCATAAAAAAATAATGCATTCAATGCAAGTAAATGTAAAAAAGGTGATTTTAAATATTTTAATTTTTTGTAAATGTGGATATATATTGATAAAATTAATTACAATAAATAAAGAAAGATAGAATAATTCGTTTCTAAATATTATTATGTTTAGGAGAAAATACGGATATGTTTCCACGTAAGCATATGCAGGTTTGCGGTAAACACGCGAATGCACACATATGTTTCCACGGAAAAGCATACATATTTGTCAGTAAACACGCTAATGTTTGCATCTAATTATACCTGAGTTTGCGACTTGCAAACATATAAATGTTTTAAGTGCGTTGCAAACATATACATGGTTCCTGTAGAATGTGTTTGGGAGAATATATTACAGAGGCCGTTTTTTTCAGCGTGTAGATATAAATTTGTTAAATCTCTTCCAAATTTATTACGAAATAAAGTATTAGTTGTTCTATTTATAGAATATTTCTTTCTTTTTATTAATGTGTAAAATTTTTCAACAATGCATTGGCAAATTTAAATAAAACTTTGTTTAATTCGGTTTATCGGTTATTGGTTATCTTTAATTTACAGTACAAATACTCTGAGAATACATAACACAGAGCTATCAGTGGATTATCTGTTCCCAAGTGAACACAATGTTTATGAATACTATACTTAAGACACCTGCAGTAAATCTTAAACCTGTCAATAACTGACGAATATTTTACAGCTAATTTAGTGCTTTTTTATGTATGACACTATACAGGGTGTCCCCTAAACTTTTGTCTAAACTTAAACACGTGATTTCCTGTCGCATTTGATTTAAAATCAATTTTGAAGCAATTTTCAATGATATTTCTTTTTCATTTAAAAAGTAGATTATGCATTTATTGAAAATGCATTCAAAAATGCAATTATTTTAAACACGAATATCTCGAAAACGAAGCCACCTAGGCAATTGGCGTAAGAACAAACATTGTAGCTTTTGTTCTCAGCTATCACGTGTTTAAGTTTAGACAAAAGTTTAGGGGACACCCTGTATATCTCTATTAATAGAGATAAAGAAAAAATTAACATTAAAAAGGCCCAATATCCCTGTTAACGGAAAATATTCAAATAAACATTAAAAAAAGTACACAGTTATTTCGTTTCATTTTAAATATATAGCAAAACAATATCGGGTTTTTTATAAAGTGTTACACATTTGGTATCATTGGGCCAGCCTTTTGAAAAAACCAACTTCTGTACACCAATACTATCGAAGCGAACAGAATATTTGATTTGTTTGTCATTGACTGGTTCAAAACTCGCAGAAATTCTTGCAAAGGCCATGAGTTGATGACAAAGTTTTGTTGACACCAACCAACTACGTCAGTTAAAAGTGTTCTGTGGTGGAATGAATAACAATATCAGTAAAAACTTCAACGAAGACGACAGCGGCAGATACAGGTTGGATGTTAAAATCAACTTCTGCGGTATGAAAGCAACGATATCCAATGAACGGGCAAACAAACGAACTTAAAAAATACACAAAATACTTTTTATTTATAAAACAAAAAATTGACATCAAAAAATGTACTTTCACTGGAAAGGTATTTTAACTGCAAATGCAGGTTTCATAGGAGCAAATACGAAGCAATGAAATGATATCAAGTGTAAACTGCTAAAATGATTATTATCGTGATAGGTCTGTCAATTATTAGATTTAGCAGTGTAGTTATCGAAAACTCTAGACAAAAAAAGTTAAAATAAAGCATAACTAGTTTGAAAAAGAGAGCACATAACGAAGAAAAAGATGTTTATATGAAATGTATATGAATAGGTTTCATAATTATAGGATTTTTGTCATAAATGCTACCATTTATATTTGATCTTTCTTTAGAATAGTTTCAAAAATATTTTGACTATATGAACATTCTTGCGACCGGTAGTTTTCGCATTATCAGGCACCACTGTTATTACTATATTTGCAATTTAACTTTTCGTTATAAAAATTGATAATATAATATTTGATATTTTTTGTCTTTAGACTCGTCGTCTATTCACATTTATTTCAGCAGTTCGTCTGTCACATTTTTTTTTTGGCCTATTTAACTATTTATAATATAGAAGCGAAATAGGATGTCACTGAATGCAATGACTTCGAACGACTTTATGTGACATAGCTAATTTATAATACAATAAATTTATAATAATTTCAATGAAAAATACAAGTCAACAGCCTGACAGGAGACAACAAGCTATGTTTTCAAATACACTCCGGTTCACTTATTTAAAGGCACTAAAAATTCCATATTCAGCAGCCTGTATCTTTTGCTAGACATCCTGAGATACAGAAAAAATCATGACAATAGTGGTTTCTTAACTAAAGCAATTTATAAAAAAAAGTCCTAACATGTGCTATATTTTTTTTTTTTTGGTTCACTTGAATAAAAGCACTTTAACTAATTTTAATGAAAACCAATTTTTCTTGTTTTTTTAATTTATTTAGGAACTCTTAGTAATGCGTACAACCCCCTTTGTTTTTTTTTTTAATTTTAAATATACGGGTTTTCATCGAGAGTTAAAAAAAATTTATGTAATCCAACGAAATTTGATTCCAAGCATCCTTAATGGCCTGAATTAGTGACTGCTTGTCATCAAATTGTCTACCTACTTCATAGACCTGACGAGATAACCAACCCCAGACATTTTCGATAATGTTTAGATCTGGCGAATAGGGTGGCCAGTCAAGAATATTAACATTTTGGCTTGCAATGAACTCCTTTACTACTCTGGCGTTGTGTATAAGGGCAGTATCCTGTTGCAATGTCCATGATATGGTACCAACTAGTTCACTGAACTTCGGAAAGGCGGATTCCAATAACGTTTTATAGCTTGCACCAGTCATTTTTGCACTTTGAAATTCAAGATCGATGGTGCCATAGGACGTAATAACACCCCACACCATAACGCCGCCCTCTCGGCTGTGATGTCGGTTCAAAAAACGCCTTTTTTACGCAGACCATGAAAATAATAGTTGTAGCCATCAAGTCCGTCCAAATTAAACTTCTTCTCATCCGTAAATACAACGGTTCTCCAGTCATTTTCGTGGCCTCTTGGCTGCACATCGCATTCCATGTAGTCTCTTGCGAATTGAAGCCACTTTTCCGTACGGCTTTTGACGTAGAATATGTCTTACCTTACGGTATGGGGAGTCATGTCAGGTTTTTATTGTTGTAATCTTTATTTCAATGAATTTGAGGAAACGGCCAGATGAATTTTTTTAAAATTTTTTTCTAGGTAAATGAAGATGTTATCTTTCGTTTGATATACATTTCATATTGGTTGATATATTTCTAGTATTTTAATTTCTCAAATGAAAATTGTTTAAACACACACACTCAAACATATGTGTGGTGTTTGGTTGAGTGTTTTTGGTTGCTCAACATTGCTTAGGAACATGTATCTAGTAAAAAGTGAAACGAACAGCAAGCTAATGTTGCTTGGCAACATGTATCTAGTAAAAAGTGAAACAAACAGTAAGCTAACGTAATAAAGCTTTTTTGCGAAAGCTTCAATAAAGCTGTTGTAACATTAATTTTGAATTGTAAAGCGTAAAGCTTTCACACAACGCTCGAATGCTAATGCGAAGACTCGATAAGGTAAACCTTTTTTGACGTAGAATACGTCTTACCTTACGGTATGAGGAGTCATGTCAGGTTTTTATTGTTGTAATCTTTATTTCAATGAATTTGAGGAAACGGCCAGATGAATTTTTTTAAAATTTTTTTTCTAGGTAAATGAAGATGTTATCTTTCGTTTGATATACATTTCATATTGGTTGATATATTTCTAGTATTTTAATTTCTCAAATGAAAATTGTTTAAACACACACACTCAAACATATGTGTGGTGTTTGGTTGAGTGTTTTTGGTTGCTCAACATAGCTTAGGAACATGTATCTAGTAAAAAGTGAAACGAACAGCAAGCTAATGTTGCTTGGCAACATGTATCTAGTAAAAAGTGAAACAAACAGTAAGCTAACGTAATAAAGCTTTTTTGCGAAAGCTTCAATAAAGCTGTTGTAAAATTACTTTTGAATTGTAAAGCGTAAAGCTTTCACACAACGCTCGAATGCTAATGCGAAGACTCGATAAGGTAAACCTTTTTTAATATTAGGGCGGCCCTCTCAACATTCGCAGAACTTATTTCAATAAAAATATTAATTAAAATACATAAATTAAATTAAGTTTAAAAAAATTGAACATAATATTTTTTTTTTTAAACGGACTTGAATCAAATGCCGTTGGTAAATACAAAAATTATAGTAGACAGTTGTCCGAGGCCTTCGGCCACGGACTGTCCCTGCAGGCTGTGTCAGAGACACGGCCATTAAGTTTAACGTAGAATACGCCATCCGATAAGACAGAAAACATATATAACAATAAATGATAAATAATATAAGCAAATGAATTTATTGTTATATATGTTTTCTGTCTTATCGGATGGCGTATTCTACGTTAAACTTACTGGCCGGGTCTCTGCCACAGCCTGCAGGGACAGTGGATGAAGGCCTCGGACAACTGTCTGCTGTAATTTTTTTTGTAATTCCAGGTATTTAAGATACCCACAGCTCTTAATTACTCTGCGTACTGATGACTTGTTTGCTTCCACTCCAGCTTGAGCTCTTATTTTTGACAAGGATCAGACAGAATTAGAAGCAATTCTGATGCTTTTTCTTTTCTCATACGTAGATAAAGACAATGAAACCCTTCCTATAAAATTTGTTCCATACTCCTCGGAGTTCTTGATGTAATTTTCGAAAACTGTTGGGCTCCGTTCAATTTTTTTTTAGCTATTGCGCGGCTAGAATATCCTTCAGAACGCTAAACATCGATTTTAATTTTTTCTGATAGATTTAAAATTTTTTGTTTTGCCATTTTGACTCGTAAAATCATTAAGATGTAATAAATTGTAATAAACAAACGCTCCCTACAAAAAATCATCGCTTTATTTATTTAAGTGAACCAAAAAAATAGCACATTTTTTGACATTTTTTTATAAATTGCCCAAAAAAAGTTCTTTAGTTAAAAAACCACTATTGCATGTTTTTTTTATATATCAAGAGGTCTAGCTTCCATTTCCATTTTAAAATTCTGCAATTTGTTACAAATTGCAAAAGATAAAGGCTGCTGAATATGGAATTTTTAGTGCCTTTAAATAAGTGAACCGGAGTGTATAAACCCGAAAAAGGAAAAACATGGAAAAGTCGTAACAATTACATAAACAGCATTCTCATCCGTCACAGCGAAACATATGACGTAAGTAATGCCTTAGGCTTCCTTACAAGACACATGCCAGATTCGTTTAAGCGACATTTGTTTCCTTATTTAGTTGCAATTTATAATTAGAATATCTACTGTGCTTATGGAAATATGACTGTTCTATTTATAATATGTATTTCGTATCGTATATTACTGGCAATCATCGCTGACACTTCAATATAATGGTAGAGTACGGAAAAAACAAATTCATTACTTTGATCCTTACAGTACCTATACTCCGAATGTTAAAATGCTTCTAGGTTTTAAATATAAGAAATGTTTTTCAGCTCCGAATTTCTCTTGTAATTGTATGACTAAATGAAGAAATGCTAATAGGTTCCGGTAAAAAATGTATGTATATGCCTTGAACTCATCAACTTTATGTCCTTTTTGATATTGAACAATTTTTGTTTCTTAGGCAACAATATTGAAAGTAATTTGATCTTAAACTCTGGATATTTGTAACTGCAATTGTACAGCTTAAGCAATATTAGCATGTAATATTACTAATTAAAAATGTTAAAGAGTTATAATTATTTTAGTACTTTAAATGACACTTTTGTTGGATAATGTTTTGACCGTATTGTATATCTTAAACACTACGACTTTGAGGAATATGACCATACATATTTGATTATATTTGGTAACTTAAAAATGAAAGAAATTATGACATATTACATTTCTACACCAATTTTAGAGTACTAAATACAACTTTTGTTAATTAGTGTATTTTGCAAAGTTCTCAAGAATTTTGTGGGCTATAATTCATTCCAATATAGTTACGCCAACTTATTTACCGTGTGCTGGAAAATTACAAGAAATCCACTAACGATCAAATGTGGTTTGACGAAGTGACGGTGCATTTTTTACAAAATGTGTATTAGTCAACATTGTGCAACGATGAAAGAGCAACAATTTTGTAGAAGGTTATAATGAGAAATATGTAACGGTTTAGAATATATTGAAGCATAATCAGAATTACAGCTTTAATCAACAGTTGAAATCTTCTTTGGACTAGAAAACAAAATTGTGATGATCAGGGCCAAAACCGAGTGGGGTTTACTGATACCTCGCCAATGCACTTTCATAATTTTTTGGTTTCGTTGAGGCCTTAATTTCACTGTCGCACAGTGTTATTAAATGTATCTTTAAGTAAATGCAAAAGTAGTACGGTTATATTATTAAATACTTTGTAGAAATTTAAAAAAAATAAATGGTTTTCCGTTACATCCCATGAAGGGATTAGGGAGAGCTTCTCACAAACCAGTGAGCTGTGCGTGTTCTAGTTTTGCACTCACTGATTGGGACCTACAGTTTTACACCGGCTCCGAACGGTATTTTGAGAAGCCTTTTCATGGCTATATACTCGATAGTGTCGCCGTCACTATGCGAGGTGACCGCCGCCGAAAGAAATTTTAAGGTGGTCAGAGCAGGGTTCGAACCCAGGATCTCATGTACAAGAGCCGCGCACACTAACCATTGCACCACCGACGGCCAAGTTTAAAAAATGCCAAGTTTACGAAATTGCGAAAAAATGTAACAAAAATGTGTCACACAGATTTCTTAAGTATTCCTAAATAAAGTGTATATAGTTTGAAAATTCTAAGTTCCTGGTTTGCAAATCCTTTGAGAAACTGAAAAGCGGTTAAAAATTACCTAAGTTATAGCCTTAAAACTGCAAAAGTTAGAAACAACCGGGTTTTTACGCAAGATTTTGGATGTGTTTGAGAAATTTCGTAACTCGACAACACCTACGAGAAAAATTGTATTTTGAACTGTCGCACAGGGTAATAGACAAATTTTGAATAATCATTTGAATAATAGTTTCCTGTAATAGTTAGTTTGAATTGCTCTCTCTATAAATTGTTTACTAAACAAATATTCATGATGGTATCGTTGATGTTTTTATGCTTTAATATATATTTTAAGCTACATCATTCCTAAAAAAATATTTTTTTACAAATAGTACCTTTTACCAGTTATGCTAAAAATAAGTATTTCGTACATAAACAAAAAGGAACATTTTTTCAATAATCTGTATTCAAATACTTAAAATTTATGAAATACTCCAGTCCTGTTGCAGTCCCAGAAGTATTTATTCTCAGATAACAAACGGTATAGTCATCGTATAGACAAAACATATACGATCACAACTACACAAAATAAACCAACTTTCACAAATACCATAGGCTACATTCTCAAGTTCCATTAAATGCATTAGTTTGAGATTTTAAGGTATAAAAACTGTCTGTTAAATAAAGCCCGATATTTCAACAAGGGCATTAAACTATCGTGTGTTGAAAGAAACCCGTATCTTAATATGGGCGTGAAACTGTTGTTATACGAGTATGTATGCTTTATAATTTCGTTCACCATTATAACTTTATCTTTCACACTCCACTTTTATGTTTGGGTATGGCCTACTGTCAGAAGATTTCCGTAATAAATTTTATTTTATGTATGACACAGCGAGAAATAAATATCCATATAAATCTTCACTCAGAATGGAATGAAAATGAAGTGATAAATATGAACGTGCCTTCAATGCCCCCACCTATACCTCATAAAATGTATAAAACGCACTGAAGGTTCAATAAAAGTAGCTCACTAACGAGAATGGCGAAAGCAAACCAGAATAACTGGTAAATATACAGTGAACGCAATGAAAATATAATTTGTATGTTTAAAACCATGTAGCCGTCGGTGGTGCAATGTCAAGTGTGCGCAGCTCTTATTCGTGAGAACGTGGTTTCGACCCCTGCTCTGATCACCCTACATTTCTATCGAAAACGGTTAACTCGTTTAGTAGTGGCGACACTATCGAGTACTAAGCCATGCAAAAGCTTCTCAAAATACCGTTCGGAACAGGGGTAAAACTGTAGGTTCGAATCACTGAGTGTAAAAACGGGAAAGCGCTTGAAAGTTGTGTGAAGCTTTCCCAATCCCAAACAATTTTTTTTTAGGTTTAAAAAGATGTTAAGGCATTTTTGTATATTCATCAGTTTTTTTAAAAATTAGACCTAGATTATTAAAGATTAACACTAAAAAATCTTAACACCAAATAATAACGGAATTAAAGTTGAGACAAATGCCGCTTAGTACCCCTGCCAAATATCCCTATTTGAGAAATTGGTGACTGATATAGAGGTAATTTTTCCTGTTGTGGCCGTCGGTGGGGCAATAGTTAGTGTTTCTTGTACATGAGAACGTGGGTTTGATCACTGCTGAGATCACTCCACAATTCTTTCGACGACTGTCACCTGGCTTAGTGATGGAGACACTATCGAGCAGTTAGCCATGAAAAGCTTCTCAAAATACCGTTCGGAACCAGTGTAAAACTGTAGATCTCAATCAGCGATTCTCCCCAATCGCTTCATGGGATGTAATGGGAAACAATTTTTTTTTTAATTTTTCCTTTTGGAATTTTATGGCTGATAAAACAGTTATTGCATTTGATTTCAGAATTGCTATGCCTTTCATCAATGAATAACTAAATCCGGCACAGTGCCTAAAAATTATTCAGCGATTTTACGTAGGTGCTCCATGGTTTTCCACCAACATTTTGTTCACCGATGAGGCACATTTGGATCCAAAGAGGTTAACGTGCTACAATACACTCAGTAAAAAACGGTTTGGTGGGGTTTAATAGATAGTGAAGTTGTCGGTGCAAATTTCTTGGCGAATCGTCCGAGCCGCATTGTGTTGAAACATGGGTACACTGGGGGCTTTCAGTTTTATATTATTCATCCATAATATTTACATCCTTTAATTTTTACTGTAATAACATAGTTAAGAGTTCAAGAATATTTCTTTTTCAGTTTAATAATTAATCTGTGTTATTAATAATTTTTATCTACACGTATACAATAATTTTAATGGAGGTAAAACCGGGGCAAAAACCTATTTGAATTCACTTAACCCTCCGGCGGGTGAGAAGGTCCCTGGGGACCTTTTTCATTTTCAAACTGAAATTACTCCTTGATGGTCCATGGGAAATATACCCGACCCCCACATGTATTCCAAGGACATTTTATCTAAAATCGTTTAAAAAAAATTCAAAGCGATCCGACCAATAGTTTAGTTTCTATTGAGATTTAAATGTGTTTAGTACGGGAACGTGTGAAAAGGTCCGCTGGGACCTTGTACTGAAATTTCAAGAAATCTTTAATAAGTGCACTGTCTTTTGGCTTGTTTTATTATTTGAACACATCACAAACGTGTTCCTTGAATTTTAGTTACTCTTTGGATTATTTTATTGTGCCTTTCCTTGAAACATAATAAGAGTTGTTTGAATTTACCCTTACTTTTTGCGCATACTCTTACCTACTCTTACTCTTAAATATACGCAGATGTACAAGCTAGAAGCCAGGTAGGCGTAGAAAATTGTATAAAAGCGGCTCTAGTTTCGTAAACCAAATCATATAAAGTTGAGACAGTGAACAGTGAACATCGAGTGCGAAAGTTTATTTTGAATTTTATAAAGAGAAATAAAAGTACAATACAATGGCAGTGGAAAATTTAGACATTGCTGAGGTTGTGGTACGTCGTAGTACACGCTACCAGCGCAGTGAAGGAGGATGAAAGACGTGCAGTGGATGATAGATTTGCAGACTTCATGAGTGCGGGGATGAGTGATGACGATGAAGGTGGTATTCCTGCATTTGGTCTTGAAGGTGCGGATGATGACGATTTCACATATCAAACCAATTTTCATGTTGATGATTCGGATGCGGAAACTGAACCACATATAGACATCAATGAAGATATTAGTGATGACGACGATGATGAAGAGGAAGAAACTGATGCTCAGCAAACAAGTGACAATTACTTCATTTCCAAAGATGGCGCCAAATGGACTAAAAATGCACCACCGACTTCCCGTACTCGTGCTCATAACGTGGTCGACTACACAAGGAGGAATCCAGGACCAGTAGGAACCACATATGATCCCTTTACCATATTCCGCTCGCTCATCACCGAAGACATGGCGTACATCATAATAAGCGAATCAAATCGGAAAGGCAGGGAAGTGAACGCTGCATGGAATTTGGCCCCATCTATTTAGTATTTGGAACAGAAACAATTTTCGGAGAATCATGTAATCTAACACTGAATGAAGCATTTCCGAAGTTCAATAATTTACTTGGACCCAGTGAATGTACATACCAAAAAGATAATGTTCCAATTCATACTGCCATAACTGTGAAGCAGTATATTCGTGAACAGAATACCGACATGGGCCTGTCGTTGGAGGTGGAAAGTTTCTGATAGCCATTTACTTGGGAGTGGCCCGAAATGATTCCTTCATTGGGTAGTCCAAGCAGCTCACTACTTCCACGCAGTATGTTCTGGGCAATGGCTTATCGGAAACCTCCGTTAGCTAGCTAAAGTGAGAAGGCGAAACGAATGAGCAACCTGAGTGGTAATACGATCACTGATACGTCTCAGGATTATTACCAAAAACGTTGGGAAATAGTGAAAGTATTGCAAATTCCAATCGGACATAGAATGTGGCCGAACAATTAGATTTTCTGACGAGTCGCGTTTTCATTTCGGCGGATATGTCAACAAACAAAATTGCCGCATCTGGGGATCGGAGAAGACACACATCATTGTCGAGAAGCCAATGCATCTACAGAGAGTGACAGTTTGTTCGGTGGGGATTTAGAAGTGGTGGAATAATTGACCCACTTTTACTTCGAAATAGCTGCTGGAAACGCCATTTCAGTCAACAGCGAGCACTGCACAGCCGTGATTACGGTCTTGTATTGGAAGATATTAACTTGGGTTATCTTTGGTTTCAGCAGCACAACTCATCAAAGATTTGATATTTTGCGCACTAAGTTCGCTATTCGTATTGTCGGCCGTCTCGGTGACGTTAATCGGCCGCCTTAGTGGTGCGATTTAAACCCTGTAGACTTTTTCTTGTGGGTGCTGCTGTTAAAGACCAATACTGTGCGACCAATACTGAATGGTTCTAGTCAGTCGTGAGATAGAACCAGAAACCGTCATCAAAGTCTTGGTAAATTTTTCTGGCAGGGTGAGATGCTGCGAAGCCATCGAGTTCCATAAATAGTAGGAATATCTGTTAGCTTTTGTGACAGCTAATAATATTCCAAAAGAATGTCAGTTTGATTCTATATATTTAAATGGGTTTTCTGGTCGTCAGTATTTGCGCAAATAAATACCAAATTTTCATTTCGCTTTCCTCCCACGCGTTTCTGCAATTTTGTTGTCGCCTTCATCAGGGAGTGTGATACAATATATTTTATTCTGAGAATTTGTTTGGCGGAATTTCCCAAAAATTTTTCAGAATTTTTCGTGAATTAAAAAACATATTATATTTATATTTATTTATAATGTATCTGATTAAATTAAAGCAATTTCAATTTATTTTTCTATATTTTGGTACATTTGAAACGTACTTAGCTTTAAATTATTAGATTTTGCGGTCTGCAGGTTGAGTGCTCACAAAACAGGATCTTCTTGGCGCGTATGCAGTATAAGCAGATGCTGTATAACTGAGAATCACTTAAATAAGGAGTTATATATTTTCCCCCCTGTTTTTGAATTTTAGATCCATACGTTTCGAAATATTTTTTTACTTCACTAGTCCGAACAATTCTCGAATATGGATCTGTTGTATGGGACCCTCAGTACAATTTGTATGTTACTGTGATTGAATCAAACTAGAAACTGTTTCTCAGTTTTTGTCTGAGAAACCTTCAATGGAACCCGAACCTTAATCTACCTTCGTATAGCAGTAGACTAGCATTGATCCGATTACCGACTCTTAGTAGTAGACGTACCATGATGAACTCTATTACAGTTTTTAAGATAATTGTTCTGAATTTATGGTATCTAAGATTTTCATAAATGCCCCATTCAGACCCACGGGGTACTATAAATTCCTACACATCGAGTTTCAGCGTTCGAATTATGCGTCCTTTGTTCCAGTTAGGAGAATGTGTTGTGACTTTAATCAGCTAAATCAGATTATTGATTTCACTACAAAGTCTAGGATAATTTGTCATTTGAACCGATTGCATTGGTGCTATATATTACTTTACATATGTAATTTTACTCTCTCCTTATTAGCTTGTCTGATTTATAACTTGGTTTTGGATTTATTCGTGATTATTATTTATTATGAAGTCTTTGTTATATTAATATTTCGTGATGTACTTTTATTCGTATATAATACAAACTGGTGAAGAATTTCTGTAGTTGGTTGCAGCGCGTATACTTATTATCCTTGCACGCCCGTTATAGACCCGCCTATAATGTGTACGCTGTCCTGGCCCACTCGGTAGGGGTGGGTAAGAGTGCGGCGATGGGTTCGACTCAATTTCTTTAACTTATATATGTTCAAGTTATCAGTTTCAGTTTAAGTTATTTCAATTAAGGGTGGTAGCACCCATTACTAAGTCTATTTGTTTGATAATTATTAGTCGTATATTTGACAAAAAAAATTAATTAATATATTATTTGATTTAATATTAAATTTTTCTTAGTGATGAATTCAAAAACCATTAATTTATTTAATGGATTTTTTATATCCATTTTACTTTTTTTTAAAACATACGAACAAAAATTCATTATTTTGCTATATAAATAGTAAGATTATAGACTTTATTCGTAAAGAATTTCGTAATCCTTTTATATCCTGTTTAAATGGTAATTGCATTAAAAATTTGAGAAATATAATTCCTTATTTAAGTGATGCGTAGTATACCAACGCTATTAGGCACTCTTCTCTTGAAGTAATGAAAAATCAAAAATATTTGCGTGTACAAAGCCAACACAATCATGAACTGGTTTCTACATTTTTAAAATGTTATTACCTAACGAGATATAGCCAGTCCGCGTAACATTTTGCGACCTTTTAATATCACCAACCACAAGTAGCGAGGTTAGTTTACTCTTGTAGACGGTTCCCGCCACACAAGCTCTTTTGCTTGAAATATATTTCAGTTTCTTGTACGAACTACAATATAAGATTGTGGGCTATCCGTGTTAAATTTCTGAAATTTTATAGCTACATAAAACCACAAGTCTTTGTACAGCGGTGAGTGGCATGATCTAGCTTTGTATACAAATATATTGTATGTGTACCAACGCACAGTCCCAGCGGCGGAAGTCATGACCTGGAAGGCCTGAAATCATGACCGAACAGGCCTTCTTTAAAATACGACAGGCCTTTCCTACACCTTACCTCCTCCTTTCTTTTTAACATTGCGTGAGATTGGGAGGCAAGGCCCTCCATCCCTCTCTACTAGAAGGCCTTATGAAGGCCTGCACAAAAGTGTAGATTTAGAAGGACTTACGTAAAAATAAAAAAATATATAAGAACACATGACCTTAGAACTTACAATCGGACGCTTTATCTACTGGGCTATCGGATGTTATGATTTCCCAACGACGAATTGCGAACATGTGGAAAGACAGGGTTTCATGAACAACAGCGTCTTCTGGCATTCTTTTAACAGGCCTGTGGAAGCCTTATAAAATCATGCATTTCGCAGGCATTATTAAAGTAGGCATTACCAAAGAATGATTCCGCATGCCTTATTCGTGGAAGGCCTCGCAAATTCCGCCGCTGGGGTAGTAAACGTGATGGAAAGTGTTGTGGCGTTTGGCGAAGTTGAAACTTTCTGCAAACAAATCCGTGAGAGACAACAAAGAAAGGATAAGCAAAAGAGCATGCGAATCTTACCTTAATTTTTAATCGTTTTACTAATTTGATATAGAAGTAATTATAGTAAATAATATATATATATTTAAACCAAAAACAATAGTTTCTGAATATTATTATATTTGGGACGATATATACATATGTTTCCACGTCAGTATAAGAATGTTTGGGAGGAAACACGCTAATGCTTCCCCGTTAGTATATGGTGCGTGATCCCTGCACGCATAAGTTTCTACGTAAAAGCATACATGTTATTGTTTGCATTTAAATAGAAGTAAGTTTGGGACTTGCGAACATATGAATGTTTTTGGCAAATCCCGGTATAACGAACAATATGCATTATTCATTTCTAATTCATTTTGATTATTTGAAAAATCATTTATAGACGTTTGTTTCACATTCATTTCTAAACTGTTTTGAACTGCTTCTGCTTGTAGTTCTCTTAGAACTAATGATTTTGACAATTCAATGTTGTTTTGTTGGCTCCATTGTATGCATGTTTCCAAGCATTTACTAGCATCATTGTGCTTTATCTTTACTTCAATTGCTGCATTTTCATCAGCTATATGAACATTTTCGTCGTTATCTTCATCTTTCCTTTTAAATGGATCCACCAAGTCTTCTCTCGATGATAACTTCTAAGCATTCGTAAACCAAATCTCTTTTTAAATCGGTTCATCCACCCGTCACTTGCATGAAAATCTCAATCGTGTAGCTTCTTTTGTAGCACAAAGGCTTTTAATTTAAGACCTGTGCCATTTACAGTAATATGTTTTTTCTTTGGTCAAGAAACCACTCTTAAAGCTCCTTTTTCATCTGTGGAAATGTTTAAGAGATCGACGATTTTTTGATCCATTGTTAGTCGCTTCGAGGTTTGAAACAATTTTTTTTTTCATTGTCTTTAATGTGCATATTAATGTCTTAGAAATTCCATATTTTAGAGAAATAACGGAAAGACTAAGGACCTTTTTTGCAATCATCTAAAATTTTTATTTTTTGACTTAAGGAAATTCAATTTGTTTTGCCCATGTTTATTTCGCGATGTCACTCTTATAAAAGATTACTACAACTGAATTCACAATGTTTTGATCTTTGTGTATGTGTTCGGCAGCAAAAAATGAGTGCGTTCTGGAAACCAGTGATGCCAACTTAGCTCTTTTGGGGCTAGATTTAGAACTTTTCGACCTTGCAAAAGGCGAAAAAAATGCCATTGGCGCTTTTTTGCAAAAACGCGTAAAGTGCACGCGTTTTGAGTTTTTATTTAGCCCTTTAGCCCGTTTTCTATATGACTCCAATCTGCTAAAGAATGTTAAATTCGTTGTTTCCACTTTTTAACACCGTTGACTGATTGCTTCTATTTTTGAATTGGTTATTACGCTTAATACTTATAAATTTTTATTTAGGTGGAGAGACCCCAAAAAAATCGGAAGGTATGGAAAGTAGTCCCCTCTTTTAGGAAGTGGTTAAATCCCCAATTATGAGTCCAAGGCAATAAGTATTTACTGCAAATGCATGATTGCTACAAAACACTTCTATACACGTAATAAACTATTCTAGATCACAAACGCGTATGAAAGACATGGAGATTTTCTACAGAATTCGGTTGGTACAACCAGGGACAAAACAGAAAACCAAAGACGGAACAGAATGTCAGGCAATGCTGGCACTCGTCAAATCTGCACTATGTTAAAATTTAATGAAACAAGTTGCGTGTGTGATATCACCGAATTTTTTGATTTAATTGAAAGGCCTATCAAGAACAACGATGAACGATGGGGCGGGCTATGTTGTCTGAGGGCGCTGATATTTGTGGCTTATTCGCATGGTTCTGCAACTTACGGAAACCCCACAAAAAAAGCCTAAGTGGGTCAAATCGAATGGTGTCTGGTGCCACTTCACGTCGGCTCTGCGTGAGAAAATTCCTAAATCGGTCATGCAGACTGCGCGTTGTGGCATCGGCTGCGTAGCACGTAGCGACGTCGTGATGGAACCACAAATCTTTAACGCTCTCCGTTGACGGACCACAATCCAGACCAAACAATGGAATTCTGTACATGCATTGCCACTTGATATTTATTGACATCGTCCAAAATCCAGCAACGCTTGTTGATGCACCCACTAATTCAAAAATGGGTGTCGTCGCGCGCAGCGTTGCCATTAGAGAACACCAATTTTGATAATAAAGTTGTATCATTCGCGCGTGTTGCTCGACACCGGAACTTGTGATTGTCTTTATTGTCGAAAATATAAATAACAGGACAATTTTCAAAAGATAAAACAACATAACCGACGTGAACTGTTAAAATCTGCCTGTTTTGGGATTTTTTTTTTTTTTAGGTATTTCGACGGCGATTTTCGTTCCTGCAGAGTTGGCATCACTGCTGGAAACTAACGGTACTTTAACGACTCTTGTTTTTTTTTATACCCTCCACTGTAAGTGATAGAGGGTATATATCAGTTTGTCATTCTGATTGTAACATATAGAAATAAGGCTTTGCGACCCCATAAAGTAAATATATTCTTGATCCTTATAACAACCGGAGTCAATATAGCCATGTCCGTCTGTTGAAAACATTCTCACGACTTCAATCGGCGATAACGCGGTTTGGTTTTTGGCCAGAATGTTCCACATATTCCTGAGCAGTTTGGTATTGAAAATCAGCGAAATTGGTCCATTGGAAAAAAATTTATGATTGGAAACGTAAAAAAACTTTTTTTTTGTAGTTTTATACTAAACTACTCCTTTTGCCGTGTGGTGAATTTCCATGTTGAAAATCTTCGTTGTTCTTTATAATAGGTAAGTACTTTAGAATGTTTAGATGTACTTTCATGTGTTCATACATTTATATGAATTTTGTCACACTTTATAAGGTTCGCTGTGGCCTGATGGGTAAAGGGTTGCGCGTTGGAGTCTGAGGGTTGTTGGTTCAACTCTGGTCCCAGCTTGTTTTTTTTTTAACAGTTCTTCAAAAAATGCTTTTTTATTTTACTTGTGAACAAGTAACTTATTTTTATTTTTTTTAAAAAAGTAAATTTTCTTAAAAGAAAGTACATTTCTTAAGTACATTTCAAAGTACATTTCAAAGTACATTAAGTACATTAAGTAAATTTCAAAGTACATTTCTTAAGTACATTTCATTAAGTACATTTCTTAACCATATTTATTAAGTACATTTCTTTCTTAAGTACATTTCTTAAGTACATTTCTTCTTAAGTACATTTCTTAAGTACATTTCTTCTTAAGTACTTAATGTACTTAATATTAAGTACATTAAGTACATTTCAAAGTACATTTCAAAGTACAGTTTCTTAAGTACATTTTCAATATGAGCATTTGAGCATTGTGAGCAATGAATTTGTGAGCATTTGTGAGCATCCTGCATTTGTGAACAAGTAATTGCATTTGTGAACAAGTAACTTATTTTTATATTTTTTAAAAAAGTAAATTTTCTTATAAAAGGTCCTTTTTAAAATCTAATATTTTGCTGGTTAACACTAAGGTGGAGGGTATCAAAGATTCGGCACAGCCGAAATTAACACTTTTACTTGTTATATATGATTGTGTTTAGTTTTCTTTTTTTAGAGACCATTCGCTATATCGAGTACTAATTCGTTATATAAGGTAGTCAATGCTAAAAGTTTTGTCGTTTATTACATTGGATTTTCGTTACACATACATAGTTCCTGCAGAATATTTTTGGGAGAATATGTTAAAAGGGCCGGGGTTTTTCAGTGTGTTAGATCAAAAGCTACTTGCCTTACTTGTTTTCAATAATCAATTAGAGAATAATAATATATTTTTGCACTTTCATATCGGTTCCAATTGTCGCTACCACTCTGTGAGATGAACGTCGCCGAAAGAAATTTAAAGAGGTTTGTACGGGAATGGACCCCGCATTATTATGCACAAGAGTCGTCTCCTGTAGCCATTGGGCTTTGGTGACTACCAAAGTGTTTAATTGTCTTCATTATTAAATAGATTAATTTTGGGTTGACCGAAGAAAAAATCACGATACCTTAGGATTTCTTTTCAATTCTTGACAGCCAACTCATTACACCAAACCCTAATAATTGTTGTCTTCTGGGCAGGTATTGATTGTACATATTGCGTAATAGTGTGTGTTACATATACGGCCAAGGGCATTTCAAAATTCTCTGAACCGTAACAAGTATGTATGAATTCATATTCAGTTCCATATGACGTCTACTAAATATCTCTGCCTGTTCTATATTTATTATACTCCCTTCCATAATTCTAGCTTAATAAATTTCCATAGTGAATTTAATTCAAGTATTATAATATATGTCATAACTACCCTCCGTTTCCATGCGGACTAATTTAAAGGACATGTAATCCTATGCCATATAAAATTTATTTTCAATATCTACAGCAGCATAATCCACCCCTTATCACAATGGGTATTGGACACCTACACTTTAATTGATTTGGATTTGCTGTTGTTGGTGTTGTTGTTAGTGTTTTCAGTGGTCATTGCGTTAAGATGTTAGTGGGCCATCTCGGAGAAAAGTGGTTAATAGACTCCCATGGATTTTCTGAGAGCAAAAGTTAATTTACTCACAAGTGCGCTGGTAATTTCCCCCCAATGGCCTTACATACATAGCATGAACAGCACTATTTTCTTGTTCATTTGGTGGCATTCACGTTGCTTGTGTTGAGTTTTGCATGCTTTCATTTAATTAATTTTCATCATGAATTGGGATCATTCCATTTCTGTGGTATGTACATATATTATTTTACCCTTTGTGCATTTTTAAGTTGAAATGGATTCACTCAACTAGTGAGAATTTGTGTTGCATACTACGCCAAGCACACATATATATATTTGAATGAATGTATAAGTATATTGTCTACACTAAAAAAATAATTGATAGTCAACACAATAAAAAACTTGCATCAATAGTTCTACATTTAATTGATGTAAAATTTCATTGATGCACGGACAATTTTCCTTAAATAAATAATTACGTTTTTCACTTATTTTCATCAACGTTGAATTGACGAACATTTTACATCATTAGGATGATGTTCTGCAAATTTATATTATAAACAGCGGGTATTATTTTTTGTATTATTTTCTATTCAATTAGGTCTTGTGTCCCATATTTCTTTGCAACGTCTCGACTCAGTGATATTAAAGAACAGTAGATGCACTTTAGTCGTTGTTCTACAGAATTTTTCCAATCAGCGACTATGCATACCCGGGTAAAAGTACTGGCGTCGGCAGGCAGCTCGATCTCCGATCGGCCTTCCTTTATGGTTGGTATTCCATTTAAAATGGTAGCATTAGAATTATTTTGTTTATGTGGTTGTAGTCTGAGCTTGTCAAATTCACATGTATTTTATTGTTGTACTTTTATGTTCGGGTTTATTGTAATTTTTAAACGAACTTTGTATACACCGTATGACAAGTGACACTGACTGAACAAAAAAAAAATCTCAAATATCCACAACGAAGTGTTCCAAAAAAGTTACGTAATTAATACGTTCGATTGAACAAACGTTTGAATATAAAAAAAATGCACCAAAGTTTTAATACATTTTATCAATTGAATGTAATAAATGATCACATTGATGAAAAGTTGTCATTCACCTAACTCTTCACTTTCATAACATTAATAATATAATTTCACAATTATGGGCGAAAATTTTGCTAATATACAATGAATCAATAAATATCATGCATTAAAATGTCGCCAAGTTTGCATCAAACTTACGTCTTATTTATATTAAATTGATGGACGAATCTGAAGAAAAATTTCTTTCAGTGTAAGTACCGGATGAGTTTCGTAATTATAAATTTTATTATTTTTTACTAAAATAGAATTTACTTGATGGAAGTGTGTGAACAGAAAGTTGGTTACTCAGAATACACGTCCGCTGCAAATGATTATGTTAATGTTTAAAGAATTCCTTAAGTAATTGAGAAAATCTATCAAATTGCATCAACATGAGCAGTAAAATTTATGCAAATTAAGAGCAGAAAACGCCTTGACCTTACACAACTTTTTTTATTTGCAAAAACGTCGTCGTCTTCGATTGTGAGCGGAACATTTTTGCAATTCAAGATCACCTAAACACCTAATACCACTTCAATTGAAGAGGAAGAAATTATGATCTCTGCTATAGACTCCATTTACAATCCAAATCTATCTAATGAAGAAAGTGTTTCTAGTCTAAATGAATCGTGTGCTGGTGATGAAATGTGCAAGGACGAAAATTGCGTTTGGTCTGAGCAATTACCAAAGCACAATTGTACTGGAAGACCTAGAAAAATCTTTTCCTATTACATCCCATGAAGGAATTGGGGAGAGCTTCTCACAAATATTATATTCACTGATTGGGACCTACAGTTTCTACACAGAATCCGAACTGTATTTTGAGAAGCTGTTTCATGGCCAAATACTCGATAGTGTCGCCATCATTGTGCGACGTGACCGCCCGCGAAAGAAATTTAAGGTGGTCAGAGCTGGGATCGAACCCAGGATCTCATATACAAGAGGCGCGCACATTAACCATTGCACTGGAAGACGTACTGCAGAACATTTTGTGGATACTACAGCAGGTCAGACGGATTATGGAATTAGAAAAGTACATGATGTCGACTATAATTGCGCTGTGTTCATGCCTAATGAACTAATAAAGTTATGACGGGGAAGACAAATTTAGGAAGTAATTATTTTATTCATTTATTCCATATATATATAAAAGTTATACACAAAGAGAAGAGATTCGTTGTCACAACTATATTTACAGCCAACTAAAATTTGGCGGTTCCTTGGACTACGACGTTATTCAGTTGTGAATGCCAATAATTGTGTTCAGTATCACCAAATGTTGTGCATATCAATTGATTTTTAATTCAGTTTTGGTTGCAAGAACTGAAATATTTAATTGAAGCCACAGCAACAAGAAATAAATGTGATCTGTCAATCGAGTTTTAGTTCTAGCAATCAAATTATCCTGTAGTTGTGAATATTCTATTGTTGGATGAACGAAAAATGTAAACACTACTTCGGTTTTACCAAATAAAATATTGGTATGCTCAACGAATAATATACTTGAATTTGATAGTTATCACAACCTTATTAATTTTAAAGAAAAAAAATTTTAAAAAACTGTCTTTTTTATTAAAATTGTGCATTTTATATTTATATACAATATACAAAATTATTATTATTTAAAACCGGCGTTCGTATTTCGTGTTCATTTTTTATCGCAAATATCAAAAAATTCTATATCTCGAAAACGGAACGTCCAATCGAGAAACAAATATAGACAGTGTTTCTAAATTTTTCATATTTTCGATCAAAATCGGGGATGGGTTACCCTGGGTATCATATATATGTTTAAGTTAATTTGTGTCATCCACAATAATAGTTCTTCCAGCCAAGTGTCCACATTTGTTTGCATGTTTTTGTGAAGGCGTCAATAGTGGCGTCAGATTCAACGATTGTGTTTAAGTCACTTCACCGCAATTTATGATAATATCTAGCCTTCGCTGGCTGACATCTATACACTTTACTGATTTTTCACATCTCTGTTTATCACTTTCTGTTTAAAATATTAGTTTTTCTGTAAAGTCCTCGTGTAACATTCCAATATACGTAGTTTATCTTTAACAACAAAGCCTCTTGTGAAAAATCGAATACATAACTTTGCAACAAGTGTTTTTGTAACAGAAACTAAATTATGATTACAGTAACTAATATTTGAACACGAATTTAATATTGCACTATTTATTAGTTGTATCTTCCATTTCAGATGAATGAGGTTTTAGAAATACTCAAATTGGTTAATACAACTAAAGTTCGGTAGTAGCAACTTGTATTTAGTAAAACCTATTTTTAATCTATCAATAACATCGACAAATAATTCTGATGTTTGGCAATTATGAATTCTAATCAAAAAGTAGACTTTATCATAGAATTTTCAATGCCTGAATTGATTTTCAACTAATGTAATGAAATTTTTGTGCAGATTTGTTTTACGTCTTTTGCATCAACAAATGTGTTGCAATCAAGCCTGTTGCAGTCAAGTTGTTTGAGCACGAATTAAAATTTAAAACTGCGAAATATCGAGTATCAATTTCTAATATTAACTGTGGGTATTTTTCTACTACGTGACCTAATCCCTAATTGCCAGAATTGAAGAATACAACATTATTATATTGTTCACTTTACTCCGAACTTTTGCCAGTGCAGACGAAAACATTTTTTCAAGTGCACTGTTGTACCGAAGTTTGCCGAGAGCCGCCGTTTTAATCGAATTATTTAAAATTGCTTTAAAATTGCCGAAAATCAATAAATTTTGATCGTTCTTCGAATATACCGTTTGAAAGCAAACCGTTTTGCATCACAAATTGTAAGTGTCAGACAAACGGTCATCCTAACCGTCGTTACACCCACCGAAAAAGAAGTCGTGGTAACCGTAAATTCGGTTGTTGCCCCCGAAATGCATTTGCCACAACTGAATAGAAGTTGTGATATCAGAATTTGGACAACACAACGGAAGTTCGTTTGAAGGTGTGATAACCTCTAATGCAGTGATGAAAACCCCTAGTTCAGATATGGTGACATCACTATAATACACTGACTGAAAAGCGCTTCGTTGCATGGATGAAACATATTCGTTTCTATACGTTTCTGTAATGGAAAATTTCGTACTTCCGAAAAATTTATATTCATACATTTCATACATCGTTGCTGCAAAACTGAATCCTCGTTCCAGCAACAATTATATTTATTTTTAATTTTCGGGAAAAATTGGCAAAAAATCAAACTAAAAATAAGGGTATGAAATTTAGACTAGTGGTATTCATGCAAACAAGAAAACCTAGAACTTTTGCTCAGCGTTAGTTTGCCCCGAAGCGTTTCATGAGGCACCAAATAAAGTTGCTCAGTGTATCTATGCAGCAATTGTCAAAAAAGGCTGATAAAGTAAATAAACAAAGTAAAATTAAAAGTATATGCTTTACCTATTCCATTATTTTATTTTTTTCCATATATATCAAAAACCCTCTCTTTTCATCAGTATAAAAATATTGACATTGAAATGTCAAAAGTTTTCACGTTTCTTTTTCCAGGTTTGCTCAGCAAATTTGCCTCGAAAACTTTCCACTTTTGTGCAAGTAGCTTTGTATGGGAAATTTGTTTGTTTTGACGTTTACTGTGCAAGTTTACGATGTTTTCGAGTTTACGAGGTTCTTTCGAGCTTTCATGAAGACCACTACTATTCTTATTTGATTTAAATTTAAATTGTTCATAGCTAATTATTACTATTTATGTATTTGTGCTGTTTTATAGGTGACGAAACAATTTCGTTGCTACAACGAATAAGTTATTGGCGCAACAAAACTAATATTTTTGAAGATCACGGAGAAAAGGAGAGAATAGAGAAAATTAACGAAGCTAATAACGACCTCAAAGTTAATAACGAGGTAAAATGGTCGTCATGAGTAGTGGGTCTCGTACACATTTTCAATCAGTGCCTTTTCAACAACCGACGCTGGTAGATCCGCCACAATTGTTTAATTAACTTTCTAATGGGTTAACTAAGTAATTAGTTGACCTAATAATAAGTTTTAGAAAATAGTTTGTTACAATTTTAAAGACCAATAAATTATTGTGACAAATTAATGTGACTTGTTGTCGTTTGTATATTTGTCAATGGAGTACAAAGAAAATCGACAGACAAACAGAGTGCATGGAGCAATAGAGCAGCAAAGAATATGACGTATCGATAGCGAAAAACAACCCCGAACATGCAGTAGAATGCGCAATGACATAGGCAGTTGTAAGTGACCATTTCCGTATGTGTATGTGTACACGACACTGCTGATGACAATAAAAATATACCGAGTGTTTGTGTTTTAATGATAATTCGATAAAGACCGACATATGAAAAAACTAAAGACAAGCCAGCGATAAATATGAAAAAAAATTAATCAAGTTGATTTGGACAAACTAAAATAAAAACCAGTACAGAAATTTCAGTCCGCAGAAACGACTTAAGCGTACTATCACCCATAATTATCGATTGGGTCCTAGTTCCATTAAAGAAGGTTAATTTTTGTGCAGCCGACCACCCCTCAGTTAATGGAATGGTTGTGCTAAATTTGCCCACATTCAATAACAGATTTACCTTGCCCAAAATATTATCTAATTCCCGCCCAACATTTGTATGGGAGCTGCGAAAATGGGCGGTGCAAAGTAGTAAATTTTTATTACATATAGCGTTTGACAAAATATTGCCTAGTACCAAATTTCATTAAAATCGGTTTTGGTTTAGGGGAGATTTCATGTCGATCAACCGGACTAAACTATAATTATTGTATAGGAGGTTAAAAAGTGGGAGTGGCAAAGGTGCCCACTTTTAGGTAGAAAGTATATTTTGATTGCCCAATACCAAATTTCAGCAAGATCGATTGTGATGAATGGGAGATATCATGTCGACCAACCCGACTGCCGCCAACCTTTTATATTTGGGGGTAAAACTGGGCATGGCACAGTTCTCCACTTTTATTTAAAATATAGCTTTTGACAAACCACTGCCCAGAACCAAATTTAATTAACATCGGTTGCGGTTTACGGGATGTAGCGCATCAATCAATAGAGTTACCATGTCGACCAACCAGACGGTCCCACAACTTTTGTATTGGAGATACCAAAAATGGGTGTGGCAAAATCACCCTTGTTTCAATAGTTGGCTGGCCGTTGTTAAAATAAATCCTTGTACTTTATTTCATTAAGATCGGATATGTTTTAAACGATTTAACGTATCGGCAAACCGGCTTTTGCATGGGAGGTACCAGAATGGGCGTGGCAACCTTGCAAACGTTCTCCAGTTAAATAACCATTTACACATTAGTTAACGAATAGATGCTACATACTAGAACAAAGTTATAGAAGAAACATTATTTTTAATAAATGTATCGGTTTATATGGAGGGTACCAGAAAGAGCGTGGTCAGATGGCCTATTTTCAATCGTAAACTAAGTTTGCATAAACAGTAGTTAGTGACAAAATATAAGTGTGATCGGTAAAGATTTACGTCAGTTATCGTGTTGACCTGCCAACCAGACAGACAGGCTGATGGGCATGACTCACGATGTCCCTTAACATCCCATGAAAGGATTGAGGAGAGTTTTTCACAACCAGTGAGATGTGCGGTTTCTAGTTTTAACACTCACTGATTGGGACCTACAGTTTTACACTGTACCTTTTTAATTTTTTGCACAGAACCTTTTTAATTTGTCAGATCCTTCTACCTTTTTCCCATGGCTCTCCAAAAATTGAGAACCATGGCTTAAAATGTCATAGCATGTATCCCATGTAAGGTAGCGATTTAAATTCCTGCTTTTCGCCATCATTTTCTTTAGTATCACAGTCAAACTTCGACCCAAGAGAACCACGAATTGCAGACACAGTGTGAATTATATTTCTTTAAGAGGTACTATCACTCCTAGACATCGTAGAATTGTTGAACAACGCATTGATATGCTCCACAAAGATAAGCACTTTGTTATCGTAGCGCTCTTCTCACCTCTTTAGCGCCTTTGGATAATTTTCCTCTGTTACCTGATATGGTTCCAACACTGCTAACGCTAGACCCGAAAGACAAATCAATACATAGTTGAATTTGTCAACGCCAGTTATCGATGAATTCTCATGGACTATATTGCTGAAAGTTGCAATGAATGGTTTGTAGTCCGCATACCTTCCTTCATATCGAGGTGACTTCAACGAAGGCAAACGAAATGAATGTGAAACATCAGCTATTGAAGAGTTGAGAAAGCTGTGGTCCATCGACACAGAACCACGATTTTTATTCAGCAATGTTACTATTTTCACTTTTGCCGCAATAAAAGTTTCCTCCAAATCACTTGTCGAATTATCGGTGGAGCAAAGTATTTCAATTTGACCTTGAATATAACATATTTGTTAGAAATATGACTCTAAGATCTGTAGCCGACGGTCCAAAATGGTAGCATAAACTTTGTCGCCATCTTGGACCACTTTTTTTTGGATGTTCGTGATGTTTCGCTTCATTGTGGACCGTTAATGCTTGGGCGACGTCAAACACCGTCTTTAGACATTTTCATGCAAGAGCCACACTCACCAAATAACAACAATATATTTATTCCGTTGCGAAAAATGCGCGTAAGCTTTAGCGCTTTTATTCATATTTTAAGATTTTAGGTATATCGTTAGCTTAAATGCAAAAAGGCATAAGTAACCAAAAATTCAAAATCGAGTTTTTGATTGATTGTTATGAATGCCATTAAACTACATGTCTTGACAAAATTGTACACTTCTGCGATCAAAAATCTGTCTGTGTGCTTAAAGTGAAATTAGAAAAAACTTCGTTAAAAATTTTACAAAGTTTTTTGCCTCTCCTGTAAAATTATATTTTTGGTAGTTACGCCTTTTTGCATTTTAGCTGACGATATGTATGTTTATCGATCCATGCACGTAAGTGCCACGATAGAACGAAGTTCGAAGTAGATTCACACCGCAGTGGCTTAACGGGCTAGACGCTGCTGAAGATGATGCTTCACAAACATCGAAACGATCGTCCAGCGAATGTGAGTTCGAAACCCACCCGCGGCATTTACATTTTTTTCACTAACCGGAGAAAATATGATCTCTTAGCCTTAAAAGGAAATTACAACTTTGAATATGACGAGGATCTAAAAACAACTAAATTTGAAACATATGGTAGGGCCAAACCAAAACAGAACGAGACAACTACAAGTAGAATAGTTCGTTCTATAAATAGAACTTTCAAAACTACTGCATCAGTGCGTGTAAGTAGGAAAGCAATGTGTGTAAGTAACGACAACAATCGCTCTGCACACAATCAATATATGTCTTCGGTTAGTGACTTATATAAATACACACCGCAGTGGCTTAACGGGCTAGACGCTGCTGAAGATGATGCTTCACAAACATCGAAACGATCGTCCAGCGAATGTGAGTTCGAATCCCACCCGCGGCATTTACATTTTTTTCACTAACCGGAGAAAATATGATCTCTTAGCCTTAAAAGGAAATTACAACTCTAAAAAGATTCTGTTAAAGAAATCACTGTCGTATGATTGAGAAGCTTTTTCATGGCTTAGTACTCGCTAGTGTCGCCGTCACTAAGCGAGGTGACCGTCGTCGAAGGAAATGTAATGTTGTGGTCTGAGCAAGGATAGAACCCACGTTCTCATGTACAAGAGCCGCGCACACTAAACATTGCACCACTGACGGCCACTAACTGCCAACATGGCTCCGTCCCGTCGTATTAAAAAGTTCTAAAACGAATTTCGTCCAAATATACTAAGCTCCTAAAAAATGTTTACAGAACGATCGCTCGCTCAATGACGAGGAAAATGGTCACAGGAATTGAATAAAATCACCTTTAACACAACAACAAATTACGATTTCAAGAATCATAATTGTTGAACGGAGATCTTATATTCTGTTGCATTCAGTGTGATGAAAATCCTAATGATGATGGAGCTTATGTTCATGGTATGTACAAATGTCTATATCTAGATATCTTCTACACATATCACTTATAAATGAATAGGAAGCGTTTAATAATACCACCATATACTTGTTTTTAATTGTAGGAACAGAATACGATGGTCATATTAGCACAGAAACTCTAGCACAATATTCTTCCAGAGGAGAGTTCCAATATGGGTTGTATATTATATATTTAGTAAATTAAGTAAATATTTAACGACACGAATAAGTTTATTATTTCATTAAAGAAATATTATGAAAATTATTATCAAGAGTACATAATTCCATTAACCACCAATGCCATATTTAAATATGAATAAATAAATAATTTCAAACATCCTACGGAAAATGCATTGCTGCAGTGTAATTGCAGCAATCAAGCAAAATCATTGCAGCAATGAAAAATATCAACTCAGAAATGAAAACCAATTATTGCAGCAACTAATCAAAATTAGTTCAGAAATTATAGAAATAAGTTCATTGTATCAGCGAAACATATTCATTAATTCATTCATTTTTGCAAACTTCATCGGTACAAATTCATTGCAGCAATGAAGCATATTCATAGCAGCAATGAAACAAATTCGTTGCTGCAATGATAAATATTAATTTTCGCAACAACCACTGCTTGGAAGAACACATTTTCGTGGGGGGCATAAAACTGTACGTTAGCTCGTTTTCGATGATAAACGTTGTTGGGGCTAGGAACATTTTCATTCCTGTGACGATGCTTTTCCGTTCAAAGTATCCCGTAAGTAGTTGTTCCAATTAATCAATTGCATTTTAAGAGACATTCTATCAATCAATGATGTTGCAATGACATTATGCTCCCCTTATATGTTTTCCATATTTATTTCTTGCGAAATGTTGATCTTTTTTTGATCCTGCATATGCTATATGAACCACAATTGGCAACGCCACTAAAGAAAGGCAAATTCAAAACCAAAATACTTTCAAATCTCAAATGTATATGCTATGAGATTAGTAATGCTAAAGCTTAAAAAGGTTTTACTTGCTCTGCCTCTATTATATTGACGAACAATATTCGTCATAAATAATATTTGCGCTATTTTTAACAGAACTTGATAAAAAGTGTAAAGTCTTATTGCTACCGCAGATAATTGGAATAGCAAACAAAAGAATATTATAAAGGACCTACAATATAGGAACTTGCATTGCTTTGGCCACTAGAGTTAATTTAATTTATGTACATTCTAATTGGGTATTAATTGAATTGTATAAGATGAGTAAAGCAATTAATTTCAAATAATAGATTTGTACGCAAAGATTTCCAACCACTGCACAGTAGTCATTTCCGGCCAAATATCAATAGCCATTTATATCCATGGGTACACTTTTAGAATCTCTTAAGCGATTGAAAGCAACAATTTCCTGTATATCAAGAAATACTTGCTCGTGGTGTTTTGAGAACTTGAAATGCATATTTAAGGTAGTATTTTAGATATTAAATAAAAATGTTGGCATGGTTGGGACTTCTAGCGCTCATTTAATAACATTTATTGTCTGCTAATGACGGTTTCTGTTAAAGCTGTCAAAAAAAGAATCCCAAATTTGTTGAAATCACTATCTCTGACTGAGAGAAGCTCCCTACTCAGCCATAATATGCCAAAAATATACCCCAAAAATGATAAAATATGCAGTAAATAAATAAAAAATAATAATATATGCACTAAAATTTCGTTATAGTTTAACACAAAGATGACGTAAAATCTAAAGAAAATATAAATATTCTACAGCCGTATAAGTGGATCAACAGATGAACGGCTACCCGTCAGATCTTCAAAAATTATCTTGATTCACATCTGAACTTACAAATACTTACAAGTATCTCATATCGTTGTATGTTAGAGTAAAGTGATATGTGTTTTAAAATCCAAAATAGCATTTTGAGTTATTAACCAATTTTAAATGGCAGACCTGACATTCAAATAACATATATTTTTAGACAAGATATTTGATGAGAAGTTGTGAGAAGTTCTCCCCGGTCCCTTCATGGGATGTAATGGGAAACCATTTATTTATTTATTTGATAATGACAAAACAAAAACAAATCATGCCTGTTTAAAACCGATGGTTTTTTGTCATGATCAAAAAGAGTTGTGCATGAAAATGTTTCCAATGTTGGTGCTTAGTATTCTTCGAACGTACATATGTGCAAAGGAATTCTCATTAACATGATGAGTGTTTCCATACAAATAATTTTAATGAATTCACCGGAAAGCATACCAAAATCGTCTGCTGATGAAGATCTTGGCAAGATCCGACATAGCTATACAGACAGCCCTGGTATCATTGGAACACTTTTTGGGCTCGACTTTTTTGAAATAATATTAAGCTAATAAATAAGCTTAATATTAAAAATGTCTTGAGCTTGAATAAATTTAAAAACTTGATATTTAAAAAACAGACCTACTAAAGACTCCCCCAAGAGAAATGATGGAAGTTGATTTTATTTTATTTGATATAATTATTTTCAAAAAAGTCAAGCACAAAAATGTGTTCCAATAACAGGGCTTTGTGTACAGATATTTCAGATCTTGTCAAAATCTTCATCAGCAGATGTTTTTGATATGCTTTTCGGATAATTGATCAAAAACATATGTATGTATCCAAACACTCATCATATTAATGAGAATTCCTTTATACATACGTTCGAAGAATACCAAGCATTAACATTAGAAACTCTTTCTTGCACAACTCTTTTGTTTCCTGCGGAAAAATCATCGGTTTCAAACAGACACGATTTGACAACAAAACAGCAGGTTGCTATCGACAATATTATTGGTTCAAGCTCGCTGTGCTGCACGTCAATTTGCATGATTTCTCCTGCGGGAGATTTTAGTCGGCCTGTCTGTTTAAATTATTTCATATTAAGCTTACTTATTAGATTTATAAAGGGGTTTTCAATTTTAGTGATATGATTTCTTTAAAAAAAAACACACTAATTGTTAAGAAAATTCAAATGTTTTCTTATTTAATGGGAAGTACAATCGATACAATTAAGTTCTGAATAAAACGTATTTCAAATGGCCTCCACGTCTTAGTTTGCAGGAACGAATTCGATGAACCCAATTTCCGAGCACTTTTTCCAGTAAATAAAGTCTTATGTCATGAGTAACACGTTCAATATTGACTTGTAAGGCTTGAAGGGAGATTGGTTTATTTCTAAAGATCAATGACTTCAAATAACCCCACAATAAATAGCCTAATGGTGTTAAATCACAACTTCTTGGAGGCCATTCTATACCGCTCTACATTGATAGTAACGGTGTTACCAGCTTCATTTCGAAAGAAGTAGGGACGACCGATTCCAACAGAAATAATTTGTGGATTTTCTTCGCACCAGAATCGACAGTGGTGTTCAGTGACCGCACCACTCAGATGACAGTGAGCATCATCGGAGATGATGATTTTCTTAAAAGTTGCAATTGAAGAACGATTATTTTGATAAAAACAATTTCAAAATTTGTAAACGTTGTTCTTGCGTATGTCTCTCCATGATGAAATTGTAAACTATACTAATACAACAATGGCCGAAACGTTACTTAGAAATCATATCACTCAAATTGGAAAACCCTATATTAAAGTATATTCAAATTACATTATATTTAATTTGTTTGGCTTGAATACGCTACTAAGATTTGCGCATTGCTGAATATCTTTCGGGCATATAAAATGGCGTGAACCTATCAAACCGCACCCGAATTAGGCTACCACGTCAAATATCAAACATTTGCAAAATTATCAACCAAATAAAAATTACAGCAGACAGTTGTCCGAGGCCTTCGGCCACGGACTGTCCCTGCAGGCTGTGTCAGAGACACGGCCATTAAGTTTAACGTAGAATACGCCATCCGATAAGACAGAAAACATATATAACAATAAATTCATTTGCTTATATTATTTATCATTTATTGTTATATATGTTTTCTGTCTTATCGGATGGCGTATTCTACGTTAAACTTAATGGCCGTGTCTCTGACACAGCCTGCAGGGACAGTCCGTGGCCGAAGGCCTCGGACAACTGTCTGCTGTAATTTTTATATTTACCAACGGCATTTGATTCAAGTCCGTTTAAAAAAAAAATATTATGTTCAATTTTTTTAAACTTAATTTAATTTATGTATTTTAATTAATATTTTTATTAAAATAAGTTCTGCGAATGTTGAGAGGGCCGCCCTAATATTAAAAAAGGTTCACCTTATCGAGTCTTCGCATTAGCATTCGAGCGTTGTGTGAAAGCTTTACGCTTTACAATTCAAAATTAATGTTACAACAGCTTTATTGAAGCTTTCGCAAAAAAGCTTTATTACGTTAGCTTACTGTTTGTTTCACTTTTTACTAGATACATGTTGCCATGTTCCTAAGCAATGTTGAGCAACCAAAAACACTCAACCAAACACCACACATATGTTTGAGTGTATGTGTTTAAACAATTTTCATTTGAGAAATTTAAATATTAGGAAGATATCAACCAATATGAAATGTGTATCAAACGAAAGATAACATCTTCATTTACCTACAAAAAAAATTGTAAAAAAATGCATCTAGCCGTTTCCTCAAATTCAATGAAATAAAGATTACAACAATAAAAACCTGACATGACTCCTCATACCGTAAGGTAAGACGTATTCTACGTCAAAAAATTAAATAAATATTAATAAAATTTAATTCTAATACAATCAGACTAGGGATCGAACCCACGAACTCATGGCAAAAATCCTCACAGTAGTTCACAATATGGAAATCATAGTATTGAAAATCGGGTATAGCTAATATAAGAGGTTCAAGAGAACTGGAAATAGTATAGACTTCATGCATTAGTCTATTGCCATGCATAAATGTGATGTAGTCAACCGTCGAAGCTATGCTAATTATATTGTAAGGATAAAGGCTAAAATAAACTCTGATCCGAAATGTTTTTACGAGTTCGTTAATTCGAAGAGAAATGTAAGAGGAAATCCTAACTCACTTACACATAGTTGTGTGTCGAAATCGGTTGAGAGTGAAATTGCTGACCTTTTTGCTTATTTTTTTTCACTATTCTTACTGTATTCCTCGTTTTGATTTATTGTGTGATTTTTCTTTTAATGAAGTGTATGTTGGACTTCTATCCCTTAAGTACAATTATTCCCCTGGCCCTGATGGTGTACCGTCTATTGTCCTTAAGCATTGTGCTGAGGCATTGTATATTCCCTTGACGAGAATGTTTAATCTCTCACTTTCCTCTGGTGTGTTTCCTTCTCTTTGGAAGCAAAGCTTCATTACTCCGTTGCATAAAAATGGTTCTAGGACAAATGTCGAAAATTATAGGGGCATTGCTAAGTTGACTGCAATTCCTTAGCATTTCGAAAAATTTGTTGCGGCTAAAATTATGCATTTATGCATTCCACTGTTACTAAATTGTTAGAATATGTTTTTTCGAAACTTCAGACGAATGTGATATATACAGATTTTGAAAAAAGCTTTTGATAAGGTTAATCATAATCTTCTTCTCGTGAAGCTTGATATGATGGGTTTCTCATCAAAATTTTTGCATTGGTTGTCTTCTTATTTAATTGGCAGAACTCAGTTAACCTTATTTAAAGGGTGTATATCACGACAGATTTTTGTTTCTTCTGGTGTTCCTCAGGGCAGTCTTCTTTTTAACTTGTTTTTAAATGACCTGCCGTCGGTTATTAATCATTCAAAGATTCGAATGTACGCAGATGATGTCAAATTGTATTTGTCTATGAATTCTGTGAATGAATGTCTTTTACTGCAGGAGGACTTGATAAATTTTGTTAAATGGTGTGATTGTATTTTTATGCTTCTCAACTTGAGTAAATGTAAAACAATGTCCTTTTACAGAAGGATGTGTTGGGTAACTTTTTACAAGATTGGTGATAATGTGTTGGATAATGTGTCTCAGTTTTGCGACTTAGGTGTAACTCTTGATAGTAAACTTACTTTTTCGTCACATATTGATACTTGCATAGGTAGGTCATCTTGTTTGTTAGGCTGTATAAAACGTTGGTCTAGGGAATTTTATAATCCTTATTTGGCAAAGCGACTGTATACTAGCCTTGTAAGGCCGATTCTTGAGTACTTTCTTTTTGCTTTACGCAATCTTGGTTGGAGTTCATCTTCGAACCTACCTCCCTATATTCATACGGCAATGTTGTCTGTATGTTTTATGGTCAAACTAAGAAGAGAGAAATTGATTCAGCATTTTTGGTCTCTTCACTGAACTTTAGTGTTCCTCTTAAAGCTTCTAGACAATATGTTCCATTTTTTCTACCCGCGTTCAAACAAAACTACGAATCCTTTAATCCAGTTTTTAGTCTTTGTAATACTTTTAATGAGTTCCACCACCTATTCTCTCTATCGGATTCGATTGAAGTAATTAAACGAGGTATTATTTTTTTTAATGGCTATTTATACTTAGAATTGCCAGATTTAAAATTAAAGATTTCATTCGAGAAATCATGTGAATGAATTTTGGTTCCGAACTAAATTTCCTGCTTCATCTGTTCCTGCTTCATTCTCATCCTGATGTATCTGTTTATCCTGCTTCATCTGTCCGTTTCATCTGTTCCTGCTTAATCTGTTTCGGTGTCGTCTTTTGTCTCTTCATCTGTTCCTACCTCATCAATTCCTGCTTCCTCAATCCTGCTGCAACTGTTCCAGCTACATCTGTTCCTGCTTTATCTGTTCCTGGGTCATATGTTTTTGCTTCATCTGTTCCTGCTCCACATAATTCACCAGTCGCTACTCTTTCTATCCTGCTGCATCTGTTGCAGCTTCATTTGTTACTGTTTTTTTCTTTCAATCCTATTCCATTCACATCATTCTTACCTTCATATTAGTCTTTATGTAATTATATAATAATTCTGTTAATATCGTCCATGTTCAATCTATTATCTCCTTCATGAATTTATTACTATTTGGTTTTTAATGTTGTTCCTGATTACTGTTTTACCACTGTTCCTGTTCTTTTAATTTAATTATTATACTTTAGTTTTGTATTTAGTTTGTTACTGAAGATATGTAAAATTATATTTTTCCAGCCGTTTTTAGCTGAGTAAATAAATAAATAAATAAATAAATAAATATTTTAGAAGTTAGACCAAAATTTATTACTTTTCTGCATTTTTTATAATGAGCAAATTTTCGTTAGTTCTCAATGTTATACTACCAAGCTTTCAAGATCTTATACATTTTTCTAAGTGAAACATGCTTGGAATCCGTTTTGAATTTCAATTTTATGACCGCTTTCGTTAGTTTTTAGTTAATGTATGAGAAATTCATACTACAAACTTACAAGGACAGGAACATTTTTCTAATTGAAAAATTATTGGGGTTTGTTAGACAATTCAAATACGCACACTCACTGGCTTGACTAGTTTCGAACCCCGTGACAAGTTCATTATCAGATGCCTAACTACTGTTCCGTTGGTGTAACAGATAATTCACGAAAGCGCACTCAGTGCCTACTCACACTGTGCCAGAATTATATACCATATTTTGATGCAATTTACATATTCGAATTGGTATCGATCTTGAAAGTCAATTATTTTAACAATTTTGATTTCGTCTTACATCGGATCCAAATCGAAACCGACATCTCTGATGTGATTTTGGGGGCGTATTTCCCCTTTCGCTCTCGCAACGAGACTAGTGCCCGATCTTGAAATGAGGTCGGATCCGATCACGAAATTACTTATAGAAAATTACTTATAGAAATTATTTAAAAATCTTTCTCTTCTTGGACAGAAGGGAAATAAACACAATATGTTAATGTATGAGAAGTTCATACTACAAGCTTACAAGATCAGGGAAATTTTTCTAATTAAAGAATCGTTGGTTTTTGTTGGAATAATAGACAATTCAATTAAGCACACTGACTAGCATTACTAGTTTCGAACTGCGTGAAATGGTCATGATCAGATGCCTAACTACTAGGGTATCCAATTATTCGGGTTTTTGTATTATTCGAGTAATCGATGAACTCGAAAATACATTACCAGACTTACTCGAACAAACGAGTAAAGTTTTTGTATAACTCGAGTTATTCGAGTAATTTTACTATTTTTAAATTGATGGATCTAATAGAAAAATATAAATTTAAAACAGGCGTAATAAATTTTTTTTAATAAAAAACTTAATCCAAGATAACAATTAATATAAATTCATTAAACTATATGGAATGCAAAAATTTTCTCATTAAATGTCTGACCTTAGATTGAACATGTAGCAAGATAATGTGGAAACAATTATGAGATCAGATCACTTTCGTTATACATAACGAATCTGGAGAGTAAATAATGCCATTAACAGGTTGTCATTATAATTATGAGCATAACTTTCTCAATAGTATGGCAAACAATATAATGCTTCTTTACCTGGTGCAATTGAATATATATCCGAAAACGGCCATTAAAAATCGTCCATTGTCTTTTATTATTCGTTGAATATTTCTTAAATCATATTTATCAAAGCGGTTCTAAATAGCTGATTACTACGAGGACACGCTGAAGTGTTTACATTTTAATATGCCAAAATTAGTTTATCGATGCTCCAAATAACACTGGGCGAAATAATTTAAATTTTAAGAAATTAGACTCAAACACATCTCACTTGGAACAAATAATACAAAAAAATGTTTCCTATAGTCACACCATCATACAATCCATTTTTTAACGATTTCTTTTGTAGGGGGAAATACAGAAAAATAGCAGCTGTATGTTAACAGATCTTCCGAGGAAATCACAACCCCTTACATAATGGAGTATCCTGTTTCGAAAATATTATAACAAAACGATTGCAATTAAAAGGACTGCCAAAATAAAACTTGAGTACCCTTTCACATATACGCTTTCTGACATATCTTAAATAAATTATGGTGCATTATAAATTTAATATTATATTATTTTATTGTTCTCGATTTATTCGATTAATCGGTATAAATTACTCGATTAATTTATTACTCGAAATCAATAGTTTTAAAATACTCGAGCAAATGTTTGCCACAAATTACTCGATTAATCGAACAACGGTTAACCGATTGGATACCCTACTAACTACTGTGCCTGAATTGATACGGAAGATCATCAATCATATATATACTTATATAAACTGAACTATGCTTTTTACATATGTGAATTAGTATCGATCGAAGAGCCCTAAGTACCTAAGTACACACTGAAAGGCCCATAATCCAGGCACAGTAGTTAGGCAACTGGTGAAGAACTTGTCACGGAGTTCGAAACTAGTCATGCCAATGAGTGTGCTTAACTGAATTGCCTATTATTCCAACAAAATGTTCCGGACCTTCTAAGCTTGTAGTATGAACTAGAGATGGGCACGTGAGCAAGTTTTGACTCACGCTCACAAAAGAAAGAAGATCACTCACGCACGTTCACGCACGAAGAATTTTTCACTACTCACGTTCACGCACGCTCATGTGACAAAAATTTGAATCTACTCACATTCAGGCGCGAATCACATTGCCTTTAGTGCTGGTGTTCGTATTCCAAATTTTTATGAAAAAAAAGTGTTCCGACCCGTTGTCGCCTTGCTCCTTTTATCGAGTATATATTACAAAATAGAATACTTTACAAATCTTCAGGACCCTTCATGTCAATTTCGTTAAGATCTTCGATGATAGAACAAAAAGGTTTAACTTGCTGAAGAAACTGTTGACGACTATCAAATTGAAAACGAAAAAGTTTTTTAAACAAGTTTACTTTTCTTTCGGGTCCTTCTGCCTGATATAGATTTGTTATGACTTCCCGTGCGTCCTTTGGTGTGCCACAATTTTTGCTGTGAATAGGTTCGGATGATTTTACGTTTAAAATTATTGTGGCTAGTGCCTTCTGGTCTGCTGCTTGCCATGCCGCCTTGTCATCTATTATTGCCTCCAGTGTAGTTAACAAGCTTTTCATTTGTATCGCCCATTGTGTGTAATTTTAGTCCGACAACTTTTTTATTTGAGTTAATGGATACGTCATTATCTGACATGGAAACGATTATTTCGAAATATTAAATATTCTATCGTGAATATATGTCTTAATTTTAATTGATGAAAATTTATAATTTATGAAAGTAAATTTTAGAAAAATTACAACAACTTTAGAGTCTCTGTCATTGAAAGAAATTACAAGTTAACATTACTAGCTTCAGTTTGACATCAACATACATGATATTAAAATACTAAAAAATATTTTTGTTCTCTATATTTAGCCGGAATTGCCCGCCGTGCACTGCAATAATATTCCAAATACGTTTTGTTTAAACAAAAGATGTGAAATATTAATTAACGTCTAAGCTTGTGACAAATAATGTTCTTTTGTGATATGAAGCCATAGGAAATGGAAAGCCACGCAAGTTTGGCGGAATAATACAGACTATAATACACTACCTCCGAAAATTTGTTTGGTTTGAATAATAACTTTAACCAAGACATTATTTGCACAATTATTTATCTGAGACTTTTACTATTTAAAATTTTGACTATGCGATTTTCCAGTTAATTAATATTATTTAATTACGCGGGTGGGAACGATGTCCTTGAACAAATTTGAACAAGCTGACAATAAAGCCAAAGTAATGTATTTATCTTAAATTGTTAGTGTGACCAAATATATCAACTTTATAATTAACTAATGTTACCGCTCTTTGCAAACTCATTTGAGGCCAAAATTCTTTGTTCAAAAAATGAGAAATTGTTTTTTTTTTGTAAAACTTCTTCTTAAGCCTGAATTAAAATTATAAATTCCATTACCTTTATTTAACACACAATGGGCAGAATATTGTATAAAAATCGCATAAAATGGAGTATGCAGAGCAGAGCAATGAGATTTCCATTACATTACAATGAATACAATGAAACACAACAACAATAGTAAATGGCTACTCTATTGGCCAACACTACATCACTAAAAGTTTCTCCTTGTTAGTGTGAAGTGTATTCAAAAGTTTTCACTAGACCAGGGGTCGGCAACCTGCGGCTCTTTTTATGTCACGATGCGGCTCCCCAGTACCATGCGGAAATATTAATAATTATATTATCTTATATTCAAAACTCATAAAATATATTACATATACTTCAAAAAAATACAGATTCCATTCTTCAATTATTTACTCTTTTACTCAACCAAATTCCTTTGTATTTTCAACATTCTGATCTTGTCTTAATGTTTCAAACGAAACGACCATAAAATAACTGTTTAGCAACGGGTAGAAATAATCCGAATGTTCTACTCGCCTCAAGAGGTCGTTCTGATATAATGTTAGCTGATATAAAAAGACAGCACTCTGCTACGACAGAGTTAGTCCATTACTAAACTGTGAAGAGTACACAACGCTAACTAAAAATTAACGTGGAGTAGTAGAATTAAACCTTCGAAATATAAACTCTCCGATAATAGTTGTTATTGAGTAGAAAATAATTGTGAGTTCCAAATTGGTGTAAATAAATGGAAACAGTTGTACCTAACGTGATTTAAACATAACACGGTTTTATTAACGGGAAATGAAACAATGCGAAGACGAATAATAAGGATATTCGTAACAATACCCTTTGTTGTTTCTCTATTTTGCTACAGTGACGCTAAGTAAACATGGTATAAAATGAAAAATATACTTCGATGGATAATTTAAAAAAAAAGTATTTTGTCCGGAGGTACACCACTTGTCTATATGCTTTAACGTTAATCGAAGTTGACTTTGTTACAGATTTACTATTTAATTAATTTTTGTAGATAGCTAAATAAAATTTTAAAAATCTGTTTTTCATCCCCGCCCCCAGAATGACATCTGATAAAAAGAAGAGACCAACTGAAGAAGAAACTCTAGAATTTAATCAGGATTGGACGGATTCGTTTGCGTTCATATGTAACACAGCTAGCCTTTCAACTTGTCTTATTTGCCAAGAAAAACTTGCACTCAATAAGAAGCCAAATTTGGAGAGACACAAATAAATTGGTTTCCCATTACATCCTATGAAGGGACCGGGGAGAACTTCTCACAATCACTGAGCTGTGCGCTTTCCGGTTTTCACTCACTGATTGGGACCTACAGTTTTACACCGATTCCGTACGGTATTTTGAGAAGCTTTTTCATGGCTATATACTCGATAGTGTCGCCGTCACTAAGCGAGGTGACCGTCGTCGAAAGAAATTTTAAGGTGGTTGGAGCAGGTATCGAACCCAGGATCTCCTGTACAAGAGGCGCGCACACTACCCATTGCACCACCGACGGTCACTCGCAATATAACTACAAATTGCAAAAAGAGGGAAACTATTCAAAGATGGTGAGAAGGTCAAACATTATTTCATACGTGGAGCTGAAGAACTGTTTCGTGAACTTCTAAAGTCTCTTCAAATATAACACACATGCAAGTGGAAGACCTGCTGTTCTCAGGGCAAACTCGAGTATAAGATATAGCAAATGCTGTGCGAAAATGCCTGGAAGACTATGAAATCGTTATAAACCAAATCGTTTCCATAGCAACTGATGGAGCCAGAAGTATGACAGGAATACGTAAAGGGGTAACAACGATTCTTCGGCAAAAAATAAACCACGAAAATGTAACGTTTCACTGCATAATTCATCAAGTGTCGCTTTTTGCCCATACATTTCCGACGTAAAAGATTGAGGTCATGAACATGGTTAATAATATCATTAACAGCATTTTGGCAAAAGCAGCCTACCATCGGCAGTTTAAGGAATTTCTTGAACAAATAGAGAGCCAGTATTCTGTCCTACCTCCTCACAATAAAGTATTGTGGCTTTCCAGGGGTAACGTATTGTATCCTCTTGCTTCTTGCTTGAGTGAAATAAAAACATTTTTCAATGAAAAAGACATTGTCCATCCCGAATGGAAAGAAGACAAATGGCTGCAAAAATTCAACTTCATGGTGGATATCACAAAGAAACTAAATGAGCTTAATATAAAACTGCAAGGAAATGGAAACCCAGCCTGTGCCTTTCTCGAAGAAGTGGTTTGGTTCGAAAATAAATTACTTCTTTTTAACGAAGACATGGAGAGCTGTAACTTACTTCATTTCGAAAATCTGAAGCAATATCGCGATGAAACCAATGCAACTGTTGACACGAATTTCTTCGGCATAACTATAGACCAAATAAGGGATGAATTCGCTGCGAGAACAATTCAAAATAAACGTAAATACTCTGGCGTTCATACTAAATCCGCTCAACACAAATACAAATGAGATCAACACTGAGCCATTTGGTATTGATGCTGGTTCGCATCAAATGCAATTGCTGGAATCAAAACTCAACATTTGTGGAATGGTTAGTTCACAGAACTCAAAAGCAAGTTGGAAGATTTGGAGGTCCAGAGAACTATGCACGTTTTGCTGCACAGTAGATAGCTCTGAAAGAAATATTGTGAGTTGAGGCACTCATGTTTGACACTGGAAAAGTTTTCCAGAATTCTGCAGTGAGGTGAAGATGTTGGTATTTCGAGTACTGATGATCTTCGGGTCAACTCATTCATACGAGCAAGCGTTGTCTTGCATGAATATAATAAAAAGTAAAGTAAGAAGCCAACTAACAAATAAAAATCTAGAGGCGTGGTTGAAAAGTTGGGCGTGCTTGAAAAATTATAAGCCAGATTTAACCCAACTTTCAAAAGGCATGCAAGGCCAATGCTCCCATTGCTGTAACTACTATTGTAAATATTATTCAATAATTATAGATATATTATTTGATTACTAATTTTATTATTCCAGCAGAGCTAGCTAAAATGTTTTTATATGAATAAATTTTAGTTCATATTTAAAGTTACTAATTTTAAAGTAAAAATAAAATGTATATACCTCATCCTGGTCAAATACCATAATATTGAAATAAAAATGTTAGTGACTGTTTATAAAGTGGGAAATTTTGTAAATTGTAACTTTTGGATCTTCCGTCTCTAAAGGTTGTCGTCCCCTGCACTAGACTCAGGCAATGGATTTTTCCCTAGAGTAACTTTACCCTCAGGGACCATCTATCTCAGCTGACGTTTCATTGTGCACTCTTCGTCGGAAGGTAGGTACCATAGAGACATGTTCGACGTAAATTTTCTTATACCAGCTGGAGTTACAAGAATTGTTGACTTAAATTTGCCATCTCATTTTGGTTTAGTACTGTGAAATTTAAAAGTATTTTTGACTCTTTTGTTATCATCATTGGTAGTATATCTTTGTGATTGTTTTAACACAATAATATTAACACGAAATGCCGTTGTTTCCTTGTTGGTTGTTTTGAACTACTGCCTCTATCTGCCTTTAATAATAGCAGATAGAGGCAGTAGTTCAAAACAACATTCAACGTTCATATCCACACTAAATGTCATAAATTTTCTGAGAGAAGTGGTCCCTCTAAGTATATTTACTTTACGGATTTGTTCCTCGCTCACTTGCGTTTAGTCTGAGTTTACACATGCAACTTTAAGTTTGCATCTTTGAAAAACTCTGCTGCAGCTCTTTACGATTCTCTTTTGAAGTTGCAATATGTGTTTACACGTGCAACTTGTCCGCGTTTGAAATTGTGAAAATCTTGTGTTCAATGTTGTTACTTCTGACATTCGTACATCATTTTTCTGTATACAGACTAAAAGTGTTGTGAGAAATAAATAAGTGAAAACAAATTTTGCAAATATAGAAGTGGAAATAAATTGAGCAAATAAAAATTTAGTGATGTCTTCTTTGGACCATTTTGTTGACATTTTTATTATTTTATCAGATCACTTTTAGGTTTTTAATTTAGTGTTTGGTTTTTTAGCTAATTAGTTCAAATTGTTAATTTAATTCAAATAAAAACAAAAGTTTTTTATCTCATTCGCTGTTTCTTTTCCCCGCAACTACAGATGCAAAAAACCGCGAAACGCCGATGGTAAATAATGAGATAAAAAACTTTTGTTTTCATTTGCATTAAACACTTTTGTATTTCTTTAGACAGAGTTACACTCTTTTAAATAATTTCTCCGGCTTCGCTACACTTTACAAATCACTATTTTATTTTATTTATTTATTCACACCGCGTCGTTGTTTCAACCATAAAAAGAAACAACTTTTAAAGAAAAACGTCAAATTATTCTACAGCCAACTTCACTGCGAAAGAAAACAAAACGGAGTTGCAGAGCACTTGCTACTTTTTTCCCCCTTCGTTCTTCTTACCACTCTCTCCTAATAACTCAAGAACGTCGGCAGAGTTTTTCAAAGTTGCCGACCTAAAGTTGCATGTGTAAACACAGACTTAAGACAATTAGCGCAGACTAAGACAATAACCACAGATAAATAATAATAAAAATAAATTGCAGGAAAAAATTAATTTAGACTCTCATTTAGCTTCTATATAGCGCCTGAAGTGTGTAATGTGTGGAACGGCCAAACGTCTTCAAATTTGTATGAAAGGCAAATGACATGGGCAAGGTTTCAATTTTGTTTTTCAAATTTCATTCTTTAAAATTTTTCATATTTGACCCAAGGTTTTTGTTGAACTAAATTAGTTTTGGTTAGATGATTTTAGTTTTCCTACGAGCTAACAGATCAGATTTTTCGGCATATAATGAAAAAATTTAACATTCGGAACTGAGATTTGAACTCATTGGCGGACGATCGTTGAAATCGTTGAAAGGTGCAGCTGGTCATTCGCGGATGGTATGGGAGAAAAATGTGCAGTCAAAGCGGATCGAAAAGCTAAAGAAAAATGGACATTAGGATATCTGATGGCACATACACCCTGCAAGAACCCTATCTGGTAATTACTACGCAGTTATCTAATAGTTTACCAGATAAAGCTTCAGTTAAAAAAGATTGACCCCGGACCAAAACCACCGTATATACTTCGTATATGTGTGAATATATAAAAGTTAAAATTGAAGTAAACTACAGGATAATTATGTGTTGTAATGTTACTAGCAACATACCGGTATGATACTAGATAATGGTTTCAAGAATGTACTGTAAGGCTATCAGTATGTATTAATACCAGTAAAATACCTGAACTTTAAATAGAGCTTAACGGAACTTTTCATACATACATACATATATGTATATAATTTTGCATTTTTAATATATTTTACAGTTTTATTTGTTCATTTCCTCCATACTTTTACATATTTGTAACACAAACAACTTCTTATGTATTTTCGAACACAGGGGCGAACAGAACAAATTTAAAAATAAAAAAATAATTAATAAAATGCCTGAAATGCCTTTTAGTTTGAAAAGTACAAAAATTGCAAAAACATTTAGAAATTTAATATATGTATATATTCGAAACAAACCATTGCAATTTCAAAATATAGTAAATAAAGTCATATAGTAAAATCTCCCATAAACTCATTGATATTATTTGGCTTTTAAGTTCCAGAAAAATATGATATGTATTACTTATAGAAAAGAGCTTTTATTCGGGAACCCAACAATTGCAACTAATATTGGCCATAGCACTCTTTTTGATCTTTTAAAGAGATTTAAACCATATATGCCAATATCTAAAATATCCTCACATGACGTTTGTAAAAAGTTAAACGAATTTGAAAGGAAATAATTTTGGATACCACAATAAAGAAATTCCACAAAAGACAATTTAGCTATTTTTACTACGAGTTTAATTCCTGTTTGCAAAAGGGATTTGGCAGTAGTAACAACCTAGCGGGCAAAAAACCGAGCCTTAGCGAGTGTTACGCTAAATGCTCGCAAACGGGCTCAGAAAAGAGTATTTACCGGACCAAAACCGGTGGAGAAATTAAACTCGCCCAAATGTTCGCAAACTGGTTTAAGAACGGGTGCTGAACGGACGAAAAAAGAGAGAGAAACATTGTTGTCGTTGTGTCGTGCGCCAAACAGAGGCACACACGTGCAGACACACGACACAACATTAATGTTTTGGCAATTGCATTTTGTTTTATTTTTCGTGTTGTTCTCGCAAAACATATTGCAAAAGTCTCGCAAACGAATCTCTTGCAAGGCATCGTAAACGAAACTTTTACTGCCACAAACTGAGCAACTGATGATTCATTTTCCGATCGTTTTCGGATCTGTTTTCGAGAGTTTTACCCGCAAAAGTTTCGCGTAACTCTCGTATGCGATTTGGTCCGCTAGGAACATGCATGACATGACAATGTATTAGTGTCACACAAATCCGAACTCAATCAATTCATCTCGCGCTAGCCTTTAATACATATATATATATATATATATGAAAAAATATATAATACATATATATACACCATTTGGAAGAAAAATTCGGAATACAATTTATTTGGAACTACTTTGCAACGTCGCACGGAATTGGAGCCACGGTAGAGTCTGTAGCATTGTAAACAGTGCACGTGAGTCTGTCGAGTCATACAAACTCACGCAGTCGAAAATATTTGTTCAAGAAGTTATTGAACAAGAATTTGTTGATATTAACAACGACTGGGATACAAACGAAATATTTGCAAATACGCCAAATGTTTGCCATCTTTCGTCTTCTCACCCATTCCGCTTCACTGAAGGCAAAATATTCAGTTACGTAACTTCTAAACAAGGGTATAATTAAACTTCTTGTCACTTTCTAATTTTTTCTACATAAAAAAACTAGTGAAGTAAGATACTTCAATTTTAATGTTTAACATTGAATGAAACTGAATGGATATTAAAAATTAAATGTCAAATTAAGTGTCAAAATTAAATGTGACCATTTTTAATTTAAATGCAAGCGTTTTATTTGAGAGATCCCTAGAAAATGAATTAACTAATTCATTTTAATTACACTCTTTATTGAAAGTATCTAGACTATTGTTGTTGAAGTGCTAAGTAGGCGGACCATTGTACAACCCCACATGAAGAAGAATATACTTATTGAGGCTAAGAGAAAAATTATTTTCTAGTTTTTAGTGCATTTATAAATAAAACACCGTAACTTAATTTTTTTAAATTATTTTTTATATAAATATGTATGTAAATGCAATAAAATCACTTACACTGAATTGAAAATAATCGAAAACCTTTCCGTTTACATAGAATGATAAAAGCCACCCTAATATACAACTTCAAATGTTTGAATATTGTTTGAATGTACACTTGAAATCAAATACAATAAACACCAACATTCCGAAAATTCAAGTGTTTGAGTATTGCTTGAATTGAAACTTGATTTTAATCTTCGTTTTCAAACCAGTTTGAAGTTTTTTGAAAATATTTTATATGAAATTGCCATCAATAATATTTGTCAGCTATGGGGATATTTAATAGTAATTTAATATTCGAATATATCGAAAAATGGACTAACTCAAATCAAATAAATCAAATTCAAGGTATATGCTAACAAATAAACAACATTTTGCAGCGCTTATTTATGGGACGAAGAAGTGGAAGAGCTACAAACGAAACTCCTCTTTATATACCATTTACACATGGACTGCAATAACCCATTTAGCAGCCCAGAATCCAATCTAGACGACCCATAAAATAGGTAAGTAGATATCTAGATATCGAGGACCCGATTATGTTAATACTAATTCTATCATTGCAGATAAGGAAAGGGCAAATTTGTAGCTTCATCAGATAACTCATAAAATTTGATATCTTAAATTAATTTTCATTTTCAAATTATCCGTTCGCTCTTCCTAATTTATAGCGTTATGTATGAATCATAACAATTTATATTCCAGTTAAATATATGTATTTCTAATTATGGTCAATTCCAAGCAACTGTGCTCGTTATAAATAGGGGTTGGAAATAAAATACACGGCTTGAATTATAGTATATTAATACTGATTTAAAGCTGGAATTAAAATGTAATTCCTTCCTTAAATTCCAGTGCATTGACTTACTAATTTTGACTTGAATTCAACTGTAATTCGAGGCTTTAATTCAAATGTAATTACACTTTAATATTCGAATTGAATTCAATGGTTAATTTCCCTGGAGATTGCTATTGATTTACAGTGTTATGGAAGTATTATTCAACACTTGAAATTGGAAAATATGGCTGGAATTCAAGTTGAATGTATTACAATGTATTACAATTTCTAGTGTCGAATTCAACTTGAATTACACTTTAAAATAACACCAATCTCCAGCAAAATTAACCCTTGAATTCAAGTCGAACATTAAAATTTAATTACAATTGAATTCAAGCCTTGATTTATAGTTTCATTTAAAGCGAAATAAATAAGTCGGTGCATTTTAATTCAAGCAAAAAAATTGCGTTAGAATTCAAGTTTTAAAACAGTATTTAAACACTCTAATTCAAGCTTTGTTTTCAGTATTATTCCAAATTCGAATGAATGCATTGATTACTTGATACTTTGATAAAATTATACAGATGTACACTGAAAGAAAAGCACTTCATAGCATCAATGAATGGGTTACATTAATGGGTTTACATTGATGCAATGAAAAGTTTATTTGATGCTATGAAATGTTACATTACTTCAATAAACTCCTTCATTGCATGCAGTTTTTGAATTTGTGGACCGTCATTAATGCTAAGAAACGTTTTACATTGATGGAATGAAATATGTTTTCCATGTAAATATGGGAAACTATAGAGAAAAATTGCAGACATTTTATCGACATTGTAAAGTAGAATCTATTAAATAGGTCATTCTTTACATTACACTCATTTTATTGAATTTTAAAATATTTTTTCTAAAAAAGCAAAGACATCTTTCTTTAATATAATGTACCATTTCATTAATTTTGAACGATTCATTAATTTGGTTAAAGGATAATTTGTACATATGTAGGTACGATTTGTATAAATGTATGTCTTATTTATGTATGTACTAGCTGACCCGGGCAAACGTTGTTTTGCCTTCAAAGCCTAAACATACAAACCAAGTCAAAAAAAAGTTTGTAAATGGGAAAAAAGAAGCAACGAAGGCATGTTTTGTGTGTGGAAATATTAATTTTTTATTCAATGAAAAATGGTGAATGACGCATCTATTGCAATGCATTTGTGTACACGACATTTTTGGTTCTACCATCGGGAGCATAGATGAACAAATTTGATGGCTTGCCAACGCGGGAACAGGCCACATAAAGTTGTCCGTGTGAAAAGCATGGATTCTCCAAATTGATGCCGCAAACTTGCAATGTCTGCCCTTGGGCCTTGTTTATTGTCATTGCAAAGGCCAGACGAATTGGAAATTGTAAGCGCTTGAATTCGAATGGCATGTCAGTTGGAATCATGGGAATGCGGGGAATCAGCACGTCCTCTCCTCTGAATGAGCCATTAAAAATTGTGGCTTCGATGACGTTGTTCATCATGCGCTTTACTGCCAATCGAGTGCCGTTGCAAAGTCTTGGTGGATTCAGATTGCGAAGCAATATGATCGGCGCGCCAATTTTCAAACTCAATATGTGCGGTGGTAGGCCGGGCAAATCAAGAGCATTCAAGAATTCAATTGGATAATTGACCGCTTCATCTTGATTTGTGACGGAATCGACCGATTTGTACGTGTGGCAATCTCCAGGAATTTGCGCTTGAATCGACAAATTGATGACGTTGACATCATTGTTTTTCGCTGCTAAAATGGCTCGCTCGCACAACCATTGATGGTTGACATAGTTGATGCTAATACTCGGGAACACTTTGTCAATTAGTGCCGGAACGGTTTGTGTTACATCGCAAAAATCAGACGGCAACGTAATGCATTTCGACGATGGATCGATTGGCATTTTTCCATCTCCAAGCTGAAGAAGTTTTTCAGCGAACCGAGCGGAAGATGCATCTGGTTGGAAGTGCACTCTCATATTCGTTGTCAATGTCAATTTACGCGCAATTCGCCAGAGAACGGATGATTTGAGGCATGCATTTATTTCGTCGGCAGGAGTTGATTTTGAAATTACTGGAAGTGTTTGACGATAATCTCCAGCTAACAAAATAACTGCACCGCCGAACGGTCGATAATCTTCGCGCAAATCTTTGAGCGTGCGATCAAGCGCTTCTAACGACTTTTTGTGAGCCATTGTGCATTCGTCCCATACGATGAGTTTGCATGCTTTCAACACCTTGGCCATTCCGGAGTTTTTCTTGATGTTGCAATTCGGAGTGTCCGTTTGGTGCAAATTCAATGGCAATTTGAATGCTGAATGCGCTGTTCGGCCACCTGCGAGAAGTGTTGCTGCAATCCCTGAAGATGCTACCGCAACAGCAATGTTGTTCTGCGCACGAATGCTCGCCAAAATCAACGAAATGGTGAATGTTTTTCCAGTTCCTCCGGGAGCGTCCAAGAAATACAATCCGCCTGCTTGTTGTTCGACTGCTGTCATTATGGTGTTGTAGACGTTACGTTGTTCAGACAGAGTGCGTGGCAATTGTGCGTCAACGAACGACTGCAATTCGTGAGGATCATATTGCTGTTCCCGATGCAAATCGCGATCATATAAATCAGTGGCTGGCCGAAGTGGAGCTGGCAGTCCAAGCTGAAGCAGTGGTTTGTTAACGATTGCCAAGCATTTGTCTTCGATAGCGCACAATGCTTTGTTGTAAATTTCTGGCGTGAATTGCGCATCTGGGCTATTGGTGTCATTTCGATGGCCAAACAGAAAATCTTCCGACATGGCATCTTTGTGTTTATCCCACAAATGAACTGGATCAGATGGGAAACACGTGGTCAGAATAATTGCAAACAGCGCGCGAATCTGATTTGGATTGCTAGTCAATGACGCATCTGACAGAGTGGTGTCCCAATGCGTGTCGCTCTCCAATAAATCCAGTCGTTGGCACGCATCGCGTTAAGTTGGGCAAAGGTAGCCGTCAACTGTGCGAAGTTGTTGAAACGATTTCGGTCCGCGAACATTGATCAATAACATGCGCAAATAGAAGCATTCGGCATTGCTGGGATGAACGGTGTATAAACGACCTAATGCATTCGTTGAGAAAATTCCAACTTGCCCTTGTAACGGCTTTCCTTGTTTGCGACGCTGGAATTTTTTGGTAGATGCATTCCATGTGAAATACGTTGGCACTTCCGAATACAGCAAAGTGGCAGCAAATGGGTCCTCTTGACATAATGTGAAGAAAGCAGTCAATGTTGTGGCTGGCGGTGTTGTTGCGCGTTCAGCTGCATTTTCAGCGGTGAAATATACGCGTTGTCCATTTTCGAGATGGACAGACAAATGAACCACCGTTGGTTGTCGATCATGAATGGAAAATGCAAAAATTCGCCAAATCCCTTCATTGCTGCTTATGTATCGGCCCATTTGGTATTGTTGTATTTCGTCAACATCGACACGAACATTTGCATTGTCATTTGCATTCTCTGTTGCAAAAACGGCCATATCGCTTCCCTTGTTGACATATTTGCAAATGTATTTTATTGATTTCACCGAATTGCAGTATTCCACATTGATGTGCGCGTTGTATGTTTTGCTGAGCAACGGCGAATATGGAACGACCCAGCGATTGTCGATGTCGATTTGAACTCCACGAATGGTGACTGAAGTATAATATTCTCCATCTGCAGTCGATCGTCGACGATAGAGGGGATATCCATCAGTTCCCTTAACTGTGTCACTTATAAGTTGACGCGGATAACGTTTCGTGCATTTCCCATCTACCATGCATGGTGAATTTGGGTTCAATGTGCCGCAGGGACCATGCACCATATTTTGTTTCACGATTTGGAACAATTTTGGATCGAGTTGTTCATCAGGCAACTCAGCAGAAATCACATCGTCAATTTGATCGGTTGTGATTTTCTGAATGAGCCAAATTAAAATGTGTGCGTGTGGCAGTCCACGTTTTTGCCATTCGACGGAGTAGAGCCAGCAACGCGTTTCTCCGAAAACATGATGCTTGACGATGAAGTCCACCAACGATTTCAATTTTTGTTTGAATACGCGGGCAATGATGTCATGACGGTCGATAGGCTTTTGTCCTGGCAACAAAAGTTCTTGAATTTCGGGCCACGCTGGATTGCATGTAAATGTTATGAACAAATCCGGCCGGCCGTATGAACGAACGTATGTCATTGCATCTTGTGCGTATTCGTGCATATGACGCGGGCTGCCGATGTACGTGGATGGCAGAATCACCATTGTTCCAAGATCGTTGACATTGCCATCGTTTGCTATAGCGTCTCTGAGATGAATGTAATTTTCGGCACGCAGTTTTGTTTGATTGTGACGAAGGAATGCAAGGCGTTCAGACTCGACTTTCGCGTACATATCGACAGCAAACTGATGAAACAATTGACGATATTTGAGAATGTGGTTGTCTTGATTGCTGAACAACATCAAGCGGAATGCATAGAAGTCCATACAGCTAACTTTCTTGGTCATATCTTCGCCGGTTGCTGGGTTCTTCAGCTTATACGTAAAATCGTATCCATTTTGGCCGGCCCAAAAGATGAGCGGATACTGCAAGGCATCGTACGATTTATGTGTTTCCTTGATGCGCACTAATGTGTTGCTGCGGCGATGGAGAACAATATCACGTGACTCATGCTGCTCCCCAGCAATGATAATCGCCACTTCGTTTACTGTCGGTGCGTTGAAGCGTCGTTCATGTTCTCCTGCTGGCGCACGGTCTGCTTTTATGACTATTCTGTAGTCATCTGCAGGCATATTTTCTATTGCGCTTTTGAATAGTCGAATGAGCTCGTTGTGCCGTTGAAGGAATGCTTGAAGCGATGCAACAATGCTTTGCCGAGCAGTAGGAATGAATCCGCAACGCTGTCGAACTTGTTCGTCATCATCTCCCATGAAGTAGATTTGCAGAAATTTGTGCTCTGCGTCTGGAAGTGGCAGAAGTGAGCCAGCATGGTGGTAGATTTGGCCTTGTACTTTGAACGTCGGCATGAAGTTGGCACGTACGATTTGTGTTGCGCCGAATGATGTCATTTGAAAACATGCATTGTACTTGCGGATGTTGGTGAGGAAATGCTTAGATTCGTCAGTTGTACCAGCCAGCAACGTTTGCAATGGTTCAGGTGGTGCTTGCAACGACGGTAATTGCACTTTACCACTTGAGCAGCACATGCCAGGTGGTTCGTTTTTGAATTTCAAGGCGTTGCAGTACCGACACACTTTGTCCATTGGTCCGATTTGTACGAAAGGATGTGCGCTATAATCAATGTCGTAGCGGTAATCGAACGCAATGCGGTCCAAAGAAATGGGTGGCTGTCGTGCTCTTGTGACTCGTGCACGATCTTGCAAGCGCCGAGCGGCAGTTTCCTGATCAGTTTCGGCAGCTCGTGCGCGCGCAGATCGAGATCGATCGCGTGCATTTCGCGCGGCAGTTTCTTGGTCAGTTTCGGCAGCTCGTGCGCGCGAAGTTTGCAGTCGATTACGCTCGCGTCTGCTTTCTTGTTCGGATTGTGATGGCAGTTCTAGAGGACGATTGGCATCACTCACATTGGCACTTTGATGCGATCTTATTTCTCGTTGCACTTGCAAACGCTGTGTTCGTTGCTCTTCCGATTCCTGAGCTCGATGTTGTCGAACATCATTTGCATTGCGCGTGCGCCGTCCGAATGAATGATGTTTTGCTTTGCGTGGCATGGTAAGAACCTCATGAATTCCGAGGAACGTTTTGCGACGACGGACGCTTAAGAAATGAAATGATAAAGAATGAGAAAAAGAAAGAAATGAGAAAGAAATGAGAAAAACTCACGCAAAACATAAAGAATGAGAAAAAGAAAGAAATGAGAAAAACTCACGCTTGAAATTCAAATCGATTGGACTTTTGTTCACTGACTCGAAAAACTCACGTTTGAGCTTGAAATTCAAATCGAGTGGACTTTTGTTCACTGACTCGAAAAACTCACGCTTGAAATCCTAGTTTAATACGGCACTAAGAAGTTTAAAAACGGACCTTTAGACGAAGGGAAACAATCGAGAGAAAAAAAAGAGTTCCTACCGAACGGGGCCGAATACGGTGGAATGAATGCTAAAGAGGAAGGGAGGGAGATGTTCACGGCACGGCTTACTCGGAATTAAAAAGAAAACAGCAAACGCTGTGTTCGTTGGAAGGGGGCGTAACACCTAGAATAAAAAAGAATAGATGAAATAAGTGTATGACGCATTATTTCTACGTACCTGTTTAACTATCCACAGCCTTAATTTTAATAAAGCTGGTTGCCGTGGGTTAATCTCTACCATCCTAAAATATAAAAATTGTATAATAAATATTGTATAATATAGAATAAAAGCTTAATAGATTTCACTTACCTTGCATTACGTTGTATTGTTAAATTGCTAAATCATTTGTCAACATAAGTCAACAGCTGATCACGTAACACCCAATAGCCACATTTACTACGACGCTTTAAACATTACCCAGTAGGAACACCTTGTGATCAACCTAAATAAACTCGTATTTTTTTTTCTGTTTAAATAAATAATAATTTTTTTTTATTTGTTGAATTTACTAAATTCAAGGCCGGCAGAATGTTAAGTCCATGTAGATTTAGATAAAGATTAAAGCAAATATGTAATTATGTCAATCTACGTACTGCCCTTAACTTAAATATACCAATTCACAACACTGAATATATAAAACAATTATAATTCTAAGCACGTAGACATCATTGGCTGTAAGCTGGACGGAGTCGATAAAATAACAAAAGCAACCAGCTGATCGTAAAATACATCAATTTGTGAACATTAGAATCAACACATTTTTGTAATCCTATTTTTTTGATGATTAGTTTTTGAGCTCTCAGTGAAACATATTGTACAAAATACATTGTAGATTATTCAATAAAGAATTTTAATACATAACCAGAACCCATCAAGTGTTACTCTTTTATTTAGCGACCAGTTTATGTGCTGTGTTGTTTTGATTAAAGGATATTTATTTAGGTAACATTTTGCTGTACTACACAGGATCCTTTCAGTAGTCAGTCTTCAACAACATCATCAACAACCCCATAAAGGACATCAGTCAAGACAGGTGACTCCTTTAGTGAACATTCAATACGGTGGAATGAATGCTAAAGAGGAAGGGAGGGAGATGTTCACGGCACGGCTTACTCGGAATTAAAAAGAAAACAGCAAACGCTGTGTTCGTTGGAAGGGGGCGTAACCTCGCCCATTTTTCCAAAAATTTATACTCTCTAAACCTAATCTGGACTATACCCTTTCGAATGAAACCGGTTTGGGCTAAATCGGTTGGACGGTTGCCGAGATAAAAATATTTTTCAAAAGGGGGCGTAACCCCGCCCATTTTTCCAAAAATGTATACTCTCCAAACCTAATCTGGACTATACCCTTTCGAATGAAACCGGTTTGGGCTTAATCGGTTGGACGGTTGCCGAGATAAAAATATTTTTCAAAAGGGGGCGTAACCCCGCCCATTTTTCCAAAAATTTATACTCTATAAACATAATCTGGACTATACCCTTTCGAATGAAACCGGTTTGGGCTAAATCGGTTGGACGGTTGCCGAGAAAAAATATTTTTCAAAAGGGGGCGTAACCCCGCCCATTTTTCCAAAAATTTATACTCTCTAAAACTTTCTCCTGGCCGACACGAATAAGCCCTGAAAGTTTCATGAAGATCGGGTACGCCGTGTGAGAGGAGTAGTCTTACAAACTATTTCTGTACACAGACAGACTTTCATTTTTATATATATAGACTAGCTGACCCGGGCAAACGTTGTTTTGCCTTCAAAGCCTAAACATACAAACCAAGTCAAAAAAAGTTTGTAAATGGGAAAAAAGAAGCAACGAAGGCATGTTTTGTGTGTGGAAATATTAATTTTTTATTCAATGAAAAATGGTGAATGACGCATCTATTGCAATGCATTTGTGTACACGACATTTTTGGTTCTACCATCGGGAGCATAGATGAACAAATTTGATGGCTTGCCAACGCGGGAACAGGCCACATAAAGTTGTCCGTGTGAAAAGCATGGATTCTCCAAATTGATGCCGCAAACTTGCAATGTCTGCCCTTGGGCCTTGTTTATTGTCATTGCAAAGGCCAGACGAATTGGAAATTGTAAGCGCTTGAATTCGAATGGCATGTCAGTTGGAATCATGGGAATGCGGGGAATCAGCACGTCCTCTCCTCTGAATGAGCCATTAAAAATTGTGGCTTCGATGACGTTGTTCATCATGCGCTTTACTGCCAATCGAGTGCCGTTGCAAAGTCTTGGTGGATTCAGATTGCGAAGCAATATGATCGGCGCGCCAATTTTCAAACTCAATATGTGCGGTGGTAGGCCGGGCAAATCAAGAGCATTCAAGAATTCAATTGGATAATTGACCGCTTCATCTTGATTTGTGACGGAATCGACCGATTTGTACGTGTGGCAATCTCCAGGAATTTGCGCTTGAATCGACAAATTGATGACGTTGACATCATTGTTTTTCGCTGCTAAAATGGCTCGCTCGCACAACCATTGATGGTTGACATAGTTGATGCTAATACTCGGGAACACTTTGTCAATTAGTGCCGGAACGGTTTGTGTTACATCGCAAAAATCAGACGGCAACGTAATGCATTTCGACGATGGATCGATTGGCATTTTTCCATCTCCAAGCTGAAGAAGTTTTTCAGCGAACCGAGCGGAAGATGCATCTGGTTGGAAGTGCACTCTCATATTCGTTGTCAATGTCAATTTACGCGCAATTCGCCAGAGAACGGATGATTTGAGGCATGCATTTATTTCGTCGGCAGGAGTTGATTTTGAAATTACTGGAAGTGTTTGACGATAATCTCCAGCTAACAAAATAACTGCACCGCCGAACGGTCGATAATCTTCGCGCAAATCTTTGAGCGTGCGATCAAGCGCTTCTAACGACTTTTTGTGAGCCATTGTGCATTCGTCCCATACGATGAGTTTGCATGCTTTCAACACCTTGGCCATTCCGGAGTTTTTCTTGATGTTGCAATTCGGAGTGTCCGTTTGGTGCAAATTCAATGGCAATTTGAATGCTGAATGCGCTGTTCGGCCACCTGCGAGAAGTGTTGCTGCAATCCCTGAAGATGCTACCGCAACAGCAATGTTGTTCTGCGCACGAATGCTCGCCAAAATCAACGAAATGGTGAATGTTTTTCCAGTTCCTCCGGGAGCGTCCAAGAAATACAATCCGCCTGCTTGTTGTTCGACTGCTGTCATTATGGTGTTGTAGACGTTACGTTGTTCAGACAGAGTGCGTGGCAATTGTGCGTCAACGAACGACTGCAATTCGTGAGGATCATATTGCTGTTCCCGATGCAAATCGCGATCATATAAATCAGTGGCTGGCCGAAGTGGAGCTGGCAGTCCAAGCTGAAGCAGTGGTTTGTTAACGATTGCCAAGCATTTGTCTTCGATAGCGCACAATGCTTTGTTGTAAATTTCTGGCGTGAATTGCGCATCTGGGCTATTGGTGTCATTTCGATGGCCAAACAGAAAATCTTCCGACATGGCATCTTTGTGTTTATCCCACAAATGAACTGGATCAGATGGGAAACACGTGGTCAGAATAATTGCAAACAGCGCGCGAATCTGATTTGGATTGCTAGTCAATGATGCATCTGACAGAGTGGTGTCCCAATGCGTGTCGCTCTCCAATAAATCCAGTCGTTGGCACGCATCGCGATAAGTTGGGCAAAGGTAGCCGTCAACTGTGCGAAGTTGTTGAAACGATTTCGGTCCGCGAACATTGATCAATAACATGCGCAAATAGAAGCATTCGGCATTGCTGGGATGAACGGTGTATAAACGACCTAATGCATTCGTTGAGAAAATTCCAACTTGCCCTTGTAACGGCTTTCCTTGTTTGCGACGCTGGAATTTTTTGGTAGATGCATTCCATGTGAAATACGTTGGCACTTCCGAATACAGCAAAGTGGCAGCAAATGGGTCCTCTTGACATAATGTGAAGAAAGCAGTCAATGTTGTGGCTGGCGGTGTTGTTGCGCGTTCAGCTGCATTTTCAGCGGTGAAATATACGCGTTGTCCATTTTCGAGATGGACAGACAAATGAACCACCGTTGGTTGTCGATCATGAATGGAAAATGCAAAAATTCGCCAAATCCCTTCATTGCTGCTTATGTATCGGCCCATTTGGTATTGTTGTATTTCGTCAACATCGACACGAACATTTGCATTGTCATTTGCATTCTCTGTTGCAAAAACGGCCATATCGCTTCCCTTGTTGACATATTTGCAAATGTATTTTATTGATTTCACCGAATTGCAGTATTCCACATTGATGTGCGCGTTGTATGTTTTGCTGAGCAACGGCGAATATGGAACGACCCAGCGATTGTCGATGTCGATTTGAACTCCACGAATGGTGACTGAAGTATAATATTCTCCATCTGCAGTCGATCGTCGACGATAGAGGGGATATCCATCAGTTCCCTTAACTGTGTCACTTATAAGTTGACGCGGATAACGTTTCGTGCATTTCCCATCTACCATGCATGGTGAATTTGGGTTCAATGTGCCGCAGGGACCATGCACCATATTTTGTTTCACGATTTGGAACAATTTTGGATCGAGTTGTTCATCAGGCAACTCAGCAGAAATCACATCGTCAATTTGATCGGTTGTGATTTTCTGAATGAGCCAAATTAAAATGTGTGCGTGTGGCAGTCCACGTTTTTGCCATTCGACGGAGTAGAGCCAGCAACGCGTTTCTCCGAAAACATGATGCTTGACGATGAAGTCCGCCAACGATTTCAATTTTTGTTTGAATACGCGGGCAATGATGTCATGACGGTCGATAGGCTTTTGTCCTGGCAACAAAAGTTCTTGAATTTCGGGCCACGCTGGATTGCATGTAAATGTTATGAACAAATCCGGCCGGCCGTATGAACGAACGTATGTCATTGCATCTTGTGCGTATTCGTGCATATGACGCGGGCTGCCGATGTACGTGGATGGCAGAATCACCATTGTTCCAAGATCGTTGACATTGCCATCGTTTGCTATAGCGTCTCTGAGATGAATGTAATTTTCGGCACGCAGTTTTGTTTGATTGTGACGAAGGAATGCAAGGCGTTCAGACTCGACTTTCGCGTACATATCGACAGCAAACTGATGAAACAATTGACGATATTTGAGAATGTGGTTGTCTTGATTGCTGAACAACATCAAGCGGAATGCATAGAAGTCCATACAGCTAACTTTCTTGGTCATATCTTCGCCGGTTGCTGGGTTCTTCAGCTTATACGTTAAATCGTATCCATTTTGGCCGGCCCAAAAGATGAGCGGATACTGCAAGGCATCGTACGATTTATGTGTTTCCTTGATGCGCACTAATGTGTTGCTGCGGCGATGGAGAACAATATCACGTGACTCATGCTGCTCCCCAGCAATGATAATCGCCACTTCGTTTACTGTCGGTGCGTTGAAGCGTCGTTCATGTTCTCCTGCTGGCGCACGGTCTGCTTTTATGACTATTCTGTAGTCATCTGCAGGCATATTTTCTATTGCGCTTTTGAATAGTCGAATGAGCTCGTTGTGCCGTTGAAGGAATGCTTGAAGCGATGCAACAATGCTTTGCCGAGCAGTAGGAATGAATCCGCAACGCTGTCGAACTTGTTCGTCATCATCTCCCATGAAGTAGATTTGCAGAAATTTGTGCTCTGCGTCTGGAAGTGGCAGAAGTGAGCCAGCATGGTGGTAGATTTGGCCTTGTACTTTGAACGTCGGCATGAAGTTGGCACGTACGATTTGTGTTGCGCCGAATGATGTCATTTGAAAACATGCATTGTACTTGCGGATGTTGGTGAGGAAATGCTTAGATTCGTCAGTTGTACCAGCCAGCAACGTTTGCAATGGTTCAGGTGGTGCTTGCAACGACGGTAATTGCACTTTACCACTTGAGCAGCACATGCCAGGTGGTTCGTTTTTGAATTTCAAGGCGTTGCAGTACCGACACACTTTGTCCATTGGTCCGATTTGTACGAAAGGATGTGCGCTATAATCAATGTCGTAGCGGTAATCGAACGCAATGCGGTCCAAAGAAATGGGTGGCTGTCGTGCTCTTGTGACTCGTGCACGATCTTGCAAGCGCCGAGCGGCAGTTTCCTGATCAGTTTCGGCAGCTCGTGCGCGCGCAGATCGAGATCGATCGCGTGCATTTCGCGCGGCAGTTTCTTGGTCAGTTTCGGCAGCTCGTGCGCGCGAAGTTTGCAGTCGATTACGCTCGCGTCTGCTTTCTTGTTCGGATTGTGATGGCAGTTCTAGAGGACGATTGGCATCACTCACATTGGCACTTTGATGCGATCTTATTTCTCGTTGCACTTGCAAACGCTGTGTTCGTTGCTCTTCCGATTCCTGAGCTCGATGTTGTCGAACATCATTTGCATTGCGCGTGCGCCGTCCGAATGAATGATGTTTTGCTTTGCGTGGCATGGTAAGAACCTCATGAATTCCGAGGAACGTTTTGCGACGACGGACGCTTAAGAAATGAAATGATAAAGAATGAGAAAAAGAAAGAAATGAGAAATGAGAAATGATAAAGAATGAGAAAAAGAAAGAAATGAGAAAGAAATGAGAAAAACTCACGCAAAACATAAAGAATGAGAAAAAGAAAGAAATGAGAAAAACTCACGCTTGAAATTCAAATCGATTGGACTTTTGTTCACTGACTCGAAAAACTCACGTTTGAGCTTGAAATTCAAATCGAGTGGACTTTTGTTCACTGACTCGAAAAACTCACGCTTGAAATCCTAGTTTAATACGGCACTAAGAAGTTTAAAAACGGACCTTTAGACGAAGGGAAACAATCGAGAGAAAAAAAAGAGTTCCTACCGAACGGGGCCGAATACGGTGGAATGAATGCTAAAGAGGAAGGGAGGGAGATGTTCACGGCACGGCTTACTCGGAATTAAAAAGAAAACAGCAAACGCTGTGTTCGTTGGAAGGGGGCGTAACACCTAGAATAAAAAAGAATAGATGAAATAAGTGTATGACGCATTATTTCTACGTACCTGTTTAACTATCCACAGCCTTAATTTTAATAAAGCTGGTTGCCGTGGGTTAATCTCTACCATCCTAAAATATAAAAATTGTATAATAAATATTGTATAATATAGAATAAAAGCTTAATAGATTTCACTTACCTTGCATTACGTTGTATTGTTAAATTGCTAAATCATTTGTCAACATAAGTCAACAGCTGATCACGTAACACCCAATAGCCACATTTACTACGACGCTTTAAACATTACCCAGTAGGAACACCTTGTGATCAACCTAAATAAACTCGTATTTTTTTTTCTGTTTAAATAAATAATAATTTTTTTTTATTTGTTGAATTTACTAAATTCAAGGCCGGCAGAATGTTAAGTCCATGTAGATTTAGATAAAGATTAAAGCAAATATGTAATTATGTCAATCTACGTACTGCCCTTAACTTAAATATACCAATTCACAACACTGAATATATAAAACAATTATAATTCTAAGCACGTAGACATCATTGGCTGTAAGCTGGACGGAGTCGATAAAATAACAAAAGCTACCAGCTGATCGTAAAATACATCAATTTGTGAACATTAGAATCAACACATTTTTGTAATCCTATTTTTTTGATGATTAGTTTTTGAGCTCTCAGTGAAACATATTGTACAAAATACATTGTAGATTATTCAATAAAGAATTTTAATACATAACCAGAACCCATCAAGTGTTACTCTTTTATTTAGCGACCAGTTTATGTGCTGTGTTGTTTTGATTAAAGGATATTTATTTAGGTAACATTTTGCTGTACTACACAGGATCCTTTCAGTAGTCAGTCTTCAACAACATCATCAACAACCCCATAAAGGACATCAGTCAAGACAGGTGACTCCTTTAGTGAACATTCAATACGGTGGAATGAATGCTAAAGAGGAAGGGAGGGAGATGTTCACGGCACGGCTTACTCGGAATTAAAAAGAAAACAGCAAACGCTGTGTTCGTTGGAAGGGGGCGTAACCTCGCCCATTTTTCCAAAAATTTATACTCTCTAAACCTAATCTGGACTATACCCTTTCGAATGAAACCGGTTTGGGCTAAATCGGTTGGACGGTTGCCGAGATAAAAATATTTTTCAAAAGGGGGCGTAACCCCGCCCATTTTTCCAAAAATGTATACTCTCCAAACCTAATCTGGACTATACCCTTTCGAATGAAACCGGTTTGGGCTTAATCGGTTGGACGGTTGCCGAGATAAAAATATTTTTCAAAAGGGGGCGTAACCCCGCCCATTTTTCCAAAAATTTATACTCTATAAACATAATCTGGACTATACCCTTTCGAATGAAACCGGTTTGGGCTAAATCGGTTGGACGGTTGCCGAGAAAAAATATTTTTCAAAAGGGGGCGTAACCCCGCCCATTTTTCCAAAAATTTATACTCTCTAAAACTTTCTCCTGGCCGACACGAATAAGCCCTGAAAGTTTCATGAAGATCGGGTACGCCGTGTGAGAGGAGTAGTCTTACAAACTATTTCTGTACACAGACAGACTTTCATTTTTATATATATAGATGTGCAGTAGCTGTGACACAATATATTATGAGTGCCAGTATGAGATAAGGAATAAATAAGATAAAAATAAAAGGCTGAAATGCAGAATAACGCGCCATTTAAAAAAGCGAAAATCGAGCAAAATAAGGGGATTTAAAAAACCCAAATTTTTTTGTCGGCCGGACCTATTGGAACCCACAGGTCCAAACAATTTCCAAAAATCAAAAATTCCGAAATTCAAAATTTGAAACAGAGATATTCCTCTCCCTGACCCCGTCCCAGAAAACCTAATAATCGTCGTGCCACAAAAAGCCCGAACTTTGGAGACCCATAACTCCTAAAATGGGGATTCCCTCTAACTTTTCCATTTAACATTTTTTGCTTAGAATCGTGTGTTCTACCCTCCCCCCATTTTGCTCGATTTTCGTTTTTATTTAAATGGCGCGGGGTGCATTTTCCAATAATTATTTCCAAATAATTTACATGATAGTGTGGCAAAAGTTAAAATTGCATTTAGTTATGGATACTTTCTTATACCATAAATGAAACATAATCATACCATGAATGAAGCCGGTTCATACCATCAATGAAACCTGTTTATACTATCAATGAAACCTATTCATACCAACTATGATACTTGTTCATACCATCAATGAAACGTGTTATACCATCAATGAAATATGTTCATACAATCAATGAAACATATTCAGACCTTCAATGAAACATGTTCATACTATAAATGAAACCTGTTTATTACATTAATGAAACATGCTCATAGTATTTTAATATAACATGTTCATAGCATCATCATAACATCAATGACAATATTTCATTACATCAATGAAACGGTTTATAATATCAATGTAACATTTTCTTTAATACAATGATAAAGTTCCATTCCGGTTAGAAAGTTTACATTAATCTCAGGTCTCCGAAACATTTTTCGTTTAATGTAACATTGTTCATAGCATTAATGAAGCCCGACATTGGCTCAAAAACAATGATACTTTTCATTGATGCAATGTAAGAATTCATTAATGGTATGAAGGTTTTTCTTTCAGTGTACGTATTTAAATCAAATTAATATTTTTCGCATAAAGAACTAAAGTTAACAGTTAAAGCTAAGATTTAACTATCCCTTTTTGAGGCGCATTTATCGCTATGGTAAGATTCTTCGGGCCCAAGTTGACTTATGAAATCCATTTTCACTTGCACGCTGTTATTTTCTGTAACAAATTGTAACGTGCTGTAAGTAGGCAATCAAAATGTTTAATGAGCGACCGATTTTGCTGCCGAATAAATGCTTCCAATGTTGTTTTTATACAATAGTTGAGCTACATATATGTAGGTATATTGCATACCGTAATTTTTGCATGGGGTTTAAGTTCTTTATTTTATTAGCTGAAATACACAGTATTACAAAAGTTTACATACCCCCTATATATTTTAGTTTTTTCAAGTAAATATTGATATAAAATGCTGTAATGAAATTTATTATTTTGCATCGCATTTTATTGAAAAAAATAAACTAAAAATATTATTAATTCATGGATACATATTAAATAACTTAAAAATATTCTATTTTTGATTTTATGCATAATTACATAAGTTTACATACGGTATATAAGTATACTGAAAAAACTTTAATTAGTAGCTTGTATGTCCTCCATTGGCTTTTATTACAGCTGATAGTCGAGATGGCATAGAAAAAGCTAATTTTTTTGTTGTCTCAGGGCTAATTTTGCTCCACTCGTCCTTCAACGCTTCCTTCAGAGATGGAATAGATGTGAAATGACGTTTTTGTAGTCCTCGTTTTAAAACATCCCATAAATGCTCAATAACGTTTAGGTCAGGAGATTGTGGTGGATGTTCCAGTTTGTGTTTAACGTTGTAGAGAAGCCATTCCTTCACCATCTTTGAGGAATGCTTCGGATCGTTATCCTGCAGAAATATGGATTTTCCTTCCAGATCCAACGTTTCAATGCTAGGGAGATAACTGTCCTTTAAAATACCCACATACATGGTCTTATCCATAATGCCATCGATGAACCTAAGTTTACCAACTCCATTTGCAACTATACATCCCCAGACCATGACTGACCCGCCTCCATGTTTCACGGTGGAGTTGACATTCTGGGGTAATAACTCCGTATTCGGCTTTCGCCAAACTTTGGCCCGACCATCACTCCCAAAACCCATAAACTTACATTCATCGGTGAATATGACTCGTTCCCAAAAAGTAGGGTCATTTATGTGAACGGTTTCGTACTTTTGGGCGTATTCCAAGCGTTTTTGGATGTTTACAGCTCTGAGCAGTGGTTTTTTTCTTGCAACTCTGCTATTGTACCCATTCCTCTTGATGGTCCTGCGAACAGTCGGGTCGGAAACAGTTACTCCCAGATCAGTCTTTAATTTTCGACTGCGCTTTGTTTTGGATTTTCTTTGACGAAGCGAATAACTGTCCGTTCCGTTCGATCGTCGAGAATTCGAGCGCGGCCGCATCGTGCTCTACTTTCATAATTTCCATTTTCTTTGAAATTTTTTATTATTGTTTGGACCGTAGGCTTTTTTAAATTTAATATCTGTCCAATTTCGTTCAGAGATTTGCCGTCATTCCTCAATTTAATGACTGTTTTTCGAATTGGTTCAGAAATTTCTTTGCCCGCCCATTTTACTGCACTATCGAGACTATGATTTTTGTAATACAAATACGACCACTTTCTATGAAATCGAAAGCTCTACTAATGAGTTGAAGCAAATCATCATGAAATTTGCACCGGTACTAATAACGGTACATCAATTCATAATCAGGGTATGTATACTTATGTAAATTTACGAGGTATACGTTTTATGTTGTTATTTTCAAACAACAACAACAAAATTATTGCAGAACATTTGTGAAATGATTTAATTTTTATTTAAAATACCAATAACCAGCAAAAAGTACAACAAATCATACTGTTTTCAAGAAAACAGAAATTTGTTAACCGTATGTAAACTTTTGTAATACTGTGTATGTATGCATTTGTGGAAAAATTATTTTACATCTATAGATCTGACATACATTTTGGTCAGTTCTGTGATATATACACATCAAATTTGACGACCCGCATGAACGAAAATCAAAATTTTTTGATTTTGCTTCAAACGTCACACAGATGTATACGTGTGTCGTTTTTCACACACACACACTGTCAATGTTGGTCAAACCGCTTGATGTGAGTATACCCATAGAGTAAATCATACTAGAGACAATATTTCGCTCATCTGACTTTTCCTTTCACACTCTTCGTGATGCGGTCGGTGTGATAGAGAGATGTTTGACGAAAAGTAACATACACCAGGTGGAATTAGAATAACTTCTTGCTTTAATTTTTCATGTCGTTTTGGTGAAAAACTGTGAAATTTAAATGTGTTTCAAACTTTTTATTGACTGTTATTGTTAGCATACATTTGTGTTGTATATAACACAATAATTTTAACACACAAAACGAAATGCCGTTGTTGTTATTTTGTTCGTTGTTTTGAACCATTGCCTCCATCTGGTACATATTAGTAAAGCAATTCTTTTCAACATCGAACGTAAATATCACACCAGGCCAAATGTCATAAATTTGATGAGAGAACTATTAGGTCTACTACAAGTATTAGTCTATGTGTATACCCTGCATAACCCTTCGACAGAAAAATATTTTCAATACACTTCATTCAAACATAGCCGCGTTCTTTCGAACGATCGAAAAGAACACATCGCCTTTAAGCAGTTGAAAAATAGAAATATTGAACATTTTATCGAATGTATTTATTTCTTTATTTGTCACTTTACTTATGTCAGAGCTTGTGCCCTAGATTGTACATTTTTGCCTACAAATCAATAGAACGTGAGTTCAAACCTCAGAGATGACACAAAATTAAAATATTTTTTTTTAATATTTCTTGTACTAATTACTCTATTTTTTAACATAAATCATTTACCAGCAATATTAAAAAAATAAAATCATTAAAATATAGTTAAAAATTAAACATAAAATTAAAAAGATATGCGACTTAGCTAGGATTCGAACCAAAATCTCGCGATTGTTAGTTATATGTGCTACCCATCATGCCACCTTTGAATTTCAGTAAAATTTGAGTCCGTCGAAAAACTTAAATAAAATTTTTCGATAACTCGCTCAGTTATCGAGATACCGTGGGTTAAAGTTTTAAAAAATTTATAACTTTTTTATCAATTTAACTCCTCAAAATAAGCCCAAATATTAAATAAAAGTTATCGATAACTTCTTTAGTTATCGAGATCTCTGTGGCTGTAACGTTTTATATGTACTGCTTTCCACAATTTTACTTGCAATATTTTACCAATCCAATGAACAAAAGGAGGAAAAATTAAAAATTATTTAAAAAAAATTTTTTTTAAAATAATTTTTCTCCTGCGGCGCTTTCTATAACAATGAACCGAAGAGCAAAACTGGAAAAAAAATTCCAATTTTTCCGCAGCATTCTGGAAGTTTAGAATTCCTACTTGGGATATCTTCAATATCTTCTAAAAATTTTAAAGCGTCTGCATTTAAATTAAACAAATCGTGAGTAGAGGCAATAATTGAAAAAATGGATTCCCTGCACACATATCCATTTAAATGCGACTAGTTTTTATTTGGAGTGTTGTTTTTTTAAATGAACTTTATTTTAATTTCTCCAAATTTCACACAAACTTATTTTATTTTCACATAAATCTGCAACTGCATAAACTTGAAATATAATGCAAAGAATCCTACGTTTAATTTCATAGTTTTTCAATTTCAGTATTTCTTTCCGAAGTTTTACCAATCCGATATTAAATATCTCGATAACTACTACAGTTATCGATAAATTTTATTTCAATTTTCCGAATAATTTTGAAAGTTCTATAGAGGAAAATTATCTTTTTGACAAAGTGGTGAAACAAAGTTATCGATTATATAAAACCTTAACCCTCAATCTTTCGATAACTAAGCGAGTTATCGATAACTTTTATTTAATTTTTTCCACATTCTTTCGAATGTTATAAAAATAAAACTTATCGAAATGAGGGCCACGGAAATCGTACTCTTGGCAATATCTCGATAACTACTACAGCTATCGATAAATTTTATTTAAATTTTCCGAATAATTTTGAAAGTTCTATAGAAAAAATTATCTTTTTGACAAAATGGTGAAACAAAGTTATCGATTTTTTAAAACCTTAGCCCTCAAAATTTCTATAACTAAGCGAGTTATCGATAACTTTTATTTAATTTTTTCGGCTTTTTTTTGGCCCTCGGTGGTACAATGGGTAGTGTGCGCGCCTCTTGTACTTGAGATCCTGGGTTCGATCCCTGCTCTGACCACCTTAAATTTTCTTTCGACGGCGGTCACCTCGCATAGTGACGGCGACACTGTCGAGTATTTAGCCATGAAAATGCTTCTCAAAAATACCGTTCGGAACCGGTGTAAAATGTAGGTCCCAATCAGTGAGTATAAAACCAGAAAGCGCACAGCTCACTGGTTGTGAGAAGCTCTCCCCGATTCCTTTATGGGATGTAATGGGAAACCATTTATTTTTTTATTATTTTAGGGTGTTCTAAAAAAAATTATCGAAATGAGGGGCCACGGATATGGTACTCTTGCCCACTGCTCGACTTATAGGGGAAAATTATCGACTGTAACGTATACACATTTCATACTGGACGAAAAGTACGAGGCTTATGTAACCTTAAAACGATATTTGAAATCAAGTTTAAATTCAAACAAATTTTCACGCATTTGAATTTTAGAAATTTGTGTGCTCGGTGGGTACGTATTTTTCTTTTTTTTTTTCTTTTAAAAATTGTATTTTTGTTTAATTTGTATTGTTTGAAAACAGTGTAGAATTCATTTATTTTTTCCTATAGTACTTCACTTTCAGACAAAACATTAACATTTTCAATAAAGCAATAAATTCATACAGATACTAATACTGATATTAACCCATTCAACATTTCTTACAGTGCAATTCTCATATTCTCACCAACCAACTGCGTTTTTACTTTTGAACAGCAATAGTTTAATTACTGCTCTTAATACGTTCCTCTCATAAATTAGAAAGCCTTATTAGTTCAAACATTTTAGTTATTACATGGTATTGTTGCTCCAACTGAAAGTGTTTCCGTGGCTCAGTTAGTAGAGGTGTTGATTGTAGTAGGTTGGGGTACGAGTTCGTGAGCTGGTATAGAACTTTTGTCAGCGGCGTAATATTTTAAAGCAATTTTTTTATTTATATGAATGAATGTTTCTAAAATATTTTTTTAGTTGTTTGTTTATATAAATTTCTGTTCATTTTATAAAACTGAAGATATCTATCATTGTTTGGACCGCAGTTTTAAGTGGAATAATCCATCAAAAGTACAATGTAGAAATTGCGTACTCTGGTTATATGTATTATACTACATACATACATTATTATTAAAACAACAACAATAGGATGTTTCCAGATAGAAGTTTCTAGATTTTGGAAATTAATAAATTGTATGCTCTCGGAGAAACCTTCAAACTTTTATATAATAATAAGCGTGTTTTGGTTACACCGCTTGCTTATATATTCGCTTGTTTTGTATGAAGCACTTAGCGAAGACTTAGCGAGAACTTAGCGGCGAGGTTCATTTTCGCTAAGTTTATAACAAAAAAATTTTGACATCTTTTACCGCTTGTAACCATTTTTCATATTTTGGAACAAAATGACTTCTCGCTAAAAATCCGTTTTCTTTGCAACTTAGAAAGCGACAATCGCTTGCTTGTAACCAAAACACGACTAAATCAAATATCATATTTTAACAAAGATAGTAAGCAGTAAAAGCAACCACAAATTTAAAAAAAAAAAATAAGATTACCTACAAAAATCGAACCAAAAACCTCAGTAATTCTAACCAACGTCTCAACTCGCTCAGCCACAGACCACACTTGACGCTGATCAACAATAAACTAAAATCAATTGATGATTAGAAATAAATTATATCAATATGGCAACACTGCCTCCACTAAAAAAATTTCCCATCTCTTGGCACAAATCAATTGATCCTTTGTCTAGTCTATTAGTATCTATCATAGATAAAGGAATTAACTAGATATCGCACATGCCTAGGGAAATTTCTTGTTCAATTGGACATTTTCTAGATGGAGCTGGATACAATAATTACAACGTTTGATCCCAAACAAAACATACCTTGCATGATGTATTTAGAAAAGGTGCTAACAATAGGTATGGCAGGCAACATCAACAGGGATTTTGTTTTTGTTTTGTGGTCCGGTGCTCTCAAATCCTACACAAACGAACACCAACAATAGCAGTAAACAAAAAGATGCAATCAAAATAGCAAAATTTTATCTTGAAAGTGGGGAACACAACGACATGAAAAAAACTAAATTAGTTGTTTGAATAGTACAACCTGCAAAATGATTCTATTTTTGTTTTGAAAAAATGTCCACACTGTTGAATAAACGTCAGTGAATGTTATCAGAAACGTCAATGAAAGTTACAAAACGACAACACAGCACCTAGTGGTAGTACTTGACAACGCCTGTGGGATATCTACTTATTTCCTGTATCTATGGTATCTATAATAGTTACAAGCATAGATAAAGGAAATAACTAGATATCGCACACAACTTGGGAAATTTCTTGTTCAATAGGATATTTTCTAGATGGAGCTGGAAGCAATAATTATAACGTTTGATCCCAAACAAAACATAAAAAAATAAATAGTTTCCCATTACATCCCATAAAGGGACTGGGGAGAAACTTCTCACAATCACTGAGCTGTGCGCTTTCCAGTTTTCACTCACTGATTGGGACCTACAGTTTTACACCGATTCCGAACGGTATTTTGAGAAGCTTTTTCATGGCTAGATACTCGATAGTGTCGCCGTCACTATGCGAGGTGACCGCCGCCGAAAGAAAATTTGAAGGTGGTCAGAGCCGGGTTCGAACCCAGGATCTCTTGTACAAGAGCCGCGCACACTAACCATTGCACCACCGACGGCCACCAAACAAAACATACCTTGCAAAATTTATTAAGAACAGGTGATAGATGAAGGTGTTGTAGGCAACATCAACAGGCCTGTTTATTTTTGTTTCGTTGATCGATTCTGTAAAAGTCAACACAAACGAATACCAATAATAATAGTACTCCAAAAAAATCACATACCCAAAATACATTTGAATTTGAAAGTGGGGAACACAACAACATCAACAAAATTTAATTAGTTGTTCGAATAGCACAACCTGGAAAATTATACTATTTTTATATTGGAAAAATGTCCCACAGTGTTGAATAAACGACAATGGATGTTCTAAGAAACGTCAATGAAAGTTACAAAACGACATAACAGCACCTAGTGGCAGTACTTGACAACGCCTGTGGGATATCTACTTATTTCCTTTATCTATGGTTACAAGCTTTACTATCTCTATGCGTTTGTGTTTTGTCGCTAGAGTATGATCAGTTTAATAGAACTTTTCAAAAGCTTTGTTTTGATGCAGATAATTGCTACCAGGGTGCGCGGAAATCTAGGTTCGACAACGGAAGACTTTGGATAAACTTTTTCCATTTTCTGTAAGTGTGTGCGTGTTACTAATAGAATTGATAGGAAAAGGAACCAAAATAAAAGCTTGTTATTTTGATTTCCTCCATTGCCATTTGTTTTCTTTGATTTTTTTTAACTTAAATATTTACACCTGATTTGAAATTGAAAGTTTTTGTTAGGACTTACCTTGTAAGATCGCAATTTATTTAACAGTTTACAGTTTGACGAATATGACTGTTTTTACATTTTCCAAAACACATCACAACATTGTGACACTCACGACAACGAAACCGAGCAACGCAGTTCAACAAACACAATCGTACACGCGAAATGCAAAAAACACAAACAATTTACCGGTACGACGAAAACGTCACACATATTCCACGAAATTCAATTGAAGGTCTATGTAGATCATAAGTATGAAATTATTTTTTTAATGTCTTATTACCTTCAACACTATTCAACACAACAAATTTATTAAATACGTTTAACCGACAACTCGCGTAACTTACGGTCGAGCGAACGCACGGGAAGTTAAAACATAACTGAGGATATTGTGTAATGTAGAAAATGCAATTAAGTAAGAGATTAGCAAAAAAAGCTCTTTTGATCAGTGTTGCCAGTTCAGTACTTTAAGTGCAATTCTAGCTCTGTTTTTTGGCTTCTGCACTATTTTTGAAAAAAACATGCTAAATGCTTTTTAGCACTTATTTGGACAATATTTGCATGCCTTTGACTATTCTGGCTGCATTTTTAGCTTCTTTTGTCGATAAAATGCATTTTTTGTTGTGCCTATATGGGTTTCTTAACTGAACTTTGAAATAATGTTTATTTCCAACCAGGAATTGTAACATATACACAATTATCAAGGGTGTCGGTGTTAAATGTGTCCGTTAGTTGGCATTTTAAAAATCCGTTACTGCAAAAGTATGTTGGTGCAGACTTCTTGTTAATTTCATTCATCTTGGTGTTCGGATAACATGACTCTAAAAAACAAAAATTAATTTGTCGGTTTGTGAATTTTGCCTCGAGTTTAGTACTGGTCAAAATGGAATAGACGATTCAACCGCCTAATTACTTCAATGAGTTGAAAAACGAAAACAGATTTTGCTAAGGCGGTTACTTGTTTAACCGCTTTTGAGATTATATGTTTTGTTAGTCTGGAAATGATATAGATTTTCTGATTTAAGTATGATTTTCGTATATGAAATTTTATACAAAAATGTGTCACTTAATCTAAATTATTAACTTTACATATGAATTTAAAAGATGTATTTTTCAGAATTTGATAAAACAAATTATTTTAAATAAATACAATTTTAAAATAAAGACAAAATTTGAGTACGTGTTTAAAATTTTAATATTATATTATCCGATACCGTCTTTATAGGTCAATTCCAGAAACGAAATGTAAGAGAAAAAAATCAACGTACTGGAACGATAATGGTTGCTAAACCTAGCCCGAAGAAAGTACAGAAAATTCAGTCGAGTGAACCGACTTAAACACAGCTTCACCCTTCAAGAGTTTCGTTAAAAAAAGGTTCATATTTTTGTTTTTACAGAAAAAATTTCAAAAACATTTCAAAAAATAAACTTCTTAAAATTTATTTTTTTTGTTTTCTTATTTTATGGTCCAAAGAATGTACATTATTATATACCGTTAGAAAGGCAAATCTTTGCCCAAAAATGCAAAAATTCTAAATCTTTTTTGCTAGAACAAAATAAGAAAAAAATTTGATGTGGGAAAACGATAATGATCGCTTGTGAGTTAAATTGCAGATTAAAAATTCCGCCAAATATAACGGACAAAGTTTTTTTAAAAAATTTAAAAATCCAAAAATTGCCTGGATTATTATTAATGATCTCCCACCAAAATATTATCCATATGTCATTTGGTTTGGACAACACATTATTCAAAAGGTTTTAAGTCGTAAACAGCCCTAAAATGACCTTTAAACGATTTGCGGAGTACCTAGGGATCAACATTTTTGGGGTCTTGAAATATTTTTCATCTCGTTAGGGGTAGAACTTTCAGAAAATGGACGCGCACCGAAGAAAATAAGACACATAATTTTTCCCATACATTTTTGAACCGGTCTAATGTATATATTCGAAACAAACCATTGCAGTTTCAAAATATAGTAAATAAAGTCATATAGTAAAATCTCCCATAAACTCATTGATATTATTTGGCTTTTAAGTACCAGAAAAATATGATATGTATTACTTATAGAAAAGAGCTTTTATTCGGGAACCCAACAATTGCAACTAATATTGGCCATAGCACTCTTTTTGATCTTTTAAAGAGATTTAAACCATATATGCCAATATCTAAAATATCCTCACATGACGTTTGTAAAAAGTTAAACGAATTTGAAAGGAAATAATTTTGGATACCACAATAAAGAAATTCCACAAAAGACAATTTAGCTATTTTTACTACGAGTTTAATTCCTGTTTGCAAAAGGGATTTGGCAGTAGTAACAACCTAGCGGGCAAAAAACCGAGCCTTAGCGAGTGTTACGCTAAATGCTCGCAAACGGGCTCAGAAAAGAGTATTTACCGGACCAAAACCGGTGGAGAAATAAACTCGCCCAAATGTTCGCAAACTGGTTTAAGAACGGGTGCTGAACGGACGAAAAAAGAGAGAGAAACATTGTTGTCGTTGTGTCGTGCGCCAAACAGAGGCACACACGTGCAGGCACACGACACAACATTAATGTTTTGGCAATTGCATTTTGTTTTATTTTTCGTGTTGTTCTCGCAAAACATATTGCAAAAGTCTCGCAAACGAATCTCTTGCAAGGCATCGTAAACGAAACTTTTACTGCCACAAACTGAGCAACTGATGATTCATTTTCCGATCGTTTTCGGATCTGTTTTCGAGAGTTTTACCCGCAAAAGTTTCGCGTAACTCTCGTATGCGATTTGGTCCGCTGGGAACATGCATGACATGACAATGTATTAGTGTCACACAAATCCGAACTCAATCAATTCATCTCGCGCTAGCCTTTAATACATATATATATATATATATATGAAAAAATATATAATACATATATATACACCATTTGGAAGAAAAATTCGGAATACAATTTATTTGGAACTACTTTGCAACGTCGCACGGAATTGGAGCCACGGTAGAGTCTGTAGCATTGTAAACAGTGCACGTGAGTCTGTCGAGTCATACAAACTCACGCAGTCGAAAATATTTGTTCAAGAAGTTATTGAACAAGAATTTGTTGATATTAACAACGACTGGGATACAAACGAAATATTTGCAAATACGCCAAATGTTTGCCATCTTTCGTCTTCTCACCCATTCCGCTTCACTGAAGGCAAAATATTCAGTTACGTAACTTCTAAACAAGGGTATAATTAAACTTCTTGTCACTTTCTAATTTTTTCTACATAAAAAAACTAGTGAAGTAAGATACTTCAATTTTAATGTTTAACATTGAATGAAACTGAATGGATATTAAAAATTAAATGTCAAATTAAGTGTCAAAATTAAATGTGACCATTTTTAATTTAAATGCAAGCGTTTTATGTGAGAGATCCCTAGAAATTGAAAGTATCTAGACTATTGTTGTTGAAGTGCTAAGTAGGCGGACCATTGTACAACCCCACATGAAGAAGAATACACTTATTGAGGCTAAGAGAAAAATTATTTTCTAGTTTTTAGTGCATTTATAAATAAAACACCGTAAGTTAATTTTTTTAAATTATTTTTTATATAAATATGTATGTAAATGCAATAAAATCACTTACACTGAATTGAAAATAATCGAAAACCTTTCCGTTTACATAGAATGATAAAAGCCACCCTAATATACAACTTCAAATGTTTGAATATTGTTTGAATATACACTTGAAATCAAATACAATAAACACCAACATTCCGAAAATTCAAGTGTTTGAGTATTGCTTGAATTGAAACTTGATTTTAATCTTCGTTTTTAAACCAGTTTGAAGTTTTTTGAAAATATTTTATATGAAATTGCCATCAATAATATTTGTCAGCTATGGGGATTTAATAGTAATTTAATATTCGAATATATCGAAAAATGGACTAACTCAAATCAAATAAATCAAATTCAAGGAATATGCTAAGTAGAGGTGGGCACAAATCACGTGATTAGCGTGAATCACGTGAATCACGCGTGATTCACGCATGAACGTGAGTAAAATTTGATTTTACTCACGTGAGCGTGAGTGAACGTGAGCGAAAAAAAATCGTCGTGCGTGAGCGTACGTGAGTGGAAAAATTTCGTGATTCACGAACTTTTCCAATAAAATATTCGTTTTTTTTTTGCCGACTTTTCTTATTTTGGATGTTTAATGTGTCAAATACGCAAATTGCATATTTTTTAGGAATAGCAAGTTTTACCAACTATTTTTTGCAACATTTTTTCACCGATTAAATCAACAGCACCTAACTGGAAAAATAGGCCTTGGAGCCAAATTTTTTGTTTAACATTTTTTGCTCAAAATAACGTGTTTTCCAATAACTTCATCAGTTTGTTATAAACCGTAAACACTTTTACTATATTTTAAGGACGTTGCTAGTCAGTAAGTTGTCGGCCGCTACCGCATGGCGGCGTCAAGTTTTTACTCAGTTGCCCGCGGTATTCGCATGTTTTCATATTTCTTGTGTAAACAAACAAAACAGCACCAATTGTGACGATCACACGTTTTTTCGCTATGGATATTCGCTTGAGTGTGAAGCATTAAAAGACTCTTTTTACAAAAGACACTAAATTACCTGAATTTTTTAACCCCAACGAAAAAGAGACTGAATTAAAATTTTGTTTTATAATCATTAACTATAATTATAACTTGAAGTATTTTATTTTAATTATATGTGACCTGGTCTACGGAACGGGGGCTTAGGTGTCAAAAATTTCACTTTTGGTTGATTCGGATGGAAGATGAGATGCTTTTTCACGTGGTGAAAAGCAGAAAATCCTAACTTGCTTAGAAGTGTACTAAAAATGTAGAGAAAGAAGAGTAAAAATACGACAAAATATAATTTATTGGTAATGAACAAAATACATTGAATTATAAGCTATAAATACATGATTATACAGTAGAAAAACGTATTATGGGCCAAAAATAATAATGCTGAGTAGTTTATGTATTTTTCTTTGTTGTCGTTTTCCTTGAGATCTTTTTACGTGTTGATCCTGAGGAAGATGGACCTGGTTCCTCGTCTGGTTTGAGAACATCTTCACTAGTTTTTGCCTTCCGTTTCTTCGATGGCAAATCTTTCGGCAATGGAGCCACAATATCTACTTTAGATATATCCGAAACTAAGCTGCGAAGATTGTGATAGATGTACCACTGACGTTCCAAAGATAAACCGGCTGGTTGTATAACTTTCGGCATTTCAGGATCGATAGGTTTTAACAGAAGCTTAAAGGACTGCACTTCTTCACTGTCTGCGAATTTCTTTGTTTTTACACAATCTGTAGAGATTATGAAATGATAATGGTTTATTTGCCAGTCCGTGTTGGCGCACTGTTACACCCTGTGCGTGAAAATGACGTAGTAAATTTTCGTAACGCTTCGTCGTACAGGCATGTAGAAAATGGAAAAACGAACGACAAACAGGTACTCTGTAGAAGGTAAATTGAATTCTATGCCTCATAACTTCTGTATCCTGTCTCTGTCCATATTTCTTCCGCCCAGCAAGCTTTGCGTATACACTTTCTACCTTTTCATTACTCATAATTCCAGCTTCGATGTGACTTAGTATCACTAAATCAAGTTCATTTTTCGACATCTCTAAACAATTGTTCCGCGTACCCTCGATCATTTCCCGTGGTATCAGTGTATGACATTCATTATTACAACAATCTTTTGACAGAAATTGTGTTACCATCAACAACATACAGGTCCATGTTAACAACAGTTTGTTCGGTATCATCTTCTGCCTGAGATACACATACTTCGTCTTCATCATCATCGCTCTCTTCATAGTTTTCATCATCCTTTTCATGGAAATATTGTCCGTATACGGCACTGAACTCCTCATCAACACTCATGTTTCATTTCATGCGAAATGCGAAGACGATAATCAACAGAATCAGTAAACGTCACTTCTTCAGTGCTACTTTTTTAAATGTTCCACACTAGCTACTTACACGATGAACTATAATAATATTCCGACCAACAACAACACTTACTGGACCAACAACAACGCTTACTGGACGACCGGCGCGGAGAACAATTAACGAGATAATGAGAAACTGACGAAACGAGTTGCTTACTTTTAACAGCTTTTTCACAGAAAACTAGTTTTCGCACGTAAGCTCCCTTTTCGTAGACCAGGTCACATATAAACTTTGCTTTATATTTTTAAGTTAATTTAATCTATTCATAAAAATAAAACTTGTTTTTGAAGCTTTCTTTAAATAAAAATGAGAATTTTTTTTTTGTATAAAAATGTGTTTTTTCTTTTGCGTGAGTTTCGTGACTAACGTGATTCACGCATGAACGTGAGTAAAATTTGATTTTACTCACGTGAGCGTGCGTGAACGTGAGCGAAAAAAAATTCGTCGTGCGTGAGCGTGCGTGATTCAAAATTATTACGTCGTGACCGTGCGTGAGCGTGAGCCAAAATTACTCACGTGCCCATCTCTAATGCTAAGTATTGATTTAACAAATAAACAACATTTTGCAGCGCTTATTTATGGAACGAAGAAGTGGAAGAGCTACAAACGAAACTCCTCTTTATATACCATTTACACATGGACTGCAATAACCCATTTAGCAGCCCAGAATCCAATCTAGACGACCCATAAAATAGGTAAGTAGATATCTAGATATCTTAAATTAATTTTCATTTTCAAATTATCCGTTCGCTCTTCCTAATTTATAGCGTTATGTATGAATCATAACAATTTATATTCCAGTTAAATATATGTATTTCTAATTATGGTCAATTCCAAGCAACTGTGCTCGATATAAATAGGGGTTGGAAATAAAATACACGGCTTGAATTAGAGTATATTAATACTGATTTAAAGCTGGAATTAAAATGTAATTCCTTCCTTAAATTCCAGTGCATTGACTTACTAATTTTGACTTGAATTCAACTGTAATTCGAGCCTTTAATTCAAATGTAATTACACTTTAATATTCGAATTGAATTCAATGGTTAATTTCCCTGGAGATTGCTATTGATTTACAGTGTTATGGAAGTATTATTCAACACTTGAAATTGGAAAATATGGCTGGAATTCAAGTTGAATGTATTACAATGTATTACAATTTCTAGTGTCGAATTTAACTTGAATTACACTTTAAAATAACACCAATCTCCAGCAAAATTAACCATTGAATTCAAGTCGAACATTAAAATTTAATTACAATTGAATTCAAGCCATGATTTATAGTTTCATTTAAAGCGAAATAAATAAGTCGGTGCATTTTAATTCAAGCAAAAAAATTGCGTTAGAATTCAAGCTTTAAAACAGTATTTAAACACTCTAATTCAAGCTTTGTTTTCAGTATTATTCCAAATTCGAATGAATGCATTGATTACTTGATACTTTGATAAAATTATACAGATGTACACTGAAAGAAAAGCACTTCATAGCATCAATGAATGGGTTACATTAATGGGTTTACATTGATGCAATGAAAAGTTTATTTGATGCTATGAAATGTTACATTACTTCAATAAACTCCTTCATTGCATGCAGTTTTTGAATTTGTGGACCGTCATTAATGCTAAGAAACGTTTTACATTGATGGAATGAAATATGTTTTTCATGTAAATATGGGAAACTATAGAGAAAAATTGCAGACATTTTATCGACATTGTAAAGTAGAATCTATTAAATAGGTCATTCTTTACATTACACTCATTTTATTGAATTTTAAAATATTTTTTCTAAAAAAGCAAAGACATCTTTCTTTAATATAATGTACCATTTCATTAATTTTGAACGATTCATTAATTTGGTTAAAGGATAATTTGTACATATGTAGGTACGATTTGTATAAATGTATGTCTTATTTATGTATGTATGTGCAGTAGCTGTGACACAATATATTATGAGTGCCAGTATGAGATAAGGAATAAATAAGATAAAAATAAAAGGCTGAAATGCAGAATAACGCGCCATTTAAAAAAACGAAAATCGAGCAAAATAAGGGGAGTTCAAAAACCCAAATTTTTTTGTCGGCCGGACCTATTGGAACCCACAGGTCCAAACAATTTCCAAAAATCAAAAATTCCGAAATTCAAAATTTGAAACAGAGATATTCCTCTCCCTGACCCCGTCCCAGAAAACCTAATAATCGTCGTGCCACAAAAAGCCCGAACTTTGGAGACCCATAACTCCTAAAATGGGGATTCCCTCTAACTTTTCCATTTAACATTTTTTGCTTAGAATCGTGTGTTCTACCCTCCCCCCCCCCCCCCCAACATTTTTTCTGGGGGTCCATTTTGCTCGATTTTCGTTTTTATTTAAATGGCGCGGGGTGCATTTTCCAATAATTATTTCCAAATAATTTACATGATAGTGTGGCAAAAGTTAAAATTGCATTTAGTTATGGATACTTTCTTATACCATAAATGTAACATAATCATACCATGAATGAAGCCGGTTCATACCATCAATGAAACCTGTTTATACTATCAATGAAACCTATTCATACCAACTATGATACTTGTTCATACCATCAATGAAACGTGTTATACCATCAATGAAATATGTTCATACAATCAATGAAACATATTCAGACCTTCAATGAAACATGTTCATACTATAAATGAAACCTGTTTATTACATTAATGAAACATAGTATTTTAATGTAACATGTTCATAGCATCATCATAACATCAATGACAATATTTCATTACATCAATGAAACGGTTTATAATATCAATGTAACATTTTCTTTAATACAATGATAAAGTTCCATTCCGGTTAGAAAGTTAACATTAATCTCAGGTCTACGAAACATTTTTCGTTTAATGTAACATTGTTCATAGCATTAATGAAGCCCGACATTGGCTCAAAAACAATGATACTTTTCATTGATGCAATGTAAGAATTCATTAATGGTATGAAGGTTTTTCTTTCAGTGTACGTATTTAAATCAAATTAATATTTTTCACATAAAGAACTAAAGTTAACAGTTAAAGCTAAGATTTAACTATCCCTTTTTGAGGCGCATTTATCGCTATGGTAAGATTCTTCGGGCCCAAGTTGACTTATGAAATCCATTTTCACTTGCACGCTGTTATTTTCTGTAACAAATTGTAACGTGCTGTAAGTAGGCAATCAAAATGTTTAATGAGCGACCGATTTTGCTGCCGAATAAATGCTTCCAATGTTGTTTTTATACAATAGTTGAGCTACATATATGTAGGTATATTGCATACCGTAATTTTTACATGGGGTTTAAGTTCTTTATTTTATTAGCTGAAATACACAGTATTACAAAAGTTTACATACCCCCTATATATTTTAGTTTTTTCAAGTAAATATTGATATAAAATGCTGTAATGAAATTTATTATTTTGCATCGCATTTTATTGAAAAAAATAAACTAAAAATATTATTAATTCATGGATATATATTAAATAACTTAAAAATATTCTATTTTTGATTTTATGCATAATTACATAAGTTTACATACGGTATATAAGTATACTGAAAAAACTTTAATTAGTAGCTTGTATGTCCTCCATTGGCTTTTATTACAGCTGATAGTCGAGATGGCATAGAAAAAGCTAATTTTTTTGTTGTCTCAGGGCTAATTTTGCTCCACTCGTCCTTCAACGCTTCCTTCAGAGATGGAATAGATGTGAAATGACGTTTTTGTAGTCCTCGTTTTAAAACATCCCATAAATGCTCAATAACGTTTAGGTCAGGAGATTGTGGTGGATGTTCCAGTTTGTGTTTAACGTTGTAGAGAAGCCATTCCTTCACCATCTTTGAGGAATGCTTCGGATCGTTATCCTGCAGAAATATGGATTTTCCTTCCAGATCCAACGTTTCACTGCTAGGGAGATAACTGTCCTTTAAAATACCCACATACATGGTCTTATCCATAATGCCATCGATGAACCTAAGTTTACCAACTCCATTTGCAACTATACATCCCCAGACCATGACTGACCCGCCTCCATGTTTCACGGTGGAGTTGACATTCTGGGGTAATAACTCCGTATTCGGCTTTCGCCAAACTTTGGCCCGACCATCACTCCCAAAACCCATAAACTTACATTCATCGGTGAATATGACTCGTTCCCAAAAAGTAGGGTCATTTATGTGAACGGTTTCGTACTTTTGGGCGTATTCCAAGCGTTTTTGGATGTTTACAGCTCTGAGCAGTGGTTTTTTTCTTGCAACTCTGCTATTGTACCCATTCCTCTTGATGGTCCTGCGAACAGTCTGGTCGGAAACAGTTACTCCCAGATCAGTCTTTAATTTTCGACTGCGCTTTGTTTTGGATTTTCTTTGACGAAGCGAATAACTGTCCGTTCCGTTCGATCGTCGAGAATTCGAGCGCGGCCGCATCGTGCTCTACTTTCATAATTTCCATTTTCTTTGAAATTTTTTATTATTGTTTGGACCGTAGGCTTTTTTAAATTTAATATCTGTCCAATTTCGTTCAGAGATTTGCCGTCATTCCTCAATTTAATGACTGTTTTTCGAATTGGTTCAGAAATTTCTTTGCCCGCCCATTTTACTGCACTATCGAGACTATGATTTTTGTAATACAAATACGACCACTTTCTATGAAATCGAAAGCTCTACTAATGAGTTGAAGCAAATCATCATGAAATTTGCACCGGTACTAATAACGGTACATCAATTCATAATCAGGGTATGTATACTTATGTAAATTTACGAGGTATACGTTTTATGTTGTTATTTTCAAACAACAACAACAAAATTATTGCAGAACATTTGTGAAATGATTTAATTTTTATTTAAAATACCAATAACCAGCAAAAAGTACAACAAATCATACTGTTTTCAAGAAAACAGAAATTTGTTAACCGTATGTAAACTTTTGTAATACTGTGTATGTATGCATTTGTGGAAAAATTATTTTACATCTATAGATCTGACATACATTTTGGTCAGTTCTGTGATATATACACATCAAATTTGACGACCCGCATGAACGAAAATCAAAATTTTTTGATTTTGCTTCAAACGTCACACAGATGTATACGTGTGTCGTTTTTCACACACACACACTGTCAATGTTGGTCAAACCGCTTGATGTGAGTATACCCATAGAGTAAATCATACTAGAGACAATATTTCGCTCATCTGACTTTTCCTTTCACACTCTTCGTGATGCGGTCGGTGTGATAGAGAGATGTTTGACGAAAAGTAACATACACCAGGTGGAATTAGAATAACTTCTTGCTTTAATTTTTCATGTCGTTTTGGTGAAAAACTGTGAAATTTAAATGTGTTTCAAACTTTTTATTGACTGTTATTGTTAGCATACATTTGTGTTGTATATAACACAATAATTTTAACACACAAAACGAAATGCCGTTGTTGTTATTTTGTTCGTTGTTTTGAACCATTGCCTCCATCTGGTACATATTAGTAAAGCAATTCTTTTCAACATCGAACGTAAATATCACACCAGGCCAAATGTCATAAATTTGATGAGAGAACTATTAGGTCTACTACAAGTATTAGTCTATGTGTATACCCTGCATAACCCTTCGACAGAAAAATATTTTCAATACACTTCATTCAAACATAGCCGCGTTCTTTCGAACGATCGAAAAGAACACATCGCCTTTAAGCAGTTGAAAAATAGAAATATTGAACATTTTATCGAATGTATTTATTTCTTTATTTGTCACTTTACTTATGTCAGAGCTTGTGCCCTAGATTGTACATTTTTGCCTACAAATCAATAGAACGTGAGTTCAAACCTCAGAGATGACACAAAATTAAAATATTTTTTTTTAATATTTCTTGTACTAATTACTCTATTTTTTAACATAAATCATTTACCAGCAATATTAAAAAAATAAAATCATTAAAATATAGTTAAAAATTAAACATAAAATTAAAAAGATATGCGACTTAGCTAGGATTCGAACCAAAATCTCGCGATTGTTAGTTATATGTGCTACCCATCATGCCACCTTTGAATTTCAGTAAAATTTGAGTCCGTCGAAAAACTTAAATAAAATTTTTCGATAACTCGCTCAGTTATCGAGATACCGTGGGTTAAAGTTTTAAAAAATTTATAACTTTTTTATCAATTTAACTCCTCAAAATAAGCCCAAATATTAAATAAAAGTTATCGATAACTTCTTTAGTTATCGAGATCTCTGTGGCTGTAACGTTTTATATGTACTGCTTTCCACAATTTTACTTGCAATATTTTACCAATCCAATGAACAAAAGGAGGAAAAATTAAAAATTATTTAAAAAAAATTTTTTTTAAAATAATTTTTCTCCTGCGGCGCTTTCTATAACAATGAACCGAAGAGCAAAACTGGAAAAAAAATTCCAATTTTTCCGCAGCATTCTGGAAGTTTAGAATTCCTACTTGGGATATCTTCAATATCTTCTAAAAATTTTAAAGCGTCTGCATTTAAATTAAACAAATCGTAAGTAGAGGCAATAATTGAAAAAATGGATTCCCTGCACACATATCCATTTAAATGCGACTAGTTTTTATTTGGAGTGTTGTTTTTTTAAATGAACTTTATTTTAATTTCTCCAAATTTCACACAAACTTATTTTATTTTCACATAAATCTGCAACTGCATAAACTTGAAATATAATGCAAAGAATCCTACGTTTAATTTCATAGTTTTTCAATTTCAGTATTTCTTTCCGAAGTTTTACCAATCCGATATTAAATATCTCGATAACTACTACAGTTATCGATAAATTTTATTTCAATTTTCCGAATAATTTTGAAAGTTCTATAGAGGAAAATTATCTTTTTGACAAAGTGGTGAAACAAAGTTATCGATTATATAAAACCTTAACCCTCAATCTTTCGATAACTAAGCGAGTTATCGATAACTTTTATTTAATTTTTTCCACATTCTTTCGAATGTTATAAAAATAAAACTTATCGAAATGAGGGCCACGGAAATCGTACTCTTGGCAATATCTCGATAACTACTACAGCTATCGATAAATTTTATTTAAATTTTCCGAATAATTTTGAAAGTTCTATAGAAAAAATTATCTTTTTGACAAAATGGTGAAACAAAGTTATCGATTTTTTAAAACCTTAGCCCTCAAAATTTCTATAACTAAGCGAGTTATCGATAACTTTTATTTAATTTTTTCGGCTTTTTTTTGGCCCTCGGTGGTACAATGGGTAGTGTGCGCGCCTCTTGTACTTGAGATCCTGGGTTCGATCCCTGCTCTGACCACCTTAAATTTTCTTTCGACGGCGGTCACCTCGCATAGTGACGGCGACACTGTCGAGTATTTAGCCATGAAAATGCTTCTCAAAAATACCGTTCGGAACCGGTGTAAAATGTAGGTCCCAATCAGTGAGTATAAAACCAGAAAGCGCACAGCTCACTGGTTGTGAGAAGCTCTCCCCGATTCCTTTATGGGATGTAATGGGAAACCATTTATTTTTTTATTATTTTAGGGTGTTCTAAAAAAAATTATCGAAATGAGGGGCCACGGATATGGTACTCTTGCCCACTGCTCGACTTATAGGGGAAAATTATCGACTGTAACGTATACACATTTCATACTGGACGAAAAGTACGAGGCTTATGTAACCTTAAAACGATATTTGAAATCAAGTTTAAATTCAAACAAATTTTCACGCATTTGAATTTTAGAAATTTGTGTGCTCGGTGGGTACGTATTTTTCTTTTTTTTTTTCTTTTAAAAATTGTATTTTTGTTTAATTTGTATTGTTTGAAAACAGTGTAGAATTCATTTATTTTTTCCTATAGTACTTCACTTTCAGACAAAACATTAACATTTTCAATAAAGCAATAAATTCATACAGATACTAATACTGATATTAACCCATTCAACATTTCTTACAGTGCAATTCTCATATTCTCACCAACCAACTGCGTTTTTACTTTTGAACAGCAATAGTTTAATTACTGCTCTTAATACGTTCCTCTCATAAATTAGAAAGCCTTATTAGTTCAAACATTTTAGTTATTACATGGTATTGTTGCTCCAACTGAAAGTGTTTCCGTGGCTCAGTTAGTAGAGGTGTTGATTGTAGTAGGTTGGGGTACGAGTTCGTGAGCTGGTATAGAACTTTTGTCAGCGGCGTAATATTGTAAAGCAATTTTTTTATTTATATGAATGAATGTTTCTAAAATATTTTTTTAGTTGTTTGTTTATATAAATTTCTGTTCATTTTATAAAACTGAAGATATCTATCATTGTTTGGACCGCAGTTTTAAGTGGAATAATCCATCAAAAGTACAATGTAGAAATTGCGTACTCTGGTTATATGTATTATACTACATACATACATTATTATTAAAACAACAACAATAGGATGTTTCCAGATAGAAGTTTCTAGATTTTGGAAATTAATAAATTGTATGCTCTCGGAGAAACCTTCAAACTTTTATATAATAATAAGCGTGTTTTGGTTACACCGCTTGCTTATATATTCGCTTGTTTTGTATGAAGCACTTAGCGAAGACTTAGCGAGAACTTAGCGGCGAGGTTCATTTTCGCTAAGTTTATAACAAAAAAATTTTGACATCTTTTACCGCTTGTAACCATTTTTCATATTTTGGAACAAAATGACTTCTCGCTAAAAATCCGTTTTCTTTGCAACTTAGAAAGCGACAATCGCTTGCTTGTAACCAAAACACGACTAAATCAAATATCATATTTTAACAAAGATAGTAAGCAGTAAAAGCAACCACAAATTTAAAAAAAAAAAATAAGATTACCTACAAAAATCGAACCAAAAACCTCAGTAATTCTAACCAACGTCTCAACTCGCTCAGCCACAGACCACACTTGACGCTGATCAACAATAAACTAAAATCAATTGATGATTAGAAATAAATTATATCAATATGGCAACACTGCCTCCACTAAAAAAATTTCCCATCTCTTGGCACAAATCAATTGATCCTTTGTCTAGTCTATTAGTATCTATCATAGATAAAGGAATTAACTAGATATCGCACATGCCTAGGGAAATTTCTTGTTCAATTGGACATTTTCTAGATGGAGCTGGATACAATAATTACAACGTTTGATCCCAAACAAAACATACCTTGCATGATGTATTTAGAAAAGGTGCTAACAATAGGTATGGCAGGCAACATCAACAGGGATTTTGTTTTTGTTTTGTGGTCCGGTGCTCTCAAATCCTACACAAACGAACACCAACAATAGCAGTAAACAAAAAGATGCAATCAAAATAGCAAAATTTTATCTTGAAAGTGGGGAACACAACGACATGAAAAAAACTAAATTAGTTGTTTGAATAGTACAACCTGCAAAATGATTCTATTTTTGTTTTGAAAAAATGTCCACACTGTTGAATAAACGTCAGTGAATGTTATCAGAAACGTCAATGAAAGTTACAAAACGACAACACAGCACCTAGTGGTAGTACTTGACAACGCCTGTGGGATATCTACTTATTTCCTGTATCTATGGTATCTATAATAGTTACAAGCATAGATAAAGGAAATAACTAGATATCGCACACAACTTGGGAAATTTCTTGTTCAATAGGATATTTTCTAGATGGAGCTGGAAGCAATAATTATAACGTTTGATCCCAAACAAAACATAAAAAAATAAATAGTTTCCCATTACATCCCATAAAGGGACTGGGGAGAAACTTCTCACAATCACTGAGCTGTGCGCTTTCCAGTTTTCACTCACTGATTGGGACCTACAGTTTTACACCGATTCCGAACGGTATTTTGAGAAGCTTTTTCATGGCTAGATACTCGATAGTGTCGCCGTCACTATGCGAGGTGACCGCCGCCGAAAGAAAATTTGAAGGTGGTCAGAGCCGGGTTCGAACCCAGGATCTCTTGTACAAGAGCCGCGCACACTAACCATTACACCACCGACGGCCACCAAACAAAACATACCTTGCAAAATTTATTAAGAACAGGTGATAGATGAAGGTGTTGTAGGCAACATCAACAGGCCTGTTTATTTTTGTTTCGTTGATCGATTCTGTAAAAGTCAACACAAACGAATACCAATAATAATAGTACTCCAAAAAAATCACATACCCAAAATACATTTGAATTTGAAAGTGGGGAACACAACAACATCAACAAAATTTAATTAGTTGTTCGAATAGCACAACCTGGAAAATTATACTATTTTTATATTGGAAAAATGTCCCACAGTGTTGAATAAACGACAATGGATGTTCTAAGAAACGTCAATGAAAGTTACAAAACGACATAACAGCACCTAGTGGCAGTACTTGACAACGCCTGTGGGATATCTACTTATTTCCTTTATCTATGGTTACAAGCTTTACTATCTCTATGCGTTTGTGTTTTGTCGCTAGAGTATGATCAGTTTAATAGAACTTTTCAAAAGCTTTGTTTTGATGCAGATAATTGCTACCAGGGTGCGCGGAAATCTAGGTTCGACAACGGAAGACTTTGGATAAACTTTTTCCATTTTCTGTAAGTGTGTGCGTGTTACTAATAGAATTGATAGGAAAAGGAACCAAAATAAAAGCTTGTTATTTTGATTTCCTCCATTGCCATTTGTTTTCTTTGATTTTTTTTAACTTAAATATTTACACCTGATTTGAAATTGAAAGTTTTTGTTAGGACTTACCTTGTAAGATCGCAATTTATTTAACAGTTTACAGTTTGACGAATATGACTGTTTTTACATTTTCCAAAACACATCACAACATTGTGACACTCACGACAACGAAACCGAGCAACGCAGTTCAACAAACACAATCGTACACGCGAAATGCAAAAAACACAAACAATTTACCGGTACGACGAAAACGTCACACATATTCCACGAAATTCAATTGAAGGTCTATGTAGATCATAAGTATGAAATTATTTTTTTAATGTCTTATTACCTTCAACACTATTCAACACAACAAATTTATTAAATACGTTTAACCGACAACTCGCGTAACTTACGGTCGAGCGAACGCACGGGAAGTTAAAACATAACTGAGGATATTGTGTAATGTAGAAAATGCAATTAAGTAAGAGATTAGCAAAAAAAGCTCTTTTGATCAGTGTTGCCAGTTCAGTACTTTAAGTGCAATTCTAGCTCTGTTTTTTGGCTTCTGCACTATTTTTGAAAAAAACATGCTAAATGCTTTTTAGCACTTATTTGGACAATATTTGCATGCCTTTGACTATTCTGGCTGCATTTTTAGCTTCTTTTGTCGATAAAATGCATTTTTTGTTGTGCCTATATGGGTTTCTTAACTGAACTTTGAAATAATGTTTATTTCCAACCAGGAATTGTAACATATACACAATTATCAAGGGTGTCGGTGTTAAATGTGTCCGTTAGTTGGCATTTTAAAAATCCGTTACTGCAAAAGTATGTTGGTGCAGACTTCTTGTTAATTTCATTCATCTTGGTGTTCGGATAACATGACTCTAAAAAACAAAAATTAATTTGTCGGTTTGTGAATTTTGCCTCGAGTTTAGTACTGGTCAAAATGGAATAGACGATTCAACCGCCTAATTACTTCAATGAGTTGAAAAACGAAAACAGATTTTGCTAAGGCGGTTACTTGTTTAACCGCTTTTGAGATTATATGTTTTGTTAGTCTGGAAATGATATAGATTTTCTGATTTAAGTATGATTTTCGTATATGAAATTTTATACAAAAATGTGTCACTTAATCTAAATTATTAACTTTACATATGAATTTAAAAGATGTATTTTTCAGAATTTGATAAAACAAATTATTTTAAATAAATACAATTTTAAAATAAAGACAAAATTTGAGTACGTGTTTAAAATTTTAATATTATATTATCCGATACCGTCTTTATAGGTCAATTCCAGAAACGAAATGTAAGAGAAAAAAATCAACGTACTGGAACGATAATGGTTGCTAAACCTAGCCCGAAGAAAGTACAGAAAATTCAGTCGAGTGAACCGACTTAAACACAGCTTCACCCTTCAAGAGTTTCGTTAAAAAAAGGTTCATATTTTTGTTTTTACAGAAAAAATTTCAAAAACATTTCAAAAAATAAACTTCTTAAAATTTATTTTTTTTGTTTTCTTATTTTATGGTCCAAAGAATGTACATTATTATATACCGTTAGAAAGGCAAATCTTTGCCCAAAAATGCAAAAATTCTAAATCTTTTTTGCTAGAACAAAATAAGAAAAAAATTTGATGTGGGAAAACGATAATGATCGCTTGTGAGTTAAATTGCAGATTAAAAATTCCGCCAAATATAACGGACAAAGTTTTTTTAAAAAATTTAAAAATCCAAAAATTGCCTGGATTATTATTAATGATCTCCCACCAAAATATTATCCATATGTCATTTGGTTTGGACAACACATTATTCAAAAGGTTTTAAGTCGTAAACAGCCCTAAAATGACCTTTAAACGATTTGCGGAGTACCTAGGGATCAACATTTTTGGGGTCTTGAAATATTTTTCATCTCGTTAGGGGTAGAACTTTCAGAAAATGGACGCGCACCGAAGAAAATAAGACACATAATTTTTCCCATACATTTTTGAACCGGTCTAATGTATATATTCGAAACAAACCATTGCAGTTTCAAAATATAGTAAATAAAGTCATATAGTAAAATCTCCCATAAACTCATTGATATTATTTGGCTTTTAAGTACCAGAAAAATATGATATGTATTACTTATAGAAAAGAGCTTTTATTCGGGAACCCAACAATTGCAACTAATATTGGCCATAGCACTCTTTTTGATCTTTTAAAGAGATTTAAACCATATATGCCAATATCTAAAATATCCTCACATGACGTTTGTAAAAAGTTAAACGAATTTGAAAGGAAATAATTTTGGATACCACAATAAAGAAATTCCACAAAAGACAATTTAGCTATTTTTACTACGAGTTTAATTCCTGTTTGCAAAAGGGATTTGGCAGTAGTAACAACCTAGCGGGCAAAAAACCGAGCCTTAGCGAGTGTTACGCTAAATGCTCGCAAACGGGCTCAGAAAAGAGTATTTACCGGACCAAAACCGGTGGAGAAATAAACTCGCCCAAATGTTCGCAAACTGGTTTAAGAACGGGTGCTGAACGGACGAAAAAAGAGAGAGAAACATTGTTGTCGTTGTGTCGTGCGCCAAACAGAGGCACACACGTGCAGGCACACGACACAACATTAATGTTTTGGCAATTGCATTTTGTTTTATTTTTCGTGTTGTTCTCGCAAAACATATTGCAAAAGTCTCGCAAACGAATCTCTTGCAAGGCATCGTAAACGAAACTTTTACTGCCACAAACTGAGCAACTGATGATTCATTTTCCGATCGTTTTCGGATCTGTTTTCGAGAGTTTTACCCGCAAAAGTTTCGCGTAACTCTCGTATGCGATTTGGTCCGCTGGGAACATGCATGACATGACAATGTATTAGTGTCACACAAATCCGAACTCAATCAATTCATCTCGCGCTAGCCTTTAATACATATATATATATATATATATGAAAAAATATATAATACATATATATACACCATTTGGAAGAAAAATTCGGAATACAATTTATTTGGAACTACTTTGCAACGTCGCACGGAATTGGAGCCACGGTAGAGTCTGTAGCATTGTAAACAGTGCACGTGAGTCTGTCGAGTCATACAAACTCACGCAGTCGAAAATATTTGTTCAAGAAGTTATTGAACAAGAATTTGTTGATATTAACAACGACTGGGATACAAACGAAATATTTGCAAATACGCCAAATGTTTGCCATCTTTCGTCTTCTCACCCATTCCGCTTCACTGAAGGCAAAATATTCAGTTACGTAACTTCTAAACAAGGGTATAATTAAACTTCTTGTCACTTTCTAATTTTTTCTACATAAAAAAACTAGTGAAGTAAGATACTTCAATTTTAATGTTTAACATTGAATGAAACTGAATGGATATTAAAAATTAAATGTCAAATTAAGTGTCAAAATTAAATGTGACCATTTTTAATTTAAATGCAAGCGTTTTATGTGAGAGATCCCTAGAAATTGAAAGTATCTAGACTATTGTTGTTGAAGTGCTAAGTAGGCGGACCATTGTACAACCCCACATGAAGAAGAATACACTTATTGAGGCTAAGAGAAAAATTATTTTCTAGTTTTTAGTGCATTTATAAATAAAACACCGTAAGTTAATTTTTTTAAATTATTTTTTATATAAATATGTATGTAAATGCAATAAAATCACTTACACTGAATTGAAAATAATCGAAAACCTTTCCGTTTACATAGAATGATAAAAGCCACCCTAATATACAACTTCAAATGTTTGAATATTGTTTGAATATACACTTGAAATCAAATACAATAAACACCAACATTCCGAAAATTCAAGTGTTTGAGTATTGCTTGAATTGAAACTTGATTTTAATCTTCGTTTTTAAACCAGTTTGAAGTTTTTTGAAAATATTTTATATGAAATTGCCATCAATAATATTTGTCAGCTATGGGGATTTAATAGTAATTTAATATTCGAATATATCGAAAAATGGACTAACTCAAATCAAATAAATCAAATTCAAGGAATATGCTAAGTAGAGGTGGGCACAAATCACGTGATTAGCGTGAATCACGTGAATCACGCGTGATTCACGCATGAACGTGAGTAAAATTTGATTTTACTCACGTGAGCGTGAGTGAACGTGAGCGAAAAAAAATCGTCGTGCGTGAGCGTACGTGAGTGGAAAAATTTCGTGATTCACGAACTTTTCCAATAAAATATTCGTTTTTTTTTTGCCGACTTTTCTTATTTTGGATGTTTAATGTGTCAAATACGCAAATTGCATATTTTTTAGGAATAGCAAGTTTTACCAACTATTTTTTGCAACATTTTTTCACCGATTAAATCAACAGCACCTAACTGGAAAAATAGGCCTTGGAGCCAAATTTTTTGTTTAACATTTTTTGCTCAAAATAACGTGTTTTCCAATAACTTCATCAGTTTGTTATAAACCGTAAACACTTTTACTATATTTTAAGGACGTTGCTAGTCAGTAAGTTGTCGGCCGCTACCGCATGGCGGCGTCAAGTTTTTACTCAGTTGCCCGCGGTATTCGCATGTTTTCATATTTCTTGTGTAAACAAACAAAACAGCACCAATTGTGACGATCACACGTTTTTTCGCTATGGATATTCGCTTGAGTGTGAAGCATTAAAAGACTCTTTTTACAAAAGACACTAAATTACCTGAATTTTTTAACCCCAACGAAAAAGAGACTGAATTAAAATTTTGTTTTATAATCATTAACTATAATTATAACTTGAAGTATTTTATTTTAATTATATGTGACCTGGTCTACGGAACGGGGGCTTAGGTGTCAAAAATTTCACTTTTGGTTGATTCGGATGGAAGATGAGATGCTTTTTCACGTGGTGAAAAGCAGAAAATCCTAACTTGCTTAGAAGTGTACTAAAAATGTAGAGAAAGAAGAGTAAAAATACGACAAAATATAATTTATTGGTAATGAACAAAATACATTGAATTATAAGCTATAAATACATGATTATACAGTAGAAAAACGTATTATGGGCCAAAAATAATAATGCTGAGTAGTTTATGTATTTTTCTTTGTTGTCGTTTTCCTTGAGATCTTTTTACGTGTTGATCCTGAGGAAGATGGACCTGGTTCCTCGTCTGGTTTGAGAACATCTTCACTAGTTTTTGCCTTCCGTTTCTTCGATGGCAAATCTTTCGGCAATGGAGCCACAATATCTACTTTAGATATATCCGAAACTAAGCTGCGAAGATTGTGATAGATGTACCACTGACGTTCCAAAGATAAACCGGCTGGTTGTATAACTTTCGGCATTTCAGGATCGATAGGTTTTAACAGAAGCTTAAAGGACTGCACTTCTTCACTGTCTGCGAATTTCTTTGTTTTTACACAATCTGTAGAGATTATGAAATGATAATGGTTTATTTGCCAGTCCGTGTTGGCGCACTGTTACACCCTGTGCGTGAAAATGACGTAGTAAATTTTCGTAACGCTTCGTCGTACAGGCATGTAGAAAATGGAAAAACGAACGACAAACAGGTACTCTGTAGAAGGTAAATTGAATTCTATGCCTCATAACTTCTGTATCCTGTCTCTGTCCATATTTCTTCCGCCCAGCAAGCTTTGCGTATACACTTTCTACCTTTTCATTACTCATAATTCCAGCTTCGATGTGACTTAGTATCACTAAATCAAGTTCATTTTTCGACATCTCTAAACAATTGTTCCGCGTACCCTCGATCATTTCCCGTGGTATCAGTGTATGACATTCATTATTACAACAATCTTTTGACAGAAATTGTGTTACCATCAACAACATACAGGTCCATGTTAACAACAGTTTGTTCGGTATCATCTTCTGCCTGAGATACACATACTTCGTCTTCATCATCATCGCTCTCTTCATAGTTTTCATCATCCTTTTCATGGAAATATTGTCCGTATACGGCACTGAACTCCTCATCAACACTCATGTTTCATTTCATGCGAAATGCGAAGACGATAATCAACAGAATCAGTAAACGTCACTTCTTCAGTGCTACTTTTTTAAATGTTCCACACTAGCTACTTACACGATGAACTATAATAATATTCCGACCAACAACAACACTTACTGGACCAACAACAACGCTTACTGGACGACCGGCGCGGAGAACAATTAACGAGATAATGAGAAACTGACGAAACGAGTTGCTTACTTTTAACAGCTTTTTCACAGAAAACTAGTTTTCGCACGTAAGCTCCCTTTTCGTAGACCAGGTCACATATAAACTTTGCTTTATATTTTTAAGTTAATTTAATCTATTCATAAAAATAAAACTTGTTTTTGAAGCTTTCTTTAAATAAAAATGAGAATTTTTTTTTTGTATAAAAATGTGTTTTTTCTTTTGCGTGAGTTTCGTGACTAACGTGATTCACGCATGAACGTGAGTAAAATTTGATTTTACTCACGTGAGCGTGCGTGAACGTGAGCGAAAAAAAATTCGTCGTGCGTGAGCGTGCGTGATTCAAAATTATTACGTCGTGACCGTGCGTGAGCGTGAGCCAAAATTACTCACGTGCCCATCTCTAATGCTAAGTATTGATTTAACAAATAAACAACATTTTGCAGCGCTTATTTATGGAACGAAGAAGTGGAAGAGCTACAAACGAAACTCCTCTTTATATACCATTTACACATGGACTGCAATAACCCATTTAGCAGCCCAGAATCCAATCTAGACGACCCATAAAATAGGTAAGTAGATATCTAGATATCTTAAATTAATTTTCATTTTCAAATTATCCGTTCGCTCTTCCTAATTTATAGCGTTATGTATGAATCATAACAATTTATATTCCAGTTAAATATATGTATTTCTAATTATGGTCAATTCCAAGCAACTGTGCTCGATATAAATAGGGGTTGGAAATAAAATACACGGCTTGAATTAGAGTATATTAATACTGATTTAAAGCTGGAATTAAAATGTAATTCCTTCCTTAAATTCCAGTGCATTGACTTACTAATTTTGACTTGAATTCAACTGTAATTCGAGCCTTTAATTCAAATGTAATTACACTTTAATATTCGAATTGAATTCAATGGTTAATTTCCCTGGAGATTGCTATTGATTTACAGTGTTATGGAAGTATTATTCAACACTTGAAATTGGAAAATATGGCTGGAATTCAAGTTGAATGTATTACAATGTATTACAATTTCTAGTGTCGAATTTAACTTGAATTACACTTTAAAATAACACCAATCTCCAGCAAAATTAACCATTGAATTCAAGTCGAACATTAAAATTTAATTACAATTGAATTCAAGCCATGATTTATAGTTTCATTTAAAGCGAAATAAATAAGTCGGTGCATTTTAATTCAAGCAAAAAAATTGCGTTAGAATTCAAGCTTTAAAACAGTATTTAAACACTCTAATTCAAGCTTTGTTTTCAGTATTATTCCAAATTCGAATGAATGCATTGATTACTTGATACTTTGATAAAATTATACAGATGTACACTGAAAGAAAAGCACTTCATAGCATCAATGAATGGGTTACATTAATGGGTTTACATTGATGCAATGAAAAGTTTATTTGATGCTATGAAATGTTACATTACTTCAATAAACTCCTTCATTGCATGCAGTTTTTGAATTTGTGGACCGTCATTAATGCTAAGAAACGTTTTACATTGATGGAATGAAATATGTTTTTCATGTAAATATGGGAAACTATAGAGAAAAATTGCAGACATTTTATCGACATTGTAAAGTAGAATCTATTAAATAGGTCATTCTTTACATTACACTCATTTTATTGAATTTTAAAATATTTTTTCTAAAAAAGCAAAGACATCTTTCTTTAATATAATGTACCATTTCATTAATTTTGAACGATTCATTAATTTGGTTAAAGGATAATTTGTACATATGTAGGTACGATTTGTATAAATGTATGTCTTATTTATGTATGTATGTGCAGTAGCTGTGACACAATATATTATGAGTGCCAGTATGAGATAAGGAATAAATAAGATAAAAATAAAAGGCTGAAATGCAGAATAACGCGCCATTTAAAAAAACGAAAATCGAGCAAAATAAGGGGAGTTCAAAAACCCAAATTTTTTTGTCGGCCGGACCTATTGGAACCCACAGGTCCAAACAATTTCCAAAAATCAAAAATTCCGAAATTCAAAATTTGAAACAGAGATATTCCTCTCCCTGACCCCGTCCCAGAAAACCTAATAATCGTCGTGCCACAAAAAGCCCGAACTTTGGAGACCCATAACTCCTAAAATGGGGATTCCCTCTAACTTTTCCATTTAACATTTTTTGCTTAGAATCGTGTGTTCTACCCTCCCCCCATTTTGCTCGATTTTCGTTTTTATTTAAATGGCGCGGGGTGCATTTTCCAATAATTATTTCCAAATAATTTACATGATAGTGTGGCAAAAGTTAAAATTGCATTTAGTTATGGATACTTTCTTATACCATAAATGAAACATAATCATACCATGAATGAAGCCGGTTCATACCATCAATGAAACCTGTTTATACTATCAATGAAACCTATTCATACCAACTATGATACTTGTTCATACCATCAATGAAACGTGTTATACCATCAATGAAATATGTTCATACAATCAATGAAACATATTCAGACCTTCAATGAAACATGTTCATACTATAAATGAAACCTGTTTATTACATTAATGAAACATGCTCATAGTATTTTAATATAACATGTTCATAGCATCATCATAACATCAATGACAATATTTCATTACATCAATGAAACGGTTTATAATATCAATGTAACATTTTCTTTAATACAATGATAAAGTTCCATTCCGGTTAGAAAGTTTACATTAATCTCAGGTCTCCGAAACATTTTTCGTTTAATGTAACATTGTTCATAGCATTAATGAAGCCCGACATTGGCTCAAAAACAATGATACTTTTCATTGATGCAATGTAAGAATTCATTAATGGTATGAAGGTTTTTCTTTCAGTGTACGTATTTAAATCAAATTAATATTTTTCGCATAAAGAACTAAAGTTAACAGTTAAAGCTAAGATTTAACTATCCCTTTTTGAGGCGCATTTATCGCTATGGTAAGATTCTTCGGGCCCAAGTTGACTTATGAAATCCATTTTCACTTGCACGCTGTTATTTTCTGTAACAAATTGTAACGTGCTGTAAGTAGGCAATCAAAATGTTTAATGAGCGACCGATTTTGCTGCCGAATAAATGCTTCCAATGTTGTTTTTATACAATAGTTGAGCTACATATATGTAGGTATATTGCATACCGTAATTTTTGCATGGGGTTTAAGTTCTTTATTTTATTAGCTGAAATACACAGTATTACAAAAGTTTACATACCCCCTATATATTTTAGTTTTTTCAAGTAAATATTGATATAAAATGCTGTAATGAAATTTATTATTTTGCATCGCATTTTATTGAAAAAAATAAACTAAAAATATTATTAATTCATGGATACATATTAAATAACTTAAAAATATTCTATTTTTGATTTTATGCATAATTACATAAGTTTACATACGGTATATAAGTATACTGAAAAAACTTTAATTAGTAGCTTGTATGTCCTCCATTGGCTTTTATTACAGCTGATAGTCGAGATGGCATAGAAAAAGCTAATTTTTTTGTTGTCTCAGGGCTAATTTTGCTCCACTCGTCCTTCAACGCTTCCTTCAGAGATGGAATAGATGTGAAATGACGTTTTTGTAGTCCTCGTTTTAAAACATCCCATAAATGCTCAATAACGTTTAGGTCAGGAGATTGTGGTGGATGTTCCAGTTTGTGTTTAACGTTGTAGAGAAGCCATTCCTTCACCATCTTTGAGGAATGCTTCGGATCGTTATCCTGCAGAAATATGGATTTTCCTTCCAGATCCAACGTTTCAATGCTAGGGAGATAACTGTCCTTTAAAATACCCACATACATGGTCTTATCCATAATGCCATCGATGAACCTAAGTTTACCAACTCCATTTGCAACTATACATCCCCAGACCATGACTGACCCGCCTCCATGTTTCACGGTGGAGTTGACATTCTGGGGTAATAACTCCGTATTCGGCTTTCGCCAAACTTTGGCCCGACCATCACTCCCAAAACCCATAAACTTACATTCATCGGTGAATATGACTCGTTCCCAAAAAGTAGGGTCATTTATGTGAACGGTTTCGTACTTTTGGGCGTATTCCAAGCGTTTTTGGATGTTTACAGCTCTGAGCAGTGGTTATTTTCTTGCAACTCTGCTATTGTACCCATTCCTCTTGATGGTCCTGCGAACAGTCGGGTCGGAAACAGTTACTCCCAGATCAGTCTTTAATTTTCGACTGCGCTTTGTTTTGGATTTTCTTTGACGAAGCGAATAACTGTCCGTTCCGTTCGATCGTCGAGAATTCGAGCGCGGCCGCATCGTGCTCTACTTTCATAATTTCCATTTTCTTTGAAATTTTTTATTATTGTTTGGACCGTAGGCTTTTTTAAATTTAATATCTGTCCAATTTCGTTCAGAGATTTGCCGTCATTCCTCAATTTAATGACTGTTTTTCGAATTGGTTCAGAAATTTCTTTGCCCGCCCATTTTACTGCACTATCGAGACTATGATTTTTGTAATACAAATACGACCACTTTCTATGAAATCGAAAGCTCTACTAATGAGTTGAAGCAAATCATCATGAAATTTGCACCGGTACTAATAACGGTACATCAATTCATAATCAGGGTATGAATACTTATGTAAATTTACGAGGTATACGTTTTATGTTGTTATTTTCAAACAACAACAACAAAATTATTGCAGAACATTTGTGAAATGATTTAATTTTTATTTAAAATACCAATAACCAGCAAAAAGTACAACAAATCATACTGTTTTCAAGAAAACAGAAATTTGTTAACCGTATGTAAACTTTTGTAATACTGTGTATGTATGCATTTGTGGAAAAATTATTTTACATCTATAGATCTGACATACATTTTGGTCAGTTCTGTGATATATACACATCAAATTTGACGACCCGCATGAACGAAAATCAAAATTTTTTGATTTTGCTTCAAACGTCACACAGATGTATACGTGTGTCGTTTTTCACACACACACACTGTCAATGTTGGTCAAACCGCTTGATGTGAGTATACCCATAGAGTAAATCATACTAGAGACAATATTTCGCTCATCTGACTTTTCCTTTCACACTCTTCGTGATGCGGTCGGTGTGATAGAGAGATGTTTGACGAAAAGTAACATACACCAGGTGGAATTAGAATAACTTCTTGCTTTAATTTTTCATGTCGTTTTGGTGAAAAACTGTGAAATTTAAATGTGTTTCAAACTTTTTATTGACTGTTATTGTTAGCATACATTTGTGTTGTATATAACACAATAATTTTAACACACAAAACGAAATGCCGTTGTTGTTATTTTGTTCGTTGTTTTGAACCATTGCCTCCATCTGGTACATATTAGTAAAGCAATTCTTTTCAACATCGAACGTAAATATCACACCAGGCCAAATGTCATAAATTTGATGAGAGAACTATTAGGTCTACTACAAGTATTAGTCTATGTGTATACCCTGCATAACCCTTCGACAGAAAAATATTTTCAATACACTTCATTCAAACATAGCCGCGTTCTTTCGAACGATCGAAAAGAACACATCGCCTTTAAGCAGTTGAAAAATAGAAATATTGAACATTTTATCGAATGTATTTATTTCTTTATTTGTCACTTTACTTATGTCAGAGCTTGTGCCCTAGATTGTACATTTTTGCCTACAAATCAATAGAACGTGAGTTCAAACCTCAGAGATGACACAAAATTAAAATATTTTTTTTTAATATTTCTTGTACTAATTACTCTATTTTTTAACATAAATCATTTACCAGCAATATTAAAAAAATAAAATCATTAAAATATAGTTAAAAATTAAACATAAAATTAAAAAGATATGCGACTTAGCTAGGATTCGAACCAAAATCTCGCGATTGTTAGTTATATGTGCTACCCATCATGCCACCTTTGAATTTCAGTAAAATTTGAGTCCGTCGAAAAACTTAAATAAAATTTTTCGATAACTCGCTCAGTTATCGAGATACCGTGGGTTAAAGTTTTAAAAAATTTATAACTTTTTTATCAATTTACTCAACCAGATTGGTACAACTCCTCAAAATAAGCCCAAATATTAAATAAAAGTTATCGATAACTTCTTTAGTTATCGAGATCTCTGTGGCTGTAACGTTTTATATGTACTGCTTTCCACAATTTTACTTGCAATATTTTACCAATCCAATGAATAAAAGGAGGAAAAATTAAAAATTATTTAAAAAAAATTTTTTTTAAAATAATTTTTCTCCTGCGGCGCTTTCTATAACAATGAACCGAAGAGCAAAACTGCACAAAAAAAATCCAATTTTTCCGCAGCATTCTGGAAGTTTAGAATTCCTACTTGGGATATCTTCAATATCTTCTAAAAATTTTAAAGCGTCTGCATTTAAATTAAACAAATCGGGAGTAGAAGCAATAATTGAAAAAATGGATTCCCTGCACACATATCCATTTAAATGCGACTAGTTTTTATTTGGAGTGTTGTTTTTTTAAATGAACTTTATTTTAATTTCTCAAAATTTCACACAAACTTATTTTATTTTCACATAAATCTGCAACTGCATAAACTTGAAATATAATGCAAAGAATCCTACGTTTAATTTCATAGTTTTTCAATTTCAGTATTTCTTTCCGAAGTTTTACCAATCCGATATTAAATATCTCGATAACTACTACAGTTATCGATAAATTTTATTTCAATTTTCCGAATAATTTTGAAAGTTCTACAGAGGAAAATTATCTTTTTGACAAAGTGGTGAAACAAAGTTATCGATTTTTTAAAATCTTAGCCCTCAAAATTTCTATAACTAAGCGAGTTATCGATAACTTTTATTTAATTTTTTCGGCTTATTTTTGGCCCTCGGTGGTACAATGGGTAGTGTGCGCGCCTCTTGTACTTGAGATCCTGGGTTCGATCCCTGCTCTGACCACCTTAAATTTTCTTTCGACGGCGGTCACCTCGCATAGTGACGGCGACACTGTCGAGTATTTAGCCATGAAAATGCTTCTCAAAAATACCGTTCGGAACCGGTGTAAAATGTAGGTCCCAATCAGTGAGTATAATACCAGAAAGCGCACAGCTCACTGGTTGTGAGAAGCTCTCCCCGATTCCTTTATGGGATGTAATGGGAAACCATTTATTTTTTCATTATTTTAGGGTGTTCTAAAAAAAATCCAATGAGTGTTCGAACTCACGGGCGATGTGTTAACACCTTTTTGCTACACGGTACCTGTTCGATTTCTATGAACACATTCGTAAATGTTACATTGGAAAATAAAAAACAGCGTTCAATCATATGATGACGTTACAGTTAAATAATATTAATACTTAAAATTATTTAAAGACCCAGTGCAAGCACATGTGTCATTATATTCTTGCTCAATACTTTTTTTTATTCCCACAAAAGTCAAAGAATGCAAAGCAACAGACACTTGTACATACATACATACATTGTTATATTCGTACGATATAACCGAAGATCAACATAAAATACTTTTTTAATATTACTCCAAATTAATACTCCAAATTAAAACACTTAAATCTCGGCTCGCCGATATCGGATCGCCTTAATTTTTGGCCTAAACTCTTCGTCGAAACCCGCACTAGCTTTTTAATCCAAAAATTAATAAAATCGGATATGAATTTCCGGAGAAAATCGCGTGGGAAAATTATATGAAAATCGCCCAATAATCACTTTCGATACCGACTGCCAAGCAACGAACAAACAAACGATGATTTACTCTTAAAACCTAACACTTGCGTATGTATTAGTTTGATAGTTTACTGCCCTAGAGGCGCGCGTATAGATGTTAACACATCAAAAAAATTATCGAAATGAGGGGCCACGGATATGGTACTCTTGCCCACTGCTCGACTTATAGGGGAAAATTATCGACTGTAACGTATACACATTTCATACTGGACGAAAAGTACGAGGCTTATGTAACCTTAAAACGATATTTGAAATCAAGTTTAAATTCAAACAAATTTTCACGCATTTGAATTTTAGAAATTTGTGTGCTCGGTGGGTACGTATTTTTCTTTTTTTTTTCTTTTAAAAATTGTATTTTTGTTTAATTTGTATTGTTTGAAAACAGTGTAGAATTCATTTATTTTTTCCTATAGTACTTCACTTTCACACAAAACATTAACATTTTCAATAAAGCAATAAATTCATACAGATACTAATACTGATATTAACCCATTCAACATTTCTTACAGTGCAATTCTCATATTCTCATCAACCAACTGCGTTTTTACTTTTGAACAGCAATAGTTTAATTACTGCTCTTAATACGTTCCTCTCATAAATTAGAAAGCCTTATTAGTTCAAACATTTTAGATATTACATGGTATTGTTGCTCGAACTGAAAGTGTTTCCGTGGGTCAGTTAGTAGAGGTGTTGATTGTAGTAGGTTGGGGTACGAGTTCGTGTCCTGATATAGAACTTTTGTCAGCGGCGTAATATTTTAAAGCAATTTTTTTATTTATATGAATGAATGTTTTTAAAATATTTTTTTAGTTGTTTGTTTATATAAATTTCTGTTCATTTTATAAAACTGAAGATATCTATCATTGTTTGGACCGCAGTTTTAAGTGGAATAATCCATCAAAAGTACAATGTAGAAATTGCGTACTCTGGTTATATGTATTATACTACATACATACATTATTATTAAAACAACAACAATACGATGTTTCCAGATAGTAGTGTCTAGAATTTGGAAATTAATAAATTGTATGCTCTCGGAGAAACCTTCAAATTTTTCTACAATAATAAGCGTGTTTTGGTTACACCGCTTGCTTATATATTCGCTTGTTTTATATGAAGCACTTAGCGAAGACTTAGCGAGAACTTAGCGGCGAGATTCATTTTCGCTAAGTTTATAACAATAAAATTTTGACATCTTTTACCGCTTTTAACCATTTTTCATATTTTTGAACAAAATGACTTCTCGCTAAAAATCCGTTTTCTTTGCAACTTAGCAAGCGACAATCGCTTGCTTGTAACCAAAACTCGACTAAATCAAATATCATATTTTAACAAAGATAGTAAGCAGTAAAAGCAACCACAAATTTAAAAAAAAAATAAGATTACCTACAAAAAAATCGAACCCAAAACCTCAGTAACTCTAACCAATGTCTCAACCCGCTCAGCCACAGACCAACCACACTTGACGCTGATCAACAATAAACTAAAATCAATTGATGATTAGAAATAATTTATATCAATACGGCAACACTGCCTCCACTAAAAAAATTTCCCATCTCTTGGCACAAATCAATTGATCCTTTGTCTAGTCTATTAGTATCTATCATAGATAAAGGAATTAACTAGATATCGCACATGCCTAGGGAAATTTCTTGTTCAATTGGATATTTTCTAGATGGAGCTGGATACAATAATTACAACGTTTGATCCCAAACAAAACATACCTTGCAAGATGTATTTAGAACAGGTGCCAACAATAGGTATGGCAGGCAACATCAACAGGGATTTTGTTTTTGTTTTGTGGTCCGGTGCTCTCAAATCCAACACAAACGAACACCAACAATAGCAGTAAACAAAAAGCTGCAATCAAAATAGCAAAATTTTAACTTGAAAGTGGGGAACACAACGACATGAAAAAAAACTAAATTAGTTGTTTGAATAGCACAACCTGGAAAATGATTCTATTTTTGTTTTGAAAAAATGTCCCACACTGTTGAATAAACGTCAGTGAATGGTATGAGAAACGTCCATGGAAGTTACAAAACGACAACACAGCACCTAGTGGCAGTACTTGACAACGCCTGTGGGATATCTACTTATTTCCTGTATCTATGGTATCTATTAAAGATCTGCACGAGTATGCTTGAAACGCTGTTCAGCACATTCTCAAATTTGTAAACAGTCTTCCTATTCGCATTTGTAAAAGCGAAACGAGCAATCGAACTCCAAAAATGTTTGTTGTTGTTAGAGAATAGAAACATGAGAGAATGGAGACATTAGAGTATGGAGACATGAGATTAATGAAACATGAGAGATCGAATGGAATAGCACATCACTCTAGCGGTCGTTTGTTTCGTTCAAAAAAGCGAAACAAACGAAACATGATTTTTTTCCGAGAATGAGAAACGAAACACACAATCATTCTCATCTTTCCAAATTATTATGGAGACATTCGAATGTTTTGATTTTTGCTTGTTTGCGATGAAGAATAAGGAAATGTTTTGTTTGTTTCGTTTTAAAAAGCAAAACAAAGGAAACATTCCCGTAAATCCGATAGTTTGTGAAAGAAGGATATTAAAAAAATGGATTGCCATGATGTAAGTTAAATTTGTAAATATGTTGTTGTTCTACCATTTGAACATTTTTTAACTGAAAATATTGAATTTACAATCAAATGAAATGAAAATTTGATTTCTGTTTTGATTTTATTCAAAATTTATTCAAATCATTTTTCATTATGCAGCTGCAAGTATTTTTTTAGCAATAAAAGTAAATTGTATTTAGGGAAACCCCCTAATTATGCAAATGACAACTGCAATCGGCAATGTTGAAACCAAACATTTCCTTATTCTCCATCGCACACAAACAAAAATCAAAACATTCGAATGTCTCCATAATAAGTTGGAAAGATGAGAGTGATTGTGTGTTTCGGTTTTCATTCTCGTGAAAAAAAATTCATGTTTCGTTTGTTTTGCTTTTTTGAACGAAACAAACGACCACTAGTGTGATGTACTATTCTATTCGATCTCTCATGTTTCATTACTCTCATGTCTCCATACTCTCATGTCTCCATTCTCTCATGTTTCCATGAGTGTTTCGTTTCGATTGCTTGCCTCTCAGCGAATAGAGCAAATATTCGTTTCGTTCCTTAGATGTGTTCTCAATTAGAGTTCTGTTTTCGCTTCATTCTCAATAGACAGAATATCAAAACATTCATGCAGCTCTTTAGTATCTATAATAGTTACAATCATAGATAAAGGAAATAACTAGATGGAAATTTCTTGTTCAATGGGATATTTTCTAGATGGAGCTGGAAACAATAATTATAACGTTTGATCCCAAACAAAACATACCTTGCAAGATTTATTAAGGACAGGTGATAGATGTAGGTGTTGTAGGCAACATCAACAGGCTTTTTTGTTTTTGTTTCGTTGATCGATTCTGTAAAAGTCAACACAAACGAATACCAATAATAATAGTAGTCCAAAAAAATCACATACCCAAAATACATTTGAATTTGAAAGTGGGGAACACAACAACATCAACAAAATTTAATTAGTTGTTCGAATAGCACAACCTGGAAAATTATACTATTTTTATATTTGAAAAATGTCCCACAGTGTTGAATAAACGACAATGAATGTTCTAAGAAACCTCAATGAGAGTTACAAAACAACAACACAGCACCTAGTGGCAGTACTTGACAATGCCTGTGGGATATCTACTTATTTCCTTTATCTATGGTTACAAGCTTTACTATCTCTATGCGTTTGTGTTTTGTCGCTAGAGTATGATCAGTTTAATAGAACTTTTCAAAAGCTTTGTTTTGATGCAGATAATTTCTACCAGGGTGCGCGGAAATCTAGGTTCGACAACGGAAGACTTTGGATAAACTTTTTCCATTTTCTGTAAGTGTGTGCGTGTTACTAATAGAATTGATAGGAAAAGGAACCAAAATAAAAGCTTGTTATTTTGATTTCCTCCATTGCCATTTGTTTTCTTTGATTTTTTTTAACTTAAATATTTACACCTGATTTGAAATTGAAAGTTTTTGTTAGGACTTACCTTGTAAGATCGCAATTTATTTAACAGTTTACAGTTTGACGAATATGACTGTTTTTACATTTTCCAAAACACATCACATCATTGTGACACCCACGACAACGAAACCGAGCAACGCAGTTCAACAAACACAATCGTACGATTACAACAAAAACGAGTAACTGAACACATCACTACCGACAAGTACATATGAGAATCTTTAACACGGCACATTAGTTCACACGCGAAATGCAAAAAACACAAACAATTTACCGGTACGACGAAAACGTCACACATATTCCACGAAATTCAATTGAAGGTCTATGTAGATCATAAGTATGAAATTATTTTTTTAATGTCTTATTACCTTCAACACTATTCAACACAACAAATTTATTAAATACGTTTAACCGACAACTCGCGTAACTTACGGTCGAGCGAACGCACGGGAAGTTAAAACATAACTGAGGATATTGTGTAATGTAGAAAATGCAATTAAGTAAGAGATTAGCAAAAAAAGCTCTTTTGATCAGTGTTGCCAGTTCAGTACTTTAAGTGCAATTCTAGCTCTGTTTTTTGGCTTCTGCACTATTTTTGAAAAAAACATGCTAAATGCTTTTTAGCACTTATTTGGACAATATTTGCATGCCTTTGACTATTCTGGCTGCATTTTTAGCTTCTTTTGTCGATAAAATGCATTTTTTGTTGTGCCTATATGGGTTTCTTAACTGAACTTTGAAATAATGTTTATTTCCAACCAGGAATTGTAACATATACACAATTATCAAGGGTGTCGGTGTTAAATGTGTCCGTTAGTTGGCATTTTAAAAATCCGTTACTGCAAAAGTATGTTGGTGCAGACTTCTTGTTAATTTCATTCATCTTGGTGTTCGGATAACATGACTCTAAAAAACAAAAATTAATTTGTCGGTTTGTGAATTTTGCCTCGAGTTTAGTACTGGTCAAAATGGAATAGACGATTCAACCGCCTAATTACTTCAATGAGTTGAAAAACGAAAACAGATTTTGCTAAGGCGGTTACTTGTTTAACCGCTTTTGAGATTATATGTTTTGTTAGTCTGAAAATGATATAGATTTTCTGATTTAAGTATGATTTTCGTATATGAAATTTTATACAAAAATGTGTCACTTAATCTAAATTATTAATTTTACCTATGAATTTAAAAGATGTATTTTTCAGAATTTGATAAAACAAATTATTTTAAATAAATACAATTTTAAAATAAAGACAAAATTTGAGTACGTGTTTAAAATTTTAATATTATATTATCCGATACCGTCTTTATAGGTCAATTCCAGAAACGAAATGTAAGAGAAAAAAATCAACGTACTGGAACGATAATGGTTGCTAAACCTAACCCGAAACGAGTACAGAAAATTCAGTCGACCGACTTAAACACAGCTTCACCCTTCAAGAGTTTCGTTAAAAAAAGGTTCATATTTTTGTTTTTACAGCCCATCAACCTTCAGTTACCGGTGACAAATTTGCCTATATTCAATAGCAAAATATTATATAATAAGCAACTTAATTAGGATGTGTTGTGTATTTGTATGGGAGGTTACATTACATTCTACTAGGCCACATTATTAATAAAACAAAACGTACAAAAGCCGCTTCATTATAAAGTATAAAATATATGTAGGTACAATTCACAAATCGTAGTTGCAGCAACATGAAAATTATCGACTTTAGGTACAAAGCCAAAATAAAAAAAAAAACTCAAAGTTTGGACCCAAAAGTGCCACGCTTTCCGGTACCTCCCATACAAAGGGTAGGGTCGGTCTGAAACTATTTCACACTGTAACACCCTATTGGATTGATTAATTTTTACATAATTTTGTGACTGTTATCCATATTGTACATAGTTTGAGCAGAATCGGACCAGGTATTTTGATACCCTCCATAAAAAGTGACCAGTGGGTCTTGAAATTTCATCAGACTATTACACCCAATTTAATGTACCAATTTTGAGACAATTTTTTTTTATGTATGTCTATGTATGAGCCAAAGCACTGTGCGACGCTTTCTATCAAAAAGTTATGAAATTTGTTCGCAAATCGCTGTCATATGGGTTGCCACATTGTAGGAGTGTTTCAAGACAGACTGCTTGCCTTAAACACGTACTTACATATATTTTATTAATCGATTAATCGCTATGATTTGTTCGAGTTAATCGTTAATCGAAAAATGTAATTATTAAAATGTTTGGTTAATTTTATAGCACGATTAATCGATTAACCGAATAATGATTAATTTAATGGTTACACTAGTATCGATGGACCAAATTCGTTTTGGGACTTTTTATGACTTGAGCCATGCCCGTCTGTCTGTCTGGCGAGTTACCTAACACGGTAACTGCCGTAAACCTTTTTAACGATCACAATGAAATTTGTCATTGGCAATTGTTTAAACAAACTTAGTTAGGGATTGCAAATGGGCATTATGGCCACACTCATTCTGGTACATCCCATATAAATCGATATATTTAGTATTTAGTGTATGCGATTAGTTTCAAATCAGATATTGATTAATAATCTGTAAATTTGATCGGCTGCCAAAAGAAAAATATGAACCGCTTTTAATGGAACTCGAACCACAAGGATAACTATGTTTCAGTCAGTTCACCCGACTGAAATTTCTGTACTTGATTCGAGTTTAGCAACCATTATCGTTTCAGTACGTTAATTTTTTTTCTTCTTAAATTTTGTTTCTGAAATGGGGCTTATAAAACGGTATCGGATAATACTAAGTGTATTAAAATTTTAAACACCTACTCAAATTGTATCTCTGTTTTAAAACTATATTTATTTAAAATGAATTATTTAAAAAGTTTGAAAAATACAACTTATAAATTCATATGTAAAATTAATAATTTAGATTAATTGACACATTTTTGTATAAAATTTCATATACGAAAACCAAATTTAAATTAGAAAATGTATGTATGTACATATATCACTTCAAGACTAAATTTAAAAAGTCGTATTTAAATTTGAAATGCTCAACCATATAAACTCAACAGGGGTTACCCAAGTAACAGCTTTAATAAAAGCTGTTTTCGTTTTTAAACTCAATAAATTAATTACGCGGTTGAATCATCTATTCCGTTTTGACCAGTACTGAACTTGAGGCAAAATTCACATACTAAAAAATTTATTTTTGTTTTTTAGAGTCATGTTATCCGTACATCAAAATTAAGAAGAAGTCTGGTCTAACATATTTTTGCAGTAACGGATTGTTTAAACGCAAGCTAAGGTTCATATTTAACAACGACACCCGTGATAATTCTATATATCGACACTTTCCCGGCAGAATATATTAAGCGACATATTTGGCGACAATGAATTTTTTCCATATTCTCAAAATGTATGCCAACCTCCACATATCGATATGCAGCGAATGCCCCTTGCATAACCACGTCAAGAGTTATTAAGCAAATTAAATGGTAATAACCGAAAAAAATAATACAAATCAGCTACTTGACAGACAGTTTTTTTCGTTTCCTGAACAATTTCCATTTTGTCGCTTAATACATTCTGCCGGGAACGTGTCGATATGTTACAATTCCTGGTTGGAAATAACCATTATGTCAGAGTTTAGTTCCGCAAAATAAATATACATTATAAAAAATGCAATTTATCGACAAAAAGTGCTAAAATTGGAGCGGGAAAAGTTAAAAGTTTCCAAAAATTACCCAAAAAAGTACTAAAAAGCATTTAACCTGTTTTCTCAAAAAAAAAAGTGCAGAAGCAAAAAAAACTGAGCTAGAATTGCACTTAAAGTGCTCAACTGGCAACACTGGAACCGACGACCCCAACGATCAGAAGAGCTTTTGCTAATCTCTTACTTATTTGCACTTTCTGCATTGCACAATATCCTCAGTTATGTTTAAACTTCCCGTGCGTTCGCTCGAACACGTTCTTCCGTAAGTTTCGCGAGTTGTCGGTTAAATGTATGTATTTAATAAATTTATTTGTGTTAAAGCTAATCTGGCTTTTAAAAAATAAGTTCATTCTTATGATCTGCATAGACTTTCAATTGCTTTTCGTGGAATATGTTTGACGTTTTCGTCGTACCGGTAAATTGTTTGTGTTTTTTACATTTCGCGAATGGCCCGTGTTAGAGATTCTCTTACTTGTCGCTAGTCATTTGTTCATGTTACTCGTGTTTGTTGTAATCGTACGATTGTGTTTGTTTGCACTGCGTTGCTCGGTTTCGTTGTCGTGGGTGTCAGAATGTTGTGATGTGTTTGAGAAAATGCAAAAACAGTCAAATTCGTCAAACTGTAAACTATTAAATAAATTACGATCTTAAAATTATTACAAGGTAAGTTCTAACAAAAACTTTCAATTTCAAGTCAGGTGTAAATATTTAAGTTAAAAAAATCAAAGAAAACAAATGGCAATGGATGAAATCAAAATAACAAGCTTTTATTTTGGTTCCTTTTCCTACCAATTCTATTAATAACACGCACACACTTGCAGAAAGTGGAAAAAGTTTATCCAAAGTTTTCAGTTGTCGAACCTAGATTTTCGCTCACCCTGGTAGCAATTATCTGCATCAAAACAAAGCTTTTGAAAAGTTCCATTACTCTGATCATACTCTAGCGACAAAACACAAAGGCATAGAAATACTAAAGCTTCTAACTATGTATATAGATCCTAATACAATAGAGAAAGGATCAATTGATTTGCGTCAAGAGAAGGGAATTTTCTTGTTCTTGTTGCCATATTGATATAATTTATTTCACATCATCAATTGATTCTAGTTTTTTGCTGATGATCGCCAAGTGTGGCCTGTGGCTGACCGCGTTGAGACGTTGGTTACAATTATTGAGGGTTTGGGTTCGATTCCTGTAAAGTTAACTCTATTTTTTTTTAATTTGTGGTTGCTTTTACTGCTTACTAGACTTCTATCGAACTCGTTCACTACTTCTCGAACTCTACAGCTTACTATCTGTATTAAAATATGACATTTGACATTATTGTAGAAAAATTTTAAGGTTTCTCCGAGAGCATACAATTTATTAATTTCCAAATTCTCGAAACTTCTATCTGGAAACATCCTATTGTTGTCGTTTTAATAATAATGGATGTATGTATGTATGTAGTATAATACATATGACCACAGTACGCAATTTCTACATTGTACTTTTGATGGATTATTCCATTTCAAACTGCGGTCCAAACAATGATAGATATCTTCAGTTTTATAAAATGAACAGAAATTTATATAAACAAACAACTAAAAAAATATTTTAAAAAACGATCAATACGCCCTTACGTAACATTCATTCATTCATATAAATAAAAAAATTGCTTTAAAATATCACGCCGCTGACAAAATTTGTATACCAGGACTCGAACTCGTACCCCAACCAATTACAACCAACACCCCTACCAACTGAGCCACGGAAACAGTCGCAGTTGGAGCCACAATACCTTATAATAACTAAAATGTTTGAAATAATAAGTCTTTCTAGTTTATGAGAGGAACGTATTAAGAGCAGTAATTAAACTATTGCTGTTCAACAGTAAAAACGCAGTTGGTTGATGAGAATATGAGAATTGCACTGTAAGAAATTTTGAATGGGTTAATATCAGTATTAGTATCTGTATGAATTTATTACTTTATTGAAAATGTTATTGTTTTGTGTGAAAGTGAAGTACTGTAGAAAAAAATAAATGAATTCTACACTGTTTTCAAACAATACAAATTAAACAAAAATACAATTTTTAAAAGAAAAAAAAAAGAAAAATACGTACCCACCGAGCACACAAATTTCTAAGATTCAATTGCGTGAAAATTTGTTTGAATTTAAACTTCAGTTTAAATTTCGTTGTAAGGTTACAAAACAAAAACAAAATCCTTGTTGATGTTACCTACAACACCTATTGTTAACACCTGTTCTAAATCAGTGGTCACCGTCCATAGCCCCCAGGGGCCGAACACGATCGGCTTTTTACACGTACACAACACGAACGTCAACAAAAAGCATATCAAAGAGCGTATGAGAGAAGAAAATTTCATTCAGTAGCACATTAGCTTTCAACGAAGAATGGTCATGCCGCTTTGTTCTGGATTCAGTACAAATACACCAATACATTCACATTTGATTAGTATTCTCTTTTTGGTGACCACTGTTCTAAATACATCTTTCAAGGTAAAGGGTTTCTCAACAGAGACGCTACAAACGTAAATCGATAGGGACAGCAAACGACGCCATATTTTGTCCCGCTCTTTTGACATTTCTCTTCAGTAAGGTTTGCCATTTCATCATGTGAAGATACACGAGCCAACAAAGAGTCGAAATTATTAAAATTTACTACCGAAATTTTGAGTCAACTTTAAGAGCGCTACGATTCGGATTTTCATCGGAAAATCATCTTCAGCGACGAGACTCATTTCTGGCTGAATGGCTTCGTCAATAAGCAAAATATGCGTTATTGGTCAGACAGCAATCCACACGTAATCCATGAGTCATCATTGCATCCCGAAAAAATTACGGTTTGGTGCAGTTTATGGGCCGGCGGCGTCATTGGGCCGAACTTCTTCCGTTATGATCAAGAACGGCACATTACTGTGAATGCGAATCGCTACCGTTCAATGATAACCGAATATTTTTGGCCCCAATTGGATAATATGGACTTGGAGGACATGTGGTTCCAACAGGACGGCGCCACAAGCCACACAGCGAATGCCACAATCAATTTATTGCAAACCAAGTTTGGTGAACGTGAAATATCACGAAATGGCCCAGTCGATTGGCCGCCTCGGTCGTGCGATTTGACGCCGTTAGATTATTTCCTGTGGGGCTACGTCAAGTCTATGGTCTATGCTAACAAGCCAGCGACGATTGATGAACTTCGTACAAATATCGAACGTGAAATTGCAGCAGTATCGGCCGATTTATGCTTGAAACCCGTCGAAAATTGGGTTCAGCGTCTGGACTTCTGCAAGCGTGCCCGTGGTGGCCATGCAAAAGAAATCGAGTTCCATACATAATGGCATCGAACGTACTTTCACAGGAATAAAGAATTTCATTGGTATCTAAAACCGGGTTTGTTTTATTTAAAAAAACTTTTGTAGCGCTCTTATTGAAAAACCCGTTATATATTGTTTGGGATCAAACGTTGTAATTATTGCATTCAGCTCCATCTAGAAAATATCCCATTGAACAAGAAATTTCCTAAGACATGTGTGATTTCTAGTTAATTCCTTTATCTATGGTGTCAACAGAGCAAGCAGTGTTGCCATATTTTTTTTCGAAAAATCCCAAAAAAACAGTTTTTTGGAAAAGACTGTTCTGTTCCTTTAAAACAAATTTACGAAAATAATTATTAAATTTTATTGAAGATAAAACAAGAAAATTTCTATAATATTATATGTAAAGGAATACATAAAATTAAAAGTAAAACCATGAAATATAATATTTCATTTAATTCATCACACATAGAAATGATAGTTAATTATTAATTAGATATACTAATTGCACCTATTCTAATTAAATATAATTTTCATTTCTTTCGTTTGTATAAAATTTGTCCAACTAAATTTCTTTTTTTTAGAATATTCCACATATAGTAGGATTTTCAGATCTGCTAGTGTAGGGTCCGCTTTACAATAAATGTTTGTTAATCATAAAGTTGGCAATTATCTTCGTCAAAATTAAGAACACGTAACAATACTACAGTATCAAAATAAACTGTTTACCAACATTTTTTGGAAAAACTTGAATCTACAACTTTAAATATATATCCTTCTCACCAAAAATTGTACAATGACGGAAATAACTTTAAATGAACCTCAAAATTTTCAAACTGTAACCTATTCCAAATTAATCAATTAATCAAAACACTAGTGATTCCTTAATTAATTTATTTAATATTAGCGTATTTAACGTAGGTGGACCATTTTCACTGCGAGGCGAATACGTTTGAATATGTTGCTTAGAACTGATTGGCTATAGAAAACATTTGCTGATTTCGTATCGCAATTATCCTTTTCGTTTAGTTTAGGCCTTTTAGTTTTAAAAATGTTTTTCTCCAATAAACTTTGTTGAATCAGCTGGATATATACGACAAAAAATAGTGGGTTCACAACTGTTGTACTTATTTACGAAAAACCCTAATTGTTTTCTTAAGTTTAACATTTAGCATATTTAACATTTAGCATGATAAATGTAATTAGGGTGTTCACAAGAGTGTCCTGACTGTTGTACAACTGTAGTAGACTTTTTCAATACAAAAGTGTTGTACTATAGTACAACTTTTGCAGATACATATGTTTTTGCAGTGTACTAAGCGATCCACTTTTTACCACTTAATTTTGTTTACCATTTAATCAACGGTAGTATTCATATCAGCAAGGCCTAGTGAAGAAGGTAGTTGCACCAAAACAGCTGATCGATTTTGTTTATATTTGCCTCACAATTACAGTAATCAAAAACTGAAAACCAGTCCACCGGTGGGGTAGAAGATATAATTTTAAGCTGGAAAGTAAGATAAGGGTTGGATAAAATTATATATTAGGAGTTATGGGCCTCCAAAGTTAGGATATACGGGAGGCTACTATATATTAAAAAGCGTCTAAATGAATTTGCGTGGCAGCGTTTTTGGACAATATAAGCCAAAATAAACAAAACAAATTAAATGAAAATTTTCGATAACTCGCTTTGTTATTGAAATATCAGCCGTTCAAATTCTGAAAAATTATCGAAAATAGTTTTTACATTTCCCAAAATCAAAAAATCGAGAAATGCAAATTAAGGACCAGATGTTTTTCTCTCCCTGGTGAAAAAAATCGTGCAACAAAAAACCCCCGTTACACGGACTTTGGAGCCCATAACTCCTAAAGTAGGGATTTCCGCAAAATTTTGTATTTAACAATTTGTGCTGAAAATCCTGTGTTCCACCCCCTTCCCCATAAAATTCTTGACACGACAACAAGACATAAAGTCGGCCTGTTCCTTATTATTACAATTAAATGCAAATATGTATGTATGTGGAAATTTTGAAAAGAAAATAATAAAAAGAATCATGAATTAACATAATTTTTTTTTTTCTATAATTTAATTTTTTTTTATTAAAAATGACCGTTGCCACGGTAGTTTCAAAAACTGCACTTTTCTAACAACTGAAAACCCGGTTTCTGGTATAGGCAGGTTCCTGAATACTCTTCTCACAATCAGCTGATTTTGACAATTTAATTAATTAAAAGTCGCCCAATAACATCTAGTGCAAAGTGTATTTATATCAAGTGAAAGCATTATCACAGCTGATTATAGTATTTTCATGACGTTGTATCTAACAACTGTCAAATTCATGTATATTTTGTTTTTATACATGTTTTATTTTTATTGTTGGTATACATACATGCAGAGTTTGACACAACGTCGGTACAAAATAAAAACTAAATGCCTGTTGTTTTCGCCTACAATTACTACAACGCCTAATGCTTCCAATTGAAATAAATACACTTTGATCTAGTGCCACCACCTTCTTCAATACGCCTTGGATTGTAGTATGTATATGCATTTACGACAGGGTATTCACATATGTGCTATTGAAGGTCTTATATTTTCTCCAACCTTAGTACACCTTGTGATTTCCCTAATTATATATTAAATATAATGAGTGTAAAAACTAGAATACGCACATCTCACTGATTGTGAGAAGCTCTCCTCAATCCCTTTATGGGAAGTTTTGGTACACCGTTCTTTTTTTATATTTAACATAATTTGTTTATCAACAAATTACGATACGTATCAGTAAAAAAAACCTTGGATATGGCTTGCAGAAACCTGTAAAAAAAAGTTTTCCCATTACATCCCATGAAGGGCTTTCTAATTTTTCACTCATTTATTGGGACCTACAGCTTTACACCGGTCCCGAACGGTATTTTGGGAAGCTTTTTCATGGTTAAGTCCTGTACCGCCATGTTTTTCGAAAATGTTTATTTTCAGAAAGCCTTCCGTCTGTGGATGTGTTTTCATTTAAGCGCACAGACTTTGTTAAAATTCACTTGTGTCCAAATTATCTGGATGCATTATTGGAGATTGTTTTCATTTTGATGAGCTACGTCGCACAGTGGCGCCATTTGAGTTTTTTCGTTGCAAAAATCATATCTTTTGAACCGAATAAGATAATTGAACAGTTTAAACAGCATATGATAGATAACTGTTCAGCCTATGAAATGAGCGTTTGGAAAGGGTGCTACGCTTTGTAGGGGCCTACTTATGGGTTATCAAAGTTAAAATTTGTAGAAAAATCAATTTTACGGTAACTAAAAAAAATTATTTTTACATTTTTAGATTATTTTTATTTTTTTTCTTTAGGGTTTTATGTTTTAAATTATTACCCAACAAATTAAAAAAAATTACTTCTTTTTTAAATTTATTTTTTCAATTTTCTGTAAAATATTCATCACAATTCGTAGGAGAAGGTATATCTAAAAGACTAATCATTTCTAAACTATAATTATTTTCTAACTCTATTCGTGACTTTTCATGCCGCAGGGAAGAAATAAGTGGATCGGAAGATGCTTCCAACATGTTGAAGAGGTCCTTATTTTGCCTTACCCTTGATGCTTTGAATGTGTTCTGCAATCTATATTTTTTATAAAATTTGTTAAGAGACTCCTGTGCTTCTTCAGAAAGCTCTCCAATTGGCAAACACAGGTACTCAATTATGTCTTTGCCATGCGCCAATATTTTATGGACGGTCGGGGTCAACTTCTTCTGTGGATACATTTCTGCTAAAAGAGATGCAGTTTTCGATGCATATTCTCCATATTTTGTAGAATTGACGTTTTCTTTGCAGTTTAAAACATTCAAAATCGTTCCCAATCTTTTCACAATTGGATTGTCAATTCCAGTGATTGTAGTTACTGCCTCATCATTTTCAAAAAATCTCCTAGAAGTGTTTCCATCGTTTGAGTTACCGTATCCGTGCTTGGGACAGTCTACTTTTAGTCCAACTTCTTTAAAAAAAGCATCCTGTATTTGCTTCTTTCTGATCTTTTCCTTATCCTTTATTGATGTATTTTCATCGAAGTTTTCCTCCTCTTGTGGTAGGGTATACGCCAGTTTTAGCAAGAACTCCATACACCTTATCCTTGCGTGCAATGGTGACAGTCCATATTCGTAATTCTCCTCGTTTGTAGAATCGTTTAAATTACCAAAGTTCTTCTGACTCTTTTTGCAAATCGGGCATGACAATGTTGACGTTGTTCCTGTCAGTTCGTTTACGACTTTTGCGTCAACCATGGTCAGGTGGAACTCGTAATTGCATTCAATATATTTTCCTTCTCCAATTTGCAGCTTTGTAGGCTTAATCTTGCTTATTTGTTCTTCAATGTCCTTCACCGTGGTCCTTATGAGTTCTGCCGATTCGCTTGCAAACTGAAACATTATTGGTCGGCAATAATGCACTGATGACGGACGTGGATTTTTCCAGTGTAGGGAAACATCAGATTTTAGCCGCAAAGGAACAACAGATGCCATAAACATATTTCCGTCCGATATTGTAGCGTCATCGGAAGATATCCTTTGCTTATAAACGCTTTGTCCGGATGATCCATCGCAGCCCCATTTGCTGATCAATGTTAGTTTCTCAGGAAGAATTTTCACCTCATTTTCAGGAAGACTCTCCAACAACCGTTTTGTTGTATGGCCCATGAGATCCTGCAGATTGGCTTTCACATAGACTTCCGTAAACTCCGTATGCAGTGGTCGTGAATTTATTTTGGCTTGCGTAATATGCTTGTATCCTGGTAAAACATCAGCCCCGTGTCGCATCAAGGATGCCCGTACTATCTCATATTTTTCTTTGGAAACTTCTAAGTCCATAAACAAGGCCAAGGCTTCTTCGGAACCATACTTTTTAATGTGTGCGTTTGTGGGCGTGGGAATGCTTTCCTTAATCCTTTTTAGTCGCAGTGGGCTTGCATCAGCAACATATTTTGTAATCTGCGACCTCACTCTTTCACTATCCTTTGTATATTTAATAGACAGCGCGTCCGATAAATGCTTCGTGGTCAAGTCATTGGTGTCCTCGGCAAGTTTCCTCTTTCTTGTGAAAATTGAACACTCCTCAATACTTTTTTTTGGCCTTACTTTTGCTCCTCTGGTTGATGTGGTGGGTTTATCTACTGGCAATATATCCAGGATGGCGTCTTCATTAAGCCAGTCCTCGTATTTGGAGTTGAATTTCTGAATGGTTCGATTAGTTTTCACCCATTTTGCCTTAATATTTGCATATATCAGATAAAAATTATTTTTTATAATTTCGCTTCTCTCAATATTTCCGTATAAGCTATCAAGTTCTTCTAAAGCAGCTTCCGTGAAAAACTATGGTGTGGTTGACTTTCTGAACAGTTCAAATAATTTTAAATTGTTCAACGCCATGTTTTCAATAACTCGCGGTTAGATGGTTGGTCAATAATAGCACAATCAGGTTTGTTGAAACCACGCTAAGTGTTTACACTTATATAGTAGCTGTGCATGACGCAAGTTTTTACCACCATGTTTTGGTCATTGGTAAATTAGGTAGAATTTTCCAGTGTGCGCTTGGGTTCTTGTGGGCGGAGTCTTAACGGGGTTGGACTGTGCGTGGTGTGGTGGAGTGCTGGCCTACCTGCCTACCTACAGGGCGGGTGACCAATCACATCGTGTACAGGTTCTAAAAATACGAATGCGTGTGGACTGGATGACAATTGTTGCGTCCATTTTATCACGTAATTTTGTTTTTCCAAGAATTGTTAGTTCTTTCCACGAATTCAGACAAAAAAGGGTTTTCATGTTGGAAATGATGGCATCCCATGCTGTCCGTACAGCTAATTTTCCCAATAATTCTATCATGAGTGCCAGTTACAGAAGTTTACGCGAGTTGTTTTTATTGTTTTACAAAATGAATACACAGTTGGTCTGGCCTGACCCATGTGTTACGAATGTGACTATAGAAACATGTGTATGCCGGAGGGTTTATGATTTGATTTTTCCCACTCAAGAACCATGTCTTTTTTAACTCTTTGACCTCTAGAAGCCAAAGGGGCACTTAGAGGCAGATAAAACCTTTGGAATTATGTAAAGGAATACTCAAAGAGCATATTTTGAAAATATGGCAAATATAGTAAAATATTGATTTTTTTTATTTTCCATCAAAGTTGAAAAATAGTGAAAAACGGATAGTTTTTAAATAGTGTTTTACCAGGAGAAACACAAAGCAAACAGTTAATGTTTTTATCATTATACATTTAATAAATACATCAATAAATACAAACAAAAAATAAGGCGATTCGTTACCTATTTTTCGTGATATTACACCTGAAATCGCAACAAATTGACTAAAAATTGTGTGTTTTTTTGAAAACCGAAAGTCGGTCAACTTTGAACGGTTATATCTTCTAAACTAAAAATGTGATATTATTAAGAGTAGCATATTTGAAATCGTTGAAAAGTTTCCTATAACATGGGTTTATTCAAAACTTCGTCGGCGCACATGAAAATTTTGATTTTTGCAACCTCGTTTGCTCTACGGGCGCCACTGTGCGTCGTCCGAAGTTCAGCATTGCTTTTGTACTCGAAAATATTCGAATTCGATATGAATTAACGTATCGCCCAATCGAATTGTATAAATATTTAGATTTAAAAAAAATATGCGAAACAAGTTAAATAAAATTTGTGATAATTTACTTGTTCGCGGAAGTTGAAATTATAAAAATAAAATATAACAAAATCGCGAACTTGCTGTCCACAAGCCAGGAAGAGAACCCTATATCCTATATACTGCGAATTTTTTATGGCGTTGTGCAATATTGGCGGCTGAGTTAAAGCCGATGGCAAAGGCCTATTATTATACAAAACGGAGCCTTTTCATTCCGACACGTTTTGCATCTCTGCTTGTGTGAAAGAAGTAAACAGTTTACTCAACTGTAGACAAACAAAAGCAGCTGATACAATGAATGTGTGCGAAAAGAATACCATAAATATAAATAACGAGTTTTTTATGCCATTTTCGGTCCCATGAAAAGAGCGTGGAAATAATTTTTCCCCAATTTCGATTAACCTATTTTTCGTATAAAATGAATCGGTTTATTCGTTATTCGACATTTGGTATTTTTAAATTATCCGATCGAATAACTGTACAAAATTTTCCGGTTAACACAGTTGGTTCTAAAGGATGTCGAAGTTGACCACTTTGGTGCTGTTGAAACTTTCAAAGCCTGGTTCTTCTACACTTATTGACCGATTATAGAAATTTGTTACTTTTAAGAATCTACTAATGTATGCGGAATGAAATATGGACTGACATATTAACAATAACAAAAACATTTATTCTTGTACTAAACACTTCAAATTAATATATGTTGAAATAAACAGATTAAACTCATTTTACACAAAAAAAAAATCATTCTTATATTCCTTATGCACGTTATGCATAGCTCCCTGGCTTTCGCTTATGTCCACCTTCTGGAGTTCTCTTTTAATTTTATTTTATTAGTCAGTTCACGTTTTTTTGGTTTGTGACCCTTTCCATAAGCATTTATTTTTAAATTTTCCCAAAAAGTTACAATTGGACATAGTTGTGGGACGTTTGGACGGTTTGGTCCTTGGTACAACTTCTATGTTTAAATTTGCCAAAGAACACTGTGCGGCTCTAGCATAGTCTGACGACGACAAGTTCGGCAAAAATATAATTTTGACATTCTTGTGATACTTATCGATAAATTTCTTTAGTACAGGAAGACATTTGACTTGAGGTTTTACAGCTAAGCCCGGTTTTATGAACACCTGCTCGCTGATGCCACTCATTAATCACCAGCCACAATAAACCCTTTTTGGGGAACTTCGTTTTAGTAATTTTGGTTACATTATCAGGTGGTATAATATTAGAGAGCTTAAAATAATATTTTAGAGTCCGTTCATATCCCTCCGCCGTAAAATAGCTCTCATCATCCAGGATGCAAATCTATGTCGAGCCTGCAGCAAACAAATTTTGTGATAAAGCACGTAGTCGTTGTTTGATTATAAGCGACTTAAAACAGCTGGAACGGGTTTTGTTTTCTTCTGCCTTCAATCTAGCTCGAGTTTGGCTGCACTGCAAAACTAGATAATGCATCCCGGCAATTCTCGCCCGGGATTTCCCGGGAATTTCGTCCATTTTCAATTCCCGCTTTCCCGGAAATTTTATGCGGGAATCCCGGGAAATTTCCAAAAGATTGCAATGAATATTTTAATTAGCAAACCTCTTCATGCATTATGGTACTCTAAATGTTTAATATTATTGTATTGTCGTAAAATAATAGTATCAGTTCACTGAATGATTTATGATTATACGTAGGGGATGCGATATTTTCGTTAGTTGATTTACATACATTGCTATTTTGAAAAGTTCTATACTCTCCACGATTGTATCGTTGCTGCTAGCATGTTTTACAAGATTTTTTGAATGATCATCGTTGCGTCACTCCAGCAATTCAATTGTTGTTGCTGCAACGAATACGTTATTTGTCCATTTTGGAAAAAATAGTGTAAAAGTGTAATTGTTAAGCATTGAGGTTTAGGCATCTATGTTGTTTGTCAATATTTTATTTGTTTATTACTGTCTTTAGTCAAACGTTTGAAGTTAACAAAACGAAACAGTTGCTGCAACGTATCAGTCATTAAAGCGTCGAAACTGATCTTTTTACACCAATATTTACTAAATTTTGGTAACAATGTTCCACCATATAACTGTCAAATTACCAGGAACTATGTATGTATATGCTGCGCCATTTGTCAAAATACAAGTAGTAAATTTAAATTTTTCCACGAAATAGCAAAGTGGAAACTATTATAAAGTGGGCAATAAAGGGTTCTTGATGTTAATGTTTGTACATCATTCTTGTGGGGATGATTACATTTCCAAACCAGCTTATTATTGCAACATATTAACCGCAACAATGGAACGTAATTAGCACAGTAATGAAACATAGTCCTAGCAGTGACGAAAATTTCCAGGTTAAAGAAATCATTTTCATTCGTATATCTAAGCAATACTCTTAGATTTTTTATCAAAATTTTACAAAAAAAAATATAAATATGTGTTTTGCTAAACTCAGTCATAATTTAAAACTATTTCCAAATCTGGCCAAGAACGTTAAGGCGATGACTTCGAAATAATTGTCGGCCAACGAGAGTTCAAAACCTGGTTGCGACTGTTCACATTTTTTCTAATTGCAGAGAAAACCATGATCTGTACGACATATCGCAAAGAAAATCGAAAAATATTCTGCCAAGTAATAATTTCAGATCGACTCATATAAGGGTCCGCCATCTAACGTTTTTTTTTCAACTAATGCTTATTACGTGAATTGTAAGACTTAGCTCATGTCTGATTTGACAGATCATTAGTCGTATCCTTCCGCTGAACGAATATGGTTGTGTATAGGCTTGAACAACGCTGGGAAATATTGCGACATTACTTTGAAAATCATGGTAATGTTGTCGAATGAAGAAGATGCCGAGTGTTCCAAAAAAAATCTTCTTTTCAGATGAAGCTCATTTTGATCTTGGTGGGTATGTAAACAACCAAAATTGTCGCATTTGGGGCACATACATTGAAAAACCGATGCACCCAAAACGAGTCACTGTTTGTTGCGGATTTTGGTCCAGAGGCATAATTGGGCCATTTTTCTTCGAAAATGAGCAAGGAGTGGCCGTTACAGTCAATGGCGATCGTTATCGGGCCATGTTGAACTAATTTTTGTTCACAAAAATTGAAGAGGAGGATATTGGCAACATTTGGTTTCAACAGGACGGCGCTACGTGCCACAGAGCCGAAGATACACTCGAGGTTTTGCGCCCTGTTTTTGAAGATCGCATTATCAGCCGCAGAGCTGATGTCGTTTGGCCACCTCGTAGCTGCGATTTGACACCGTTGGACTATTATTTGTGGGGTGCCCTCAAAGATAAGTGTTACGCCGACAAGCCAGAGACAATTGACGCTTTAAAGGACAATATTCGTGAAGCCATTGGTGAAATACAGCTGCACACAATCGATAATGTGCTTAAAAATTGGACCGATGGTGTAGGCTACTGCATGGCCAGCCGAGGCAGCCATTTGAATGAAATTATTTTCCATTATTAACCGGAGGGATAAAAATAAATTAAAAAAATAAATTTGAGAAAATATTCAGTAGTTTTTTTTTATAGCATTTTCAAAAAAAAAAAGTTATTTGGCGGACCCGTTATAATTAAAAAAACAATTTTCAAACCTTTTCGAACCTCTTTTTCTACGCAGGAAAGATGTAAATTTTTTAACAAATCTTTGGTCTTTATTACTTCACTGGTTACTTTATTACTTTATTATTGGTTACTTTGGTCAGTATTATAATTTTTTTAGTGTTCTATGATAAGCGCATACGCTCATACAAAATACATATATTTATAAATATATATTTTAATTTTAAACTTTAATATATCTTGCCGTTAAATGGTAAGTGAATCATTTTGTATCTTGAAAGAGGTCTAATTTCGTATTTGATCTTTGCAGATATCGTACTTACCAAAATATTGCAATATTTATACATATATATATCAAACATTTTTTAAGAAATCTGCATCAGATCCACTTCGATGTTTATATTGTGAAAACCTAGGTGATTCATTACAGCCAGATTTACATATTAAAGACAGCTCAGAGTTATGGCATTTGTCAATTTCATCTGCAGAAAATTCTAATATAATACTTGAAGCAGTAGTTTCAAGAAGATATAAGAGATTAATTCTTTCACTAGTAGGTACCACCAACATATATTTCGGACGACAAAATTCTAGTTCTGGTAGCTTGCAATGCTTTCGTGGATGGCAGAAACCCCCAACGATTTTCAATTCTCGCCGTCCGGACGCGTCCTTAGATTGTCATATTTGTTCCCTGAGAGCCCTATGCTATACTTTCTACCATTCGATTTAGTATTTTCAGTGAGGCTGTTGGTAACGCGTCCACTATTCGATCTGCATCTGTGGAGTGAGTTTTTAGTAACGACGATTTAAAACTATCTAACAATTTCATCTAGTTTCTTCTTCTTTGTCTTGCAATTGACATCATCGAATTCCTTGTCTGGACGACCAGAAACATTTTTGTCAATTTGAGTTTTTACAATCATCGATTCTTTTTTATACACTGTGAAAAAGTTTGTAATTTTTGCGGTAGCGCTATTTTTCAGCCTTATACCATAAATGGTGTCAATGGAAAAATAAGGGTTTTCAAATTCTCTGATGAACACTTGATATCCCAAATAACATTGCAAAGATTAATTAAGATTTCCATGACGATATTGCTGTAATAAGAATTGTCACACTTCACGTTTTCACAAAGGACCTTCTCGATAGCGTAAGTAAAAAACCAACAACTTTAGAAATGATTATATACATAGACTAGGCAGGTACAAAAAAAATTAAGTGTTTTTTTTTTATCAGGAAAAAATTGTTTTGTGATAAACGGAAGGATTAGTATAGGTTTGAAGAGGGTTTCGCCAAAATTAGGCAAGTTCGATGAATTTTGTGATCCCAAATCACTTTTATAAAATAATGACATAATGTAAAAATAAGAATTGAGAATGTCATAGTGAAGTAATCGGCAGGGTACAGAAATGGCAAAATCCGGTCAAAAAGTTGGGATTTCGTGTGATACCTACACTTGTTGTAATACTGTACAAAGACATATTATATACTATTAGAAAGGTAAATTCCTCTTCTATGAAACCGAGTTCAGACACATCAGCATTGCAAAAATTTCTTTAACACTTTTGGAAGAATTACGAAAAAAAAACTGAAAATAAATAATTTTGGAAAAATCTTTTACAAATTTGATTTAAAGTATATACGTACATATTGATGGTATCTTACTAATGTTATGGTAAAGACCAATGTACACCCAATTAAATCCAATTAATTTTTTGTCACAAGCTTTAAAAAAAGTAAAATTTTTAATCACAAATATATTCCCTATAAAAATTCGACTTTTTTGCACATTAAGCTCTCTCTGAAGAAGATTTTCATCTACAATACAAAAAATTTATATGTAAAAACCCCCGAGCGAAATTTTTGTCAAACATCGAAAGTGAAATTTTTTTCAAAAATTTCACATTTTCAAGGTGAATTTCCGAATTATCATAATTTTACATTTACAGTATTTACTGCTATCTGGAAGAATTCCTCGGTCTGTACATATGTGACCAAGATACGACACTTCTCGACAGAAAAATTTACATTTGTCGGGATGAAGTTTAAGGTTATACTTTCGACAGAGTTGGAAAACGGAACGTAAATTATATAACATGTGCTTTTCCGAGCAACCTATAACAACTAAGTCGTCCATATATACAAATGCTTGGCCTGGATCTAATCCAGAGAATGCCATTGACATCATTCTCTGAAATGAGTTAGGAGCTACCTTTATCCCGTAAGGTAATCTTTTGAAACGAAAGGAACCTTGCTGTGTTGAGAAGGACGTTATATCCCTGGACTCTTCCGATAGGTCAATTTGATGAAATCCACTCAAGTCTAGGCACGAAAAATATTTTGCACGACCCAGTTGGTCCAATATGTCATCAATTCGAGGCAACGGATATTTATCTGCTACAAGCTTTTTATTTATTTGGCGATAATCTATAACCAATCGCATCGCTTTTCAGTGCTACCTGGAAGTGATTTTTTCGGCATAAGCAGTACCGGACTATTATATGCAGAAAATGATGGTTCTACTATGTCATCCGATCTGAGTTTTTCAACTTGCCTAGTGATTTCATCCTTTTGACTATGAGGTATCCTGTAATTTTTAATATAAACTGGTGTTTTATCACTGATTCTTAGTTTTTGTTTATAAAAATTGTTTGCTGATATTTTATCGGTTTCGATAGCAAAAATGTCGGTGAAGTCCGTACACAAGTCTGTCAATGTTTTTTCGGCAAAAGCAGGGAAATTCTTCGACAATCTTGAGATTATCTCAATTTCTCTGTATTTCCCGGAAGGATTTACACTAACTATGTCATAATCTGACATGTTCTCGGTTTCGATATCCACATTTTCCAAAAAAACATTATTGAATGTCGTGTTGATTATCAAAACTTATGGGTTTTTATCAGTGACTATTGTGTTGGCCACAAAAATACCTTTTCCTATTTCCTGATTAGGAACAAGAATTTCTCCCTGTTGTTTGAGGTTTATCCTTCGTATAACTAGTGCCCTGGCTGGTAGGGATATTGTATTTGGATAAAATGAGTCTGTAATGGGCAGAACAATGTTATCTTGAATGTCACAAGGTTTGACAATTAAACAATTCTGATTTTTTCCATAGTCCAAAATACAATTGTATTCACGCAGGAAATTTATTCCTAATATTCCATCGCATGGAATTGGGAAGTTTTGATCAACTATTTGAAAATTATGACTTGCCAAGTAATCATCAATCACAAGATGTGATCCTATTTCGTCTATGGTTTTAATATTTGTAGTCCCGATACCACTAATTTTTGTTGCAAAATCTGGATTAATTGAAATGTCTCCTTTTAATTTATCTATCTTAAGAATAGAGACATCGGCTCCAGTGTTCAATAGGAATGTAGTTGGACCATCAGTACATGTTGTATATAAAACTACGTAACTATTGAGATTTAAATTTAAATTAAAAATTTTGTAATTGATAGATTTTTCGGATTTCGTTCTTGGTTCTTGTCCTAATTGTCCTGGTCCCCCAGATGTGCACCCTGGGGGTGGGATGCGTTTCCCTGGTCATGTATGCATCTAGCTTGGTAGTTACGCTGGCCTCGGCGATTAGAGTTATTTCCTCCTCTATAATTATTACCTCTTCTGTAATTGTTACTGCCTCTATTGTAACTACCGCGACCACGAGAGGTACCACGACCACGACTAGCTCCGTGTCCTCGTGAATTACCATTGTTGGATTTGTAATATAGGATGTTCGTGCCAGAAGTTGCAGTATTTGTACATGAATTAACGAACTTGGCTATTGCCTCACTCATGTTCTCATAATTTCCGGATTCCATTATTAGGCGAACTCTTTCATTTGAAGCATTTTTCGCCAATGATTTTACGGCCACTTGAGTTGAATATTTTGTGGCCAATTGAGAAGAAACGCCATCAGCTATATAGGCTCCCTCTAAAGATTTGGTCAAGGTTTCTACCTCTGCAGCATAAGCATTCGCCGTTTTACCACCTTGGCGAACATTAAATAGCTTAGCTGAGACTACCTCAACCGATTCTCCCTTAATGGATGCTTTCAATTTTGCCATTATGGCCGCAATTGTTGTTTCACTTGATAATAAGTTTCGGGCTGTGCCGTTCAACTTTGTCTTTATCAAGTTAATTGCAACTTGCTCATGTGTTTCCTTTATAGATTCCACTAGAGCGAGTGCATCTAGAAAGCTTTGGAGATTTTCTGGTTTGCCATCAAAGTCTGGGAGGAGCTTTGAGGCTAAACCAAGAAACTGTGTGACTGTTAGTGCCATGTTCTCTGGTGTGGATATATTTTCCGCAGAATTTTCAGTACTTGTATTTGGCAAGTCTGAGCTTAGTAAATTCTCAGTTAATTGTTTGGTACTTGTTTGAGGTAAGTCGCAATTGGATAAACTCTTAGGGAATTGGTCGATACTTGTCCGAGGCAAGCCTGGACTGATTTTAGTTTGAACTCCAGTATCGTACTTTAATTCCTCATGAATATTTTCAGGGAGTTTAACATTTAAACCCCTTCGTACCACAATATGGGTGAGTTTAGTGCGAACTTCATTAAAGTAACCTTCGGCATCTGACTGATGCTTTTTTGTAAGTCTATTGTAGTTTACGTTAATTAAGACTCTTATTTGTTCAAATCTTTCGAATAATGTATTCAGGTGTTTATTCACCGTTTCCTCTCTTGATGGTGCCTTGTTAGTGTGCAGACACTTGTAGGATTTATCAAATTCTGTTCTTATCAATCGTAATCTGTTCACAATAGCCTGCCATTCCATTTATTATGTATGATCTTGGAAACGGCCTAGACTTTGTCTAGGTCATTTGCAAGCGAAGCAGACCTTGCATAATTCTTTTTTATTGCTCTTTTGTGTAACTGGTACACAGTTGTCGCAAATTGTAAAGCCATTATTGCTATTATTATAATTAGGTAATTTTGTACTGAGGATTCTACCTCAACAATTTTTACCTGATGTATAACGTTAGCGTTCGGATTTTGACTTTTCGACGTCTGTCCGCCCATGTTCACAATTTTTCTTTTTCACTTGTGTGGAAGAAATACTCAAAAATAATTTTTTTTTTGTAGATATATATATAGCAGCTTATTTTATATTATATCAAAGTATATTTTGCCTGTTGGTAAACAATCAACGAATAATTTTTTGTTAGTAGGCCATAATTATATAAAAAATAAATAATTTTTTGTTAGTAGGCCATAATTATATTAAAAAAAATAATATATATGTCAAAATTAATATATAGCCATAACTGTTCCTGTTCCCGTTGCTGCTGGTTGTTGTTCCGCTGGTGCTTTGGCCGCACCAGGATCCTCCTTCCTTCACAACGCTCGGCTTGCGTTGCTTTTCTGTTTAATTCTGATTAATATCTTCAGTCAATTTTAGAGATGCACTTTGTTTATTTATAAATTTATTGGAATGGAAATGTTTTATCTTGTTCATTACTTTATTATTTTAATTTTCTCTGTTTTTGATTTTTATTGTATGTAAATATACATACACTGCAGACATAACACCAATTTTTAGAGATGCACTTTGTTTATTTATAAAATAATTGGAACGAAATTGTTTTATCTTGTTCATTACTTTATTATTTTAATTTTCTCTGTTCTTAATTTTTATTGTATGTAACTATACATACACTGCACACACAACAACATATTTTCAGATATGCACTTTGTTTATTTATAAATTAATTAGAATGAACATATTTTATTTTGTTTCATTGCTATATTATTTTAATTTTTTTTTTTTCTTGATTTTTATTGTATAAATATACATTGCACACAATACAATACCGAACAATATAAGTTTCTTTTTTACTTCTCCTGGCAGGATCGCCATGTAAAATACCCGGACTCATTAACGCTCGTTGAGTAACTGACTTTATTTGTCATTCAAAAATGGTTAGGCGGTAGCTTACTCACTAATACACTTATGTGTGAAGAGAGCGTAGTATGCACACGTATGAGACCGATCAGCATTTAGCGACCTAGCGTGTGAATCGCAATGTCAGCAAATGTGCATGGCATTGGACATCAGTATACTGTTCATCATGGGAACAGGTAAAAGTGTCATGATGTCCAGACACGATCGCATTACCACATGCGTGTGCATTGGCGGTGCTGTGCATACTACAGTATGCATGGTCAACAGTATTATGCATACTACATATGTTTCCCAAAGCCTTGTCTTTCAAAAACATTTTAAATTTGGAATTGGTTTCTTGGAAAAATCTCAAGAAACTACTGAATGAAGAATGGTACTTTTTCGGGAAAATATTGTTTTTTACAGGTTAAAAAAAAAATTTCAACTTTGAGAAGTCGACATTTCCAACCACCATGAGATAACAGTGTATTCTTTATTGAAATGTTCCCAATTTAGCGGTATTCTCAGAAATATTCTTTTCCTCATCAGATGCATTGTGATCAACTGCGACAGCCTTTAGCACCAACTGTATTGATAAAGGGTGCCTCCAAAAGCGTGACATATTGATGGTACCTTACTAATTTTATGGTGAAGAGCAATATAATACAGTCAATTAAATCCAATTAATTTTTTTTCACAAGCTGTAAAAAAAACTTTAACAACTTTAAAAACCTCTGAATGCAAGATTCCAAAAGCCTGACTCCTCTACAAATGTCTAGTACATTCCACAATGATCACAACAATACTTTAAAAGTTGTGATATTGTTACCGTGTAATTTCCAATTGGCCCCACCGTGCACCGTTCGAATATCAAAACTAGATTAGTCTAACTGTTGTGTAGTATGTATGCGCCATAATGGACATCAAATACAACAACGCAAAATAATGGTGGAAATAATAGAGAGAAAAAGAATTCCATTGTTGAATTGCCAGTGTTTAAAATAAGGACATATCAATCTATATACGCAGCCGTCTCAAATGTTTTGATAGCTGAGCCGGTAAAGGGGTGGGTAGTTATAGATAGGGTTGTAGGTTCGATTCTTGGTCGAGATGTGTTGTGTTCAACTTCCTTTTAATAAAGTTTTAGTTTTTTTTTTATATCTTCGGGACGTTATTATCGCTTTTTTTTGTTATACTATATAAGCATTTTTAAGTTTGTATCTGGCATTGTTTGGAGGTATTTTGAAATGTAATAATTCATCCAAAGAATAACGTAGATATTGTTTACTCTGGTTATTATACATACATACTTAACCTGACCAACTGTTTTTGATCGAAAAGCGGGATTTTAACCCAAAAAGAGTGCATTTTTATTCCATATCAAATACCTAGTATGTATGTATAAAAATTAAAATATTTCAAATTAGATTTTAAAAATAAAATATATACCTACTATTTCTATTTATTAATCTTTATTTACTTCGCCTATATACAGAACAGAACCACCCATATTTAATATTTGAAAAGACAAAATAAAAACCAACATTAAAACAAATCCGATGCATAACTGGCAAAAACATCTTAAAATATTTTTAATTTCACAAAAAGGGTACAAAGTGTATAACTTTAGAACGGTCAGAGAAAATTCAATATTTTTTTTAAATGACTCAGCCTTTATCCACATTTTAAACTGCGTCATTAGTTTTTTTAACTTTGATAGAAATTTTAAAAGTTACAAAGCACTATTTTCAAAATTTATGCAAAATTTACGAACAAATTTCATTAAGGGGACCCAAATGAGCAAAAAAATTGCCGAAACTTGCGATTTCTACACAGAAAAGTAAAGCTTGAACATTCTTCTTTTAAAATATTGACTTTGTAACGAAGAAAATCGTGGTTATGGGCCAAGTAAAAATTAAAACTCAAAAAATGTCCGGGAATCCCGATTTTTGGGTAAAATGCGACTTTAGCGACCTCTAAACCTCTTCCGAAAAATCTGGAAAAAATCACAAAAATACTTTACCCTATAAGCTTTCAAAAAAATGCTTGGGCACCCATGAAAATCCAAAAATTATTTTTTTTGGGACACCCTAATGTTGGTATGTATATAATGTTAATATGAAATAAAATTCACCAAAAACCCCTATCAAATTAATACAGTTAGTGTAGGGTTGCCAGGAGTACTGTTGTCGGCAGAACGCATACTTTTTTTTATTTATTCTTCTGTCTGCATAACGCCAAAAGAAGTACGCAAAAGTACTCCTTTTTAGTCCATGTACTTTTTTGTACTTTTTTTGGTTATGCGAACTAGAGATGGGCACGGATCAAAATATTTTATCCCGATCCCGCCCATCGCGAAGTTTGTATTTTCTATAAGACTTTTCACGGCGCAGACATTTTCTTCCTATCCCGATCCCGCCCTAAAAAACACAGATTACTCGTATACTCACAAAATATTTTTTTAGATTTTATTACGATTAACATTTTAAATGTTTTAATAGTAAAATGATTTTTGGTTTAATTTTTTTGTATTTTACTTTTTATTCAAAAACATTATTTTTCAAAGTTATATTGAGTTAATGAGATCATTTTTCTTCTTAAAGTATACTAAAAGGGTGTATGTTATTATTTAGATTAAAATGTTTATATTCATATAAATTAGTTAAATTGTTGTATTATAGTTATTGTTTAAAAACAATACCATTTCAAAGTTATTTCCCAATAACCGAGTTCGTATTTCCTAAAAAATTCTACTTGATGCGGAGAATACTCGTTCGCTGGTAGCTGAGGATGGGGGCACATTTAATATTGCAAGTTTTTGAAGAAGTTTAAGATTGGAACATTCTTTGCAGAATTTCAAGATTTCTTTAGTTTTAGTCTTATTTTTGATGTAGTAATTAATTTGTTCTTGGCATAATTTACCTTCAAACTCCGAAAATAATCCAGTTGCTTCTAAACAATTAACGCTTTCGCTCTGGACTGTTTCACCTTGTTCAAGCTCCATTTGAATTACATTTAGCATTGCCCTGACAGTAGCAAAAACATCTGCACGTATTTCTGGAGTCAAGCAACTCAACTCCTTAAAAGGAGGATTTAGAAATAGTGTAATATAATGAAGCATCGTTGGATGAAATCGGAAAATTAAATATTCCATAAATTGCATTACGAATGAGACACGAATCAAAAAGTTAACGAAATGGCTTAAGAAGTTGTAATCAATATTAGAAAGACTTTTTACTTCAAATCTCGATATTAATACGTTTTGCACTTCTATAAAAACTTCAAATATACTATTTAGCATAGTAAATATTGAGATCCATCTAGTTTTTACGTGTTGCTTTAGCAATTTAGAGAGCATATTGTTCAGTTCCGAATGTTTAAAATAAGCAACAAGATATTTCGAAGACTGTATTAGAATTTTCAATTCTTCTATGCTTCCTTTTTCCAAGGCGTTGCACATCACCAAATTTAAATTGTGACATCGCTTGTACTGCTTTAGTGCGCCTTTAAAATTTGCACCATTGCACTCATGGTAAAATAAGGAAGGTAAACTCGTTAGAACAGCTGTTTTCAATTTTTTCATTGCGGTTGATCGTTTCAGCTGTCAAACTCATATGTACTTTATTTTTGTACCATTTTGTATTCCTGTGTTGTTGGTATACTTGGGTGTATAGATTGACAACTTATGCGATTGAAACAAAAATAAAATGCCTGTTGTTGCTACCTACAACAACAATAACGGCTAGTGCTACTACTTTGTTATTTTACTACGATTGCACTATGGGACCAAAACGCGAAGTCGAGGCAAAAACAATTTAGAGTTGAGCTTGTTTTACCAAAATTGGTACGCAAACTGCAACTGATAACAAAAGCATATCAAAAAAATATTAGTGATAGAGTCCCTTTAAAGGGACGGTAACGTTTCTCCACGTCACGCCCGCATTTAGGTAAATATGCCTATGACAGGTGTTTTAGAGCGTAGCTGACATGCGCAGAAAACAGTTATCTCTTGATGTTGTTTCAATTCTTGTGCTGTTTCTTGTCATTCTTGGCGAAAGTATGGAAAGTAAAGTTCAAAAAAATTTCAAAACACGAGGCGGGTAAGTGAAAGTTAAATAAAACTAAAAAAACGTGCTGTTCTAACTTCTTTCGGTAGATTCAGTTTAAACTTAAGTAAAAGAATGTGTTTGAGTAGATACGTGATGTTTAGCAAGTGTAACGTGTGCGATAGTGAATGTTTTATGAAGCGTCCCTTATAAGGGACGCTATGCGGATAGGACAGTTTATAATATATTCTATTATAGGCTCACTGTAGCCGAAATATTAGAGGAATTGGAAGCTATTGATGGGGTTTTCCAACAAACCGATATTTATGCGATCCCCCCTCAAGATGAAAATCTTTCAATTGATGAAAGTATGATTCCTTACTATGGAAAACACTATGCGAAACAGTACATTCGCGGTAAGCCTATTAGATTTGGATTTAAAAACTGGGCACTCAACTCAAGTGAAGGCTTTATGATTCAATTTGACATTTACACTGGATAAAACCCTGAGGCCGTTACCCAAGGATTTGGTGTTGGAGGCGACAAAGTTATTGATCTTCTTACGAGAGCAAATATACCACATAACAAGGGATTCAAGGTAAAGCGATTCACCGATTACATGTATAATATATTCAACTTCTGATTCTAAACGTACTAATTTGGTAAATTTTGTATATAGATTTTCATTGATAATTACTTTACTTCGGTAAAATTACTTCGTCATTTGTCGAGCCTGGGTATCTGCACATCCGGAACTATAAGGGACGGACGAACAGAGAAGTGCCCACTTCGACCAATTTCGGAGATGAAAAGAGAACAGCGAGGATCCCACGACTATCGCTTCTCCAACAACGGGTATATTTTACTTGTAAGATGGAAAGATAATAACGTGGTAACAATTGCCACAAATTATGATGGCATTGTAAATGGTACATGCAGACGTTATGTAAAAGGACAGGGAGCTGTGCAAATACCTCAACAGAAGATATTTCAGCATTATAATCAGGGGATGGGCGGAGTTGACAAAATGGATCAGCGTATACGTCATCGTTAGTGGTGGTGGCCAATATTCGCCTATTTACTGGATGTATCGGTTGTAAATGCATGGCTCCTTATGAAAAAGGTCGATGCAAATAATAAAGCTTGTGCCAGTTTACTGATTTTCCGTCGGTACTTAGTACAAACATATTTAGAGAGATATGGAGTCCCGTCAGCCAGGCGTGTAAGCAGGTTACATATCAACGACGATCTACGTTTTGATAATATAAACCATATAGTAGAGTACACAAAAACGGACCGACGATGCGCCTATTGTGGAAAAAAGTCGAACTTTGTTTGTACTAAATGTGATAAAGGACTTCATCCCAAAGATTGTTTTAAAATGTATCATACGTCTAGTTTTCCTAATGCATAGTGTCCCTTAAAAGGGACACTCTCTAAAACCTATCTTAAAAAATTTTTTTGAATAAACATGGTAAAAATCACTTAATTTAGTCACTATTACTTCATTTATAACAAAAATTATAGAAATAGTGCGCTAGATTTCTTTATGCACTAATGGGTTAAGTGGTTTCTACAAAGAGTTTTTCAGTTCAATATCATAAAAAAGCTCTCCCCAATTCCTTCGTGGAACGTAGTGGGAAAACATTTATTTGTTATCATAACAAATATTACCGCAAAGCTACATACATAGTATATACAACAATAAAAAAACTTAAATACTTAAGTATATAGAAAAATATTGACAACCGGCAGACTTCAACTGCAAAGATCAATCTCAAAATTTACAACATGGAATAAATATATGCTGGATTAAATATCGTTACAATTGGCTTACCATACTCAGCTAGGTCAACATCGTCTGCTTCTAACTGCACTGAATAATTAAATATCGGCTCTGTGCTATCAAAAGAATCACAGTCGGAATTATCAGAGTCACTGTCGGTTTCAGCAGTTTGTTGGGAAGTAGATGGCAATGATAATTCTGGTGGAGTTTCCGGATTTTTGAAAAGTCTAATTACTGTTCTTGAAAATGCAAGTTTTTTGAGTTACTTGCACGCTCACTTAAACATATACTTGATATGTATGTATCAGAAGTGTCCATCGCTCTATGAAATATATCAAGCAAATTATGTATTCTGGTATCTTTCCTTGCATGTCCAATTCTATCCTTTTTATAGGACTTGTTTCGTGCCCCGGAAGCATTTTGCCCTAGACACCCAAGCGGAACAAGTGAAGCTTTTATTATTTGATGAGAATGGACTAATATTTTATGCAAGGTCGCTGACATACAATACTATTCATATTTACTAAAAAATATTTGAGCGGTCTCAGTACAATATAACCGTAACTTTTTAGCATCAATCTCGAACTCAGGCGAAAGTGCTATTACAATTGCATGGAGATGCTCTAAAAAATACACATTTACTTCTGTAATCGATGCCAAGAGCTCTGTTCGACTAAACGCTCTTCTGGCTGTGTTGCCATAATTAGTCGTGCCACTGCCATTTGCTTTGAGTTTCTCTACGTGCAGAGCCATTTGAAGACAAAACTTATCTTGTATGATTTTTTTTTCTGCAACAATTTCTTTGTCTGTACTACCACGAACTTAGCATTTTTTTTAAAAAGTTTTATATTTTCAATTTGCAGATCTATACTCTGTTTTTCTTTTAGTATATGAACTTTTGTTTCTTTGATGAGTTCCAATTTCAATGGTCTGCAAAAGAGCACCGACTTGGGTGTTCGATTCATCCAAACGACTGTACCTGCTGAATACATCATTTTCAAAGGTATGAATGATGTCACAAATAGAGACTGATCTAGATCTGCAGTGTTTTGCTCAAATTTTTGCTTATATAAACTATGTCAAACGGAACTATCGAATCCATATCTCAAGATCAACACCAATTCCTCTACATCAATTGAGTAGAGCACTTCCTCTTGGTATGACAAAATTCTTCCAGAAGTGTCTCGACTAAATTTTCCAGCAAAACGTTCGGTAGAATTTTTATCAGGTGGCCTACAATTTAACTTGCACTGGTAAACTTGTTTGTAAGATGGATAAATGTTGCTGTTGTGGCATTTGTTGAGTTGACGCATATTTTATGTACTGCTTTTGTGTGAAGTCATTTTCGAATAAAAACATTAAAGCTTTTTCTGCTGATATTGGCACGACTTGCGAATCTTTTCTGCGAATTTCTGATGTTGGAGTGATGAAATGGCTAACTTATTTAAAACGAATTTCAAATCAGTGTCATGCAATTTTCTTGTTGATATGGATCCAGCATTGACCAACAACTTTGCTATTTTGCATTTGTTTCTCGAACTACTCTCATCATAGGTTAATTTAGGTCGGCCGGTCACACTGATTTTTCGAGGTACTATAAAAATAGTATCGCGCTCTAACCATTCTATCTCATATCTTTTGATGATCTTGGCACTCCTGGAGTGTTTCACCGAATATTGATTTATGTTGATACGAAGGTTTCGAATTTTGTCTCCCAATTTTATCTTCAGTTCATCTTCAACTTCACAGTTAATTTTGTTTATCAAAAAATCCGGAATAATAGCCAAATTTTTATTATTTTTTACCCATAAATCGAGAATTTCAGCATTTTTGAACTTGAAATTTTCTAGAAAATCTGTATTTTCTCATTAGTTTGCAATTTTTTTGCAGATAATTTTACCACTACTTAAAACATAGGAGATTCACAAAAAATTACGTACTGGTGTTGATTCTTTGACAATTGTTAACAACACAAGTTCTCCTCTACGAAAGTCGGCGAAAATAATCACACTTTCGCAAAAAACATGAATCATTAAATACATAAAAACAAATATTAAACACAAACATTAATTGAAACACTTAATAACAGTTTAAAGTAAATACCTCGAATATTCGAATCCATAATTTCAAAACTTAAAAAAACAATTATATGTTACAAAAATCACTTATGAGTCTTTTGTATATTTTTAATGTCAACTGAAACAATGCAGTTGAAACAACCGATTATATTTTAATATTTAGTCGATTTAAGTGGGGGGTTTCTATGGCACAGCTGATCGAAAAGCCATACAGATTATAGACCATGCAGCAGACTAAGTTTGAAAGTGTTTGGTTGATATTAATGACAGCTGAATTATGTTTGCATCGAACGAAAATATGCATTGCGTTTTATTTTTGTCCGTATTATGCCAACCAAAGAGTAAATTACCAAAGCACCTCGAATTCGATGAACTGGCCTACTACCTCGTCGTCTTTAAGAGAACACGAAGAAGCTCTTTTCTATTGTTCTGTGATTCGATACAACAAACAAAGTCTACTTTCTTATTTTGTATTTCCACAAGTTTAAAACGAATTGGCGATATCAATCAACTTGATATTTTTATCACCCTTCATAATTTTTTCCTAAATCTCACGTTTTGTAGACTTATTTTGTAAATTTTTGTACTTTACACATTCGATGAAAAACAAACAACTTTTGGCGTTGAAGTAAATGGCAAATAACTTTGTGTACATGAACATTCGAGCTACAATTGTAATGTTGGCGGTTGAAGATTCATTATAAATCGTAATTTTATCTGTAGAATATTTTAATAGCAAATATGTTTAAATACATTAACTGGTTTTATTATTCAAAATACAAACCTGGATGTGACATTCGAATCATGATGCAGCTAATTGAGGTTGTGTTGTAAGAACAACTTAAATGATTTGCTTACAGGAAGACTCAAAATTAAAAGTATTTGGTTTTTGTAATTTCTGGCTTACTTTTTTTCTTGACATACATTTGTATTAACTTGGACACTAAAACATAATAAAAATATAAAATATTTTATTGTTGCCTTGATATATTGCCGTAATATCTACTGGTATCATATTTTTTTCACATAAAAAATAAATAAATAATTAAAAATGGTTTCCCATTACACCCCATGAAGGGATTGGGGAGAGCTTCTTATAACCACTGAGCTGTGCGCATTCTAGATTTACACTCACTGATTGGCACCTACAGTTTAACACGGGTTCTGAACGGGCTTTTTGAGAAGATTTTCCATATCCAAATACTCGATAGTGTGTTCGTCACTTAACGAGGCGACCGCCATCGAAACAAGGAGCAGGATCGAATCCATGTAATCATGTATAAGAGGCGCACACGCACCATGCACACACCGACAGTCATATATCATTGTATAGACGAAACTAGTTTCTTTGGATGTACCTATCATCGAGAGTGCATACAAAATAGTAAAATAATTGTGCTTATCAATCGTTCGAGTAGTTGGTTATGCCTTGAGTTCACACAAAAACTCTATCGAGACAGCACTGCAGTTTTGCCAGAATTTTCCTAGAAACCTTACACGGACTATTACGAACATTCTAAATCAAATATTAGCCAAATGGGTGTAGCCGTTATCAAATGATGCGGATACCAGTGATCAGAATTTAATTTATATTTACATACATACAATTTAAAACTACTGTGATTTGTGTGCGCGATACACCTACTGTGAATTGTTTTTGTGTCTCTCGTGAGCTACTGAAATAAAAGATTATTATGTCAAAATTTTTAAAACCAGTGCAGAAATGACATTGGAGGGAACTGACATAAATATAGTACCCTCACACGAATTCAAATACTGGTTCCAAAATTACTGTTCTACTTATAAATTTGTTGATATATTTTTTTAGCCTAGGATTTATGCATTTTTTACTTCCAACTATCTTCGTATGCATACACTAGTAGAATATCAGTCGAGAAAACGCTGCGTTGTTCCTAAACTGAACGGAAAAGCATCGTCGAAGGGATGTACATTTTCATCACCTCAACAACTTTTGTCAAATGTGTTACGCTATGAAAATGTGTTCATCAACTGCAAATTGTTCATCGCCGTGATTAAAGTATGTTGTTGCTGCAATGAATTTAATTCATTATTGCATCTAATTTGTTTTGATGCTGCAATGAATTGGTTTCGTTGTTGCAGCCAATAAGTATCGTTCTTGCAATGAAATTATTTCATTGCTGCAATTAAATTATTTCATTGTTCCCCTCATTAAGCCAGTGATCGCTCTGTAAGCATTTCCGTCAACTGCTCTTTTATTTATTTTAAACAAATTTATTAAACTTACGATTGGATTCATTTCATTGTATGTACGTTAAATTGTTATTTGTGATGCTCACCTTACTGGAAACACTTTGTTTCTTTGACTTCTCCGTTTTCGTTGACTTCGAATCCAACTGCCAATGCAACGAAACACAAAAACACCAAAATTTTGTTGCTATTTGTACCTTCACGCTTATACACACACACAAATGTTCAGCTACATATTTCGGGGTAGTTTTTCTGCTATCGATGCGTCACTTTCTTTGCTGGCGTGTTGCTCCTTGCATTCTGTTTATTTATCTATTTCATTTATAGACTCGCAATTTACACAAACGATCACAGCAAACAAATAAATTCACATAATTTATTTTCCTGAATAAAATATTATTACTTTACTAAGTTGAACTAATCCCAGTATGCAAAATGAATCGACATCGTATCGAAATGTTTCGATATTTTTAAAAATTACATCGTTATCAAATTCGATATCGTTCCGAAAAGGGGAGCGTACAAATTCTGCAGGGTTATATAGTGTCGAAATGAAGATGATTCTTCGGTACGAAATTTAATCGATATATTGTCTTTATTTCGATTCGCAAAACCACCGATATCGACGATATTTCGTTGCTTTACGCTTTTACCTTTTTCATATCCGTAAAAACATACTATTACAAGAAGCTTTTTGTTAAATTTTTTATTTAAAAACGACGATCGTGACGATGGTTATTGTCGACGAAAATATATGGCCCAATGACGCTGCTGGCATGCAAACCGCACCAAACAGTTATTTTTTGTGAATGAATGTGAATTTTGCTTATTTTGCCCATTGAGCAAAAAATGTGCTTCGTCACTGATTATGATTTTGCGATGAAATTCTTCATCTTGGCGCATTTTCTCCAGAGTCAGCTTGATCTTGTTTGGGTGTAAACCAAGATCTTTACGCAAAATTCGCCATAAAATGGTCTTGGCGATGCCCAGTTCGGAACGCCGCGGAATCGGCTGATTTGGATCGTTTGCTACGGACGCCTGAACGGCAGCGATATTTTCGTCACTTCGACCAACCCGTTGTCTCACTGGCACGGCAGCATCACACAATGAATATGTAGACTCAAATTTTTGCACTAAAAGTGTTATTCCTTGTCTACTAGGGCGAGAATAACGACCGACAATTGGAGTTAACGCTCTTAAAGTTGCGGTCACCGACTCTGAATTTCGGTAGTACATTTTTATAATTTGCATACGTTGTTCGTTCGTGTACTTTACCATGATGAAAATGTTGAGTTTGCTGAAAAAATGGAAAGTAACAGTTAGATGATCAGTGAAATAGTGCGTTCACAAATTAAATACAAAGTTGTCAAGTACCTACTGGAAAACCCATTTAAAAAAAACATTTGTGTTTTGTGCTACCAACAATGGCATTATATCCGCACTTCAATTTATACCGTTGTTAATGAAAATTATGTCTTAAAAAATTGTAATATTGGAGTTGGAGTGGAGTCGTGTATTTTAAATATTCTGGTGTCGGAGTCTGAACGAATACGTAGATTAATTAGAATCGGAGTCGTTAAGGTATGAGCAGAGTCAAAGTGATAATTACATATACATATATAAAATTAGCTAAAACTTTTCTTGAAAACAATAAAAATGTTTCATCTTCGTTTCATTCCGGGCAACACCCGACAAATAATGTGTGCGTCTTCAAAACTCAAAAGCTTAGAATTTTTTTTAGAATGATGTGATCTAAATTCGTAAATTGTTAGCTACTAATTTTGTTTCTACGCTATCTTATTATATATTATATATTAATTGAAAAGCTGTAAAATAATTCTCTTTCTGACTGCCCTCACAGAGTTATTGTAAATACTTATACTATAAATTTTCAATTTAAATGACAGTGGCTGAATATTGCATTACTTTGGGCATCAGAACAATATTAATGAAACTATTTTCTCTCTCCAAAATTTAAATTAAAATAAAATATACATAAAAGTTTTTCCCATTTTCACAATTTAATTCTAAGATTCTAAGTTTTAAATTAGCCGGTATGAAATAATTCAACTAAAAGAAAACGGTATATTTCATGCAGTGTCTGCGAGCAAACCTGCAACCGTATGTCGATGAATGATAGCTAAAATTGCAGCTCCAACCAGCATTTTTATGCATTGGCTTTCTGGTACCACAAAAATATATACGAACAATAAAAACTAGTAGATAACTTTATGTCTGTGTGGACCCACATGCAATCTATATTAAAGTAAAACGTGCGTGCCAAGCTAAACTAAACGAAATTTGTTCGTCCTTCCCCATTTTTTGTTGGGTTTTCCACTAACCGGTTTATTCTTTTGTCAATTTGATGAAAAAATGCTGGGAGTCTTACACTTGTATGGATGCAATGAACAAAAAAAAAAGATGTTGAAAATTCAAACGGAACCTACAGTCGTAAATGCGTCGAGAAATATTTCCAGCATTTTAGCTGTAACTTGCGTATGATGTTGGTGGCAATTGAGAAATGTAGAAGAGTGGGACATACCCAAATGAGACACTCAAATAGGAAAAAAACAGTCTTAACACAACAGTTAAGGGCATAACCAGCCATGAAGTTAAAAAATTGTTTTAAGAACACCAAGGAAAATAAATGTTGTTGAAATAAGCGTTGGAAAATAATTCGTTGAATCATTTGTAGATTGTATTTGAGACACGAAATTGACTTGAATATAACAATAGTTTAAACACAATTAATGTTACGGAATAATATTCTTCATTAAATAGTTCGACTGGCAATAGAGTCTTACAGTCAGGCGGCGAGCTATAAGGTTTTAATTTTTTGACTCGACATAATCTTACATTAATGCCGACATGGTTTATATTTGCAGGATTATCCATGGGTAATTGCTCGACAGTGGCGTTATCGCTATTATCGAATGTGCAAATAATTCCATCAATTATGGCTCCAGATTATACCTGTGATAACTATGTATCGAAATGGAAAAACGACTTATGTGCAGTTCGAAATACATTTTAGGAGATTTCGAACAGCAATGTTTACTATTTTCAACCCAATTTTCTATGGCAAACGCTATGCAAAATCCAATGATGCAGTGCTATAGAAAATTTTGTTGGCTTTCAAAAAATAATTATCTTGCTCACCCTTCACCCCTTATGGGTTCTAGGTTGATGTTGAAAAAAACCTTATATTTAGACCAAATTTCTAAGGGGAAAACAAGATACACTAACAGCCCGATTCTAAATACTCCCCGGGAGATAATTCCCGGGGAATTATTTTTTCCCGGGAATAAAATCCACCTATTCTAAACAGACGGGGGAATAGAATAATAAAGGAGAAAGAATTGCGACTTTTCGAAGTCAGCTGTTTTGCTTTATGACGTTTGGTTTTGGTTGTTAAATGCAAATCATTTTAAGCAAATAAAACTTAATTAATAATCAAAATAAGTGAAAATGTACACCACAGCCTTTAGAATGTCTGCAGAAGAACGACCGGGAGCAGGAGAAGCAACAACAAATGTTTGCAAGGAGATAGTTACGCGATGCGACGAATTTACTGGAGCTGCCGCAAACTTTGTAAGTAAATAAGGGAACGTATATATTTACTTGGCTTTACTCTAGTTCAGGGGCATTTCTGATATAGATTTTTAGGCTGAGCTGAAATATATATTTTTTTTTGTAGGATCGGCCCATCTTCTTGAGACATGGGCTTGCGAAGCTTGAGTGTATAGTCGGCTGTATCTCTGAAACTACTTTTCTGACCTTGTTGAAATTTATGTCATTAGAAAGGTCTTTTTAAACTCTACAAATATGGTTAAAAATATTTTACTTTTTATCAATCCATTGTGGAATAGTTTAACAAAAATGATTTTATAACCTCACTTTTTTCTTTAAAATCATTATTTTTCAAAAATAGACCGTAGTGTTGCTACATACCGGAAATAGTGAAGATTTCAGGCTTTCTTTCAAGGTATAATACGGCTCAGTAGCCCTTGAAAGACCGGGGATATAAAAAGTTAAAGTTTTGTTATCAAACTTTCAACATAATATGAGGACCTGTTTTCATTAAAATATCAAAAATTATTTTAAAACAATCGCGCGATTTTACTGATTTTGCCACACATTGACTTGAGGTACAGAGGGAATTTGTACGATTTTCAAAAATTTATTCTCATTTCGACGCTACGGAAAAGAGATTAAAAAGGGCGCCGGTCCATATTTTCCGCAATATAGACCTCCAAAGCTTGAATATATAATCGGGCATAAGTCAGCCATTTATTATCAGATCTAGTTGGAATCAATACCATTACAAAGGTTTTTTTAAACCCTATAAATCTGTGTATAAAAATTTTTATTTATATTAACTAATTGGGGATCAAATTGAAAAAAAAATAATTTTTTAACCTCACTTTTTTGATATACATTTTTTTTTTCAAAAAGTGCTCTACTATATTTCTTTTTTGGTAGGATCCGACAATAGACAAGATCTTCACTTTGCTTAGGGTATAATATTCACCTATAACCCTTCAAAGACCGGAGATATTAAAGTTCATAGTATTTTTGTGTTATAAAGCTTTCTGCGTGGCTTAGGGATTTTCTCGTCTGGTGCGAGTCGAACACCCGCTTCGTGGCTTTGGCATAGTATTTTTGTGTTAAATCGCGCGATTTTTTATAAATATTTTTTTGATTTTGGTGAAAAAAGTGACAAATGTATTCAACAACTTTGAACTTAAATGTCTCTGGTCTTTGAAGGCATATTGGTGAGAAATATACATTAAAAAAGGCAAAAGTCTTGCCTATTATCAGAGCCTACCAAAAAACTACAAATTTTTTGAAATAATAAATTTTTATTAAAACAGGGAGGTTAACAAATATTGTTTTTTTAATTAACCCCCAATGGATTAATAAAAATAAATATGTGCATACACAGATTTATAGAATTTAGAAAGACCTTTGTAATGAAACTCAATTCTACTAACTTTGATAACCTCATTTAAAACTTTTGAACTCAGTGCAGACGCTTTTCTCGGTGGTGACATTTTGGTGTAGATCTGAGAGTTGGTGCTAAACTAAATTTATTCCGAAGACTAATGCCATAATATTGATGAAAATAAAAGTAATGATTTAATTTTTTATAGAAAATATTAAATACTTACATTTTTGCGCAGCACTCCCTAGCAATTTGTTGGCGGAATTACTCCCAAAAGTTGTTTTCACATTCTCCATTTTATTGACATTTAGAATACCTACTTTTTTCCCGGCGAAAATTTTCCCATTTTTCGAAGTTCGTTTAGAATAAGGGAAAAGGGAATAGGGAAAAAATTCCCAGGGAGATTTTATTAAGAATAGGAGAACAGGGAAAAAACTCCCCGGGAATTGCTATTGAGAATTGGGCTGTAAAAGAATTAGTTTTTTAAAAATATATTACTTTAAAAAAAGCTACAAGTTTTTTACTCCCAGATGCCCCCGTTCGGAAAAATATGAAGTCGTTCAAATGACAATTGTTACCGCCACTCTTCTCAACACCTTCAAATGCAACTCTTTAGTTGTCTATATTTATGTAAAACCTGAATTAGTTATCGATAAATTATATTCTATATATTCCTCGTTCTACTAAAAATGTAAGAAATTCTGAAGTCATATTATTGAAGTAACTACCTCTTTCTTTATAAAAGTTGGTTGCACCTGCAACACGCATTTAAATTCTAAAGTGAAAAAGTTGATGGTTTGAAACCAAAAAGTATGTTGTAGAAACCATGAATTGTCGAAAATTAAGCTAATGAAATTTTCTATTACCTTTTAAGGAATTTTAACACTAGGTTGTGCCATAAGTCGGCAGTAAAGAAATAAATACTTTTCAACAAACTCAACCTGTATTGTGAATCCCAGAATGATCATGTTTCAGCCGCCCATTATGGAGCAGACGCTTCAAGTTTGATCCGCCGTTGGCCAGGGGTGTTGGCTCATCCGCCTCCAAAGGACAGAAGAATATGTCCATTACTTCGAAGAGCTTCAGTGACAGGGTCACCTAATAATCCCGAGACGTATCAGTGATCGCATTACCACTCAGGTTGCTCATTCGTTTCCCCTTCTCACTTTAGCTAGCTAACGGAGGTTTACGATAAGCCATTGCCCGGGACATACTGCGTGGAAGTAGGGCGTTGCTTGGACTGCCCAATGAAGGAATCATTTCTGGCGACTCCCAAGTGAATGGCTATCAGAAACTTTCCACCTCCAAGGACAGTCCCATGACAAAAGACTTTGCCAACGAATTATTTTGCTTATCTTCAATTTGTGAAATAAGTTGTCCAAGGCAATAGAAGTTATATCTGCCAACTCCGATTTAGATGTAAGTTCCGGAACTAATGCTATCACAAGTAGTATGTTAGCAGTAAAGCATGAAGCAATCCAGAACGAAGTACAAATGTCCAAAGGAATATTTACTCAACGATTTTTATGTCTAAATGTCCAACATTACAACAAAATAAATAAATAAAGGGTGGGCCAAAATTGAGAATTTGAACCCCCCACTTACATCGCAGCAGATGCCCAATTTGACATTTATGAAGTGGTAGATTATTAGGTAAAGCTTAGAAATTACGAAATGGTCGCTCGAAAAAAATTGGTAAATATTAAAAACTTTCATCAAACTTTAAGAAATCTACGAAATAAATTCGATAGAGTTAGAGTTCCATCAACGCCGTTTGTGAAGCAATTTGTGAAGCGAATTTCTCAATCCGGTCCTTATTGAATAAACGAACTCGCCTACGTACTATCAACATCAACTCGCCACCGTTCGCAGCAATTGAACATTTGTCGCACTTCTTTGCGCAGAATTTTGCAGAAAGACCTCGGTACTCAGATTTAAATTCAAATAGTCCAAAAACCGAAGCCTTGTCGCCATACGATGCGTTTTTACTTTTTTTTTTTGCGAAAAATAATATTCCCCGATGAAGATCGTTTTCACCTCGGGGCAACATTAACCAACGAAATTGTCGCATTCGGGGCTCGGAAAATACATATCGTCGTATCGGAGTTATCTGTACGTACATCCAAAAAAGTTTTTTTTTGGGAAATTGAATTTAAAGTTTCAGAAAGGTATATCAAAAAAATGGTATGAAAAAAGTGGTCCAAAATTTTTTTTAGATTTAATGGTGGGGATTCTTCATTGTTATATGGAAAAATATCAATGGTCATGGAGAAAAATTTTCGAGTTATGCCAATTTTTTCCTTCAGAAAAATTTTATCATTTAATGGTATACGCCACTTATTGTGAGATATTGTTCAAAATGTGGTATATACGTGGAAATGAACTAAAAGAAACAAGTTAAAAAATGGTTACTTTTACATTTGTTTTATAAAAACACTAAGATTCGCATTTATATTTATATTTCATTTGTTTTATTAGTAACCGTCAGTAGGTATTTAGTATTACTGACGTTGCAGTGCTTAGGGTAAGATATGACCCAGTAGTAAAATCTTACTAAAAATTACTGAATTGATGATTAAAGTTAAAAAGTTCAGATGTAGAATAATTCAGATATTTTTAATAATATTATTTCTAAAATATGTATATAAAAACAATTATTTGTTTGCTGAAAAATTACCAAACAAACACCAAACAATCTTTTTGAAATTGAGTTGGATAATTCAGTCCGAAATAAAATTTCATCAGAGAAAAAAGACATTGAAAGTCTGTATATTTATCTTCCGGAAGAAGATGTTAAATACTCTTATAACTTAATATCTGGTTAAAAATAAAGAAAGTAAATGGGTTCCCGTTACATCCCATGAAGGGATTAGGGAGAGCTTTTCACCACCATTGTGCTGTGTGCTTTCTAATTTTTCACTCACTTATTGGGTCCTACAGATTTACACCGGTTCCGAACGGTATTTTGAAAAGCTTTTTCATGGCTAAGTACTCGATAGTGTCGCCATCACTAAGCGAGGTTGCCGTCGTCGAAGGAAATGAAAGGTGGTCAGAGCAGGGATCAAACCCACGTTCTCATGCTCAACAGCCGCGCATACTAACCATTGCACCACCGACATCCGGTTAATAAGAGAAAAAGTTGATTTTTTTTTGATTATTTACATTCAGCCGAATTTTCATAATGGAAACTTGTGTTCGAGTGATAAAAATTTGTCTTTATATTTTGATTTTTATAAATATTATAGTTTATAACAATTACTGTTCTATGGAGTATTGAAATTTAAAAATTAATTAATGTTTAAGTTTATGATTAGAATTTCCTTTTTTTTAAATATACAATAAAGTTGTTAAAATAATACTTACCACACTTTTCTTTCATGAGTAATATACGTGTTATTTGCAGATACGTGGACATAACGTAACAATTTTTGAATTCGCAAATTTCATATATTTTTCATTGTATATCCACAAAATTGGTATATCGTCGGCTAAACATGCAAAAGTGACACGTCCACTTTTTGAAATTTTTCAGGAGAGACAAAAAGCTTTTTAAAAAATATTTCTGTAAATAGTTATAAAAACTATAAATACACAGCTTCGTTTATCCGTGGAGGCTTCAAATTAAAAAATTTTTGAAATGAAAAAATCGATCAATACTTATTTATACAGTTTTTAGGGACTTAGCTTATGTTCTGCAAGAGTTTTAGATTTTGGATTTGGACTTAGCACCTTATTATTTTGTAGCATTTTATTACTTCGCTATGATTCAAAAAGAATAGAAAGACAATAATATTATATAATATGCATTTCATGCCCATAGGAAGCTTGATTTTATTAAATTAATTTTATTAAAGCTTTTTTATGGCTGTTAAAAAAATTTTATAAATAAAATAAAAAAATTCAATATAAAAAATTCCATGTAAAAATTAAATAACAATTCAATATGTGGTAAGTCTTCGTAGTATTTGTGATAGTCTTTTGGTAATGTAGTTTTCAAAATTTGTAGATCTTCATACTTTCGTTGCTTTATTCTTCTTCTCTCATTGTAAAGGGGCGTTAAGTCACACCACTTTAATGGAATTATACTTTTATCAATACGTTGTGGTATATTGTTCCATTCATGCGAAAATCTTAATTTATAATAAATGTCTCTCTCTGCAGTATACTTTATTGCTCGTATATCTGTCACCTTTGAGTCGTCCATACCGCGGCCAGGACGAATTGTTTTAACAAAATTAACATTCTTAAACGATTTAAAAAATGTATGACCCAAATAGGTCACATGATACGGTTTCGGTTTTTTCCGTGCATTTTTACATACTGAGACATACTCTGCAGGTACATCAATGTTTCTATTCTTCAAATCCCGTTCAATACAAGAATGTACACTGTCGGCCTCCATTTGTTTATGGCCTGTTTCCAGTATTTTTTACCCAATTCTGATTTTGTTTGTAATTGCTGTGTTAAGCAAAGCGTTTGACAATTAACAGTTACGATTTTGGTAACAGCATCCGTCGCTGTAGAAAATTATGTTAACGGACTCGATATTCTCTTGTAAATTAGGTAAGACCTTTTGTTCAATGAAGTAAACCCACACACTTGTAAAATCTTCGGAAGTTAATCAGCCCTCGGCCTCGTTCCATAAGAAGCAATACGCTTCCTTGTTTTTTAGATTGAAGAACACCAAATTATGCACCTGCTATTTAGTACGATAGTAAAAGGAGCTGACATTAGACTTCGGTGCCACCAACAGAGCTTGCGGGTCAATTGTAAACACGAATGGCTGTTCCATTTTATCTCTATTTTTTTTCCTCTCCGGCTTAATTTTGGATCTTGGTGCAATATGTAGTTCTCTGGTGAATAATTTTCCACATTATGGCGTGAACAATAATCGCACTGATCTTTTTTGGGTGTGTATAAGGCGAGATTTTTAAATTCAAATGTATTATTAAAGACACCAGTTTTTAACATAGAAGTTATACTCGTAAACCATTGCCTTTGAACGCCATTCTTACAAAAGGTATGTACGTGTTGGTACTTGGAGATCGGCAATAATGTGATTCCGTTGTTGGAAGAGAATCAAAAAACTTTTCTTGCTCTTGCCGTTGATCTGATTGTGCACGTACTTGTGTCATTGGGTTTTTGCGTAAAGGCTTTCCCACCCATTTCGTGACAGTATTTCTGCCAATATTCAATGTGTTCAAAAAAAGCTTTCGGCACACACGTAAATTGTTATTATTGACTTTCAGGTGATACTGAAGTGACTGACTTCTCTTAGACATAATTTCTGTGACACCGTGTCGTGGCCTTTTTGGTGAAATTGAGTAAACTAAGCTTTTTACATACAATTTCGTTTCGCCCCAGCTCATTTGCCAAAATTCTTTAAATAAATCGTGCCTTATCGACTCGGTTATTTGTCCGCATTTTTTTATGTAGCCACTACCTTTATCCACGCAATCGCTGTTTGAGCGATCTTGCATTTTTGACTTTGTCATAATTCCAAACCGCTCCGTATTTTCTTTTACCAAAATATTGTTTTGTTGTTATTTTTCGATTGCTGTTATTTTTTGATTGTTGTTGTTATTTTTTGATTGCTTTCTTCTTTGGCGCTTTTTACTTCTGATAGGAAGCTCATATGAATCTTCAGAACTGCTGTGAATTTTATACGGTACTAATCCGACAACTCCAGCGTCACATTCATTACCAAAATCAGCGTTAGCATCCATGAACTCCTAATTTATTTATAATGTTTATAACTTAATTATAAAAAGTTATTAATGAATTTAATACATTTACCTCTAAATTGTAAACAGTTGCCAAAGACTGCGCCAAAGTGAATGAAACAGCTAATGCAAAATGACAGAATGAGTACGTTCAGTGGACTTAGCGCGCGCGTTTTGGAGTAGATGGAGTTAGCTTATTTGCACATCATTGCCAAACAAGAGTTACAATTAAAAAATTTACAAATATTTTTTTTTATAATATGTATTCCTTATTTACCTATCGAACTGCATCATTAACTCAAATATGAAAAAAAAGTGGACTTGTCACTTTTGCACGTTTAGCCACGATATGCGATGTTATAACGCGTTTTATTTTTTGTTTTTATGGATATACAATTATAAAACGCCTAAATATTTCATAATCTATAAGCGGTAGCGACTTGGGGACTACACAGATTGATAGATCTTGAAAAATTACCTTAGAAAGTGCTCTTATCTCAATTTTTTGGATTTTGTGATATACGTGCAGATAACTCCGGTACGACGATATGTCGTCCAGGAAAAGGCGATGCATCCACAGCGAGTGACAGTTTGCAGAATACATTTACTATACATTTATCTGAAATAATTAACTAAAGACCTGAAATTGTAGGCTCCATCCTCAGATTTATATTTTACCTGAAGTTTTTGAATAAATTTTGTTTAAGGAAAAAACAATTGAGAAACTTGTAACTATCAATTTTACAGCGACAACAGATAATTAAACTTAGAACAGTTATTATTTCAATAACGGACGCAGAATTATATCGATTTGCAATGACTATTAAGTATTCGCGTGTTACTTAACAAATTATATTTTAATTAATCCACACTCGCCAATGTTGAGAAGCCAATGCATTTTAGAGTGGTTGCAATATTGAACCATTTTTTCGATAATACCATTCAGTTAGCGGATACAGCTACAGAACCATGATTACGGACTTTTTATGGTCCTGTAAAGGAAGGCATGAAGTTGAATGATCAGCGGGCTGGCGCACCATGCCACACAGCTCATCAAACAATCGGTCTTTGGCGCACTAAGTTCCGTAATGCTATTATCAGTCTTCTTGGCGATGCCAATTGGCCCCTTTACACTTTTCCCTGTGAGGTGCATTAAAGACCGCCGCTATGCGAATAATCCAAAAACGATTAACAATGTTAAAGCCAATGTCGTCCGAACCATTCGTGAGATAGTAACAGAATTTTGGAAAATTGGGCTGACAGGATGAGTTACTGCGAAGCCAGCCGCGGCAGCCACATGAATGACATCGTGTTCCACAAATAATGGGAATATCTGTCATTTCTAATGAAGCCATAATACGAAGGCGGACCAATAAGTCCGTGACTCTTCGAACTTCCCTCGTAGTTATATGAAATGCAACACTGCTCCCATCAAGTACCACCTGTTAACAGACTACTGTCAAATGTTGAGTATGTTCCGCCTTTTACTTTGCGTTTAACAGCTGTTCAAAACATACAACCTCGTGAATTTTTTTTAAAAATGGAAAAAAGGGAATTTCGAGTCCTCATTAAACATTATTTTTTGCAAAAAAAAACCGTCAATCAAACCAAGGAAAAGCTTGATAAATACTATGTGGACTCTGCATCATCGATTTCAATGGTAAGAAAGTGGTTTACTGACTTTCGTTGTGGTCGCACAAGTACAAATGACGCTGAATGTTCTGGACGGCCAATTGAGGTCCATACACCCGAAAATGTCGAAAAAATCCACGATATGGTGTTGGCCGATCGAAGAGTAAAAGTGCGTGAGATTGTTGATGCCATAGCCATTTTATATGGCGGTGTGGTTTCGATTTTAAATGATCAGTTGGGTTGAAGATAGCTGCCTGCAAAATGGGTGCCGCGTTTACTCTCAATTGACCGTAAACGTAATCGTGTGACAACTTCAAAGGATTGTTTGGAGTTGTTTATTTGGGCTACGAATTGGTACCTCATCCGCCATATTCTATTTCCTATTTCCAAACCTAAAGAAATGGCTCGGTGGAAAGAGATTTAGCTCCAACGATGAAATTATTGATCAAACTAATGCCTATTTTATGGACCTCGAAAATCCTATTTTTTGGAAGGGATAAAGAAATTGGAGAAACGTTGGACTAAGTGTATTGAGCTAAAAGGAGATTATGTTGGAAAATAAACTTTCTTCTGGAAAAAAACTGTGTTTCATTCAAAAAATCACGGACTTATTGATCCGCCCTCGTATATCAAAATACTTATAAATTTAGATTGGTTAATTTTACTTTATTTTTAAAAACATTCTTGTATTTGGACCTAACGTTAGAAATAAGTATGAAATATCATCTACTAAGTGCATGGGAATACCATCATCATTGTAATTCAAAACAAATGATCACAGTGTTACAAATTCCAAAACAATTAAGTTAAAAAGAATAAAATGCTTCATTTCCACCAAAGAGGTGCGATACTTGTGAAAATTCTATGAAAAACCCAAACGTTCAGAAACAAATTAAAGCCTCAGCCGTCTAGATATAATTGACTACAAATGCAATCACTGTCCTTTCCGCTTACAAGCCAATAGCGACAACATCATGTAGTACATGCAAGCAAGAGAAATGAAAAATAAAACATACAACTTGAATAGACGAATGAATAATATGTGTGTTTTGTAATTCATATGTCAAAAGTTATGCCGAAAGGATGTTACATGCATTGAAATCATTATGCATACTCTGTACTCAATGTAACCTGCTTCAAAGCACACACAGACAGAAATACCTACCAACGCAAATGAAAAAAAATTGCTATTCACTTTTTTGTGTGTGCACTTTCACATTGTAAAATGTTGAATGTACTATATTATGAAATTTGTTTTATATCAAATCTTTTATAATCATATTGTATGACGAATACACGTGTACGATATAGTCGCAGGTCCTTATCGTTTCGTAATACTCATTCCAGCCGGAAGTCCATTATTGTGTAAATGAACTAGGGTTTTTACAGTGTCTGGATATGGCCATACGAATAACATATGTCTGTGTTTTGAAATTTTTTTAATTTTATATAAAATCAAAAGCCATGATAATCAAATGTCTATGAGTATGCACAGGCTGCATATGCGAAAGTATACCCGCATTCAAATGTTTAACAAATATTATTGCATCAGTATCATTCCTATTATGTTGTTATCCTTCAGGAAGATTGCTACATTCACAGATTTATTTTCGTTTAATAGTGTTAGTTTGGAACTCGCTTTCAAAAAGGAACTATTTGTTAGCTGTCTTTGATATGTGCGTTAGCATTTGTTTAAGTTGAATCATTAAAAATAGTAACACGAGTAACATTCCTCTTAGATTGGATGTAAACCAATGTGACTGACAGCCATTTGTGAATGTGAACAAAGCGAAATATATTATTAAAGGATAATACTACTTAGTTGTTTCCTATAAACTAATGTAGCGCTATATTGCTTAAATTAATGCAAAAAGTGGGATAAGATATAAAGGGTTTTTCAACCGAGACGCTACAAAAGTAAATCGATAAGGACAGCAAACGACGCCATATTTTTCCCCGCTCTTTTGACATTTCTCTTCAGTAAGGTTTGCCATTTCATCATGGAAAGATATGCGAGCCAACAACGAGTCGAAATTACTAAAATTTCCTACCGAAATTTGGAGTCAGTGGTCTCAACTTTAAGAGCGCTACGATTCGGATTTTCATCGGAAAATCATCTTCAGCGATGAGGCTCATTTCTGGCTGAATGGCTTCGTCAATAAGCAAAATATGCGTTATTGGTCAGACAGCAATCCACACGTAATCCATGAGTCATCATTGCATCCCGAAAAAATTACGGTTTTGTGCGGTTTATGGGCCGGCGGCGTCTTTGGGCCGTACTTCTTACGTGATGATCAAGACCGGCACATTACTGTGAATGCGATTCGCTACCGTTCAATGATGACCGACTATTTTTTTCCCCAATTGGATAATATGGACTTGGAGGACATGTGGTTCCAACAGGACGGCGCCACAAGCCACACAGCGAATGCCACAATCAATTTATTGGAAACCAAGTTTGGTGAACGTGTTATCTCACGAAATAGCCCAGTCGATTGGCCGCCTCGGTCGTGCGATTTGACGCCGTTAGATTATTTCCTTTGGGGCTACGTCAAGTCTATGGTCAGCGTCTGGACTGCTGCAAGCGTGCCCGTGGTGGCCATGCAAAAGAAATCGAATTCCATACATAATTGCATCGAACGTACTTTCACAGGAATAAAGAATTTCATTTGTATCTAAAACCGGTTTTTTTTATTTTATTTGAAAAAACTTTTGTAGCGCTCTTATTGAAAAACCCGTTATTATATTTGTGGTTTTACGAGTCTTTCAAGTTCGAGTTTCTTTTTCAATAGGAAATGGAGCGGGAAAAAGTATGGAGTCGTTTGCTGTCCCTATCGATTTACTTTTGTAGCGTCTCTGTTGAAAACCCCTTTATTTGTAAAATTTTTAATCATTCGAAAATCGAAACAAATTTATCGAAAAAAAAACAGAAATAGAAAACAAATACTTAGTACAAATATGATGTTTATGTATATTATGATGTTTAAAGCCACAATTAATAGAAACGGAGTGTCATTAAATAATTATGCATATGTTGTCGGAAGTATAATTTATTTAATAGCGTGGTAGATTTTTACGTTTAAGAAAAACATTACATGGACAAAATTTCCCTTCAGGTCATAGTCTGAAATCTTTTGCCGTAAATAAGGTGCCAATTAAGTTGTGACAATTCTTCGCTAAATGTTTAAATATTGCAAAAAAAAAACACTCAAAAATTTACGGCCAGATAATATTACCAGTCACATTCGATTTACTTGCCATTTTATGTATCACATTCTAAACAAAAAATATTTAACAACATATGAGCACCAACAAGCCATATGAAATCTTAATTTGGTTCAAGATGGTGTCAAAATATGTCGTGATTGTGAAAGTGACTCATATAATCAGGCCCTTAAAAACAAGATTGTAAATTTTCGATGTTAAATTTTTCGCGAGACATTTTTTCAGTTAATGAACCAATTTTGGTTGAAAATAGGAGTCTGCTCTCTATTTTTTTACAGATTTATAACACAGTTGAATTGTTGTTCGCTCGTTTAACGAAAGCTGCACACAGCAAATCAATTTCTTTTGAAACATTAGTCAAAAGTAGAGATCAACAAAATATTAGATCGCGGATTCGTATTTTATTAGCCTAATTCTAGTGATCAGATCTGCCATTAAGTTTAACATGCATTTTTTCCAAAAAAAAAACTTTGCTGTGATATAGCTTTAATTGTACAGGATCCATTTCCTCAGCTTTTGATGTATTACCTCAAAGTGTGTTTAAGTTGTCTACGTCTTGCTAGTCGTTTTTCAAAAACATGTCACAGAAGTGCAGTTTTGTTGTATATCGAGGCATTGTGAAGCCATTTTCATTTAATTTTGTGGAAATTGTAAAAAATGAATGTTTATGTCATATTCTAATTGGAAACACCTAATTAAATTTTATGCGGAATGTCTTTGTAAACTATTAAATGCAAAAAAAAAAATCAATTTTCAAACGTTTTTGAAAGAGAAAAAATAGCGTATTTTCGCTGTTCATCAAAAATCCAAAATTCTACACTGTAGCTTCACAGTCTTCTATGACTATACTCAACTACATAGTCAGATGGAGAGCGATTCACTAACCCCCCTATTGAAAATATTTTCCGTAAAAGTTTATAAGTTTCAATCTAAAATTGGGGTTTTGATTTCAATTTTATTTTAATTTTCTTTAAATATCATATCGGTATTATATGTAAATATCATATCGGCATTTTCTGTATTTATCGAAATGCAGTGATTATATTTTATCTCAAGGCTGAGAACGCACAAACCACAAATTTTAAAACCACACATTGCAGTAGACCTTTCGTCCTCTACTCTGCTAAAACCATAAGAGAAATGGTCACTATTGTGTTATCAACAAATATAAGCAATATAGTTACATTACCATGCATAGCGCTGTGGATATACATACATATGTATGTACTTTTGGTAGCGTATATGATTTTCCATGCAATTTCGATTGCAGTATATTCTTGATTCATATCAGAAGAATAAAAATACACACTGTATCTTTTAAAATTATAGTCATGCAAAAAAACTGAGTAAACGTGACCTTTCTTTCCACAGTTGGAGGTCTCATTGAATTTTGTGGTACAGGAATATTTTTATTCATTCTTTGTGCATTGCAGGTTTCTGCTTTGCTATCAATACTTATAAGATGTGATTTTGTGGGAATTGACGTTACATTGCATAAGGTCTGAACTGCACAATTTTAAAAATTTATATTAATTTGTATATTTTATATTTATTAAACTCCAACTCTAACAATAATTATAACTGTAAAACATTTATATTCTTAATCACCCGCTGAAAAATAATGGGCCCAGCAAGATTTTGCAGGAACCATGTACATGTTTGCAAGCATTGTTTTTGTGAATAGAAGAACTGCTGGTTATTGTTCCTTTATTGTTTGTCACGTTACGCATTTTAACCGTTATCAACAAACAAAGCCAGATTTGGAGCACAAATACACATAGTATATATATATATCTTTATGTCCCAAACATATTATATTGAATAGGAAACAATATGTGTTCGGACACAAGTATACTATATTTACGACAAGCTACAAATATGTTATATTTGCATCCAAACAATAAAAAAAGTACAGATTTTTCAGCGTGTATATTTTATATATCTTCGACCATTCGATGCAAAGCTTTATGTTTTTCAGAAAATATTGTTAAATGCATTTATTTGGAGAAAAATTAAATTAACAAAAAAAAAAATTTTTTTTATTTAATTAACAAAAAATTAAATTAAATACAGGGTAAGTCAAAAGCTACCGTGGGGTTTAACTATTTAATAACTTCTTCGTTTAATATTTTTTCAGATATTTGATTGATGTTTAATACAAAATCAAAATGTTTTACACTAAACATGAAAATAATGCTACTGAAAGACGCTGTTTGCACCTTCGCAATGGTGGGCTCGTTTTAGAGCATGTTCGATAACATATGTCAAGAGTTGTGGCTGTAGCGTTCGAATTTATGCAACACTGTTGGTCTTGAGGTCAAGGATTGTCTCGGGCTTGTTCTTAAAATAACCCCAAAGAAAATAGTCGGGTGCTGACAAACCACGTAATTTCCGGATTTCTGGAAATGATTGGCTCTAAAAAATTATATTTAAAAGCGCCATTGTGTCTCGGGCAATGTGGGCAGTGGCCTCATTCTGCTGAAACCACATCTCAGGTCTGTTTTCAAGAGCAGGACGTAAAACATATTATATCATAAACCGATACCGGTCTCCATCTACGGTTACAGCACTTCCATCTCTATTTTCGAAGAAGTAAGGCAGAATGATATTTTCAGTTGTAATACCACACCATAATGTACACCTAATAGGGTAGAATTGACGCTAATGGAAGGCTATTGGATTTTCAGATCCCCAGAACCTATAGTTCAGCTTAATAACAAAGCCATTCAAATGAAAATGAGCTTCATCACTCATAACATTTTCAATAACTTACTTATACGGTCTCGAACAACCCCGGGGGGTTAGGGACCTTTGCAAAACGAAGATAACATATTTAGCCAACCAGAACAATTTTTTGCTTTATCTCTCCAGTTGGTAATATCAAGTGTACCTAGGGCTTCGTCAACTTGGTCCGTCCAGCGGAGTCTTGGCCTTCCTATTTGTTGCCTTCCTTCAAGTTCGGTTTCGAAAACCCTTCGTGCTGGTTCGTCTTCATCCATTCTACTGACATGGCCTAGCCAAGGCAATCGCGTTATTTTGATCCGCTTAACTATGTCGATGTCGGGATAAAGCTCATACAGCTTTAAAATGGTTAATGCGTCGCCGACACTCGCCGTTGTGCACCATACGGCCATAAATCTTCCGGAGTATTTTTCTCTCGAAGACTCCCACAGATGTTTTATCTGCCTGCGATAAGACCCAGAATTCTGCGACATAAAGAAAGACAGGTTATATGAAAGTCTGGTATAGCTGGATCTTCGTCATTAGAAAGAGGGCTTTATCTCTAAAGTGCTTGCTTAGCCCAAAATAACATCTATTCGTAAGAAAAATTCTCCGCTTGATCTCAAGGCTGTCGTTGTTGTTTTTTGTTTACGGCAGATCCGAGATATATAAATTCGTCCCCTACCTCAAAATTATAACGGTTATCAGCGTTCAAGCTTTGGTTTAATCGCGTGGAGGCCCAGCTCGTTGAAACCATTAATTTTGTCTTGTCCTCATTTACGGTCAGAACCACTTTTGATGATATCTTTTTAATTCCCGAAAACACAGCAGTAACTACTCTAATTGTGCGCCCAATGATATCGATATCATCAGCATGCGCGAGCAGCAGGTGATTTTTGCTGCTGATTGTTTTATTCATATTGACTGCAGCTTTTCTCATTATGATCTCCATTAAGATGTTAAAGAGATCGCACGAAAGGGTGCCGACTTGCCTGAGGCATTGCTTGGTTTCGAAAGGTTCGGTATGATCCTTATCAACTTTCACTGCGGATTTGGTGTTCGTCAAGGGCATCCTGCAAAGGCGTGTAAGTTTTGCAGGAATACCAAGCTCAGGCATTGCTTCGTAGAGTTTCTCCCGTATCGGGCTGTCGAAGGCCGCCTTATTATCGACAAATACATGATAGGTGTCGATTTGTTTTTCGTGGGTCTTCTCCAGTCTTTGGCGTAGCGTGAAAATCTGGCCACACTGGTATGGTCCAATCAGGTCACCGCTAATTGGTTTTAGTGTTTCGCACATTATGCTTGATAGAACCTTATATGCTATGGATAAAAGGCCACTGCCGTTTCTTGCGCCTAAAGAGACGGTTTACCTACTTTCTTTTCTCCCTATACCGCTCTGTCGCAGCTCGCGTTACAATTGGCTAAATCATTGCCTTGCGCGCAGCGTTCTTTTCATCATTTGCAATGCGACACTCTTCATCGTTCCATGGTTTGCTGCGGCGTGGTTTTTCAAACCCAAGTACGGTTGTTGCGACAGTTTTTATAGAGTCGGAAATGGGTTTCCACTGCGTTTCATGATCGTTATCAGGAGGGGGTGGGTTCTGCGCCAAAAGTTGCGAGAGCTTCCTTGAGTAGGCTGTGGTAATTGCAGCTTTCCGATGTCCAGCTTCCTCTGCATCTGGTTTCGTACGATTTTCGCTCTACTTAATCTTCTGCGAACCTATGCTGTTACCAGGTAGTGATCAGAATCATTGTTAGCTCCTCTGATCACTCGTACGTCCATTACACTGGATGAGTGCGTTCCATCAATTACCACGTGATCAATTTGGTTCTTCGTTTTTTGATCAGGGGATACCCATGTAGCCTTGTGGACGTCTTTATGCTGGAATCTTGTACCACTAATGACCATGTGTTTTGCCGCGGCAAAGTCAATCAGTCTCATACCGTTTTCGGAACTGTCAGCATGTAGACTGAAAATGCCAATAGTTGGATGAAACACATTCTCCCTTCCTACTTTAGCATTAAAATCTCCTAGTACAATCTTAATGTCATGACCAGGGCAGCGGTCATACGTTTCCCCTAGGAGCTCATAGAATATGTCGTTGGCATCATCATCTTTCTCTTCTGTCGGGGCATGCACACAAATTAGGGAAATATAAAAATATTTCCCTTTTATGCAGATTGTGGTTATACGTTCACTCACAGGATTGAACCTAAAGACTAGATGTCGCAGTCTTTTTCCAACTACAAATCTCATGTTTTTCTCATGGCAACTGTAGTATATGTCGCAGTTTTTCCTCCTGTGCAGCCATGTCCTGTCCATCGCATTTCCTGGGTTACGGTAATGTCAGCCTTATAACTTTCGAGGACATTTGCCAGTTGGATACTTGCACCGGATCTATATAGAGTTCTTACATTCCAGGTGAATATCCGTAAATCGTGGTCCTTATAACGTTTGCGGGGGTCGTCAACAAATAGGGGATGTTTATGTTTTATGTTTTCTGTTTCGTTTTTGTATTTTCACTGCCATTAAGAACGGTGGCGGTAGGCAAACCCAGCCCACCGGGTTTTTGCATTTTATCTACTGCCAGGATATTTGATTGCTGCCGCCCATTATGAATCAGACTCTGACCAGGATGCAATATGTCGAACCTGGATTTTCTTCTTTTGGTTTTTTATCCGCCGTTGGCCCATATGTTTTGCTCATCCGACTTCTAAAGGACAAAAGAATATGCCCGATAGCTTCAGTGACATCAGTCACCTACTAAGCTTGCGACATATCAGTGATCGCATAACCAATCAGGCTGCTCATTTGTTTCGCCTTCTCACTAACGAAGGTTTCCGACAAAGCCCAGGACATACTGCGTGGAAGTAGTGAGCTGTCCAATGAAGGAATCATTTCTGGCCACTCCCATGTGAATGCTTATCAGAAACTTTCCACCTACACGGAGAGTCCCATGTCTCATTCAAAAACATAATATGAGGACTCATTAAAATATGTTAGCCTCCATATTGGAGACGTCAATTAGAATTTTTTTCAGTCCCTTTAAAATCTTTTTCTTTTCATATCGTCAGGAAAAACTGTTACTAATATGTTTAGTATTGAATACCTGAATCCTCTTTCAACCTTGCAAAGCAAATATATTGCTCCTATGCAAAATGTAGAAATTTTGAACTAATTCTGTATTGTACACAGAAAAAAATATTCCCGAATTAATTTCAATTACTGATTTGCTTGAAAACAGAGATAAAATTCAGTTATTTCATTATTTGACTCAATCATTTGAATACTTGGTTCAACAATTTTACATTTTATAAAGCGAAGAAGATCAATTAAAATTTCACTGGAATCAAGTACTTGTGTACTTGAAATTACAACATTCTTTATATGTTATTTGACGTTTTTTTGTTCGATTTTTAAGGCGAATTTTTGTTGTTGTCAGGGAGAACAAGTGGAAGATGCGCATCACCAAAAATCCGTTACAAACGGTGTTTTGTTATTGCAATCGGCACTCGTCAACACAATGACAGCAACAACACATGTGCTACAAAATTATTGCGAAATCAAAACACATCTTTGAGAATTTACAAATAAATGTTCAAACGAAAAAAAGACATACCATAATTTTTATTTTTGAATTTTATTTTTGAATCCCTCTAAATGATTTTCTTAATTATTATTTAATCAAACTGAAATTAATTATAAAAATGTTCAAAAAATATGAGATGTTGGTTTTTGTTATTTTGGGTGTTAATGTTAATCATTAAAAATTACCGATTTCGATTGAAAGCGAACACCGACTTTTGATTACCAGAATACTCAAGTTGAGTACGCTAGTAATCAAAACATTATATAATTTCGATTAAACGCTCACTCAACTTGATTACGCGCGTAATCAAAACATTATGTAATTTTGATTAAGCACTCACTCAACTTGATTACACGCGTAATTGAAATATTCCATAAAAAATTGATTAAAGTCATGCTTAACTCAATTACTAATTTAATCAACAATATTAAGAAATTTTGATTAAATCTGTGCTCAAAAAAAAAATATTTGCTTTAATTGAAAACTTTTCAATTACGATCTTACAGTTCGAGTAATTGAATTTACAAAAATCGAAATCCAAGTATAAAAATAATTGAATTGACAAATATCGTAATTGATTTGAACATTCGCTTTTTTCTGTGTAGGCAAGGCCGAATGTTTACCCAAGGGTTTCTGTTGCTGCAACGATATTTTTCTATTTTCTATTTTTCTGCTTTAGGTCGCTCCCTGTAAATGATATAATTTCCGTGGATATCTGCTATATATTATATCATTATAATATTAGAGTAGTTTTCTCAATTGCTGTAATAACAAATTTCCTTAATACTGGAGTATAAATTAAACATCGGAAATTACTTACTGAGTGTTCAGGTGACACTACATAAACCTCAATAAAGACGAAATCCGTATCCTTATAATATACTAGCTGACCCGGCAGACTTCGCCCTGCCGACAAAAGGTATTCAATCATATCATGGCCACAAATTAATTCACACATTTTATATAGGAAAACACATCATCACAAACGTGTGCGTAAGCCGGAAATGCGTAGATATTTTTCGATGTTTTTTTGGAACGAAGTTATGGACTAAATGAAAAAAATTAAACAACTTTTTTTATCAACTTTATTACATCCCAGTATTATCAACTATATTGAGTTCTTTTGCTTTGGTTTGTGTCTAGACTAACATATGGAGGGAAATTTCTTGTTTAATGGGAAGTTTCTAGGAGGAGCGCCAGTATTCAATATCTATCTATACATATATAAGTATAGCTGGACCTGGCAAACTTCGTTTTGCTTTCAAAGTTTTTGTAATGGCCAAGGGTGAACAAAATTATTTTGTTCCATTACGTTTAGTTGACAATGGGCAAGTAAACCTGTAGAATGTAAAATAACAATTTGTTAGAAGTATTTGTTTAGATTTCGATCGTGTGCTGATTTGTCTAAAACGCTTCTCATTATACTATAATAGCTGGTACCCCCTGAATTGTAATTTTAATGATTCACAATTTTGTTATTTTTTTTCTATTTATTCAAGTGCTCTAGGATATACAATATGTCTAGTTTTGCCATCTGTTGCAAATGTATATTAGTCGGAAGGTTTACCTACACGTGAACATGCAACATATATTGTCCGTGGGAAACACGGATTTGTCAAATTTAAGCGACTGCCCTTGAGCTTTATTAATGGTCATCGCAAATGGTAACAGAATCGGAGACTGGAATTTTTTGAAATCGATGTGCATGGCTGTAGGTATCATGGGAATGCGCGGAATCAGGGCATCGGTTCCATTATAATTTCCAGTGATTATAGTAGCGTCTATAAGATTATTCAAATTTTTTTTAAAAAATGCATTATTGGGATTACGATATTTAGCATGCTCTCGAAACTGACCTCAATGATAAAAAAATAAAAATGATATTCATATTAATTCGTACCTGTGGTCACTTTCTTAGCGTTATAGTCTGACCTTTTTAATAGCCGTATTTTTATTGGTTTTCCCCAAAAAGTTATTTGCATCATATCAGTAGTATACCTACCTAACCTCACATTCCTACACTGTATCAAACAGTGAACTTTAAAAAAAATGGTTTCAATCGAATCGGCCGTATATTTTTTGAGATACATTGAAATATGTTGTCATCAAACAGTGAACTTTAAAACAAAATGATTTAAATCGAATCGGCCGTATATTTTTTGAGACACATTGAAATATGTTGTCAAGTGCCTGGTTTACGGACAATTGTTTGATATAGTATATGTAATAGTCAAATATTGATGGGTGTGGGCAGCATCTCGGCCCTTTTTGCCAACTTGCTTCCAAAGACCCTGTTCGTATATCTAGGCCAACTGTAAGATACTGTGAAATTTTCAGGACGATCAAACTATTACTATGACTGCTTTAACGGTTTATTTTAAAATGGGTCTGGTACACCGCACATATATACCAAATCTCACCTTCATACCTCTGATAGTATGATTGATATAGCCATTTGAAATTTCAAATGGTATGGGCGGGGCCACGCTGCTTTATCCAATCACTACCAAGTATAACCAAGGACTATCAGTAGATCATCAGTAGCACATTGTAAAATTTTCATTACAATCGGTACATTAAAAAAGCCGCCAGTGCGATTTTTGAAAAGGGGGCGTGGCACCGCCTACTTATAGCCTGGCTGTAATTCATACTGTACCAACAACATACATACAAAATCTCATCTTCTTACCTGTGATAATTCATGAGTTACTACCATTTTAAATTTCAAGTTGTATGGGCGGTGCCACGCCCCTTTATCCAAACATTTCCAAATATAGCCAAGGATTGTCAGCAGGTCATCAGTACCGCATTGTGAAATTTTCATAACAATCGGTATATTAGAAAAGCGGCCAGGGCAATTTTTGAAAAGGGGGCGTGGCACAGCCTGGGTTACCCTTATCAATAAGGGGTATGAAAAATAGATGTTGGCCGATTCTCAGACCTACCCGATATGCACACAAAATTTCATACATATCGGTCCAGCCGTTTCGGAGGAGTTCGAACACAAAATCGTGACACGAATTTTTTATATATATAGATGATACGAACAAGCTAAGGAAGTCGGAATGAATCCCTAGGGTAGAGTGATGAATTTGCAAAAATTGGGAGTGGTGAATTTGGAAAAGTTATTCTTTTTTTGAAAACTGTATATCTAGTAAAAGAGATTGACAAAGATAAAAAAGGTCCATTAAATGGCCGAATAAATAAAAATCATCCCTGATGAATTTAAAAAACGTGGAGCATGACGAAGTTGCATGCAATTGTTATTCATTCACGCAACAATTTTAAAATACTAAATTAAAATTCTTTAATTCTTTGTAACTTTGCTATTATTTGTATAACAATCGAATTCTCACAGGATAGATGGATCTTAAAGGTGATGTTAAATTTGTCTAAAATTTGTATTTTCAATTGCAACTACTCCCGCACAGAGCCGAATTCGAATTCATAAGTTGTGCATAGCCACTGCACGTTCTGTTTCGTACCTCACAAGACTTCGAATATAAAAGAAAATTTAAAGAAATTGTATATTTTCCAAATAGAAGTGTTATGGTTTCTTAAGTATCAGGAACAGATATCGACGCAGAATGAGAAACGCTATTTGTAGTGAAGGAAGGAAGGGGATAAAATAGGTAATATTGAATATAGAAACCAAGTAAAACTTAATAAATACGTTTTGAAAAGTGCAGTCATATATTTGAAATTTGCATTTAAAGTAAATCAAAAAATCTAAATGCCATATGACAAGTTTAAAGCATTGTAAATATTGCCTACCTCAAAGTGAATGATTATTCTCTCACACAGAAAATACTACACATGTATCCATATAGTTCTCGAAACAATTGGCATCTGGACCTGGCACACCAAGTAATAGCTTTTAGTTGGCCAATGGTCATAAATTTACTGTTAAAATTGGGATTTGTACACAACAGGTGCAAACACAGACTATTGGTTTTAATTCGTAATGTTGATTTATGTACATTTATATGTGTACGAGTGAAAGGTAAAAATGAATTGAAAAACCTTATTGAAATGTATGCATTCCTTCCACTCAGAAATTACCAATATCGATGACAATGATTTCATTGCCAGAGGTATTGGTTTCCAATTCCTTTATCATAGCCACATTCAATAAGCAATTTCCAATACCAATTTGTTTGTTTCATACTAGTTTCCCCTATGTGTGTATACTAAAGGAAATATACCTTCTTCGATGTTGCTCGATACCAAAAATGTTATAGCTTCTGTTCGCGCAGAAACTATTTATTTTAATTTTAAATAAAAAACAATTTGATTTTCAATTTAATGTTTAATATTTCATGTGCGTATTGTTTTAAGTGTTTTCGACAACTAACTTTACAATGTTTCTCATTGTCGCGGGCCACCAAATCCATAACATAGAACGACAGTAAATATGAATAGAGAATGTAAAAGAAATAGCAACAACAATACAACGGCTGAGTGACCAACTGAAGCAAACGACTTCGTCAGCGCTGTTGTTGTTGTTGCTATATTCTTTTGCATCGATAATGTAAACAACAAGCAACAACATACATACATACGGTACCAAACATAACGACCAAAACCAGTATGTATGTTGTTGTTGCGACAAAATTATTAGAAAACAATATTAGGGTGGCCCGAAATTTAAATATTTTACAAATTTAACAAAATCAAAAAATACAAATTAATTTTATGATCGATGTAGGGCGATCTCACCCAACATGCTCCCCCCGTTGAAAGGCTTCTCTTTCAAGGAATCATTTAGGATGGTGAGAGAGCTGGTTTTGATGTTGGACAAGGAAGAGCCACATTGTAATTTCAGCAATGTAAAGCGAACTAGTCCAGAGTTGACAGTATATTTAAAGTTCGAGCGAAAGCGATAGTTACGGTGGGGTACCGTCATCATGTCCAACGACTTGAGGGTGAATGCAGCATATTTACTGATTGCTGGATTTCTACGAACGAGTGTTGTGAAGGTGTACGGCAATTCATTGGTACTGCAAATGCGAAACAATATATCGGCTGGATGAATTGATGGGGGAATATGTCTCCAACAAATACTTCTGCATTGTTCTACCAGTTGTGGGATACGACTTTCGACGAGTTCTTTCAAAGTTGAAGAATATTGTTTGGGCCATTGCAGAAAAATGCTGTAGTTCAAAAAATAGAGCGATGAGATGAATTTCAAGTTGAGCCACCTTCTCCAGAGCAAAACGGTGGCGTAGATTTCACAGCGAATTAATGTCTGTGCTTTATATTGGTATATTTTCGAAGTGGCGAAAAATAATGTTGACTTGTAGGTGCAGTTTACGTAAGGTACTACTTGAAAGGCGTAAGCGATGTGACGAAGTTGACCAATAATTACAGGAAAAGTGAGAGCGTGCCGATGTACACCTTTATGTGGAATATGTGACAAAATTTCATTGATGTGCAGCCAAACTTTTTTGATTTTGAATGCTCGTGTGGGAACCTCGCTAAAGTTATGGTCCTTTCGCAGTAGATCAGAACCACGGGCAAACATCGAGCAACACTTTTCTGTAATGAGACACAAAATACGAAACGACAAAAGACAAGCAGCATCCAAGTCATATGTTATAATATTCAAGTACTGTACCTCAAATTCTTTTTTCCTGGTCCTCCACCAAACGAGTTGATATTTTGTGATGTTTTCATCGACACGAAATTGTCGATAAATTGTTGAACATTCAGATGCGGATTTGAGATAGCGATGATGTGTGATGTAGTTTGAACCACGAAGAGATTGCTTGGAGTCTAACATAAGTTGTAGTAAAGTGTTCCATTCTCGTTGCCTCGTTGCATACAACGTTTTTAAAGGCAATTTGAATGGGATTCTATTGCCAATAACGAAACAACTTTTTCTGACGAAGTGTGATTCGAATTTTTGACCATTGTGCGACGTTTCGACGGCGTTAGAGGTTTCTTCTATTTTGAGGGAATTGTTCAAAGTTGAATCAATTGAGTTGTGTGTAAATTTGGATGTCCCACTGGCAATCCAATCGAATATTGTTTTGGTCAGGCAAGGCGTGCCATCTCCCAGTGAGATACGACCATCGAACAACAAATCGAAAAATACTTCAGTACTGCGAAGCATGTCAAAAGGTTGTGATTTGTTATACCACGGATCAGCCAATTTTCTAATTCGAGGTATTATCAAGGGCGATGTTTTGATGTACTCAACAGGTTGTTGAGCCGAAATCGTCTTCGCCACAGCAAAAAATGAAGACCACTGGAGCGAACTAATGCGAGATTTTATTGTGGTGTTGTCAAAAAACTTGTTGTTTCGGGCTTCAACGATACCCAAAATTTCTGTCCGATAAACGCCACAAGATTCTTTGATGAGAACCACGGCTGTTGGATTTATCGCTGTCTTGGACGAGCGAGCAACTAACGAAACAGGATTGCTGTGATTCTCCGACGATGATTGAGAGTGATGCGATGTTGAAGGCACAAGTTGCTTAGGGCCACTAAAAATGTGCAAGAGTGTATGGTGAGGAGACTGGCAAACTGTACAGCAATATTGCGATGTGCATTCCGAAATGTGATGACCATTGCGAAGGCAGTTTATGCACAGTCCATTACGCTTTACGAAATTAAAGCGTCCAACAAGAACAAGCGACGAAAATGACGAACAAGCTGATATATTGTGCTCCGATGAGCTACAATATGAACAAAGTGAGGTTGAGGTTGCAAATGTATCAAAAGGGTGACTAAAATTTGAGGTTGAGTATGCCAGACGAGTCGAATTTGAATCACCAACTATCGAAGCGTTGAGAAAACTGTGGTCCATCGAAAAAGGGCCCTGATGTTTCTTCAGCAAAACCATTATTTTTACCCTTGCGGCAATAAAAATTTCCTCCAAATCGCTTCTGGCATTGTCTGTGGGGCAAAGTTTTTCAATTTGTCCTTGGATGTGAGACAATTCCTCGAAATATGACTCCAAGATTTGTAGACGGCATTCCAAAATGATTGCATCAAAATTGTCGCCATCTTTTTCCACTTTTGATTGAATATTTGAGATGTTTCTCTTTATAATATTTCTTTCTTGCTTGAACGACGCCATTTTAGAGCTAATAGCGGCAGCACCCTCAGTCGCTGCATCTATTTCGAATGTCGACATTTCACTCAAGAGAAACACTCACCAAAAGAACAACAAGAATTTGAAAAGCGCGAAAAATTTGATGACGCTTCAAATACCGTAAATATTTCTGTTACGCCAAATTTATTCGCCGAATCCACAAAACGATAATTTGGCCGAAAATAAAGTGGCGTCCAAAGATCGTCCGAAGCAGCGATGTATACCTCAATGGCAGCAGCGAGTTCCCGATGATGATGTATGTAATTCCAACGACAAAACGATGTAAAAACCCTGTGGCTCCAACTGAGGTTCGAAGTAATTACATGCTTCACAAAACACGATCTGTTTGAGACACAGAGGAAGAAAAAATCGCACACTTACTTACACCAACAAGCATCAAGAATTAATGTAGTCCACAAATTCCCAGTAATTCCCCGTTAAGGCACTCAATATGAAGTAATGTTGCACGCAGCAGCAACGAAGTTATTGAACCCGTAAAAATTCTTACCGGGCAACAGCACAAAATGTCGAATTTTCGATAGTTTCGAAATAAATATGTGTGTAAAACGGCAAATCCAATGTTGCGGAACACCAGATGAGCTTACAACTTGATCAGCAGCAACTAAAGTTGTATCCAATTAAATTTACAGATGAAGTGATGATATGTAGCCCAATTGCAGCAACAAATTGTAGGGTAGATGATGCAACGACGAAAACGAAAAATCTGCCAGGCCGTATATAATGCGACGTCCAAAGAATGTCCGTAGCAGCAGCAGCGATGTAGACCCCAGTTACAGCAACGAATTCTCGAAGATGATGTGAATCCAACGACGAAACGATGCAAAAAAATCGGAGCCTCAACGGAGGTTCGAACTAATTATATGCTCCGCGAAACACAATCTTTTTTGGGCAAAGAAAGGAACATCTCGGGTACATACTTACAGCAACAAGCACCAAATAAAAATATAGGCCAAAAATTCAAGTTCATAAAGCGCTGTTAAGGCACTCAATATGCCGGTATCTTGAATGCAGCGGCAAAAAAGTTATAGAACCCGTTAAAATTCTTAACGGGCAACAGCACAAAAATTTCGAATATTCGATAGCTTTTAATTAAAACTGTATGTAAAACTGCAAATCCAATATTTCAGAGACACCCGATGAAATGGATAATGGAGGCAGCAAATAAAGTTGCATCCTATAAACTTTATATATGAAGCGATGATGTGTAGCCCAGTTGCAGCAACAAATTCAACAAATAATCCAACGACGAAAACGAAAAAATCTGCCGCTTCAATTGGGGTTCCTCCAAAACAACCGAACGACGATGTGCGACGAGAAAAAATAAAAGCTTCTGCTAAAGAAATCACCGAAATATGATTTCTCCCACTAATAAAATACGTACGGCCGTATATAATGCGACGTCCAAAGAATGTCCGTAGCAGCAGCAGCGATGTAGACCCCAGTTACAGCAACGAATTTTCGAAGATGATGTGATTCCAACGACGAAATGATGCAAAAAAATCCGCGGCTCCAACTAAAGCTCGAAAAATCTGCTCCACGAAACACTATTCTTTGAAACACCTTTTTTTGTTCTTAATCTTTTAAAAAGTTAATCGCTATTATTACAGGCCGTCCTGTCACGGTCGCCAAAATGTTCGCGCAGAAACTATTTATTTTAATTTTAAATAAAAAACAATTTGATTTTCAATTTAATGTTTAATATTTCATGTGCGTATTGTTTTAAGTGTTTTCGACAACTAACTTTACAATGTTTCTCATTGTCGCGGGCCACCAAATCCATAACATAGAACGACAGTAAATATGAATAGAGAATGTAAAAGAAATAGCAACAACAATACAACGGCTGAGTGACCAACTGAAGCAAACGACTTCGTCAGCGCTGTTGTTGTTGTTGCTATATTCTTTTGCATCGATAATGTAAACAACAAGCAACAACATACATACATACGGTACCAAACATAACGACCAAAACCAGTATGTATGTTGTTGTTGCGACAAAATTATTAGAAAACAATATTAGGGTGGCCCGAAATTTAAATATTTTAGAAATTTAACAAAATCAAAAAATACAAATTAATTTTATGATCGATGTAGGGCGATCTCACCCAACAGCTTCTAAACCCAACCTTTGGTATATAATATTTGTTTCTAGTATCCATAGTCTCTCTGTTTGAATATTTTAATATTAATATATTTTTTTTAATATCCATAGTCTTTGTGTTCTATACCCTACAATATCTCTATATATGCTTTGCTTGCTGTTTCGTCATTATTGTTATCTACATTTGCAGTTTTCCTATGTTCATTTCATTGCACAAAGAATTTATCTACTTTCAATTTATCTAAATGGAGCAAGTATTTCAAGTTTTTAATAACGATTTTACTGTTAATTCATTTATCACCATCATCGGCATCTGAAGTTCTTCTTCGGTTAGAGCTACCGAACAGGTACAGCTGTAAGATTGTATGAAATTCAAAATATATAACTGTTAATTAGCTACACACACAAATGGTGATAATGACCCATAGAAAGTCACGGAGAAAAAGAAAATAACTTAAATTCGTTTCTTCTTAATGACTAATTAATGTTGTAACCGATGCATGGGATTGGTATCATTTGCAATTTGCACTGTAGCGTATTATTAATAATAATCTCGGGTATTCGAGGGCGGATCAATAAGTCCGTGACTTTTCGAACTTCCCTCGTAGCTATATGAAATGCAACACTACTCCCATCAAGTACCACCTGTTAATAGACTACTGTCAAATTTTTGGGCAAGTTCCGTCATTTACTTTTCGTTTAACAGCTGTTCAAACCATACAACCTCGTGCATGTTTTGTTTTTAAATGAAAAAATGTGAATTTCGAGCATTAAATATTAAAAAGCTTAATAAATACTATGGGGAATCTGCGCCATCGAAAGTGGTTCACTGACTTACGTTTAATAAATACTATGGGGAATCTGCACCATCGAAAGTGGTTCACTGACTTACGTTGTGGTCGCACAAGTACAAATGACGCTGAACGTTCTGGACGGCCATTTGAGGTCAATACACCCGAAAATGTCGAAAAAATTCACGATATGGTGTTGGCCGATCGAAGAGTAAAAGTGCGTGACATTGTTGATGCCATAGGCATTTCATATGGTAGTGTGGTTTCGATTTTAAATGATCAGTTGGGTTTAAGAAAGCTGTCTGCAAGATGGGTGCCGCGTTTGCTCTCAATTAAACGTGATCGTGTGACTACTTCAAAGGTTTGTTTGGAGTTGTTTAATTGGGCTACGAATTGGTACCTCATCCGCCATATTCTATTTCCTATTTCCAAACCTAAAGAAATGGCTCGGTGGAAAGAGATTTAGCTCCAACGATGAAATTATTGATCAAACAAATGCCTATTTTATGGACCTCGAAAATCCTATTTTTTGGAAGGGATAAAGAAATTGGAGAAACGTTGGACTAAGTGTATTGAGCTAAAAGGAGATTATGTTTAAAAATGATTTTTTTTTGCAAAGAAAACCTGTGTTTCATTCAAAAAGTCAACGACTTTTTGATCCATCCTCGTACAATGTGGCGCAAAAGTAATCTTCCAAATTTTTTTTTTTATTAATTTAAAAAAAAAAATGAAAAACTTTGATTCTTCTTGTGGATTATTTTTATTTGGTCTTTTAATTTTTTTTACATCAAGTCGAGAATATGATGTCATGTAAATGGCCGCTGCCACAGTTGATTGTCATTTGAGCCCTTTTTATGGCATTCTCTCTCTCATCTCTTTGGCCAAAACTTCCGGCGATACGTCCTCACATTCTTGACGGATATTGTCTTTAAGAGCTGCAAGAGTCTGAGGCTTGTTGACATAAACCCGTGACTTCAAAAAGCTCCACAAAAAGAAGTCTGGAGCGGTCAAATCAGGCGATCTTGCTGGCCAGTGCAAATCCCCAAAGCGGGAGATTAGGCGCCCGGGAAATGCATCCTTCAGCATATCGGTTGTGGCACGTGCAGTGTGTGCCGTTGCATCGTCCTGTTGGAACCATATGTTTTCCAATCCCAATTCATCAAGTTGCGGCAAAAAGAACTCGTTGATCATTGCTCTGTAGCGCTCACCATTCACGGCAACCGTTTGGCCCGCGACGTCTTCGAAAAAAAAGGTCCGATGACTCCTCCAGCGAAAACAGCACACCATACAGTGACTTTGAGCGGGTGTAATGCCTCTTCGTGGGTTACACGCGGATTTTCAGTGTCCCAGAAACGTAAATTTTGCTTATTTACGTGCCCGCTAAGATGGAAATGGGCCTCATCACTCATGATTATTTTTGATGAAAAATCATCTTCCCCTTGGTGGCTTGAGCGTCTGTTAGACGCGATTGGCGGTCAGCAGCTAACAGCTGATGCACCGTCTGGATTTTGTACGGAGACATCTTGAAATCTTGTACCAAAATTCGCTGTAAAGAACGTCGACTGATACCCATTTGCGTGGCACGTCGTCAGGTCGATGTCGACGGCGCATCCATGACATCCTCGGCTACAGCAGCAATATTCTCTGCAGAACGGCTACTCCGGAGTCTGCCACGCCTGGCAGCATCTCGTGTTGTGCCAGTCTCTTCGAGGCGAGCGGCTAAACGTCGCAGTGTTTCACCAGTAGGCGTTGGACGGCCAGGAAATCTGCGACGAAATTCACGTTGTGCCAAAGTCACCGACCGATTATTGGTCAAATAAATAGTCAGCAATATTCCGCGTTCTGGAGCAGTGTAGCGTAACATTGTTTATTAACGTGTATTTCGCATGTGTTTACTACACAAATGTCAAAACAGAACTGACGTTAGGGCCCAATCGCAAAATTTATTGCATTTTCTGATAGGAGGATTACTTTTGCGCCACCTTGTATATTGGAGTATGTTAATCATGTTATGTGTGAGTTTCAATTAAACAAGAAGTGAAAGCATATATCGCATCCTAACTTCAAAAGCGTCTTAACTCCAAATGTTCAGATCCATTCTATTCGCTGATAAATTTGACTTCATTTTGTCTTTTTTTCTTTAAAAATCACAGACCTACATGTTTTAACTTAGCAAAACCAGTTTTTGCTTCTACTGAAAATGTGTAAATGTTGAGATGCAACTCTTTTGTAGTTAGTGTGCGATTTGTACACGGAGATGAGATAAACATTAGTATAAATTTGCCAAAACGACTGTGCTACATTTCAGGTGGCTGAAGAATGAATGAAGAAGTTCCTTATCGCAGGTTGCGGACCGTATTATGATATGACCCAGTATTATTCTGCATACTTTTAGGATTTCGTGGTTTAGTGTTTGAAAGATGTACCAATTCGTTTTGTTTTTCTATTTTATAGCATACCTTTAGACATAATTGGTAATTATTATAAGATTTGTTCAGGCAGGGACGTATATGTGGGTTGTTTTCTTTCATGTGAAGTGTGCTGTCTTCAATGGATGGCATTATGACATAATTATGGCTAAGGAAAGCGGGCTTCGCTGAAAATGTTGGAAGTGTAGGGAATTCGATGTTGACTTTTATAAGCTATTTAGGAGGCCAAAAAAGGATTTAAAAATTTTAATTCTGATTTTGTCTCTATTAGTTCGAAACTTAAATCGTTGGAGGATATGCTTGCTACTTTTAAATGGCCTGACGACATCTTGTCCTCCACAAGATGGAACAAAAAGCTTCTAGTGATTGTAATTTAATTGTGCCAGTAATGTCTAACAGCACAATTCCTGTACTCCTCCTGATTCGTTTATTGTTCTCGATAAAGTTAACAATTCTTTTGACTTGATGTACTGTGGAATGCTCTTTTCTAAAGCCAAACTGCTCTTTCTTTATTTTATTGTGGCTTTCTGCAAAGTCTAACACCCGTTGTAGAATTATTTTTTCAAAAATTTTATCGATGCAGTTTAACATACTAATAGGTCGAGAGATTTTTGAGAACTGGAATTACTTTAGTCCTTTTAAATTGCTTGGGAAAGTAACTATTTGTAAGACACCAGTTACAAATATTTGTAACAGCAACGAAGAAACTTTCGGGCATATTTTTCAATATAATTGGTTTTATACCATCAATTCCTGGGGCTTTGCGGTTTTTGAGTTTATTAGCAAACCATTTAACCTGATCCCTTGTAGTGTAATTGATATCGTTCATCATATTTTGCCTGTGGAGACACTGTATTTTTTCCATCACATTACGATCCATTTCGGAGATCTGATTATACGTTGTTTGCCTTTTCTACGCTGTTGTGAATTTCAACGCCATCTACCACTAAGCAATAGTTTTTTGATTGATTCCCTTTTATTGCCGTTGACAGCTTGAAGAATTTTTTGCTACCTGGTGGCAACACTCGGAAACCACCAGCTGTTGTTTCTATCGCACAACACATGATCGTCTATCCAAGCATTCAGCTGTTTTAAAATACACGTGTTTGTATTTCTTTCTGATGGATTGTTGCATCTTTGTAATTTTCGACGAACTCGGTTTCTTTCACCAATTAAGAGAAGAGTTACTTCAGAGAGTTTTTGCTGCAAGGCTTGTTTTTCGCCAAGGGGATTTTTTGGGCATCTTCTTGGACTATGTTTTTGATGTTTGTTAATAGTTGTTCCACTTATATTGCTGTTTTTTGCTGTTTTTAATCTCATTTTCAATCCATTTTCCTATTGATTTCCAATTGGCATTCTTATATAGCGGAATTTGTTGGATATGTTCCATAATTGCACCCTGAATTCGGCAAGTAATAGGAACGTGATCGGAATTGTGAGCTCCGGGATGCGTCTGAAGAGAAGAAATATGCCAACCAGAGTTCGACAGAACGATGTCAACGACAGACGGATTTGTTGAAGGTAAATTTTGACTGAATCGTGTAAAGGAATTGGGAGAATAAATATAAAAAGTGAATTGTAGCGGGTGATTAAATAAAGCTCTACCGGCCGTGTTATCCTGAATGCAGTTCCAGCTTGTATGATGGGCGTTAAAATCACCAAATATGAAATACTCAGTTGATCCACTTATTAATTTGTCTATATCGTGTATAAACCTTGATGTGTAGCTTGCACAGTAAGCAGAAGTCAATCGAATGGGTCTATTGTTTATGTGAATAATAATGGAAATGTTTTCTATTGTAGATGTTGAAAATTTTGATATGTGTTGGTGTGGACTGGAACTTTTAATTGCTATTAAGACACTACCTCCGTGTGTTGGACGATCTTCCCTATATATTTTGTAATTAAATATTTTTACTTTGTGGTTTTTGTTTAAAAAGGTTTCATTAATAAACAAGACATCTATTTGTTTCTCCTGCAGAAAGTGTTCAACTTGAAGAATGGAGGCTGTACGCGATATGCCTCGTGCATTCCAGTGCATAAGGTTTAAGCTCTATTTAATTCTTGGATTATAAGACATGTTTTAATATCATACCAAGGACGCGCATTTTGTCAAACTTATTTTTGCACTTTTGTAGAGCATCAAGTGCCTCAAAATATATTTCTAATATCTTTTCATTAGATATATCATCACTATCATTTTGTTGTATGTCGAATTTTGTCACGTTTGCATACGAAACTCTGCGATCTTTTCTAATACTGAAAGACGTCTTAAGGGGTCACCAGTGGCAGGGAAAGAGCTCTCATCATCCGATGAATAAAAGTATAATTATTTGTCCCGGTACACCCCTAGCTATTTAATTTTGTGTTTGTTCTCAATGCTCGTATTCGGAAGGCTTGATTTGATTCCGAATTGTATCCAATTCGGTTTTACGTCGTTATTACATTTTCCTACTTGTGGCGGAAATACAATAGTCTCACACTTGTTAGTGTTTATTTTTAAACGTCAACCAAGGGCATACTCCTCGACCATGTTGAATGAGTTTTGTAGTCCTTCATTAATATTAGGTATTGTCTTATCAGCATGATAAATAACAATACCATCGCCCAATGCCGACTAGTTTGATTATTCAGCCTTTTTACGAATGTCGTTCCAGTATTTGGACTACGACAGTTTTGTAAAAGATTAAAGACAAAGTTGACGTGTTAACTTTAATCTTTTACAAAACTGTCGTAGTCGAAATACGACAACGGCACTCGTAATAAGGCTGATTATTGTTTTCATCGAAATCCTTATATGAATGCATTGATTCCAGAAAAGCTGCTGTTGTATACAGCATTTCCTCTTCGTCACGTACTACTAGGTTGTCCGTATTATACTTTTCTAGATCTTGCGTATTTATTCCAGGTTTTCTTAGTATATCCATTCAGATTCATGCACAAATAATTTAGTTAAATTGAGTGGTTTATTTTTTAAATATTTTCCTACCTTGGAACATTCTTTCTGGATCTCTATGATCTAATCTCTCCAGGTTTTCCTGAAATTCTTTATTACCTATTAACATAAAATTTTCATGCAATAGTTTTTTAATCAGTTTGAGTTTTGCTTTTAAGGTGTTTAATGATAATTGTGTAAGTCTTGTTTCTAATCTATTATGTCTTTTTATCAACGTTAATATTTTACTTTTTTCTGAGAGTAATTTTTTTAATTACGCTTTTTTTTAGCTTGGCAACTCTACTCTCGTTTAGTTCGTTTTTTAGTTGTGCTCCGTGAATTTACTTTATTTTCGTATTTTAAAAGTTTAAATAGTGCTTGTTGTGTTAATAGTGCGAAGATAAGTTAAATTACATTGCTTGATATAATTGTGTGCTCAGTGCAGTGCTTGTTTATACTGTTTTTGTATTATTGTGTGCAATTGGAAATTCTGTTGATCGTGTAAAACACAAACAACAACAATAATATTTGTTTGTCATTGTTGAGAACGTCTAACGTTGTAGTTGTTTGATTTTTGTTTTTCTTTCATTCTCTTTGTTTCGTTATTTGTGTGCAGAGTTGCCATCTGGTTTTGGGAATTAATATCAAAGGGATAATAAGTTCATACGTTTTTGGGAATTTTGTCGATTTTGGAATTCTGTTTTTAGTATTTGTTTCTTATTTATTTATTTATTTTTATTTATTTTTTACTCTGAATTAATTATAATGATGACTTGCATGAACAAAGACTGTAAGGTTAGATCGGATACCGATACTCTTATTTCGTGTTGGTTGTGTGATGGCTTGATACATGTCAAATGTGTTGGCCTTTATGCAAGAGTGGCGGACAATCTTAGTGATGACAAGGGTCTGCGTTGGTGTTGCGTGGATTGTAGAAAATTGGATGTGGAGTTCTACAAATTTTTCAGGAGCATGAAGTCCGAGTTTTCTGAGATGGAAAAGGAGCTTTCGGCTTTATCTGGTCGATTTTCCAAGTTTATTGGGATGTTTAATAAATATCCGGGATTGGAAAAGAGAGCGGGTTCACCGAAAGCTTCCTCGCCGAAAAGGAAGAAGACGGCTAAGAAGGCCCCTCCATTGTTGGTAATTCCTTCCTCGCCGAATTTAATGGACGTTAATTCTCCAGTTACAGTTTCAAGTCCAATGAAATCTTCTGCCCCTCCTACTTTTGCTGAAGTCATTTCTGTAGTTACTATAGCTTCCACGGACAGCGATAAGTCGTCTCCTCCGGGTGGTAATCCCGCCCCAGTGCCAGGACCGGGACCAAGAACGTTGACTGTCGTACCGGCAAGGAAGACAGTTTTTGTGTCTAGACTTTCCCCCGACACGACCGAAGAGGATATACGACTTTACATATCGTCTAAATTAGTCGGGAATAATTCTAACGATTCCATACAGTGCTTCAAGCTGAAGTCACAATTTTCGGAACGTAGGTCGTCTTTCAAAATTATTGCACCGGATGATCTATTTGTCAAACTGGTGGATTCGGAATTTTGGCCTCACAGAACATTCGTAAGGGAATTTGAGTATCGGGATAATGGTAGGCGTGATAATTTTGCTAGATTACCGTCTGGAGATAAGCCAGCTCCAAAAAACTAATTGGGAGTTTGAATTTGGCGTATCAGAATGTTCGCGGTTTGAATACTAAATTGTCCAGATTATTTGTTGATAGCTTTGGTTTTGAGTTTGATGTCATTGCATTTTCTGAGACATGGCTTAAACCTAATGTTTTTAATTCTGAGTTGTTCTGCGATAAGTACGTAGTTTATAGAAAAGATCGTGTTGGTAAAATTGGAGGTGGTGTTTTAATCTCAATTGAGAATTCTTTATCTTCTGAGTTGGTTACAGTTGATGACATTGGCGATCTTGAGTTTCTTGTGGTGTCCATTAATTTAGGCGATTTGAAATTGTTTGTCACGTGTTCCTATATTCCGCCATCATCATGCTTTGAGGTATATCAAGTGCATATTGACGCTATTGCAAAAGTTATTGCGTTAGCCAGTAGAAAGGACCGTATTTTAGTATTGGGTGACTTTAACTTGCCGTCTGTGACATGGGTGTCTTTACCCGATACTAATTCTCTGACTCCATTGACACCATATGATTGGTCATCTGATTTTGTTACGCATATTTCCGAACTTGGTTTGATTCAATTGAACGACATTCCCAATTCTATGAATCGAGTCCTTGATCTAGTTTTAGTGGATGATTCTAACAACTTTGATATTTCTCGAATTGATCCGTTAATTTCTCCTGAGGATAGTTACCATCCAACGCTGGGAATTAATTATACATATGATACCATGCAGGTTGGTTGCAATTACTCTTCGTCCTATGTTGGCCTATGCTTTTCGCGTGCGAACTTTATACTTTTGAATAATCTTATCTTTGATACCGACTGGCATAGTATATGTCAGTGTGATAATTCTTTTGAATTTGAAATCGCCCTGGATGATTTCTATAATATTATTAATGGCTATATTTCTAAGTCTGTACCCAAGAGGCCAATAAGGGGTAATACTGGTCCCCCATGGTCCTCAAGGGCTCTAAATAGTCTCAAGAATGTAAGGAATAGATGTTCGAACAAGTATAAAAAATCTGGACTGCTAGCAGACTATGCTAGGTATATTGTTGCTAGGAGTAGATACAACTCTAAATCTCGTGAGAGTTACAGATTATATTTGGATAGGTTGAAGGCTAATTTTAAACGGAATCCCAAATCATTCTTTAGATTTGTTAACTTGAAGCGTAATTCGTCTTCCACACCTTGTAGGATCAAAATGAACGGTATTGAATATTCAGATGAAGAGTCTATTGCTAATTGTTTCGCCGATTTTTTCGCATCTATTTATTCCACCCGAGCCTATGATGTTTCCAAATCATACCCGTACACTGTCCGCTCTACCATTCCGTTTGATGCACCTGTCGTAAATTCTTCGTGGTTGCTAGATAACTTAATCAGCTTGAAAGCCTCGAATAAAGCTGGTCCTGATGGTATCCCGGACTCTATGTTGAAATACTGCTCGAATTCTCTCAGCTTACCGTTGACTCTCTTATTTAACGCTTCGTTGAAGTTCGGCCATTTTCCTGCAAAGTGGAAGAGCTCTTATATAATCCCTCTCCACAAATCTGGTAGTTTAGTAAATGTTGCAAATTATAGGGGAATTGCAAAATTGAGTGCCATTCCTAAACTTTTTGAGAAGTTAGTCACAGAGGTAATTTCTCATCAGGTTTCCTCTATTTTAGATCCATGTCAACATGGCTTTCGGAAGGGTCGTTCCACCGTGACTAATTTGCTTCAGTTTTCCTCTTCTATTATTGACGGCTTTATTAATGGAGATCAAACTGATGTGATTTTTACCGATTTTAGTAAGGCTTTTGATAAAGTTAACCACAATTTGTTATTATATAAATTAGGGGCAATGGGTTTTAATTGTAACATGCTGAATTGGATTAGTTCTTATTTAATGAACAGAGAACAGATGGTATCATTTGGTCGATCATTCTCAAGATCTATTTTTGTGTCATCTGGGGTGCCTCAGGGCAGTCATCTTGGGCCGGTTCTATTTTTGTTATTCATTAACGACTTACCCGCCTCCATAATGCACTCTAAATTGTTAATGTACGCTGATGACGTGAAGATCTATTTTTCTTACAAGGATCCTTGTCAATATGCTTTACTTCAGAGGGATTTGTCTACTTTCCAGACGTGGTGCGAGACCAATTTGATGGAGCTTAATTTTACGAAATGTAAGCATATGCTGTTCTCTAGGTCATCATTATTTTCGGCAAAATACATTTTAGGTGGCAATGTTCTTGAATCGGTGGATTCATTTGTTGATCTTGGTGTTCTCTTGGACAGAAAATTGAATTTCAACTCCCACATAATTACGATGGTGAACAAGGCTTATGGCGTTCTGAACTTTATTAAACGTTGGGCAAAGGAATTTTCAGATCCCTACGTTACGAAAAATCTTTTTACTTCACTAGTCCGCCCTATTCTCGAATATGGATCAGTTGTTTGGGACCCCCAGTACAATTTGTATGTTAATATGATTGAATCGGTCCAGAAACAGTTTCTCATTTTTTGTCTGAGAAATCTTCAATGGAACCCGAACCATAATCTTCCTTCGTATAGCAGTAGACTAGCATTGATCAGATTGCCGACTCTTAGTAGTAGACGTACCATGATAAACTCTATTACAGTTTTGAAGATAATTGATGGATGTATATGTTCTGAATTTCTGTTATCTAAGATTTTCATAAATGTCCCATTGAGACCCACGAGGTACTATAAACTCGTAAACATCGAGTTTCAGCGTTCGAATTATGCGTCCTTTGATCCAGTTAGGAGAATGTGTCGTGACTTTAATGAGCTATATCAGTTTATTGATTTCACAGGTAGTTGGGAAACGACAAAGTCTAGCATAATTTGTCATTTGAACCGATTGCATTAGTGCTGTATATTCGTTAACGTACATATGTAAATTTAATTTACTTTATCCTTACTATCTGGTCTGATTTATGATTTGGTTTTCGTTTTGCTCGTAATTATTATATATTGAAGTATCTTATGTTAATATCTCGTGATGTGCTTTTATACTTATTTATGTTAGTGTAATACCAACTGGTGAAGAATTTCTGTAGTTGGTTGTAACGTGTGAACTTATAATCCTTGCTCTCCCGTTATAGACCGGTCTATAATGTGTACGCTGTCCTCACGTTATGGGGACGTGGCCCTCTCGGTCGGTAGGGGCGGGTAAGAGTGGCGGCGATGGGTTCGCTCGATTAAAAAAAAAAAAAAAAAAAAAAAAAAAAAAAAAAAAAAAAATTGTGGAAAGTCATCTTTGTCTTTAAATTTTGGTACCGTACTTTCAATTGCCACTGATATTAGAAAATGTAATCTAGTTATATATGTATACATCTATTTCATCATTTGTTAAATTTCAATAGACCGGTATAACTGTTTCTAACTTAACTTTCTGCGTTACCACCTTCTCAAACCTTTTTCAATTTGTCCTTTTAAAGTTAAATTTGATCATTGTCTCCTCATTCAAAGTTGTCATAACATTCGGCTCACTCTCAATTTTCACAATTAATTAGACTTCGTTGTGGAATTTTTCATTGACTCTCTCAGTATATTTATTCTGGAATCAGTTATGTATAAATCGTGGTATGAGCCCGATCGAGGAAAGGATGGCGCTAAACTGAAAGAAAAACGCTTCGTCGCATGGACGAAACATTTTCGCTAATGTTTTTACGTTGTTATAGTGAAAAGTGTCGTATATCCGACAATTTGGCATTCGCTGCAACGAAAAATTTCATACTTGACTTCTTTCACAATTTTTCATTTCGTTACTGCAACAACTTACTTGTTGTTCCTGCAACAATTTCATTTAATTTGAATTTTGTAGAGATATGGGTTGAAAATTAAAAAAAAAAGTAAACTACTGATATTTGGTTTATTTCTTACTTTTTATAGTTTATATTTATTATTTATTTACTTTGGAGGTTTGTCAACATTTACAGTTGACGAAACAATTTCGTTATTGTAACGAAACTAATTTTTATGATGGTATAGAGAGAGAAGCAGTCGACAAAATGAGCGAGCGCAAAAAAGAGGCGAACACCAAGATAAAATGGAGAGCGTGAGTGGTGGGTCACGTACACATCTTAGATCAGTTCCATTGCAACAATCGAGAGTTGTACACATATTTCTCCGCCGGAATAATTTAAATAAATTTTTTAAAACAGACTAATTAGTTATACTTAGTAATATTCTTTTATTGTGAAAACTAAATTGTGTGAATTTATATGTTTGCTGTGATCGTTTGTGTAACTTGCGAATCTATAAATCAAATAGATAAATAAACAGAATGCAAGGAGCAACACGGCCGCAACGAAAGTGACGCATGGATAGCAGAAAAACTGCCCTGAAATATGTAACTGAACTTTTGTGTGTGTGTATGCGCGTGACGGTAAAAGTCGCAACAAAATGTTCGTGTTTTTGTATTTTAATCATAATTCGGTCGCGCCGGTTTCGTTGTGTTGGTGTTTGGATTCAGAAAAAAAGGTAAGACATACATACAGGTATTTGTGCGGGCAGTCGCTGTCGATGAAAACGAAGAAGTAAAAGAAACAAAGTGTTTCAAGTACGACGAACATAAAAACTGACAATTAAACGTACAGACAAATGAATCCAATCGAAATTTTAACAAATTTGGTTAAAATAAATAAAAGAGCAGTTGAAGAAAATACTTACAGAGCGATCCCTGGATTAATGACGGGGAGGTTCGGCGCTACAATTGAATATAAAAACCATCAAGACAACAACAATTTCATGATTTAACAAAACAATGGTGTGGTTCCATGTTAAAGAAGTAGAGCGTAGGGGAGTAAAGCTTATGTTCATGGTAAGTACAGATATAGATATGTATGTACATATCTTAAATAGAAATCTTAACAATAAATTCCTCGAATATGTTTTTAATTGCCGGACCTGAATATGACGGCCACAATAACACTCAACCCCTAGAGTACCACAATCTTCTCCAGACGATTGTTTCAACATGGAATGAATATAATCTATTTATCAACTAGATTTTCGAAAACAAAAATTAAAAAAATTGTTATCAAAACACCTGTAATGTAATACTAACAGTGTATTTATGTAAAATTGTCAATAAATAATAATACACTTCAAAACATTCATTGCAGCATTGAAACAAAATCATTGTAGTAATGAAACATATTCATTACAACAATGGCTCAAATTCGTTGCACTAATGAAACAAATTCATAGCAGCAACGAAGTAAATTCCTTGCAAGAACGATACCTATTCATTGCAACAATGAAACAAATTCATTGCAAAAACGAAACAAATTCGTTGCAATAATGAAGCAAATTCATTGCAGCAACAACAATACTTTCACCACAGTAACGAACAATTTGCAGTAGATGAACACATGTTCATAGCGGGAATGAAACGTTACGTTAGATCACTTACCATGACAAAAGTTGTTGGGGTGATGAATATTTTCATCCGTGTGACGATGCTACTCCGTTCAGTGTACAGAAGCGTAAATCCTGCATCTGAATTCTATTTCGTTTCCGACAACCATTCTTTCAGGCTGTTGCCTTTTGCGATATTAACAGTATTACCCCATTCTGTGTCCTTGCAGTTCAAGTCGCCCGCTACTACATAGTAATTATTTGAATATTTTGAATTATTTGAAGATTCATGAAATCAAAATGCTTTTGCAAGTTTGATCGTATTGAATTTATATTGGCGGCCGGATAGTAGGCACATATAATAACTAAAAAGTTGTTGCACTCAGCGGGTATCTTCATGGCGCATGTCTCTAAAGCATGTAGCGAATATTTACTTTTGTTATCGTAACTGTAGTATTGTATGTTATTCTTGATTATTAGAGCAGTTCCCCAGATCTTGTCTTGTGATTTTATAATTTTTAAATTTTACATTGTGTCTATGGTTTAATTTTGTCTCATTTAATAGGACAATATCTACTACCTACCTACTCTTAAAAATTTTAATATTCTTGAAAAAAGGACAAGTTCTAAAAAAATCACATTTCTGAAAAAAAATCCTTTTGTTCAAAAAAATGTCTTCTCTTATAAAAAATGCCTTTTCTTACTAAATTCCTTTTCTTAAAAACAAAACGTTACCGTTTTTTCTTGAAATATGTAGGCTTTCTGAAAATAAGTAAATTTTCTTAAAAAATAACCCTTTTCTAAATAGAGTACCACTTCTTTAAAAAGTACCTGTTCTTACGAAAGTACTTCTTTATAAAAAAAGTCATACTCTTACGGCTTTTTCTTACAGAAAGTACTTCTTCTTAAAAGTAGAACATTTTCTTTAAAAAAATCATTATATTTTAATAAAAGAAGTACCTCTCTTTAAAAAAGGACCTTTTCGGGAAAATATAATACACATTCTTACAAAAAAGACCTAAAAATATACATTTTTCTTAAATACATTGTATAAAACATACATTGTAGGAAAAAAAAATTTCTTATAAAAAGATTTTTATTTTACAAAACGTACCTTTTCTTAAAGATCCATTTAATTTATCGAATTTTCCAACGGGCGCCTTAGACGTGTTGGAACTAAGTAATACATAATATATAGCGAAAGGAACTTCGTTCCATCCGGGTGTCCCATGACACCTCATATGATTTTTTTTATTTTATTTTTTTTTGTCAAAATATACAAAAATTATTAATTTTCCGGCTGTATTTTTCATCGAAAATTCGAGTAATGTAGCAGAAGGCAAACAAAACTTAAATTAAGCAGTATCCATTGAGGTTGATGCTCTCGGTGAAGCCTGTGAAGGTGATGATCTAAGTTTTTTGTTGATGGTTCAGGTCGATAATCTGAATCATCATCATCGTCTGAGCTTGATAGCACATTCAATGGCATATCTCTTTCGGTATGCCATTCGGTGTGCCGTTGGGTGCCTGCATCTTCATCCGCATATTGCGATACCTTATGACTCCACCAAAAATCTTCTGCAAGTAATGCATCCTCCATTTTTCGTTTGTATCGGTTTTCATTGGCACCTGACCTGATGGAATAGCCTGATGGAATCGATGAAATCGCTCGCCTTGTTTGTCCGATTCGGTGGGCAATTGGTGTAAGAACTCATCAAAGTGGTAAATGCAGAAAATGTAATTTCAATGTCATAGATGCATTGATGTTATGAAAGTAATTGAGCATTGCTTTCACCAATTTGTTTGCTTCGTCTTGCTGTACATGATTCTTTCCTACATCGCCTTCGATTTCAGCTTTTGGTGCATCCCAGGCTGTTTGTCAGCATCCGGTGGTTGTTTGTCAGCACGTTCATGACTCTTTCGCTTTGCATTAATTTTTTTTATATCCGGTCCATTGAGAACATCTATTGAAAGTAAAAAAGCGTTCACGAAAAATTATTTAGAGCGACATGAACAAATATAGATATGAAAACATTTAAATAGACAACAAAACGTTTTTTAATTGTATTATTGCTGAGTTTTGGAAAGATGTTTTGCAAACAGTCAAAAACTTTCTCATCATCTTTGACGTTCATTTCGAGGATTTTTTTAGCAACTCCTAATTTTATATGAAAATATATCATCGTTATTCTTTATTAAAGGTTCATTAACCAATCTTAACCGTTTTTCGTTAAACATTAATAACTCATTATTAGCAAACATCGCAATTCTTGTTCAAATTATGGGCTGAAAATGGTGAAAAAGATAGAAAATATTCGAGCACTATCGTATAATACACTGCACCAAAGCGGTAGGAAAGGGTATAATATCGAGGTTACTTACCTTGATGGTTTGCAGCGTAACAGAATAGGTTAACCTATTTTGCCAACAGCATTAATTTTTTGTGTTGTTGTTCTACGTACCAAAACTGAAAATATATATATAATGTTATTTGTTTTAGTTGTGAGTGCATTTTTTTTTTGGTTATGAGCCATTAGATGCGTTAAGCCCTATAAATCCGCCGGACCTACCGGGATAATTCCCGCGCAACTACAGGAGGCACTTTACCTATTTTGTAGTTGGTTGGAGGCAATCCTCAGGGGCTGCCTTATGCTGGGAGTCATTCCTAGCATTTGGAAGCAAACCAAAGTGGTTTTTGTCCCGAAAGCGGGAAAATGCTCTCATGTCAAACCAAACGACTTTAGACCAATCAGGCTATCATCCTTTTTTCTTAAGACATTTGAAAGGTTACTGTGCATTCACGTTCGAAGTAATCTTCCACAGAATCTACTATCCAGTTCTCAGCCTGCCTATATCAAGGGCAGGTCAACTGAGATGTCTCTCCACTCTATAGTCAGCATAATAGAAAACTCTCTTGAGAATAAAGTCTTTGCTCGAGGGAGCCTTCAATAACATTCAACCTTCGGAGATTCTTAGATCGTTACAGAATCTAGGAGTCGACAGCTTAGTGACACGCCTAATTGGGAAGCGAAATATTAAAAAACTTTTTTAGCAATGGCCCAGCTTACGGGATTGTAATGTTAGACACGAAATATTGTTTGAGAATACAAACCAAGGTACATTTTCAGGGGTGGAGAAAATAAACGTTTTTGGTGAGTCGGTCTAATATATGTTTGTATGTTTCTCGATTACACGTACAGTGGCGAACAGATGTGGATACATCATAATCACATTTCACTTTCTCCAGTTGTAAAACCCGCAAAAATACAACAATTTCTACCAAATTTGTTTTTATTTTTATTCATTATTAATTCTAGAAAAATGAAACATAACTGGATTCTCCAATATTTAATGAAAAAAATGACATTTCGAACTTAGTCAAAAAAAAAAAAAAACCAATGTACCCACTTATGCTCGTTCGAAAATTAAATGTTTTTAATCACGTTGTTTAGAATTTTGTCCAACGATCTTTGGTTTTAATGACACATATTATTCGTTTGACCATTCTTTTAACAAGTTTCTCGATGTGTTCCTTTGGAATATTGACCCACTCCGCATGTACCCGAGATCGTTGTTCGTTCAAGTTTTCGTAAGTAACCAGTAGTTTTTCAACAATACCCATACATTTTCGATTAGGTTAAGATCCGAGCTTTGAGCTGGCCACTGCATTGTGTTTCATTTTTGACTAGCGAGCCATTGCTTGACAATTTTGTCCGTATAATTATCATCTCATCCTGGTAAAATATAACTTAATCCTCGGAATACGCGCTTTTGCTAACAAAATGTAGTAAATTGTGCTCCAAAATACGCAGATACCTTCGCTTTCATTAGTTCGCTGATTTTTACCAATGGGCCGATATGCCACCAAGTAAAACAATCCCACACCATCAAGTTACCTCCTCCATGCTTCATTGTTTCTTTGATTTGGTGCTTCTTCAAGGTTCAGAAATATTCATGTTAGAAATATTGTTTACCATCCGACTGCAAGCGATTGATTTTGGTCTGGTCCAACCATATTATCCTCTTCCGGTCGTCGACGCTCCAATTTTTGTGCTCTTTGGAAAACTTGAGACTCAGCCAATTCGCCGAAGCGGTCTACGTGCTTTCCACCCACTAACGGGATTGTTTATGGCTGCTGCAGCTTCTTTAGGTGTTGTCACATGCTTGGTCGGTATTACCCGCTCCATAGTACGAGCACCTCTATTGGTAAGCAATCTTGGTCGCGATTTCCTGGCTTCTGGCAGCTCTACATTAGGTCTTGTTCTAACTTGAAGCACTGTTCGAATGCAAACACCCACTGCTTTAGCAATTCTACGTTTTTTTGTCATTTCAATGATTCGGTTTAATTTTGTCACAAAGTGAATATTTTTGCGAAAAATTTAGTATCCATGTAATGAAACTTTCAACGGTGGCACAAAAACTATTTACTTTGTTGAATTTCACAATGGTTGCGTTTTTTTTGTAACTTTTATACGAGACGTATATAGGATACAAAAAAAACGCGTTCCGGTTAAACATAACTGACTTTGCAGCACTTTAATATCAAGTCAATTTTGTATTTATTTTTGTGTCATTTTCCAATTTTAAACAAAGCCACATTGTTGAAAAATTTTTCTAAATTTAAATGTTGTATGTGCTAAGACAATAAATCGGAGGAATGCGGGTCTCTAAAAGTAAATATGGCATACAAATCCGATATGCTAAATTCAAAGATGGACTAGAAGAAAAATGCGGCTTCACATTTAGTAAATTTACTCATCTGGCAGCGAAACATCAGGCGGTGTCTCCACGCCCTGCCAATATACGCTGTGGTCGTGTACGTGGCTTCAGCCAAAGGACTATAAATTAAGGAAGACGGAAGGTGTATGTTGACACAAATGTAAAATTTTTCGCTCGCGGTCACTTGCTAAATGCGAACATCATTGTAAATAGGTTACGGTAAATACTTTAGCAAAGCTCAAAACGAGATGAAGAATACTGATTGTGACTAAATCAAGAGCATCTTTTCTTCCTAAGTTATATAGCAACTTAAATGATTTTTTAATAAATAGATTGTTTCAATAGGTGAAGTAATTTATTGAAAATAGTTTACAACATTGTCTATGCGTGGGGGTATGATAATATTACACTGCGTGCAGACTTCGATTCAAGGTCGACAATTCAAGGTCGGAAACTTGCTCATCTGAAGACTTTTTCACTGCAATTAAGTAGTTTTCCAAACTAAAAAAGTTATTAAATACATGAAGTCTCCCGATTCTAAGGGATACTGAATGGTGCTCGAAATTAATTTTGACGGATAGACAGTGGATATACGCCTAGGATATTAAAAAACTTTTATGTAAACTGTAATTTTGTTTGTTTACCAGCATCATCAATATAGCTTTGATTGGTAAGTTCTAACCTCAGTGCTGTCCTTCTTGCGACATGACTATGTTGAATACTTAGCCAATCCATTAAGCCCATACTCTTAGCTGCTTCCATACCACGATTTTTCATATCACCCAATGCTATACAGATTGTATGAGTCTTCTGTAAAACAAATTATAATATTAAACCTGATTAAGTTATCATAGACCCAACATAGATGAGGAATCGGATATTTCTATGGCTAAAATAAAGCGGCTACCATAACAGCTGCCTCAAAGCACAAAGCGGCATCCATAGATTTACGTCGGTTACCAAGGACGAATATAACTCAAGCTGATTATGCCGCGGTTGGATCCAATGTTAACAGGGTATCCAATGGGATTTGTATGACGGCCATACCAAGACATTTCTATAAATTTCAAATTTGTTTTAAATATAAATTTTTTATTCTAAATTATTTGTCCATGTCAATTCTTACCGTCACAATGAATTTTGTTTACTTCCCAGTAGACTTTTGTCAAGATAATATAATATAACTTGGTAAAATTTTTATCTTCCGCTACCTTTTTACTACTTTTTTTACAGCCTATCCCCGGTAAGGTTAGCAGATATAATTATCCCTGTTAGCATATACACGATAGCATTTGTATGGGGGAAACGTATATAGGCTACAAAAAAAAACACAACCAATAATTCAAATAATGGTAATTTTTGCGTGTGCTTTTGACTCATGTGCCAGTGTTACCAGACACCAAAAACCAAAACGGGCATAAGTGGATATATTGGATTTTACGGCATAAGCTCAAAAAATTATTTTTTGCATTAAATATTGGAAAATCTAGTCATGTTTTTCGTTTTTTAGGATTAATAAAGAATATCAATATAGAAGAATGATAGGAATTGTTGTGGTTTTATGGGTATTACGGCAATTCAAAGTTAAATGTTATTAGAATGCATCCACATCTGCTCGCCACTGTATGTAGTAAAGTAATTATTGGGGCTAATGGAAGTTTTGCAACTGCTTTCATTTAAAAGTAGCGTGAATAGGCAGATGGCATTAGAAAATGCATCATTTAATTTCACATTCAAACATAAAATTGCCACCTTGTGGTGTTAGTTGGTGTTTCCATGTTGCTTCGCCTTAAATCAATAAACATGCAACTACTGTCATTTAGACGAATGCGAAATGTTAAGTTTTCGAGAAAGCCACACACATATAAACGTAACCGAGTGCGAACTTGTGTACTTCATGTAACAAGAAACCAAAATTCCACTTGAACACAGTATAAAAAAATAACCATTTCCTTTTAGAAACATATATTTACGTTGACACTTTTCAGGTTTTTTGTGGTCCATAAACATGCACATTGAAAGAAAACTGATTAGAGGCAGCTTCAGCAATAGCAAGGTAAACAACAATCAACATTTGAATTTGTAGGTGTTTCAATGTTCGTTACGTGTTTTTTCACCATACGTGGTTTAGCAAGATGTGTTTATGAGTTATGAGCCTGAGGGTCTGCCCGGTCTGGTATTTGTTGATTACTGAAATTCTAAATATAAATTGTGGTCAGTGATTTTAGTTAACAGTTAATGAAAAACTATGGATTAATGATAGGCGTATCTATTTCAAATGTCAAGTTCAACGAATATAAAGTGCAAACATTCAGTTCAAGTTTAAAATGTACAATTTCATCAGGACTTATTCTCAGTTTCACAGGTGAAAATTCTCCACTTAAGTCGACTTTAAATGCCCGATATTTGTCATTTGAATGCCATTTTTAAATTGTGCTTTTAAGTGACGAGTGTGAAACTGACCCTTATTTTTCTTTACAACAGTTTTCAGACTTGTCCATCGTTTCAATTGTTTAACATACAAATATCTCTGTAAATTTTAAAATTTTAGGAAATATTTATGTTTTATATCTAGTTATTGAATAGAGTTTGTTATGATCTGATGATCTAAAATGATGTCTTGCAAAATCAGGGTAAATAAAGAAAAATTTAAAATTTTCAACCTTTTGCACATTCTTGTGGTGAATCGACATAGGAAACCATGCTATCTTAACATTTTATTTACATGATACGATCAGCAATTTTATGTAAAAAACCCTCTATCGCCTCAATATATGGCTCCTAAAGCTACAACCCTGGTTTAAATCACTACAAAAATATTTCTCATAAAATTCTACTATAAGTTTCATAACACACCAAAGCTCAAACTCAACTTGAATGCCAGAAATAGGTCAGAACTGAAAATCCATATAGGGGTTAATTTCGTACTTCTTCCGAGTTGGCGCTAAACTGTCCCACAAATCTGCATTTTAGGTGGTTGGTGAGTACTGAAAAAATAGTCTACGTAAAATTTCAGTATAAGTCACCGAAAAAAAGAAGGCTGTAGATTAAATATCGATAAAAAAAAGATCAGTATAAATTTGGGTATTTATGCAAGAACTTATTTATTACATTTATCTTTTAGTTCTTGGTAATTCTATGTCGTTATCAACCAATGCCCAGAATATGCATATGCCAGCTAAATATAAGAGATTGAAATCGTTCACCAACTTCATCGGACTCTGATGCCAACTGATGCTCAAAGTAAGGTAAAATAAATAAAAACCATCGACCAGAATCCGTTGTTAGCACCTTGTTATCTTCGAAAAAGTTTCATTTTGACATGGTGCTACCGTCATTATTACTATCTACCGTTACATGTTTTGTAACGACCCGTATGTAGTTCTATTCCTTCGGAGACAAGCTACCTATAATACCAGCCGTGCTCAGTCGGAATTGGGGGTGTTCTTTGGACTAGGAAACAGAACCGAGCCAGTACCAATAATTTAAATTCAATTACCGGACAGAGAAAGAGAGGTGGAGTGAGGAGAATTAGCTAGGGGTTAATTTGGCATTTCCTCCGCCTTATCATTACCCGCCCATCCTGTCATCAAATCCGCTTTCACAAGATGACCCACCTACACACCCTAACCCGATGAACCCTTAACTTTTCATGGATATTTAAAAAATTACAAAGCCATTTGAATCAAAACATTAACAGAAAGTACTCATACACAATATAAAAGTATTAACATATTTAACCATACGTTTAATTTCGACTAGACAAGAAAGGTTTGTCAGGCACACACAGGTTCTTATTTAAAAAATACAAAAAAAAAACAAACAGATAAACTAAATGAACATTCTCTTATAAAATTGAGTTGAAATATATATTATCTAAATAATTATTTTAATTTAAAAGGAAAAAAAACAAACATACTTTCTCTATGAATGTTAAGGATATTAAAGAATGTTATGAAATATTAAGTCATATAACGGCAATTGAAATATTTAAATTTGTGTATTATCCTAAGTTTATGAAGTTTATGTAGGATGTTTTCTTTATAAATTATATTTTCCTTTTCCCTTTCCAACACATAATGAATGTTCATTTAATATTCACAAGTTATTTTCCAGCATCCAACGTCGACAAGCGATTGTAGACCGGAACAAACTGTTGAAATACCACAAATAACAATTTGGCAAGACAAAATATGCTGAAATAGTGGTCTAAATTATCTAGAATATAATCCAATGATTCAAATAAAATATAGCACTTAATCCAATTATCCAACGACTGCTAAGAAGGCCCCTCTTTCTTGTTATTTCGAGAATTCCACAATCTCAACAGAAATACATCACTAAAAACCGATTTGCTCATCCAAGTTACTCCTATTGCATTTCCTTTGTAGTAATCATCATGGGATGTGTTCTTATTTCATAAGGATATTTTAGCATTTCCTGATCAAATTTAAATATTTTGCAGCGGACTTCGTTTGGAGGTCATATAAGTTTTTCCTTATAATCTAGACGCGATCCTTCAATCCCAATTCGTTATAGATTCCGACCTTACGAATTACAATTTCATTGATATTTGATTTTTGGCGTTACAATTGGAGGTGCTGGTCCACACTAGTTGAAATTACAATAGCGTCCCGATATTCATACAATAATTTCCGGAATTCCTCTCGTTTTTTTGTACACCCAAGGGATTTAACAATCTATATATTTTCCAATTATTCGACTTTTAAGTTTTCAATTTTTCAATGTTTTCTGCTCCCAAAGTTTTTTTCGAGTCCCCAAAAAATACATTTTTCCTCGACAATCAATCCAAAAGCTAACTATTCTTTTAATATTTTGTTTTTACACTCAGTTCTATTCAGTATTTTTACACCCAATTCGAACCGCCAAAGTGAAGGTACACCTCACAGTTTATAGTATGAAAATATAGTATTCAGAAATACTATTGAAAATAAACGAATCTCGATGGTTGTAATTTCGGTAGCTGTCCACCTTATCTGGAGATTTTCAAGTTTTGGCTGGAACAGCTGTTTTTGTTCTGCCTTTAGTCCGAGTTTCCGTGATCACGTCAAAGTTCAAGCTACTTTCTTTCTTGGGCATCTACCAACCAGGGTACATGAACTGAAATCCAACTGATGTTCCCTAATAAAGATCCAACCAAGAATCACAATAAGCGATATTAAAGATCAAGTAATTCCATGTAGATATAACTAAGCACTCTTATTGATTCTTGCACATATAATTGACAGATCTATATATTGTAATTTGGGCAATAGTGTTTGATATCTATTACAGTTTGTTAACCACTAGAATTGCAATTTGGGAAAGATATACGAATGTTGTGGTTGGTATCGTTGATTTCGCCACTTCCATATTAAAGTAAGATCGATTGCAATTAGAGTTAAAATGCAATGGTAAAACGTTTGGTTTTGGTGAGTGTTTCATAATAGATGAATTTCATGTAAAAATCGAAATGCATTGTACCCGACCCCCTCAGATATCGATGAAATTTTGTTTATAGCTAAATTTGATCAATACAAACAAACCCTCAATTTTAGAAATGACTGTTTTGCGATTTTTTGGGCGTGGCACAGTGGGAAAGTTTACGAAAAAACGCGAAAATGGTCGAAAAGAGCTCCATTTGAACTACAATAACTCAGAATCGGCTGAACCGATTTCCATGATCTTGGTATCATTAAAAAGATATTTTAACAGGCTTTATGACACTACTTAAAAAATTATATAAAAAAAACTAAAAAAGAACCCACTTTTATTTTTTGATATGGTATAGGTGAAGGATAAACCTTTCTAAAAAAAATAATACACTGTAAAAACACCTTGATCTTTTTGGTTTTTTCGTTAGTTAAAATTTTTTTTGTTGTTATAAAATTTTTTACAGTGTATTTTTTTATTTTTTTTTAAACGTGTCATAAAGCCGATTCTGAGTTATTGTAGTTTAAATGGAGCAAAATGAATTTTCCTGGGACAATGTTTATTTATTTTACCTGTAAATATGAAATATAAGGGCAATTACTAGAAGTGACACTACTTAAAAAATTATATAAAAAAAACTAAAAAAGAACCCACTTTTATTTTTTGATATGGTATAGGTGAAGGATAAACCTTTCTAAAAAAATAATACACTGTAAAAAAACCTTGATCTTTTTGGTTTTTTCGTTAGTTAAAATTTTTTTTGTTGTTATAAAATTTTTTACAGTGTATTTTTTTTTAAACGTGTCATAAAGCCTGTTAAAATATCTTTTTAATAATACCAAGATCATGGAAATCGGTTTAGCCGATTCTGAGTTATTGTAGTTTAAATGGAGCCCTTTTCGACCATTTTCGCGTTTGTTCGAAAACTTTCCAACTGTGCCACGCCCAAAAAATTCCAAAACAGTCATTTCTAAAAATGAGAGTTTGTTTGTATTGATCAAATTTAGCTGTGAACAAAATTTCATCGATATCTGAGGTGGTCGGGTTCAAAATTTCAGTTTTATCTCGATTTTTAAATGAAATTCATCAATACAGAGTATGTATAGGTAAATAAAAATCATTCCATAAATATATACGTTAAAATATTCTAATGCCAGTTAACCGTTTTTTCTATTAATTGTGGTTTTGGTTAGTCTTAATTTGTAATAATGCCGATTCCTAATGAACTCTGCGAAAAATAATTAAGTTATAAAGGGTGTCTCAGAAAGATTGTACTTTTTAAATTTTAAAAAAAAAAATAGTTTCCCATTACATCCCTTGAAGGGATAGGGGAGATGTTCTCACAATCAGTGAGCTGTGCACTTTACAGTTTTACACTCACTGATACGGACCTTCAGTTGTACACCGGTTCCGAACGGTGTTTTTTCACACATGTACGTTGAGAGAGGGAGGAAGAGACAGAGAGAGACGTTGAGGGAAAAACTAACTGCAATAAATATATTATAGCAAAATAAATGCATACTTGCATGTAAACATACTAATGTGTGTATAAACCACACAGATTTTCACACATGCACAGTGTAAGGGGGAGAGGACGACAGAAAATGCAAGGACAAACATACAGATAAGCAGACTGGCGGCATTTGCCATCCACAAGCAGACATTTGAAATTTCAAGCTCAAAAACCAAATAGTTCTTGAACATAACATAGCATTTTATGCCACCGAGACGACGATTTCTAATCAGACGAAAATAATAGTTCTTCTGCTACTGGTGAATACCACCAGCTGCTCTGTCACTCCTGCACTTATTTCGTTTCACCACCTTCTACATTGCCACCATTTGCCATAGACTGTATACAATGCCATCATGTATAAAATGCAGGAAATTACGCAATTTTCTAGGTCGAAAATTACCATATAAATAAAGCAAATGGGGGACAAAGCTCAATACACACATACTGACGAACTGGACTGGCTGGCTATATAGGTATTTATTTGAGTCGGATTTGGGTTCGAATACTTATTTGGCAATAACACACAACCAGATACAAATAGCAAAAAGTGTGTTTGTCCTATTTCTGTGTGTAGCAAGCGATTAGTACTGTACGTACAGTGCGACAAACGGAAGAGGAAGTTCGAAATAAATTTGTGGACTTTAAAATATCTCCACAAGTTTAGACAGTGGCATTCGACGTGAAGTTTCCGTATTCAGAATTTAAACAAGTCGTACTATCAAACACAGAAAAAAATTATTTTTCAATTCAATTAAAAAATTCGAAAATTCAAACAAAATATTGATTGAAAATCCTATGATAAAAAAATTACATATCAGCTACCATATTTGTAGGTTGTTTATTGGGAAAATATTATTTTTCAATCGATGCAAAATTTCACCCATCTACGAAAAGCCTATGCGAATAATCGCCCAAGTGGAAATCGCCCAAAACCCAAAAATGAACAATCGCCCAAAAAATATGGGGAAAAAATTGGGCGATTGTTCATCATGTTTGGGCGTTTTGGTATTTTTGATTTTTTGGGAGTTTGTTCATGATGAATGATCGCCCTTTTACTTAATTGGGCGGTTGTTCGCTACAGTCTTGGGCGATTTCACCAAAAAATAGTGGGCGTTTGTTCATAAATTGGATTTATATTTTTGGGCGAATGTACTTAAATTTTTGGGCGATTTTACCTCTTTTTTTGGGTCTTTTTTCTTAATGAAAAAACACCCAAAAATTTTGGGTCATTGTTCATTTTTCGTTTTGGGCGATTTTCACTTGGTCGATTATTCGCATAGCCCTACGAAAATATTTGTACGTTATATATCAAAAATATTTTCGTATTTTGTCGATGAAGAATTTCACATATTAACAAACTAAATTGTATCTCAATTTTCGTTTTGTCTTCGATCCGCGGTATTTTTAGAAAGTTTGTATATTAAAAATACAAAAGAAACAGCCGTGGTAGGATTCGAACTAACATCCACTGGAAGATCGTCTCGATGTTTGTGATACAGCTTCGTTTCGGGCAGCGTCTAGCCCGTCACGCCACCGACTGCGTGTACAGACTAATCTCTAACTGAAGTTATTTGGTTGTTCGTATCGAATTTATTGAAATGACCGAAAATAAAAATTATTATTTTTTTTGTTATTTAAGAAAAACGTTGTTAACCAGGTTCATTGAGTGTGAAATATGGTATTTTTGAAAACTAAAAAATCTTCGTTAAATATAGGGGTATTTCTTATGAATTTTTTTGTTGGTACCATTTATCGGTTTTCATTTCAATATTTGATTAATTTGTCAGTATATCACTATAATATGTAAGTACGCAATAACATATGTAAGGTGATCTTAGCAGGGATCGGACCCACGTTCTCATGTACAGGAGTCAAGCACACTCACCATTGCACCACCGACAGCCAACATTACACATTACCCCTTAAGCTTTACTTTGTTCATATCTCATAATGCCTCTTATCTCTGAATTCGAATCTGAGACGCAACTGGAACCGTGTTTAGAAGTTTGTGTGTTTAATATCCTGAAGATGATCGTCGATGACGGTCGAAATATTGAAATAAAATAAAATATGATAAAGAATATAAATTGAAAAACATTTTTATTTTTTATTTATGTGGACGTTGTTGAGCCGGAAAACTTAGAAATACAATAACAAAGAAAATAAGGTCGAAAAACAACATCTATAAAAAGGGAAACATTTATTTTATTTTAGTGTTTAAGGGAAAATATTTAAGGCAGTGGCCGAGCAGAAGAAATATTTAATTGACCCTGACAGCTTTAAGATCCAAAAATTTTAAAAAATTTTTTATAATTTTGATTTATATCTTACTTCACCCTTTAAACTTAGAGTAAAATTAATACAGGAATAGTTTCTCGCTCATCTGATATTTCAATTCACATTATGCGTCGTGTGGCTTGAATCAATGAGAAATGTTTGGGTTAGATTGACTTATACCATTTGGAGTTACAAGAAATTTTGCTTTAAATTTTTGATGTCGCATTTCTGAAAACCTGTGCAATTTAAATATATTTCATAAATGTTTGACTCATATTATTGGTATACATTTGTGCCGAATTTAACAGAACTATTCTGCCACGCAAGCACAAAATGACGTGTGTAGGTTTCCTGCTAGATGTTTTCTGGTATTGTATTGTCTGGTATTGTCTACCTGGTATTGTTGAAGCAATGCATTTCAACATCCATCGTTCACTTTCAACCCCACCAACCATATTAAATTCTCTATTTCATTATTCCTCTAAGGTTTATACTATTCATAACTTTCCTATCTCAAACTATATAAGTATTTCCTTTTGGTCCTTTCTTTTTCCCTCAAATTCAATTGAGTTCACTGCCAAAGATAACTGCACTTAAAACTAGACAACTGGGAAACAATAGGAGTCTAAAAAAAGATTATATTTATCGTACTTTCTATTTCAGGCAAAGAAATACAATTATGGTCAAAGGAACAGCTCATAATTGATATAAGGCCAAAACAAAAATAGTGGAATGAAATGTAACAAAAGAAACAGCTTTGCTAATTGAGAAGAATGCGACAAGTCCATCGATGGACTTCTGGATCGGGCAATTAATTAGTTTTAACGAGTAAAGGGATTAGGAATAGAAAAACTTCCAAACTTTTACGAAAGTCTGAAATCAGTATAAAATGTACGAGTATCTAAGTAAAATCATTCCTAGAGGGGATACAAATCACTGTTACAAGAGTTGGGGAAAAAGTTAGATTTTAATCGGAAAAGTTTAACAATCACTGATATTTTTGTGTTGAATTTTTTTACATCTACTCGTAAAATTTGTTATATAATACAAAACTTTTTTGGTTGATTTTTTGCTGCAATAGAGTATTATGGGTAAGTAAAGGGGAACATGATAGACAGTCAGTTTTAAACAGTACTCTGTTTAATGTTTTAAATCCTGATAGTACTATATACTATACTCAAAACAAAAGATAACTAAATTTAATTGAACTTAAACTAAGGATAATTGAACTTCGTATGGATCCTATGATTTTTTATCTCATATTAAGATCTTTGTTCGTTAGACACCACATGTCCTTAAACCGGGGAAATATTTCAACAAATGTAAATCAAATTTCTAATAAGTACATGTTTCTTCAAAAGTAGTAATAAGTCTATCAAACACCTAAACTATGTCCTCATGTCAATCTCATTTCTTATATACATGAACCACAAACTCTTACTGGCTCTTGAAATTGGCGCTTTATTCAAGTTTTAAGATTCATTTATTTATCCAAGTATTTCTGTTCTATTACAATTGCAATATTTAAATGTAAGGAATCAATATTAAAATTGTAAAGGAACACAAATACTTGGATAAAATAAAAAAAATAAAATGCTAATTTCCTGAAATATAGATCAATTTACTAATGTAATTACAAAGTATACATCATCATGAACCTGTTGAGATGGCTTGGTGTGCATCGAAATAGCTGTGTTCCCAACCATCCACCGAAATAATCAATTTGACTGCTTCAATTTTCTATTTCTATTTCTGTTTCTATTTCAATTTCAATTAATATTTCTATTTCTATTTCTATTTCGTTTTCTATTTCTATTTCTTTTTCTATTTCTATTTCTATTTCTATTTCTATTTCTATTTCTATTTCTATTTCTATTTCCATTTCTATTTCTATTTCGATTTCGATTTCTATTTCGATTTCTATTTCTATTTCTATTCCTATTTCTATCTCTATTCACTACGAAGAGAATGCAAAGCAACAGACACATGAACATACATACATTGTTCTGTGCGTACATACACTACTCATGTTCACTCAATTTTCGGTGCTCTCTTGCTATCTCATTTTTATATACGTATAATATCATCATTATTCTCTTTGCTCTGAGAGTGCTCCGCACAGTTGCAGTCTGTCATTCTGTGTTTCACAGTCGGACAAATCTATTGTAACCTAAGTCACGCTTATCATTTAGGGGTATGAAAAATAGATGTTGGCCGATTCTGAGACCTACCCGATATGCACACAAAATTTTATACAAATGGGTCCAGCCGTTTCGGATGAGTTTAACGAAAAACAACCTGTGTGATCGCAGTCGGACAAACTGTGTTTGGATGTATTCACTTTGTGAGTTTAGCCCCTACCCGCGCCTATAGATATTTGTATTTTTGTTCCAAACTGATGCCGAAAACGCTGATCCGGTGAATGTTGAACGACGTCGTGATGACAAACCTTCTATGGCCAAAATTAGATGGCTTGGAGTTAAAAAATATGTGGGTTTAACAGGACAATGCCACTTGCCACGTTTGGCTTGAAACAATGGCCCTATTGCGAACGAATTTTCCGGAACGTATAATTTCACGAAACAATAAGATCAGATGGCCGCCGAGATCTTGCGACTTGAGACTAGTGGACTTCTTTCTCTGGGGTTATGTGAAAGGTATGGTGTATGCCAATAAGTCCGACCTTTGCCAAAAACTCATGGACAATTTTGATACGCGCATTCTGTGGGTTGCGGTGGGTATTTAGATGATTTTGAGTCTTATTCATAAATGCTATAGATTAGAAAAGACAGTGAAATAAAGAAAATTCTTTCGAAAAAAAATATTGTGTATTTTTTTTATAAAACATCTGAATCACCCTATTGCAGAGGTTCGTTTTTTACATATTCAAATTTAAACCTCCGTAACTTTTGCTTCCCTGCAGAAAATTGAGGCATAAAGACGAAGAAATTAATAAAAAAATCTTTGCAAATATTTAAAAAAAAATTTTTAACATTTAACGAAAAAACGTAAAAAAATTAATATACATATGTATATTAAGTGACAATTTTTTTCGAAATGCAAATACATTGTGTTAATGTTTTATATTTTTTTATTTACATTTTTTATAGGAAATTCCCATATTAACTTATATTTCCATGTACGACATGGGGAAAATTAGATATTGCAGTTATTGGTAATATATTTTGAACTGGCACTATAAATCCAGATTCAAATGGAAAACAACCGAATCATTAGCTATATATGAACCATTGGCTACTTTAAAAGTATTTTTATGCATACTCATATAGATTTGTTATCGAACGGGATGCAACACTAATCAAAGCCACTAGGCTTGCAATTGCATAATACTTTAAAACGAAAAATGCAAGCAATTAGGCAAACAAAAAAATATTTCAGAGCATTCCTATATTTTATACATACATACATACATACGTACATTACATACATACAATTAGAATGCGATTCCACAACCATTGTTCGAGTAAATAAAATAAATGGTTTCCCATTACATCCCGTGAAGGAATTGGGGAGAGCTTTTCCAGTTTTATACTCATGAAAAACAAGTAAATGGAAGATTTAAATTTTGAATTAATATTGGGAATAACGATAACTCGTTGTGTTTTCATTTTATGGAAAATTTACAAGGTGAGGAACATTTTTCTGTGTTCCACAACTTGTTCCTGAACTTGTGATGATTAACTATATCTCGTTTTGTTTTTGCATTGGAGTATGTACTGGAAAGTTGAATTTAATGCAAAATTAAAAACCATAATAATAGTTTATTGATCAGTTTAATAATGTTACTAACGTGAATAGAAATGTGGTTTTGAGCAATAGTTGCCACGTTTTCTCGCATAACAATAGGGGACCCTAATAGATTCAATAAGAAAGAAATATAAAAATTGTCAATTAAAATCGTTATCATTTATTTTGTCTTTAATTCTTGTTTTATTAAGTAGAATTTAAATTTTGTAAATTTCTTCGAATTTACAACAGAATGCAAAATCATATTATTTTATTTGCGGTTGTTGTGTCTTTAATTTAGACGAACTGATTGAGACCACAAATCTTGGATAACGTTTTCGAAATTATTCCAAACCAACAACATTTATCTTAGCTAGTACAACAGTATCACAAAACCAACCGCATTTCGGTCAGCGAACCAGTATCGCAAACAAACAAAATCCCAGCCATTTGAATTTTGGTAAATATTTTCCCGCCGACATTTTGGTGCCCAATAAATGTTTTGGGTAACATCGAATGCAATGTGTGTAAACTACTGATTAATTTGGGTCCAAAACATAATAACGACAGCGAAAAGCTAAAACTATTAAAGCTTGTATACACAATATAATAACAATACTCGTATTTATATGGACTGCAGTAACAACGCATTGCATGCAAAATGCGACAATTACGGAATTTGAATAGAATGTTATGCAGTGGCATGGAAATCAGTTGAATGTAATGCAATTTTAATGTAATGTGTTGAGACCAACCATTTCTAAATGGTTACTCATTTTCATCCGAGTTAAACTAAAAGCTGATGCCTTTTGCTTATATGTATATTAATTTTTGCAGGAATCATGTACTTATCCATATACCTACGTGAAGCATTGGTTTCATGAATTTAAATTTCGGGGTGTTTATATTCTCTTTGTCCTCGCCCCGTTTTTTGCACAAAAATTATTTTTTTTTTATGTAGGAACAAATAAATATCACTGTGTGTAATTTTTTAAGTCATGGCAAAATAACCATATACGGACACCACTACGTGATAAAAGACTAAAAAAAAAAGACCCTTGTGTTTCCCAATTTTTCCCAAAGTCATGCACTTTTTTTTTTATGGGCCGCCAAAGATTTGGGGCCTCGGTATCATTTTCGTAAAAATGTGATCATTTTCTCTTCTGAAATCTTGTAGATGTTTTTTTCTGGTTTGATGACCGCAAACGTAGCAAAATAAATCAATATTTTCACACTGCATATTGAAATTGTCAGTTGCCAATGTTGTGTGCGAATTATACTGTAGCACTTTCACTTTTTTTACTTTCACTTTCACTTTATAACTTTCACCGCTGAGCTCTCGTTGACGTCGCGCTGTGTAATGCCTCGATGTGAGCGTCGTGTCGCTTTTATATTGTGTGCTGCGTCCCTTGTTGCGTGTGCTGAGCTTACTGCATTGCCTGTGCTGCTGCTGTCGGTGCATGATCGCGTGATACCAAAGCGCTACCTAAACGGTGTTAACCCTTGGACAAACACATGGTTCTGGCCAGGCATATTTCAGTTTTTGCTACCTATGGACCTGAACAGGAGAAAAAGGTAAAAAAAATGAAATTAAAAAATTTTCGGCAAATTTTTCACTTTTGCGTGCTACCTAAACAGTGTTAAGAATCATCTCTAGGAAGTTTATATGTTCTAGAAATTTGTTTATTGAGATCTTAGGTAAATTTTTGTAGTTGATTGTTTCCTTGAATTTTGAACGGTTTGCTACCTATGGACCTGAACACGGGAAAAAAGGTAAAAAAAAATCGAATTTTTTTAAGTTTTTTGCGATTTTGATCTGGAAGGTGAAGTTTTTTTTGATTTTATATGTTTATATGTGCTACAACCTTGCCTCAGAGAGTAAATCGAAATTCTGAACGGTTTGCAAGATATGAGCCTGAGAAAATGATCACATTTTACGAAAATGATACCGAGGCCCCAAATCTTTGGCGGCCCATAAAAAAAAAAGTGCATGACTTTGGGGAAAATTGGGAGACACGGGTCTGTTCTTTTAGTCTTTTATCACGTATTGGTGTCCGTATATGGTTATTTTTTTCGTGTTGCACTGTGTATTTAACCAAAGGGAAGAAAATGTTTGTTCTTGTGTGGTCACGCTTTGGTCCTACTGGAAATATTTTTGTTTGCAGCCAGATTGCCCGAAATCAGCTGATTTCCTGTTTGCGGTTCGGTATGACCGCACCTTAATATTGTAATGCAAAATTCTAAAGGTGGAGGATGTAAATACTACAAATTTAACCAGTGTTCAAAAAAGGTAACCTGAGTCTTTGTACCAGGTATTGTTCAATAAGCCCCTTTCCATTGCATTCAATGTCCTCTTGAACTTAATATGCGGAATACTAAGGACATTTGTTGCAGATTTGATCTAAAACACAAATGGAAAATAAGGATTACTTTGGTTGCCCGATTTGGGGAAAACTGTACGAAGCTATGTTGGAGCATGGTATTCTTGCCAAATGGACATGCCTTTGTAGAATGTTACTGACCGTCACGCAATCCTCAGTAAAGATTGATATATATTTTACCGAACCATTAACTACGAGGCGAGGCCTTAGGTAAGCTGACACTGTATATTTTCCATAAATTGTTTATTAGAGATCATTCTTAGGAAAGCTTCATTTAACAAAAATAAAAGTATCAGCAGCAAAAGTTGAAAACGTCAGCACGGAAATAAAATGACGAATTGTGCTTGTAACTGGTGTTATTTCGGGGTAAAAAATGACTTCTCTCGAAACAACAATCAAATTCTATCAGATTTTCACACAATTTGTTTTGCTTTATCGCGGAGAATCCTTGGTCAAATCGCACTCTGAAGAAACATATCTGACAGATAAATGAACTACGAGATATATAAAAGTAATTCCAATATCGACGTAGGTATGCGATTCAAATTAATACGATGATGTTGGTTAGGGCACGTCAATAGAATGCTACAGAATGATCCAGCGTGAAAGGTATTCGTAGACGCAGACGAAGAACATCGAAACATAGGACGTCCATGCATGATTTTACCAACTGATAGAGGTACCCCGGAGATCGTGCTAATTGGAGAAATATGTTTCATCGCCTATAAAATATGCCTAATGTTGGAGTAACACAATAATTTTATTTAAAACACAACTGTGAATGGTAAGTCTCAAGAACGCAACATTAATGGTTATGATTCGATCAGCTGCAGGGTGCACTACTGTAGTAAAAAGATTAAGGTAAAGGAGCGAGTGAAAGAAAAAAACTCAGAGTCCTATACAGACATAAATGCCATATATTAGATTGGCTATTAGCACTGTTCTTGCTGTTGAAAAAAATTTATAATCCAACTGATTGACTTTAATAAATCGAAAACAATGTTGTGCATTTAAAATCAACGAACAACGGAGAGCAGAAAGCTAAAATATGGGACTATTTCTAGGTCTGTCTGAGCCACTGATGATGATATAATAAAGAAGAATCGTCTGTTTTTATGCATTATCATTTTTCAGTTGCTGGGACGACTAGTAAATTTTAATTTTGAAGCCTTTTGCCCAACTAACGGGATGTGGAACTATAAATTGAATTTCTACAAAATTGTTCCTCCTTTCATAAAATCAATTTGTTTACAAACTATTACGCAACTTATTTGCGCCCATTTGTAATAGAATCGAATTTCGTTCGCCCGAAAAGTTTATTGCAATTAAAAATAAGTTGTAACGGCGTATTTCTCCCTCTATTAGAATTGATTCATTCCCATTGCCACAAAACAATAATTTTGACTTTAAAAGATATTCATTTCATTATAAATGGGGCCACTGAATTGCCGCAATGGGTCGGATTGAACAGTTGTAATTTGCTTTTAGTTCAGGGTCCAATAATGGCTGTTGAAGTGCGGAATTTCAATAAATTTGTTGAGTATTTTTTTAACAATGAGTGTGCTTTTTAACAATGAGTATTTTTTAACAATGAGTGGTGCCATTAGTTGCATGTAAGGCAATATATAAGCGAAGAGAAACAATGAAATAGATTTTATGTTGTTGTATATTTTTAAAATAGCTATATCACTTGAAACAATGATGGTGAATGTAAATACATTTACAGCACTTATGTATACAATATCCACAGAAACACTTTTTAAACACAATATCAGATATACCTATGGACGATGTAAAATTGGATACGTATTTGCATATGCATGATTGCATGTGTATTACACAGGAATATAAAGCAGCATCCGTTTACCAACAATGCTCGTTTTCACTTTGCTGTATTTGTCATTTGTCATCCCTCACAAAGATATACCAATTTTACACATTTTAAGTCTGAAATTTGTTAACAAACTTTAACAATTTGTAAGCTTTTTTTCTAGCATTTCACTTTCATGGTTTACGACTATGCCAGTCCTTTATAAACAGACAAATTGTTTGTGTTTTATAACATAAATTAAAGGAAATCTCTTGGTAAAACATACGTGATTCGCTACTGTATTCAAAAGGATCCTCTTCCACACCTCATCTGAAAAAAAAATTGGATTCAAAATCATTTGCTAGTGCTAAAGAGAGAGTATAAACAAAAATTTTACATTGGTTTTCACGCAGTGTTGCTTTAGACCTGGACAATCGGCAACTGATAAGATTTGCACGCTACGCCAAATACTGTAGACGACCCATGAAAATCAAATCGATACATATCATCTATTTGTTGATTGTAAGCGGACCTTACTAACCTTACTAAACTGAGCGAGGCCTAGGGCAAGGCGATACCCTATTGGGATCGCTAATGGAGATCGGTCTGAGAAAAGATGCAGTCAACATGAATATAACCATCAGCAGCAGCTCACGTATGCTGATGATATAAGATAAGTTTCGTCGGTGTTTTCGAGTATTGAGAAGGAGTCAGCAAACGTGGGTCTGACTGTAAATGAGGACAAGACAAAGTTATTGGATTCAACGAACACGGTCTCTACGTGATTAGACCGTTGTAATTTGGAGATGGTGGCCCAATTTATATACCTCGGATCTGCCTTAAACGAAAACAACAACGTCAGCCTTGAGATCAATCGGAGAATTGTGCTTGCGAATAGATGTTATTTTGGGCTAAGCAAACACTTTAGAGATACAGCCCTCTCTCGAGTAACAAAAGTCCGGCTATACTCTCATACAACCTGTGTTGTTTTATGGCGCCGAATCCTGGGTCTTATCGCAAGCAGACGAAACGTCAAAATGTACGCCAACAAAATGTATGACCATATAGTTCACCACGACGAGTATCGGCGACGCATGAACCGGATCAAAATAAGCAACCACTTTAGAGATAAAGACCTCTCTGGAGTAACACAAGTCCGGCTAGACTCTCATACAACCTGTCTTGTTTTATGGCGCCGAATCCTGGGTCTTATCGCAAGCAGACGAAACGTCAAAATGTACGCCAACAAAATGTATGACCATATAGTTCACCACGACGAGTATCGGCGACGCATGAACCGGATCAAAATAAGCAACCACTTTAGAGATAAAGACCTCTCTCGAGTAACAAAAGTCCGGCTAGACTCGCATACAACCTGTGTTGTTTTATGGCGCCGAATCCTGGGTCTTATCGCAAGCAGACGAAACGTCAAAATGTACGCCAACAAAATGTATGACCATATAGTTCACCACGACGAGTATCGGCGACGCATGAACCGGATCGGAAAGTATTAAGACCAAGACTCGGCTGGAGGAATCCGGTTGACGAATCCTTGCATCCACTTGATATTATCAACTGGAGCGATACGGCAAAAGATCGAACTGGTTGGCGAAATATGTAAATTTCGGTTTGTATGTTTCCTGGCTCCCGGGGTTGTTCGTGACCGAATAAGTAAACAAGTATATGTTTTTATGCGCTACCGTGTTTTGATACAGCATCTGAAACCTGATCTACTAAAATCAGTTTGCTAGGAAATTTGGTTTTGCAAAGTTTTTAAATTTAAATTGAATTTCATAAACTGAATTTCATTAAACTTTTGCTACTGTCGTATAGTCTAGATATTTGGCCGTTAAAAATGTTGATGTCATTGTTATAACAAAACAATAGCGCGCTAAGGAGTTTCTCCCTAATTTGGGATAAAGCGATAACTATGTCTTAAAATGATTTTTATTTCAGCGTAAACGGTACTACCGAATTCGCACAATGGATGAAAAAGCCAATCTAGGGGAATTTAATTAACAGTTCAAAATTAAATTGAAAAATCAGGAACGATTTTATGTTGTTGTTAGTATACATATCAAGGATCAAATATTTTATATTTAAATGTAATTTAACTGTTGTTGTACATTACAAGAAAACGAAAATTATCTGAAGTACCTTATTCTCTATAGAATATTAAATGGGGTTCTTTTGGAATCCGGTATTTATTCTAAAAATAAATTTCATGATTTGAGTAGCAGATAATTTGCTGAACAACCACAATTAAATATGTGAACCAAAAACACATAAACTGGACCGAATCTCTAAATTTCAACTCCACGAAACACATTTAGTCTACTACCCAACTGGGAACTTGTCTTGAAGATATTGCCAGTACAATGTCAGTAGGTGATAACACCTTATAAAAGAGAAATTCTTGAAATATCACTAGTTTTGCCTTATATGACACAAATTGTGAAGAAGTTGGCAGTCTAAGTAAGACAGCCCTATTGACTTATCAAAATGATGACATGACCTATTTCCAATGCTGAATATTGATTGGAAGAGGCATGCGCGTAAATTTTCAAGTTATTCAAAAACTTATAACTGAAAAATTTATATGTACTTTATCGGCAGATCTCCAATTCATGAAAAGAATGCCAGTAAACATATATATGGTTCCTGAAATATGTTGGTGGGGCTGTTTTTTCTGCGTGTAATTCTTTGTCTTTACATAGCGCATGTAGATTTTTTCATTAATGCAATGTTTAAAGCAAATCCGATGCAAAAACGGCAAACCAGTTTATAATATGGTTAGTTTCGTACAATGGGTAAGAGGTTTTAAATAGTACAACTCTGGAACGGTAACTGCAAATTGAAATTTTTATTTCCAAAATTGTTTGAAATTTATCCTTCTTTTATAGCGCATCATTAGGTTTGTAAATTTGTATAGAACTTTTAAAAGTTATAAAGCGGTATTTACAAAATTTATTCAAATTTTAGGAATAAATGTAATACATTCTACCTTATTGAGCAAAATCATTGCCAAAACTGGTGGTGGCATATTGCATATATAATAAAAGTTTGGACGTTTTGCTTTAAAAATATTGATTTACTAACCACGAAAATCGTGGTTATTGACCGAGTTTTAAGTAAACTTAAAAAAAAACGTCCGGAATCCCCAATTTTTGGAGAAAATTCGACTTGCGCGACCTCTAAACCACTTCCGAAAAATATGAAAAAATTCTCAAAAATACTTTACCCTAACTTTAAATTAAGCTGAGCAACCATGAAAATCGGAAAAGAAAATTTTTTTTGGGACACCCTAATGTATATGTGCACATTACATATTATGTTAAAAATATGACTTTCAATTTTTTTTTTAAATTAGGGGTCATACTCGACAGAAAACTGTCTTGGAAACCGAATGTGGAGGAGAGGGTGAAAACTCCGTCTGTTGCTCTTTACTGCTGTGTAGGGGCGATAGGAAAGCGCTGGGGACTGTCTCCTAAGATCACCATGTGGATTTATGCGGCAATAGTCAGACCAATACTCTATGGCACCGTAGATTGGTGGAGGTCCCTCCAAAATATATATATTCTGAATTCCTTGATGAAAATTCTAAGATCATCACTGATTAACGTAAGTGGGGCAATGGGCACGACGTCAGGCACTGCACTTAGTGCTATCCTGAACATCTGTACTCCTGATATCATGGCCGAATCGGCAGCCGCTACATGCCTGGTGAGAATCAGGGATTGTGGCGTTTTGATATCGGAGCATTCCGGACACGCTGAATTACTACACCGGATCAACTCTATTCCCGTCAAAACGGACTACTGTATCTCCTACCTTCTACCAGCGACAAATCTAAAGACTTCTATTCCGAACAGGAATACCTGGGAAAAGTCACTGGAATCAGTAGTATCAGATTTTTCATCGATGGATTAAAGTTGGACGAGCAAGTAGGCTATGGGGTCCATTCACCGGACCTAAATGTAAATATCTTCTTCAAGCTGCCTGATCACTGTAGTGTATTTCAGGCGGAAATTACCGCCATACTGGAGGTTGCTGAACTACTGAAAAGTAGTGTCACAACCCTCCGGAGAATATGTATCTACACAGACAGCCAGGCTGCCATAAAATCCCTGGATGCCATGTTTTCTACGTCCCTGACGGTGAATGAATGCCACTCATCACTTAGCGTGATGGCAGAGTATTTCGACATCAGGCTCATCTGAGTACCGGAACACAGCGACATTCCAGGCAATTGCGTACCGGATGCGTCAGCTAGACACGGCACTACGGCAAAAGGTTCTTCCGTAAAAGAAAGTGTTAGTATGCCAATCTCTACCTGCCGTTTGCAGATCAGGCAGTGGGCCGTTAATATGTTCAAGGACAAGTGGAGACTTACTTCAAGTTGCAAACAAGACAGGGTTCTCTGGCCACAGGTGGACAGGAAGAGCACTAGGCAACTACTTATCTACAATGATAGGAACACCTACGGAACATTGTCTTGTAGGAAAACACGCCCTAAGATTGGGACATAGAAACTCCACTCTCTGTAGATGCTGCATGGAAGTGGACGAGGAAACGACGAAACACCTTCTCTTGGATTGTCCTGCTCTTGCAGGACTGAGAAGTAGGATATTCGGAACACATTTAGTTAGCACCGTATCCCTACAGGATATTCCTGTAGGTATTATAGACAAATTCATCGAAAGGGCAAATTGGCTAGACGACTAGTCAATAGTTGCTATAGAGCAAACTGCCTAAGTGTGCTAGACAGCGTGCTGTCTAGCAGCCTTTTCAATCAACCGACCAACCAGGGATCATACAAAGATCTAAAAAAAATAAATATATAGAAGATGCCACAATATACCCACACCTGAAGAATTCTTGATCATGTGACCCACTGATGAATAGTGACTTAATGACTAGTTGTGTACATTAGACCGGGTCGGACTCTATAAAAAAAATCCCAAAGTCGTGGTATTAAAGATCACCTCGAGAAATTAAAAAAAAAATTTTCCCGTGAAAAACAGCCAAAATCGTTTTTTTATCGTAGTTTTTTTTTGTGGATCGAGCATAGCATACAAGACATGGTTGCATAGGTCTCGACGAATACTACATTTGTCGCATATACGTGCGAAATCCAAGAATATTTTGCTTTCGAACTTTAAAATTTTCTTCAAAATCAGAAAAGTTACGTATGACAAGATGCACTTACAGCATTAATACAAATATTTGTTCTTGTTGTTTGCATTATTACCGCAAATTAATGCATAGCGCTATCGAAAATTTTGTTAAATAAAAATTATTGCGACTTTTTAGCGGAAATTATTACACACTTTTTAGCGCTATCGACAATTATTTTTAAAATACTTTCCTGGGATAATAAATTCTCAATCTAGTTGCCATTGAAATCTAGATTTGGTTTTATTACAAATAAAATCAAAAAAGTATAAATATAATTATAACAAATTTTGGCGCGACTCAAGTTAGGTGTAGCATTGACGACTTTCTAGTTTTGCAAAAATATGGCTCAGATGCTTTTCATCAGTGATTGCGAGCGCTGATTCACTTACAACTCGTACAAAACGTTCAGTGTTTTATTGCGAACAGTAATGAAAACCTGCGAGTGCAAAATTATGTATGTATATTATTTTTTATTATTATTTCTTCAATTATTTACCTGATATATTTATTATTTTGGTTGTTTGTATATTCGTAACATTTAATATCTTCATCCGTATGCAATTGTGATTTTGTCCAGTCGATCATATTAATATGTGAATCACAGTCGAATTTAATAATTCCATGTCTAGGTACACGAAAATCACGAAGTCTGGGTGGAGGTTTATCCCTAGCTGCTCGTATTTTAACATATCCTTCACTTCGTATAGTTTGTTCCGGGTCTGTTATCATAGCCAATGTTATGTTTTCATAATGGAAATAGTATGCAGTATATTCGATAGTACGGGGTATCAATTCTTGAACCTCTATCGGCAACTGACGGATCCAGCAGAGGTATTTGAATATGTGACAACTACCGGGTATGGCCTTTAGCTGACTCTTGACAAGGAATCAAAATGGAGTGTACAGGTTAACTCTAAAATGTATCAGGATTCTTAAAGTAGTATTTGCCTGACTACTTGAAATATATAGCCGAAGGATTCCAGATGCGGTGATCAACCATCTTGCTGTGCTCACAGGACCAGGATTATCGTTGGCTAGTTGCTCATCGCATGTGCCACTATTAACGGCAAAAACGAGACGGTAAAGATAACATAGATCGCTTCGCATATTCCAGCTGTCAATGATACTACACATTGAACTCATTGCAATTGGCTCAAAAACTATTGAGATCTGAAATTTCTACATTATATTTACTCGATAATTCCAAGAATTTTATCAGAATAAAAAAACAGAAATCATAATAATAAGCTAAACTTACAGGCCTTTGTTCACAATGTAGAATATCGTCTCCAATTTCCAGGACCTTTTTTCTTACCAAAAAAGTGAATCAAGATAGGTTTGGGGGCAATTAGTTGAAATGGAAAAGGCATATATTCCACTGCAATGACCGCTGTAGATGTCGTTCCATGCATACATTAACTCCTTTATGCGCCTCGTATTAACAGCAGCCCCATCGCAATTGATGGCAACTAAGTGGTCCATACAATTGTTTTCCTCATTCATAAAATGCGTAATGGCCGCCTGAATTTCTGCTCCGGACCCATCGTTTGGAAATATAAATCTAATGAATTTCGATCCTGGTTCTTTAACCAATGTCTTCTATCACTGTATAGAGTCGAACCTTGTTCAAAACTGTGTCTTTTTCTAGTTTCGTCTTTCTTTCCTCACTATTATTTGCCTTTTTCACTTGCGCTCTAAACTTCGTATCTACGTTCTCTCTGAATTTTATTTCTGTCGATAATGAGACCAGCGAACATTTTTGGGTAACATCGGGAAAATCTTTATTTGTGTTTGCGACAATCGAAATTCGTAAGTCCTTTATGAAGGTTGTCGCTGTAAAGAGCCGAAACGGTCTCAAGTGTCTGAACGATCTAAAGCCAAATAGTAATTTTTAAGAGAAATGTCGGATAATTCCAACTCCGTTTCGGTCTGCGGTAATGCCTCTAGATGGCAAGTTTCAAATTCTTCTTCATTGCTTGAACAAGGAAAGTACTCGTATCCCACGGTATATTCAAAAGGTTGGTATGTACCCGATAACTTAATTATCTGGCTGTATTTTCACAGCGGAACTTTCTGTCCCGATTGTTTCAATTAATTCGAGATCCAGTTATAGCAGCTTCGGTCCGCACTGGTCTATCAAAAACTTTTTTTAATGAAGAGGATTTTGATTAATCGAAGAGCAGGTGCATTTGAAATTTGATTCTACTCCACATTTGCATTTTTCAATCGCGAATACCGTATTCCATTCATCTTCAATGTACTTTTGTGGATGTTTTGAAATGTCGTAATACTTAGGTGGAAAAATAGGACTACATTCAAAAATCACTACTAAAGGAACGAATTTCGGAGGGGGCCCTTCTCTGCGTACATGCATATCTCAGGCTGACCAAAGAAAATCGACAAGAACAGTCTGTTTGTTGTTGTTGCTGAAATAAAACAAAATATTATAATACATATAAGAAATAAAACGAAATGTAAGGGTGACCCTCGACTGAATGTTACAAAAAATCATTAATTATTTGATACTTCAGTACAATTGCTACTACATAATTTTATATGGCGATCTCATACGATGGGCATCTCTTAAAATGGTAACTAGATTACAAATGAATTATCCCAGGTAAATCTTTAAAAAATTTCGATATCGCTAAAAGTATGCAATACTTTGCTGTAGTAATGCAAACAACATGAGAAAATATTTTTATTAATGCGGTAAGCACATCTTGTGATACGTAACTTTTATGTTTTTGAATGAAAATGTATACTTGCAAAGCAAAATATTCTTGGTTTTTCAAGGGCTTTAATCTTGAAAAAATAGTTTTTAAATTTTAGCGGTAGAAACTGCATTAAATGAGGTATTCATTACAAAATCATGTCGAAAGTCTGCGACATCTACAGTACAAATGTAGTACTCATTGGGAACTATACAACTAGTATGTCTGGTATTAGTGTCCAAAAAACCGTAATTTTCTGGAAACCGGTTTTCGGTTTGTTCGAAAAATCAATTTTTCAACAAACCGTGCTTCGGGTTTTTATTGTAACAAACACCGGTGGAACCGGTTTTTTCGGTATTTTGCTTTAAATTAAATTACACATGTGGAACTTATAATACATTTGTTTACCGACCATTTCTATTCTTATTCATGTTGTAAACTCAAAATTAATTAATTACGTTTTAATTTTAAATAAAAACTATATAATTAAAATGTTCGAGCGTTAGGTGCATTTTAAATTATTTTATTCTTCATTATTACGCTAACCATTGGGTAGCATCGTCGGGAATATAAACACAATTATTAATTAAAAATTAAATGAAAAAAAAAATAATGAAATTAAAAACTAAAATTAAATTTTTAATTAATAATTTTACTTATTTTCCTGACGATGCTACCCAATGGGTAGCGAAATATTGAAGAATAAAATAATTTAAAATAGACCTAACGCTTGAACATTTTAATTTTAAATATAATACGAAAGGTCGAATAAATCATCAAATTTTTAAAAACATATATATATCATATTCCAATTTGGAATGCGTGTTAATATAACATTTAAAAGTAGTGTTCAAATTCGCTTTAACCTGATTTAAAATCGAAAATCATATTCAAATTTTAAAAGGTTATTCATGTGTGAAAATCTTATTAAGTTTAAAACATTTGGTTATCAAAAAAGTTTAATTTTGAAATTTGATAAAAAAAAAAATGTCTGGAAAGCTAAATTAATTCTTAATTAATTTTTAATTAATTCTAATTCAAATCATAAAATCATTTTGAATAAAAATTTATGGATATGGGCATTTCCATTTTGACGTTACGTGACGTTTGTACGAAAAATATATAAAAAAGATATGAAAAAGTTATATTTTTAAAAAGCCTTTTTTATATTTGCGTAGTAATTAATACATTCGCGGACAAGACGGCATATGCCGTCAAAGTAAGAGTAAAATATTGGGACACAACGGCATATACCGTCAAACATTTTTTAAGTAATTGGGACAAGCCGGTAGCTCCCGCAGCAACGTTGATTGTAAATGAAGGTTTGCCAATATATGTAAGTGCCCCAGTAGTTGTTTTTCCCCTTTAGTCTATGCGTCATAGGACAAAAAATAACGGCCAGTTTCAGTTGCAAACACATGTTGCGATCAGGTACACATTAGCAGAAGCAAGACGGGATATCCCGTTAGTTTTCAGTACTTTTTCCGATTTATGTCCAGTTGGAGTTACATATTTCGTAAGGTTGACTAAAAGCAAACAACTTTATTGATAAAAGTTAGTACATTTTATTGTGAAAATAGTAAAAGCAAGCTAAATTTGCTGAAAAAAGTGAGTAAGTTTTATTTATAAAATATAGTTCTAAGTAAATAAATAAATGAATGTGCTATTTGTATTGAGAATTTTTGTAGGAAATGGACAGATACAGCAAACAGAGAGATAAAGTTTTAAGACTTTTCCAAGAAATGGATTCTGGCGATGAAACTGAATGCGACCCTTTCAGCGATGACGGAGAGTATGGGAGCGATCCAAATTATGAACCAGACGGCGAAAATACCGACGAAATCCCATGCGAAGAAGAAAGGGCTACTTGCAGCAGATCTCAGGCTTCAGGTGTGCGCGAAAATCTGGAATTACGTGACAGAGAATTTCTTTCGGATGGTATTTCAGAAAATATAATGGAGTGTACTGATGATGACTTTGATAATAATTCAGAATCAGAAGAACATGAGGAGCCTGGTCCAGAGATGGAATCTGAAGATGAGTGGTTTGAAAACTCCAGAGAAATACCTCAGTTTAATTTTAATTCAGCAAACTGTGGAGTGAAACTGGATGTTGGTGAGAATTGTACTCCGAAGAATATTTTTGACGAGATGTTTCCGTCGGACATAATTATAAAACTGGTAAGCTCAACGAATATATATGGGTCCAACCTATGCGACTATTCGTCCACATACTCGAAACGCACGATTCGCTACTTTTAAGCCAACATGCAATGAAGAAGTGTTTAAGTTCCTGGGTCTTTGTTTGCTTCAAAGACAAATCAAGGCACCTAAGATTCGAGATATTTTTTCAAGTGATCCACTTTATTATCATCCTATATTTCGAAGCACAATGACTGGTCGTAGATTTGAACAGCTTTTACGTTGTTTGATTTGCTTTTCTGAAAGAGACGATCAAACAAAACTAAAAAAATCAAGCCATTACTAGAGCTTTTTATAAAAAGTTTTCAAAAAGCCTTCTATCCCGAGAAGCACTTATCTTTGGACGAATCTCTTATACTACATCGTGGACGGCTACATTTCCGGCAATATATACAAAATAAGAAGGCTAAATATGGAATAAAATTGTACGAGCTTACATCAAGCGATGGGTATGTTTTGAATATAGAAATATATCAAGGAGCAGCAGAAAAGGATCAAAAGTCAAAAGTTGGAGATATTGTTCATCGTTTAATGTCCTAACCAAAGGTCATCATCTAATTATGGACAAGTTTTACAACAGCGTGGATCTCTCCAAGACTCTGCTATCCTACAACACGCACATTACAGGCACATTACGAGCAAACCGTAAAGGAAATCCGAAGGATATTACGGGTACTAAACTTTCTAAAGGGGAAAACATATGGCGGCGCCAAGGCCAGGTTTATGTATCTAAATGGCGTGATAAGCGTGAAGTACTTTGCATAACAACTGCCAACAACCCTGAACTGGTTGAAATTACCACAAAGTGGGGACTTGATGTTATGAAGCCAAAGGAGATCATAGCTTATAATAAATATATGACAGGAATAGACAAAATGGACCAACTGGTATCTTACTACTCATCGCCGCGAAAAACCATTCGCTGGTATAAAAAGCTGATTTTTCACTTGTTGGATGTCGCAGTTTGTAACTCATGCTATATTTTTAAAATTAAAACTGGATCAAAATTGTCATTCATTGATTTCCGAAACATATTGATCAAATCTTTGATACAATTGCCGTAATCCATTCAATCTGGAAGAGATTTTTTTATCAGCTGGTCCAGTTCACGGAGGAAATAAGAGGTCATCAATAACACATACTGATTACACGGGAAGTCCACATTACATCGAAAAAATACCACAAGCAACTGATAACAGAAAGAGAAAGACAATTTATCTAAGGTGCGACCAATGTAAAAAAGCCAAGATACGCAAGGAAACGTCATACCGGTGTAAAAATTGCCCAAATAAACCTGCCCTTTGCCCTGGAAAATGCTTTGAAGTTTACCAATCGTGTTAAGATTAACAGTGTTACTTTTTTAAAGTTTATTTTTGAAAGTTTTTGATTTATTTTTACTTACTTCCTTATTTTTGTACCAAATATATGAATTACTGCTGTCATTTTTGTGATATTACTTTATCGTATGTTATTTTTAATTTTAATTTTATCCCCTTTCCCCTAAAAATGTCTGTAATACTTTGAATTTCAATAAAGATATAGTTTTTATCTTCAGTTACAATGCTTTTAAATCCTGACTGCGTATCCCGCTCTGTCATATAATGCAAATTCCGAATAACTGGGTGGGGCATGACGGTAAAAGCCGTCAAGACGGGATTTCCCGACGTGTCCTGTGTTAACAAATCGGAATTGTGGCTGGGACATGACGGCAATAACCGCATAATTAAATTGTTAAAAAATGGAACAGCAGACAGCTGTCCCTGCAGGCTGTGTCAGAGACACGGCCATTAAGTTTAACGTAGAATACGCCATCCGGTCAGACAGAAAACATATATAACAATAAATGTTAAATAACATAAGCAAATGAATTCATTTATTTGATAGTTACTTTTGATAATATACATAAGCTTATGGTAGGAAAAATAGGATAAATATGTTTTTAAATTAAAAGAGTAAGGATAAATGACAAATAACAAACGGAAATCAATTTGATTTATATTTTTTATAATTATATATCCATGTTAAATTCAAATTCACATTTAACATTTTGTTTCACTTAAATAAATAAGTAAATATACGAAATTTCAATATTTCATCAATCAAAACAACAGCCGAAGGTTTGGGTCCACACTGAAACAGCAGCATAGTTTGTGTTCACGCTACAAACTCATACACTCAAGCAAATACCACACATATGTTTGAGTGTATGTGTTTAAACAATTTTCATTTGAGAAATTTAAATATTAGGAAGATATCAACCAATATGAAATGTATATCAAACGAAAGATAACATCTTCATTTACCTACAAAAAAAATTTTAAAAAAAGTTATCTCGCCGTTTCCTCATAATCAATGAAATAAAGATTACAACAATAACAATCTGACATGACTCCCTATACCGTAAGGTAAGACGTATTCTACGTCAAAAGTTCACATAATACAATTTGTTTCTTAATTCTAATGATTTTGCTCCAGTCCTGGATTAATTATCTTCAGTAATTCCGAAGATACAGCATATGCCCCATAAAGGGACTATGCGAAAATGAACTGTCCGCGAATGTGTTAAGTAACACTTTATTCATTAAAGAAATTGAGAACAACCGATACGGAGGGTTCAAAAATAGCAGCAAAAATATGAGCTGGCGTGACGTTATGAAAAACAGAAGTGTGTGTTTGACTTGGATTACAATATTTGAAAACTCTGCGAATTTGGCTGGACTTTTTTTATGAAACTTTTTTTAATAGCATTTAAATCAATATAAATTTCTTTTCCAAGTTATAAAATTTAAAATTGTTTTGTTTTATTTACCTTAGTATCTGACGTAACTTTACATTACTTAAATTTCCACTGGAAACTTTGTTGTTAAAATTGTTATATAAAAATGACTTAACGCAAATAAAACATGAATTTTAGGATTAATATGTATATTTTAACTTTTAAAATATATTTCGCTTGTTGAAAAGACATTTTAAGCGAAAAATTTTTTTTTTTTTGTAAAATAATGGGTAGGAGAACAAGATGAGATAGTAGATAGTTATAAAAAATTATATAAATGTCTTAAATTATTGTTCTAGTTGAAAATGCAGTTTGAGCTGCTTTTATTTGCACGTCTTTTACTTTCGAAGATTCGAATTGCATAATTACTCTTAGAAATGTAAATTGTAAAACATGAACCTGTATTTTGTAGCCCGATAACACACCATCGCAACTAAGGAAACCTAGGAGCTCTTCTATTTAATTAATTTTGAATACTTCTCTTTAATAATACATGTACAAAAAACTGGTGGATAACTTTTAATTTTTCGGGCAGGGTGGACCTTTCTGTGGAAATGCCCATATGTCATTTAGATCATATTTCAAAATGGAAATCATGTTTCTTAACTCCAAAATTACACTAAAATTGGAAAATCATATCCTTTATTATTGATTTTTTTAAGGATATTAATTAATAAATTAAGTAAAATCCGATTAACCGTAAGAAAATAATCCGATTAACCGTAAGAAAAAAAAATTACGTTATTTAAAAACCGGCACACTGTTAATAGCACAAGGACCGGTTAACCGGTTTCCCCGGTTTTTCGGTTTCGGTTTTGAACACTCTATCTGATATGTAACAATCGAGCCACAAAAAAAAGAACTACGATACACGGGCTCGGAAAGGATTTTTTAAAATAGCCTCGAGGCGATCTTTAATATTTGCCTTTGACTTTGGGAAATTTTTTTCGTGACCCGGTCTAGTGTACACGTCATAAGTTGTTCACCACTATTGACAAATTGCGAAAGATTCTTGGTGACGTTTACCAAATGTATGAAAATGTCAGTGGATGTCTTGAAGTATGGGAGCGGATCGGAAAGTCGGCAAGTATTATCATTATTCACTGATGATGTTTTAAGGAAATTTCCAAATTGATAGTTTCTAAAACATCTTCCTATAACAATACATAAACACTGGCCACAACCATAGAGTAATCTCAGACTAGAGATAATATTTGGCTCATCTGACGTTTCCTTTCACACTCTTCGTGATGCGGTCGGTGTGATAGAGAGATGTTTGAAGAAAAGTGATATACACCAGGTAGAATTACAATAACTTCTTGCTTTAATTTTTTATGCTATTTTGGTGAAAAACTGTGAAATTTAAATGTGTTTTAAACTTTTTTATTGACTGTTATTGTTAGCATACATTTGTGTTGTATTTAACACAATAATTTTAACACACAAAACGAAATGCCGTTGTTGTTATTTTGTTCGTTGTTTTGAACCATTGCCTCTATCTGGTATTAGTAAAGCAATTCTTTTCAACATCAAACGTAAATATCACACCAGGACAAATGTCATAAATTTGGTGGGGGAACTAGTAGATCTACTATAAGTACTAATCTATGGCCACAACATATATATGTTAATATAGGTATTAAATTCAAGACCAACTCTTTGATCTTTCAAAAACGGTGCTAAAAATACAGCCAATAATTTGCTACACCTGATAAAGGGCACGTTATGTTCACCGCTCTGAGACAAAAAACAACGATAAAGTGGATCGTGTGTAAGTAATCGAAGGGAACAACACATTTGGCGGTAATCTAAACTGTAAATTAAGTTCTGAATTTGAATTAAGTTGTGCTATATTGGTCTTTTCATCCACTGTGATTATGTCAGATTTCTGCAATATTTATTTGCTTTTATTTCGTGTTACATTAGTGTCCTTCATGGGTGGAGGTTTTCCGTATAATTTATAAATATTGGTAAAAAATGCAAACAGTTTTGCAAAAAAATATGAATGTTTTTAAAAATGAGTGCCATTAGTTGCATGTGCGTTAATACATGAGGGAAGGGAAACAATTCGGAAAGTTTGTGTTGCTATATATACATTTTTTAAAAAGCTGTGCCACTTAAAACAATGCTGAAGGAAGCAAATGCATTTACAATACGAGTAGTTATGCATATACTCGTAATATCAACGACACATTTTGAACACAATCACGTACATTCATATGGTACATGTGCACTTCACGGGAATAATTCAGCATCCGTTTACCAACACTGTTCGGTTTTGGTTTGCTCTACTTGGCGATGGAGTCTGACATGTTGCTGGTTTTAAAACGGGGGTAAGTGGCAAGTGCATGTAGTTTCTTCTCCGTTCACACATTTAAAACATGAACATTTTTTATTAAACGATTACACAATTTGTTCCCTATTTTCCTTTGCAATAAATTGCCCAAAATTTCACTTTCATGATTTTTGACTACAGCAATCTTTGGCCGTCGGTGGTGCAATGGTTAGTGTGCGCGGCTCTTGTACATGAGATCCTGGGTTCGAACCCGGCTCTGACCACCTACAAATTTTCTTTCGACGACGGTCACCTCGCATAGTGACGGCGACACTGTCGAGTATATAGCCATGAAAAAGCTTCTCAAAATACCGTTCGGAATCGGTGTAAAACTGTAGGTCCCAATCGATGAGTGAAAACTGGAAAGCGCACAGCTCAGTGATTGTGAGAAGTTCTCCCCAGTCCCTTCATGGGATGTAATGGGAAACCATTTATTTATTTTATTAATCTTTTACTCACAATAAAAAAATTGCATGCATTTCAATGTGGAAATTTAAGGAAAACTTTTGTTTATAAATCTTACTCTCACCTAACATCACAGTGATGGGATTTCATTCCATATCATTGAATATTCTAATTACGGGTTTGGTCTTATGCATAATGCGTCATTTACTTTTCCAAACAAAGTTTAAAATGAAATATTCTGTTTAACTCAGGCTGCATGACTGCACTTTTTCGCATGACTGTATAATTGCGAAAAATAATAAAAATAATTGGCAAATTATAATACGCTAAACTGTCGATTAAAACTCTGTCTTGTAAAATTATTTAGTTAGGAATATTTTAAGCCTCGTAAGGCGTCTCATGATAATCTTTCACTTCTATTACACTTGAATGTTCACTAATTTCGACAAAATGGAGCACACCCTGGTACTACAAAGTAACAGTTTTTTCTCATTCCCCAAGAATTAATAGGACGGGTGGACACACCTATGTGAAGTATATTAACTAACTTTGACATTTCGTAATGTTATTGTTGGTAAAAAAAAAATACACTTTTTTCACTTTTCCAAACTAAATTCAATATTCTCAATTTTATTTCGAAATTTTAAAAAGTTCATTTAGAACTCGCAATTTTAATTCGGTTCTTCCAACTTGGAACTAAAACATGGATTTTGATATTTTTAGAATTTTAAATGGGCATTGTCAAATTTGTTAAGAAATTTCACAATTTAAAAATATTAATCTTATGAGCTAGTTCTTAGTTTTAAAGTATATATTAAATGCAAACTTATTTAAGTCCTTAAGTTTATTACATACTTTCCCATTACAACCCATGATCGTTTTGGGAAAGGGTTTTTAAAATCAACGAACTGTGTGCTTTTTAATTTAAGCTCAATGATATGAGCTACACTTTTATACCAATTCCGAAGGATTTTGAGAAGCTTTATTATCAATAGTTTTCCCAGCATAAAGTAAATTTACAGTCGGTGCTAATTTCCGGAAAAAAAACCGAAATACAATTCTTAGATTGCCACGGTTAATCACTACTCTATGTGATATTTTCTATATGGAACCTCTCAATTTTATTTACATGTTATCGCATCGGATTAAATTACTCTTTATTCTTTTTGAAATTTGTCCAATTTCAAACAAAAATACCATGACCGGTCCACGTTTTCAAAAAAAATCGTATATAAATAAAGGTTCGTGGACGATCGACGTATTTAGAAATTGAGTACAAATCGTACAAGCCAATTAAATGACACCTGTTTTAATACAGGTCCATACAAATGTACTAACTAGGCTTGATTTCAATAATATTTGATTCTTTAATTTACCGTAGTTTTATCTATTTAGCACACAGGCCATATCGGATACCTTTTCGATTTAACTAACAAACAAATGTACCTACTTAGCTGTAGACTCTCAATATTAAACTGAGGAGTGATTATGTATGCCGGTAATCATCTAAAAGATGTTTTTATCTGGATAATGCTGGTTCCTGCACTAACAGAACTGTTGTCACCGAGTAGCGTTTTCCATAACCGCATTCATATTGTTACGACTGAATTTAATCCTCACAACTGACATTCGACTGCATCAACCTTGTGTTGTCAACTGAATTTCCTCGTATTTTCATCTGAATTTCCTCGTATTCTCAACTGTATTTCCATATAATGGGACAAACAAAATCAACAAAATTTTCCATAAATTCGGTTGCACCAACCGAATTTGGAATCATTTATATAGCTACAACCGAATTTGCAACCTTCGTATTTTGTACCAATTTGGTATCAACAACGCGAATTTGGCTTGAAGTCGGTTTGCACCAATCTAATTTAGAGTTTATTCGATTACAGGAAATGTACTGATGAACAATCACGTTGCTGCAACTGAATTTCGTTTATATTCGGTTGGCTCAACCGAACTCATTTTAAATGCGATTCTATATATTCCCAAACTGATAGTTAAAACTTAAAAACAAAATTTTAATTTAAAAAATGAACGTACAATTGTTGCTGTCGTGATTACAAAATTATGTTTTCTGTTTATTTAGGAAGGCTAGTACGGAAATCTTATTTCAGATTTTGCCTTAAAACTTCGTATTTTCCACATAACAACATCTATATTTATCAGGGTGCAGTACAAACAGATTTCATCAGTTCTGGAGATTTTCAGGGATGGTCGTTTCAGATGTTCTGATAGACAGCCAAAGGAGGCTTCTTTTTGTGATTTGAAATCACCCTTCTCCAGGACTTTGCGAATTTGAGCGAAAATGTCCGCATCGATAACAGCTTGAATTTGCTTTTGATTCTTTATTAAGAACTGCCGGTTTCAAGACCTACGGTTCCATACACAACAAATGCTAATTGAGGCTGTGACCCATGCAGTGTGGGAAGTGGCAAATAAAATATTTTGTTTTTTTGCTTTTGGGTTTTCGGTATTATTTCCATTTTGCCAGTTCACGCATGATTTGTGATATGTGTCAAAGTTAACAATGTTCAGTTTTCCTTGCCATTTCATCTTGGAAATCATTGCATACTATTATTAAAATTCGTGCTATGCGAAAAATGTGTTTCTCAAGATACATCGATTTTACCGTCATCATAATTGACCCACCGAGGGGGCTATTCAAGCCATTGTGACCAAACATTCTAGTGGACATCAATCAATTAACTCGTATCCGTGGAGTGCATACCGAGAAAAATATTGTTGCTATATCCGCCCGTGTTAAAGGGGATGCAAATAAGACAACCGAAGGTTTTACGTAAGGACGTCGGTGTAAGGCCTTGCAAAATGCTGCTGGTGCAGTAACTAAAGCCTGGTGTCCCACGACAACGTCGAATCGGCCTTAGAGAAAATGGAGGAAGATCACCTTTTTATTGAAAAATTGTCTTCGGCGAAGATGCTAACATTTGGCGCAATGGGTATGTCAATAAACAGAATTGCCGAATTTGGTACGAGGTCAAAGGTTCTTCAAGAGCTGACTATGCACCCTGGAAAATGCACGGCGTGGTTTCTGGGCCGACATCATCTTTGGACCGTACTTCTTAAAGATGATGATGACCGCAGCGTTGCTGTCAATAGAGCAAGGTACTGAACGATGATCGGGAGTTTTTTTTCTCCCAAATTTCAAAACTGGACTAGGTTGAGATGTAGTTTCAAGAGGACGGTACCACATGCCGCACTGCAATCAATACCATGAACCAATTGAGAGGGGAGTTTGGTGAGCACTTAATCGCACGTTATGGCGCTGTCAGTTAGCCGCCTCGTTCATGTCATTTTATTTTGTTGTGGGGGAACGTGAAGTCGCTCATCTAAAGTCACAAGCCAATCACGGTTGCTACATTGGAAGACAACATTACGCGTGTTAGTGGTGAGATAACGACCGAAATCTTTGAAAAAGTGTGCCGAAATCGGGCTTTCAGAATGGACCACGAAAAGCGTGGCCGTGGGATCATTTACATGAAATAATCTTTAAATAGTAAATAGCAGGCACTGATTTATCGATCTAAACAAATATTTTTCGTAACAAATATTCTTTCGTTTATACAAATTTTTTGTATGGTCTTCAATTTCCAAAAACCAAATAGAAAAAAAATCATCCATTGCAATTTGTTTGTCTCCCTATGGAAATTATTTGTCTCGGTGGAGCAACGGCTCTTGTACATGAGAACGTGTGTTCAGCTCCTGCTTCTCAGAAACCCATTCGGAATCGGTGTAGAACTGTAGTTCCCAATTTGTGAGTGCAGAGGTAGTAAGTGTACTGGTTTTAAGAAGCTCTTCCCAGTCCCCTCATGGGATTTAATCGAAAACAATTTATTTATTATTTTAAAGACGACCCCACAGGAAGTGCATTAATCCCACATATGGTAATTATGTGCTAAAATATACTAAAGTATTAATAAACATTCACATAAAACTGCTCACTAAATGCGATTGTAATTAATAGAAAAAAGTTTTGATGAGGGTGTGATAACCTCCAAATTCGATTGTGACACTCTTTAAATTGGGTTGTCAGAACCTGTAATTCAGTTGTGACAAACCCGAATGCGTTTGTGGTTCGGTTGTTCCCGCCTCTAAAATCATAAAGCTTCACCTCCGTCTGAAGCGTAATGCATTTGCTATCATTATGTCATAAATACTGGTTGCAGACCACATATGGTGTTTGGCCAAATTTAGCAATTGTTGCGCCCAGTAAACCTTTGTGTATGGCCCCTTGTTTTTAATTGGAAATTGCGCAGAAGAAACACAAACGTTTGTTATTGTTAGCAACAATGATAATTCCTACATGCACAAAAATTTGTCCTTTTTGTTGTTTGGAAGCAAATATAACGTGTTTGTAGCTTGTCGCCAATATAGTATTCTTGTGTTCAAACTCATTGTGTTTGCTATTCAATATTACATGTTGGATATGCCATGGCTAATGTGTTACAATATATGCTTCTGTGATCCAAATATGGAATTTTTTGTTGAAAACGGCGGAAAAGAAAAATGTGTCAAAAACAACGAAAAAAAACAGCAGATCTTCAATTCGTGAAAACAATGTTCCAGACATAAATATGGTTCCTGCATAATATTACAGGTGCCGCTCTTCTCAGCGTATATGCGAATTCGAGGCAACCAGACTTGCTGTTGTAGAATTCTAATACCAGATCTACTTCAAACTTCGAATCCGTCCAATGCTGATGCTGTTCACATACCAATTTCTACTTTTATATTCTCTGTAATCCTCTATAAGCTATGCGAACTATTTGGTTTTGTTGGCGCAATGAAAATACGGACACCTTAAACGTAAATGAATTCTTTATTTGAACTGAAGTAATAATCCATGAGAGAGTACAATGTAAGTAGCGAATATATAGTAAAAACAAATTGAACGAAATAAGTCGTTACATGAGTTATTGAGTAGTTACGACATATGATATAGAATTTGAGTCGAAATAGACTAAGTGTATCCACGAAAAACAAAACAAAGAGAATTAATACCTAACAGTTTACATTTATGCTGAATTTTTCTATTAACAATTTATTTTCAATTATGCTTACTGAACCAATCCACAAACTGCGACAATATTATAAAAACTCCCAAATTTAATGAATATTGATCCGTAATTTTTGGTGCACTATAATATACATACTTACAATTCTTTCTTTACAAATATACTATCAATTTCATTTCAAATTCTTTTATATATTTGCAACAATAATAACGGTAATAACATTTTGTTTAATTGGTAAACATTGTTTAATCCATAATGTGTAGAATAACTGACAAGTCTAAAATAAAAGTGTGCAGCCCAGGAATATTCTTACAGTAATAAATCAAACTACAATAAAATGTATATTTTTTTCATATATTTTTGAAAAACAGTTATTTATTATTTGAACTTCATCTATGTAAATTTTTTCTTCTTCACTGCTCTAAAACGTCAATGCTATGACATTTAACGTTGTACACCTACTATTGCCATTAGCATATATTTGTAGGAAAGAACACTGGAAATCATATTACTAACTCCAGTCCTAATTGATTGACATTTTATGTCTGAAAGGCATACGAATGTCCAAATGGAAAGGAAAATGTAGTTAAGGAAGGAGATACAAGAGAAGTAGTTTCTGATCTGTGATGGAAGTTCACTTTCCAATGTCCAAAGAGCGAAGAAAAATAGAAGGCGAATCCAAGCCTAAAACAATATTCAAATCTATAAGTTTAAAGTTTAGTTTCATAATAATTATACATCATTACATTATCAAAAAGTTGTTCGAAATGCAGAAAATAGCGCAGGGTTTCTGGAAATAAATCTCAGGAACCAGGTGGAGTTCGTTTCAGAATGCTGAACGAAAGCTTTGTCGAGAAAAGTTACAGAACTTATAGGGAACACACAGGGAAATGAGTTATATTGGAATGAATTTTGAATGCGAAATTAGCTTGTCTCAGTTTGCAAAATATGCAGTAACTGCCAGGAATATACTTTTTTTAAATTACAAGTGGGTCAGTATGGAATTCATTTTCATGGGGAAAAATAATAACTAATTGAATTCGTCTTAAAACAAATAAAGAAATTGAATGGATTGGGAGGTCTTCTCCCAACCAGTGAGATGTGCGCTTTCTAGGTTTACACACACTGATTGTGATCTACACTTAAACATCGATTCCGAAAGGTATTTGGATAAGTTTTTTCATAGCTAAGTACTTGATATATTCGCCTTCACCAAGCGAGGTGACAGTCGTCGAAAAAAATATAAGGTGGTGTAACGAACCTCCTGTCTGCATTAGGTTCCGGCCTTGCTCAGGGCATATGGGAGGGTTGAGTTACGACAGACAGTTACACAATTTAAATTAAAAGAAAGATTGATAAAGTAGGAAACTATAAGATTGGTTTTCTGATGTCTATGGTTGACCAAGTTGGCCTCATGTTTCGTCAATAAAATGAAGACTTAGAGATTCATATTTTCACAGATTAAGATTTATTAACAATATTCATATTCAATATAACAAACAGTGTGTTAACTTCCTGAGATTTTAATTTTATGATTGTAAGTAGAACGCGAGTTGTTTGGTTAAGTTTTATGTTAATCGAAGCTAGTTTATTTATAGGGGACCTGTGTCTTATATTGGATGTTATTTATCACTTACTTGGTTTATATCCGCCATGAAGCGATCGCTGCATCGGTTGATAATTGCATGTATGTAGATGAATAAGCTTTGATGTGTTAAAGTTAATATGTATACGAAAAACTAAACCAAAACAATCAAAATGTCTCGAATTATGGTTAATTGATCAAGTTAATGAAATTTGCGTTAATTAGACATAATATTTTAGCATTACAAACAGGAATTAGAAATAAGTATTAAAAATGATCGAATGAGCGATCGAATCTAAGAATTTAAAAATTAACAAAATATCCGTATTAACTAAGGATTACAATTAAGAATTGAAAATTATCGAGTTAGCAAATCTAGGAAAATATAAACAAAGGATATCCGTATTAACTAGGGATTTCAATTAAGTTTTCCAAATTGTTGGTTTAGCACATCTATGAATTTATAAATTAAGGTTTCCATATTTTCTTCACTATCAAGCCACGTAACCGTTATCCGCATACTTCTTCATGTTCAAAACGGAAGTCCTTTCTACGTATTTTCCTCTTATGGGATTATATGGACCAGTATAATATCCTCCGGCTTCGGTTAGACAAGGATTAGCTTCTTGACCTAGCAAATCTTTCCCAGTTTAATTCTTCCTCCAATATCTTTCCGAAACTCCAAATAATTATCTTGTGATATATATATTTTGTATATTTATTTTATAAATTGAAACGTCTGGTTCTTTTCAAATTTTCTAATCGAATCCCCAAACAATGAAAATTTTTGATAGCATAAAAACCTAAATTTCAAATTTTTCTTTTCTACCAAATTTCCTTTTCCGATTTCACGCAAAGTAGAATACTTTACAAATTACATTTTACCAAGCAAAAAAAAAAAAACAAAAAAAAAAAAAATATTTTTAACTACCATATATCTTTTGCGTGATACATGGCTCTGTTCTTTGTGCCAATATCTTCCAATTTATAAATACAATTGCCTAATTTTTCCAAAACCCTACATTTTATGCCAACTGGTGCCAACTTCGCATTGAAGTCCATAGCCATATTACTCTGTACGAAATTTCTACGTGTCACTAATTGTCCTGCCTCAAATACCCGTTTTCTGCTCCGTAAATTATAGGTTCGGACATTCTTTTCGTACGATTCCTGCATTTTTTTAAAATCGCCTCCCGTATCCAACTAAATCGGTCGTCCCTTCTTAATTCCGGTGGGCTATCAGCAATCATGTTCAAATTCCTTAACAATTTATAGTCATCTGCATGACTTACCATATTCTGCCCAAAAACAACATAGTAAGGTGACTTTCCGATAGACTGGTGAATGCTGCTGCGTAAAGCACTATTGATGCTGCTCAGGTATATATCCCACTCTCGTTGATCCTTACGGATATACGACCGCAACGCCTCGTTGATGCTGCGATTTACTCGTTCACTTACATTTGATTGCGGAGAATACAATGGAGTGTACACGTGTTTTATCCCAAAAGTGTTAAGGAATACTTCGAAATCTTTACATCTAAACTGACTACCGTTATCTGAAACTATAATTTCTGGTACACCAAAACAATGGAATATGTCCTCTTTTAAAAATTTTATAATTTGCTTCGAACAGAATTTTTTAAGTGGTTTCAAAAAACTAAATTTTGAAAAGTGGTCTAACACTATACAAATACCGATATTTCCCTGTTTACTCCTGGGAAAGGGTCCAATTAGGTCAATATAAATTTTTTGAAATGGACGCTCAGATTCCGACATACTACCCATTAATGGTCTTAGTGTCTGATTCGGTGTTTTTGACGTATGACAAAGCTCGCATTCCGTAACATATTTCTTCACATCGACCACCATACCTGGCCAATAAAAATACTCCCGAAGTTTGCTCAAAGTTTTAGAAATGTCGGGATGAGCAGAAGAAGGTGGATTATGGCATGCATATATTACATCCTTTCGAATATTTTTAGGAACAATCAGTTTCCACGATGACATTCCTTCAACATCAGTTCTATAGTATACATATTTGTCTTGCACCATATAATCTGGTAATTGGTTTTCAGTTATTTTCTCACGTAACGTTTTGTATTCATTGGATTCGAAGTCTTCCGAATCTAGATTTATAATCGGCACATACTCTAATTCAGAAATATCTTCTCCGTCGAAATTTCGCGAAAGTGCGTCTGGTACAACATTATCTCTGCCTCTTCTATATTCTATATTAAAGTTAAAGCCCTGGAGCTTTAGTGCCCACCTTGCCAATCTGCCGGATAAATCTTTTTGGTTCATAAGCCATCTAAGACTCGCGTGATCCGTCACCACGCTGAACTCATGACCTTCAATATAGATTCTAAATTTCTTTATAGCCAACACCACTGCCAGACACTCCAACTCGGTAACTGTATAGTTCCGCTGTGCTCGATTCAACTTATGCGACATAAAGGCGATAGGTTTTTCATTACCGTTTTCGTCCTCTTGGGCTAATACAGCTCCTACTCCCACTTTGCTGGCATCGCACTGTACAATAAATTTCCTTTCGTAATTCGGATGGATTAGACATGGAGCGGTAGACAATTGATGTTTCAGCCTCTCAAATGCATCTTGTGCCAATGGAGTCCATTCGAACGAGCGTTTCTTGCTGAGTAATTCTGTCAAGGGAAATGTAACAGTGGCATAATCTTCCAAAAATCGTCGGTACCAACCCGTCATTCCGAGAAACTGACGCGTTTCCTTTAGATTACGCGGAACTGGGTACTCCGTTATAGCTTTTACCTTCTCCGAATCGACCATTATCGATCCGTTTCCAACTATATATCCTAAATATTTTACTTGCCTGAGTCCAAAACAACTCTTACCCACATTTATTGTTAATCCTGCCTTCTTTAATTGTCCCGCGACCTCCAGTAGATGTGACAAGTGTTCTTCAAATGAATTCGACACTATAAGTAAGTCATCCAGATATACAAATACGTGACCTTTTAAATTGTATGGTATAACTCTATCCATAAGTCGACACAAAGTTTGCGGGGCATTACAAAGGCCGAAGGGCATCCTACAAAATTGATAGAGAAGACGATTTGGTATCGTGAATGCCGTCTTAGGTCTCGAGTCCTCTGCCAAATTAACTTGCCAAAATGCATCCATCAAGTCAATTTTGGAAATAATTTTTACTGCTGGTAATCTTGATATGAGACCATCAATATTCGGCATAGGATATGCGTCTTTACAAGTAACATCATTCAGCTTACGCGAATCCAAGCAAAAGCGTACTTTCCCCGGTTTAATAATTAAAACGCCGGGAGAAGACCACGGAGAATACTCTGCTTCTTCTATGACTCCCAAGCTTAACATCATATCAATTTCTTCGCATAATATCTTTTCTCTAGCGGGAGATATTGGGTAATGTTTCTGTTTAATCGGTTTTGCATCTCCTGTATCGATTATGTGCTCAATCAACGTAGTTTTACCCAACCCTTCATTCTCTGAGGATGGGAATGCCGACACCATAGCTTCTAATTGCTGTTTCTGCTTTGGAGACATCCTGTATGTGTCATCGTTTGTTTCATCCTCACAAGTTATTTCTGAAACGTTATTAACAATTTTAAAATCAAATGTCTGCCAAAAATCCATTCCGCAAATAATATCTTGCTTTAACTCCGGAATCACTAAAATTTTGAAGTTTTTTGTCTGGTTACCAAACGCAAGGTCTACACTAATAGTTCCAGCTACCTTCTGTTTTTGTCCATCCGCTGTTTTTACATTTCCGGTAAATTTAGTTAAATAAGGTAACTTATTAGATATTATATCCTTCGCCAAAGTCGCACCAAAACAACTTATTGTTGCCCCGCTATCTAAGAGAGACATATAAGTTTTCCCCAATACCTTTACTGGCACATAAGGGCGTGTGTCAGCATCCTTGTTTACTATCGACGAAATGCAATGTATCCTTAATTCTTTCATACGCTTCCAATAAACGCTCATTCTTTGTGTTGAACGTATCTTGCGCTTTGATAACATATCTGAAATATATTTTTGTCTGTGTGTATACAACTGTTGATGATATAGCTGGTTGGAATTAAGTCCGGGCAGTGTTTCGTGCAAACCTTGTGGTCCTATTTGTGAGGCTTTTTGTGTGGATGTGGGCTTAAGGATTGGCCACACCCACCTTGGAGTTTAAAGGTTTCGATAAGCATTTTACGCAGTTTGGCTTATAAGTATTCAAAGTGCCGCAGCCGTAACAAAAAACTCGTCGAGGAGCAATGCAATCTTGATATTTATGACCAACCGTTTCGCAATTCCAGCATTTCATCTCTCTCGAAGTTAACGCTTCTACATCCTCATCCATAGCCTCTTCTGGAAGGGCTTCAACTTCAAAAATTTGTTTTCGAGGTATATTGCTATTACGCTGTGGAAATTGTTTCATCTCTTCCTGAAATTTTTCATGGTTTCGTACTTCAGCCCTTAATACACAGATATTTGGGATATGCACATGTAGTAATTCATATCGTAAATCCTGTCTTAGATTCCGTACTATTATCGCTATAAATTCCTGTTCTCCCAGTGGAGATTCCAATCGGTCACTCATACTCATTAGTATATCTAAATATTCCTCGAAGCTCTCATGATGTCTTTGTTTCCTCCGACGCATATCATCTTTTAATTCATAGTCGGTAGCATTGTCCTTGAATTGTCTCCTGAGAGCATTACATAAATCGACCCAAGTATAATTTTCTCCAGCTTGCCGATGGTATCGCCAAAACCAATGCTTAGCTTTGTCCTCGAATAAGATATGCGCATGTTGGCACAAGATGTTGACGTCACTATTTGGAAGAATTCTTGTTAAGGTGTTTATACGATATATAAAATCGTCGACGGAAACCTCTCCCATCGTTCCTTTGAAGGTAACATGCCAATTGTTAATAAGATTTGTCATTCTTTCTCTAGGCATGGAAATATTTCCCCTTGCGCCAGGCGCATCCCGGGTATCACCAAAATCAACATTTTGAATTGGGCTTGGAATATTATTCGGAAGTCTGGACTCACTATTCACAGTGCCGGAAGCTATGTTCATGTTTGCTATAGCATTCTGTAGCTCATGGCCTATTACTTCGGAAATTTCCGAGCGAAATTGATCGAGCGTACTTCTAATCATATAGCTAACTTGTTGTTCACTAACTGAATTATCTACATGAGATCTGCCCTGTTCTACATCATGGTCACCAATTAAATCAGCCTGATTTCGAACCTGTTGTCTAGTTTGTACGTGAGAGAAATGAGATTTCCGTTTGGTTACCATTTGTGGTCGTAATACCACTTCTACTCCGTCACTACCTCCAGAAAATCCTGAGGCATTGGGCGTGTTAACGGCATTTTAATATTATTAAAGTAAACCTTAATTGATATGTTAATTATAATCTAGATTACTAATTCAATTGTTTAAAATCCTATCAAACCATTCGAGAAATTCTGTAACAATGATCTGTAAATTGTATTTGATATTTAATTATTGACTACTCCATGAAGCCAACAAGCAAACCAAGTGTTTTATTTTTACTCTTTTATATTACTCCAGCATCACCAATCTAATAGTTTTAAAAGAATATTGTTCAGATTATATACTCGAGTTCAGCGTGAAGAATTCATACTTCAATGGATGACATCTCAAAAGTATAACAATCTTAACAAACAAAAAAAAATAGAAATAGTACTCGTATAAGAGATCATCGTATCATATTGGTAGGTTATCACAATTAGTGTTAGACAAAATTTCCTAATATGAACAGAAGATAGTAATTAGAATTTCATTGTTTATTAGACCGGTTCAATAATGCTCTTAAGTCATTATTACAAATCCTGATTCTAAATTCACAATAAAATGAAAAGATTGAAAAGGGACCCATTCATTTTTTGCCTATAAATTATTCGGTAGGAGATGTTACTAACCGGTTTTTAAGAATGATGGGCCCCACGTTGGGCGCCAAAATTATGTAACGAACCTCCTGTCTACATTAGGTTCCGGCCTTGCTCAGGGCATATGGGAGGGTTGAGTTACGACAGACAGTTACACAATTTAAATTAAAAGAAAGATTGATAAAGTAGGAAACTATAAGATTGGTTTTCTGATGTCTATGGTTGACCAAGTTGGCCTCATATTTCGTCAATAAAATGAAGTCTTAGAGATTCATATTTTCACAGATTAAGATTTATTAACAATATTCATATTCAATATAACAAACAGTGTGTTAACTTCCTGAGATTTTAATTTTATGATTGTAAGTAGAACGCGAGTTCTTTGGTTAAGTTTTATGTTAATCGAAGCTAGTTTATTTATAGGGGACCTGTGTCTTATATTGGATGTTATTTATCACTTACTTGGTTTATATCCGCCATGAAGCGATCGCTGCATCGGTTGATAATTGCATGTATGTAGATGAATAAGCTTTGATGTGTTAAAGTTAATATGTATACGAAAAACTAAACCAAAACAATCAAAATGTCTCGAATTATGGTTAATTGATCAAGTTAATGAAATTTGCGTTAATTAGACATAATATTTTAGCATTACAAACAGGAATTAGAAATAAGTATTAAAAATGATCGAATGAGCGATCGAATCTAAGAATTTAAAAATTAACAAAATATCCGTATTAACTAAGGATTACAATTAAGAATTGAAAATTATCGAGTTAGCAAATCTAGGAAAATATAAACAAAGGATATCCGTATTAACTAGGGATTTCAATTAAGTTTTCCAAATTGTTGGTTTAGCACATCTATGAATTTATAAATTAAGGTTTCCATATTTTCTTCACTATCAAGCCACGTAACCGTTATCCGCATACTTCTTCATGTTCAAAACGGAAGTCCTTTCTACGTATTTTCCTCTTATGGGATTATATGGACCAGTATAATATCCTCCAGCTTCGGTTAGACAAGGATTAGCTTCTTGACCTAGCAAATCTTTCCCAGTTTAATTCTTCCTCCAATATCTTTCCGAAACTCCAAATAATTATCTTGTGATATATATATTTTGTATATTTATTTTATAAATTGAAACGTCTGGTTCTTTTCAAATTTTCTAATCGAATCCCCAAACAATGAAAATTTTTGATAGCATAAAAACCTAAATTTCAAATGTTTCTTTTCTACCAAATTTCCTTTTCCGATTTCACGCAAAGTAGAATACTTTACAGTGGTCAGAGCGGGGAACGAACCATGTTCTCATGAATAACAATAATCATTACACCATGTCTTTACTGCACGTATATTTTCTGTACGTCTTTATTGAAAAATAAATCACACGCAATACACGGTGGTTCAGTCACGACTGTACAAATTTCACCAGCGTATTACTTGGCTCATTTCCCGAAAATGGAAGGGGGCGAAATTGCTAAGTTCTGAACCAGTGGTCGGATTTTGTTGTTTTTTGGCTTTAAGAGACCTTTCAGAAGCATTAAAAAAAGTTAAAACGCCGCGATATGGAGCTTTCAACAAAAAATTTGGTAAACAAGACATAAGAATGTGCACATAAGCTCAATTTGCTCAGCCAGATGGCAGGTAACTTATGTTTTATTTTCTCCTAAAAGATAGCCGTACCGCTTACCTTTTCAAAGTTCAGCCAATTCTCAGACAAATATTTCAACAAAATAAAATCTTAAACATCTTAATTTACAACAACAAATGAATGTGTCCTGTTATTTCAGCTCCAAACAATAAAAAAAAAATTTGCATTTCAATCAACTGGTCATAACTTTGGAACGGTAAGACGTCTGAGCTATCTTTTAAGAGTTGTTATCTGCCATCTGGATGAGAATATTGAGGTTATGTGCACGTTCTTTGAAATGTTTTTTTTGAAAGCTTCGTTCTCGGCGTTTTCACTTTTTTAAAATTTTTTTTATTGATTCTGAAAGGTCTGGTTGGCCTTTCTAACAAACCCAAATACAAAAATCCGACCACTGGTTCAGAACTTAGCAATTTTACCCTAGTACCCTCAGACCACCAATCCGAAAATTTTCAAACCGCTGCCATTTCGCCCTCTTGCACCCAACCACCCTGTGGTTGATTCTGATATTACGGGCCAATTTTGACATCATTTTTGGCATTTAAGTTTTTTGCACAATTTAATACAACAGATAGGTAGCTTTAATCCTTTTAAGAATGGCTACTCAATTATCGAAGGTACACATCGATATTTTAATTTTTAAATTGAAAATATGTCCTCCAGGGTAATGACGTCTTGAGCAGGGAAATGACGACAACAAATAAAATCACAATATTTCCGTTTAAATCAATCATTTTAATTCAGTTTAGTTAAAAATTATAAAAATAACAACAGTCACTTATTTTACATAAATTATTTTAAATTAATAAGAAGATTATCAAATTTAGTTTAAAAACGTCTACTTTGCATGGAAATTTATATTTAACGGTATTTCCGTGTACAATAACGATTGTTGTTGGTAATATATCCAGAACTTAACTTATCAAAATAGAAGATTTTTCATTATTAGCTACAACAAAGATATTCGATGTTCACTTTAGAAGTTTAGCAATTTCTACTTTTTCATCTTTAGAGTCCTTCTGACAAACAGCAGCATGTCTGTTAAGAAAATAAAAAAATTTAAAAAAATTATATATGTATTATGTAAGGTTAAAATAAATTTTTTACCTAGATTGTTTTTTATCTGTAACACCTTGAGCAATGAAAATGGCAGCTTTCAGACTTTTTAATTGTCGAGTGTTGTTGGTCTCATCTTCGCTCAAATTGTAAACATCCACGTATGTCCGACCTTTTTCCGCAGTTGACGGTTGACTTTCCACGAATATTAACGCCAAAAGAATCATTTGAACTACAGGAAGTTAGCCTTAACATTGGTTGGTGATAATCGACAATCCCTAGTTCAAAGTGATGACAATCTTCACAACCGAAACAACTTAATACTCTCATTTTCAAGCGACTAGACTGATGATTACCACAAATTTGATGAACTTTTAAAGTACCAGGAAATGGTAATAATTTTTAAACTCGCTTTCCTTTGACTTTACCTCAATATCTTCATTTTTTATTACAAAAAACCGAATTCCTGGGCAATTTTCTTCTAGTTTCTGCAATAAAATATTAAAATCCATCAAATCGGTACCCTGTGCAACAAGACGATCCGCGGTTCTTTTAACAGTTTCTCCCATACCATCGGGCGCACCTTTTCCGTGACCAGATTCACTGTAGTTCCATGTAAACTTTTTCATTGGAGGATATAGCTCGTGCAGTTTGTTGGCAAGAAAATGAAACATAGATTTGTTTCGGTACTGTGTTGTTGGGCCATCACTTAAAAAATGTAGACTTGTCGCTTTTGTTGTCGAAGCTATGTGATCTACTATTGGCTGTAAGTGTGTCCCAATGCCCAAAGCATTATGTAGAAGTGACTCGGAAAATGTACAAAATATCTCGACTTTTGGTGTACCGTTCTCACCTTTTGTATAAACAACAACGGTGTGTAAAGTTATTTGCTTCTGCGATCCACCAAAATGAAAGCTTTGCACTTCTTCTGCATATTTCAGATTATAATTCTCGCTAAAGTCCATATGGATTAATATATCGTTTTCTTTAAGGGTCTCTTTCAAATTTTTGATTTCGTTAAATTGATGCAAGTTCTTTCCGTCGTGAATTAGAAATAGAGGCAGTTGTTTTTCAAACATGCGTACTAACTCCTGCAATTGACATTCAATTTTTTGTTTTAGATTTTTTGTCACAGTTTTGTTTTGGTTGATTCGCTTATCAAAATAGCTTTCGTTAGTGCATCCCCATTTAAAGTAGTAAATAGTAAATAGGTGCTGTGCTTTCAAATTCCTTAAAAGTAATTTTAAACTCTTATACAAATCACACATCCTTAAAAGACATCTTGCTTCCTTTTTGCCACAAATGGATCTAATAACATCGTCTGGTTTTTGTTCATTGAGGAAGTTGTTAGTAAAAAGTGATTCAACCAGGAATTCGAAGTTGGCGTGATGTATGCATTTGCATGTTTCGCGGTCTGCAACACTCATTTGATGGATCCAAAATGGACAATATGTGCAAAACGCTGCATAACCTAGGATGCACTTAGGATACTCTTTCAAAAATTTCTTGTGTAAATTCTTTAAGGTGTCATTTAAAAATCGTTTTTGCTTTGACATTTGTCCTTTTCGGACAAACTCGCCCTTCCCAGGACAGACTGGGCTCTTGATATCAAGCTCAAGGTACTCCTGCACTAATTTCCTGTTTTTAATGGAGTCATGCCTATCCTTTCGAGCATAAAACAAATATGAAGTATTCATGTACTCTTTTGATGTTCTTTTGTATTTTAAGAATAGAGAGCATTCATTTTGCATTCTATATTTTTTAATTATTTTACCAGAAATTGCTTTTGTGAACATTTGCCTTGCCCGATCCGATTTCATACTTGTGAAATTACTGACTAACTGCTCTCGTAAAACTTGGCCGAACAACAATTTTTTTTGCAATTATCGGACTATGGGATATTCCAGAATCTAGAAGCATTTTATTTACCTTGGAATTTGGTGATTTTACATTTGCTTTATATCTAGCCTTCAATCTATTGTATCTTTTCTTATAAATTTCGCGTTTATTGTTCAATTCACAAATGATTTTATCTTTTTTCTTTATTGCCCTAGAATATTTTTTTCTTTTTCTTGTTGCCAACAGTTTTCCTTTGCAAATTTCCTCCCGAAGATGAAGAAATTCCTGTTGAGAAGATACGCTCGGTTTCGGGTCTCTTAAGAGATTCTTACTAACGCTTTCCTTTTTTTTTTCTTATTTTCTCTGTAGTTTTTGCATTTTGTTTTCCAGGTCTTTCTCTTGGCACGTTTTTCTCGCGCTATCATTTCAGCCATAGGTTTCACTAGCTTTTTCTCTTTTTTCTTAAGATACTTTAATCTTTCCTGTTGCTTTTGCTCTTCATACTTAACTGGATCGTCTTTAATTTTTTCATATCGGGTTTTTTCTGCTTCTCGCTTTTCTGCCAACGCCTCTTCCTTAGTTTTTGCTTTATTTTTAGCATCACGAAATTCTACACAAATACACTTCATTTAATAACGGTAAACTATCATTCCCCTGTAAGTTGTCATTACCCTGTGTTTCTTTGTTGCAGGGGAATGATGGCAGAGGAATGACGAATAGTCACAAAACTCTTTAAAATGTTAATTTAAGTACTTACCTTCGAAAATTTGGTTTCAATCTGAAGTTAAATATCAAAAAGCATTAAAAAAACACACACAAAATTATAAAATGTATTAAACTTTTTGTTTACAACAACACCGGGGAATGACGTACGTAAGTGTGACAGCTCTTTCCGAACGACAAAACGCGACTAATTTCATTTTATTAGCATAGTTGGCGAAAAACCTGCCACATATAACCGAAGTTGATATAATTTTCTTTCAAATTTGAAATATTGCAAATCAACAATGCATTGAAAATTTGAGTTTAAAAGAATATAATAAATTACAGGGGAATGATGTGTACCTTCAGGGACAAAAGATAATCATCCATAAAAATAATAATTGATAAAAAAAACAAGTCATTAAATATTATTTTTTTCTTTGCACTAATTTTATTATATAATTATTTACTTTTTTTGTTAGAAATTTAGAAAAATTTAAGTGAAAGTAGTGTTAGGGACAGCCAGGGGAATGACGTTTTAACACTTTGGCAGGCAATTTTTTGAAGAATCCATCAATTTATGAAACAAATATTTAAGTGACTACAAAGGACCTATACTGTTTTATTGTAAAGTATATAATAAAGTGGAATGTATTTTATTTATCCTAGTTTAAATGCACAAGGACAGCAAATTGGCCGGTTATCTCAGAATGAACCCTGTATATCTCAAAATTTAAAATTGTTTAGAAAATATTATAATATTTTCTACAAAAGAGGTCAGTTTCCAAAAGAATACACAGTAGTTTGTATTATATGTTATAATATGTTGAATAAATCAGAAGACCACTGACAAAGCCTAAAATGGAGAAACAGTATCATTTTGTCCATGTCACGCACAACCATTAACAATTTGCAAACGTAATAAAATTTTAGTTTTTTCCAACTGTCCCACACTGGGGTATTGGGTATCTAAAGTGTAGATTAATTAAAAAATTTATTTTGAAATAACACTCGAATACTTAAACTAGACATAATTCTGCATCACTAACCGAAAAAATAACGGCGCTAAGTTGTATAGTGCAGCTGCATTGTGTTTTTGAATTTACACTTTCATTCTCTATTCGCTTGCGCCCGCTGTAAAATTGATATTTCAAGTTAATCAAAGTGTTTTTTCGTTAAAAAATTTTCAAGTGAAATTTAAATCTGAGTATGGAGCCTTCAACTTCAGGTATTGAACTATTTTTCAGATATAAGTATTGCAGCAAAAAAAGTGATTTAATATTTTAAATAATTTTTTTTGTTCAAAGTCCCCAAAATGTCAATATTTGTGGTATATAGTTAATTGTCGGACCAGATCGCGCTATGATTTTTTTTTTAATTTTGCGGATTGTAGACGATGTTTCTGCAAAAAATTGAGGTGCGCTTTTGTGGCTCTTTTGATTAATTCAACTTTTTGTTCATAATGTCGGTGGACAAAAATGATCAATTTTCTTACATGTTTTGTGTTGCTGACGTTTTGTGTTTCTGTTTTGTTTTCTTATTGATATTTATTATTTGTTTTGTGTCGTTGTTGTATTACTGATTTGTAAAGATCGTAAAGCGTTAGATATGAAATCACTTAAAATACAGTTTAATCTAACTTTATCGCAACCTGTCGTGGTTACGAAGGTAGCGTGCTGGCCTAGTAATCCGTAGGTGTCATGTTCGAAGCCCACCGCACAGTGGTCCAAGACGCCAATCTAGCTGGAAAAAAGTAAATTTTTTTATGTTTCAAAGTTCACATAATTTGTTTGGTAAATGTTAGATATCTATCCACTGTTCATAACTGTATATCAGGTTTTTTTATTTTTTGCTTGTTTGCTTTGTTATGATGTTTTGAAAATGAACAATTGCATTATCACTGTTGTTATAGAAGCCCAGTTGATTGACAGCATCATATTTGAACTGATCGTAACATAAAACAAGAGCAAATTTTGTCTTTATTTTTTTTGCACTGCATTATGTCAGGTATGTTTAAGCTATATGATAAATAAATGTCGAATTTAAATGTTCTGTGTGCAAAATAATAGGTAAAAGGAAATATGTGTTTTGTGTAGTAAAAATTTAGCATTTTATGGTTTTTAGAGTAACTTTTAAATAGGATTCCCGTGGATTCCCGTGAAATGAATTGTGCCCTGTTGATCTGTGTAATGTCCACTTTTTATGGAAAAAAAATTAGCTGCAATTATTGACGGGAAAACTTTTTATATACATATACAGATAACATACCCATTACACGAAGAGAACTATACAATGTGTGGATTTCCGAAATGGAAGGCAAAAGGCTAGAAGCTGTCATTAGCTATTTTTTTTGCTAAGAGTGGGTTACAGAAAACTAAACCAGAAGATTATTGTAATAAAGTTAAGTTGGCTGTACGGAGATTAACGTATTCAATCAATGACAGGTGGATAAAAGCAAAAAGATCAAAGAAAACTTTTGAACACTCCAACAAAATTTGGTTAAATGGCGTATTTGGCCTTCCTTCTGAAAACGTGACTAAAATTCCAGAGGATTTAGGGTTTCAACCGTCAACGTCAAATTTTGGTAGACCTCGATCAGATTTTTCAGGTAAATCTGAAAGAGGAAAGCGTTTGGAAGTGTCGGCTTTAGTTAGTGGATGTTCACCTGACAAACTAGCTTTCGCTGCTGGCGTTAGCCTTTATAAATCTGGCAAGAGGAATGCTGCAGCGATTTTAAAGAACATAATTGACTCTCCAACGAGAGCAACAAAAATTAAAAAATTTGCTAATGCACAATCTAAGGAACCAGTACCATATACAGATGAAGAAGCATTACGTCTGTTTATCGATGGAAAATATACAAAAGCAAGTTATAATGCGATGCGTACTGGTGCTAAGATCCGTAACGCGGATATATACCCATCTTATCATAGAATTTTGGAAGCTAAAAAAAAGTGCTACCCAAGTAATGGAATAAAGGTATCCGATGTAATAGCAGAAGTGCCTCTGCAGGACTTAGTTGATCACACTGCATGTAGAATTGTGAAGTTACAAAAAGAGGTCATAGAGCAATTTAATTATACGGAATTGACTTTGATTTATAAATGGGGATGTGACGGTAGCAGTGGGCACTCAACCTATAAGCAAAACTTTAGTTCAAATGATTCCCGTAAAACAGATCAATATTTGTTTGCAATTTGCTTGGTACCTTTGCAGCTAAAGGACGATAACCACATCATATGGGAAAACCCACGTCCATCATCTACACGTTTTTGCAGGCCAATTAAACTGATTTTTGAAAAGGAAACAAAATCTTTGATTCAAGATGAAACTAATTTCATAAAAAATCAAATTAATGCAATAGTGTCAACAGTTTGTAACACTGAAGATAAAACAGTTACTGTTAAACATGTGTTTTATTTAACAATGATTGATGGCAAGGTTTTCTCAATTCTAAGCGATTCCTCTACTCAAACATGTGGTATTTGTGGAGCAACGCCAACTACTATGAATAAACTGCACGAAATTAAAGCCTTGAATGTAAGGGCCAATCTTTACGAATATGGTTTATCGACATTGCATGCGTGGATAAGGTGCCTGGAATGTGTATTGCATATATCTTACAAAAGTGATATTAAAAAATGGCAAGCTCGTAGTGAGTCCGATAAAGCTTCACAGAAGAAAAGAAAAGAAGAAATAATTAGCGCTCTGAAATCGGAAATGAATTTATTAATTGATATTCCTAAGCCGGGAGAAGGAAACACAAATGACGGTAATACCGCTAGAAAATTTTTTCAACAACCCTCCTTAGCTTCTCAAATAACAGGAGTAAATGAAACTTTAATAAAAAGACTAGGAATAATTTTGAGAACTATGTCATCTGGTTATGCAATTAATGTGGAAGCATTCCGTAAATATGCAATGGAAACTGCGGAACTATACGTAGAACTCTATGAATGGTACTATATGCCATCGAGTGTACACAAAATTTTGATCCACGGCGCAGACATAATTCAAAATGCGGCACTACCGATAGGAATGATGTCGGAGGAAGCACTAGAGTCTCGAAACAAAGATTTTAGATTTATTCGCGAACATCACACTAGAAAAATGTCACGAGAGAACACAATGGAAGATCTTTTCAATTATTTGCTTCTGTCATCAGATCCTTTAATTTCATCTTTCTCAACAAAGCCATTTCGTAGCTCTCGAAATGAAGACCTATTAGACGATGAAGTCATTTCGTTACTTTTAGATCCTTTCATACAAGAAGATGTAGAATAATTTAAATAAATGATTATTATTTGAAGTATATATTTATATTCTTATGTTGTTTTGTATATTAGTGCAATATATCTATTCGAATCTAGTGGGGTACCCAGGGAGCATATTGGTGGTGGGAATTTGTTACAGTCGAACTCCTCTATAACGAACTCCCTTATAGAGAAAACTCCCCTATAACGTAATTTTTTTATCTTTTATCTTAAAAAGAGATGCCCGAAACCTCCGTTCGAGTCGTCCTTGAAAATATTGCCAAAATAGGTACTCTTAAAAATGTCATAAAAATTGCCACGCCCATTTTACCTACAACGCCCATTTTTTGTACAAAGAATGCTTTCAATAAGAAATACATAATTCCAAAATTTCATACTTCTAGCTGCTTCCGAAGAGAAGTTGTGACTTTTTTCCAGCTAGATTGGCGTCTTGGACCACTGTGCACCGGAGGCAAACTAAATTTTTTTTTGTTTGTGACACTGCAGCGCTGTTGTGATGGTTTATTACTTTATATTTTTCGATAGACAATGTTAGTTTTGTGCCAGTGAATGTCAATTTAATTGTGAATGTCAATTTAATTGTGAAAAGCTAAATGGAAAATTATTTCCACTTCAAAAGTTAACAAATGTTTTATCTATTTTGTTAGGGATAAGTTCATGCATACGTATGTTCACTCGTCAACATCTATACAACTTAATGCAAAACTCAGGATTCCAGCATTTTGAAGATAAGTTCAACTATTTAAAGGAAGAAATAAAGAAGCTTACTGGACCATCAGAGGAAGATATTCCTGTTTTTAATGCCACAATGAATCGTTTCATCTCCGAATTTAAAACCCGATGGACAAGATGTCATAGAAATGAAGAACGTTTCTTTAAAACCCATCGGAATTGGTTAGACTCTTCTATTTCTTTTTTTTACTAAACAGCTAAAACGAGGTCGCAAAGAGATTGCTTTCGAAGAATCCGGCCCAAAAACAAAGTACAAAAAAACCAAGGATTTAAGAGACAACACATCGTTATCAATGCTAGCTTTTGCAACTCAAGTGAAGTTACGGGAGTCTGGTAATATTGGGGCATCTAAGTTAGTACATGATGTAGCTTCTTCGTCACCAACGAGAGCGGACAAATACATAAAAAGTTTAATTCAATCGGCGGTGACCAACAAAATGAGTAGTGAAGAAGCATTATCCGTTTTGGTTGAAGCTAAACTATCGCGGCATCAATATAATATTGTGAAATTGTCTGCTCCAGAAAGGTTTCCCTCGTACACTGCTGTCCAGTTAGCAAATAAACAATGTTATCCAAAAAGCGATAGTATGAGAGTATGTGAATCCTCAGTCGAAGTTGATTTACAGGCGCTTCTTAATCACACTGTTGAACGCCTAGTACTGCTGCAAAACAGTGTGATTGATTCTTTAAACAAAAAAGAACTGTCTGAATAATGTTTATATACAAAATGGGGCTTCGATGGGAGTTCTGGCCATAGCTCATATAGACAAGCATTTCATGGCACAGAAGCTAGAGATTCCTCTGTGTTAATAACATCAACTGTGCCATTAAGGTTGGTATGCGGGGAAAAAATTATATGGATTCTGCAGACCATTGAAAATGGAGTTCGTAAAAGATACAGCAATTACGTCAAAGCATGATAGAGTCAGCGAAGAAATTAAACATCTAAATAATTCAACTGTGGAACGTGGTGAGAAAGTTGTAGTAGTGAGACATAATTTAATATTATCGATGATAGATGGAAAAGTATGTAACGCTCTCACTGAAACTACATCTACACAAAAGTGTTACTTCTGCGGATCCACCAGCAAAGATTTTAACCAAATTGATAAAATGATCAAAAAGGAAATCAACACTGATAATTTACAATTTGGGTTATAGATTTTGCATGGCTGGATACGATTTTTTGAGTGCCTTCTTCATCTGTCATATAAACTGCCATTCAAAAAATGGCAAGCTATATCAGACTCCGAAAAGCAAATTGTGGAAAAAACTAAAGCAGAAATTCAAAAGCAATTTAAAGAGAGGACTGGTTTAATTGTTGATTGTCCAAAACCCGGATTCGGTAGCTCCAATGACGGAAATACGGCCAGGCGTTTTTTTCAGAATGCGGAACTATCAGCGGAGATTACGAAAATCAACGTTAATTTAATAGTCCGAATGCATAATATACTGATTGTTGTTTCGTGTGGTCATGACGTAAATGTACATAAGTTTCGGGAATATGCACATGAAACGGCTAGAATATTTGTAGAACATTATCCGTGGTACTATATGCCTCCAACATTGCATAAATTTTTTATTCACGGACCTGAAATAATAGCATATGCATTGTTACCGATTGCCCAATTATCGGAAGAAGCGCAGGAAGCTAGCAATAAAAATTTCAAAAAAATATAGAGAGAGTAATTCCAGAAAAATAGATGGAGAAAAGTCTAATCAAGACATTTTTAATATGATGCTGATTACTTCTGATCCAATAATATCAAGCAGGAGAAACTTGCCTGAAAAAAAATTACACAGCTTGCCAAAAGTAGCTGTGGATATGTTACAATCTCCATCCTTATGCCAGAGACAATAACAGTGCTCATGGCAGTGATTCCGACGAGGAAGATGGTGACGATGATAGTAATGATGATGCATAATATATTGTTGTACAAAATTATCTGGTCTAGTAAAACGCTAAAAACTTATCGATTTGTTTAAAACTTTAAAATGAGATATCTCGATAACAAAGCGAGTTATCGATAATTCTTACTTAATTTTTTCGGTTTATTTTGAGGTATTCTTTAAGAAAACAAAACGGTAAAATTTTGTCGATTTTTTTAAAATTCAACTTCAGATATCTCGATAACTAAACGAGTTATCGATAATTTTTATAAAATTGTTTCGGCTTATTTTGCGGTGTTCTATACAAAAATTATCAGTTTGAGAGGCCTCGGAATTAATCGACAGTTTTGATACAAAATACCCCAGTGTGTGTCCCCTGCATATTTTTTTTTAGTGAATAGTCGCCTGCCATAGGCCCTACAGAATACTCTGTGTTGGTATCGTAGGTTAAAAACAGACCTGACTACCGACAGAAGCATCACTGATCTTCTCCTATCCCCAAAACTCTGGAAGTAGTGCGTAGTGCACGCGTGAGGTGAAACGTTCGCTGGTGAAACCATGACGAGCACGGGAGACCAAAGGGCTTGAAGCAGTCAATAGCTCACCCAGACCTGAATTTTGTTCCAATTTACATGGCAACTTCTGCTCTACGCGGATGTTGATGTGGAGAGTGTGCGAGCCTACACTATCAATAAGAGTCTTTCAGGTATCCTATCTTCGTGCTGCCTGACGTCGGTTTTTTTCCTTAGCCTCGATACTCGGAAGGTGCGATATCACATTATATGAACATCTTCTTCGAATATATTTGCAGCTTATTGCACGGCTGTTATTTGGGTTTCCTTAAAGAGATACTTACGAGTATAAAGGCAATATTTTTTTCTCGGTACTCTTTACGCGCTGCGTTTTTGGTGTAGAATTTTAATGCTTACATGAGTCATTAGGTAAATTATGTCAGAGAATCTAAACTTTAAATCTCTTTTACAGGATAATTGAAATGTGATGTTGGGTTTTCTATTTCTGGGGCGAAATACATATATATAAAGGCAAAATGGAAAGGAAACCGTATTCGAACAGTAGTAAATAGGAATTCAAACAACAGTGAGGTTTCCTTGTTTGTTATTTTATTTTATTGTTATGAAAAAAAATCAATTTATTTAGATTGCCTGGTGGAAAGTAGCTGAGTAAAGAAGAAAAGGGTGAAAATGTAAGATTATCATTATGAAGGGCTTTACAATCGGGAAATTTTTGAGGCGATTGAAACGCTATAGCTGTGTCATTGACAATATTTTAAAATAGAGTGGCCAATATGGAAACACAAAATGACCAGGAAGGACACTGCATGAACAGTGACAACGCCAAAAGGGAGATCAAAAGGGTTGCTGTCAAAAAAAACTTCAACGATAAGGAAATTATTGCTGATTTGAGCGTGGGAGCAGGGTTGCGCTGTGTTCAACAAATAATAACGCGGGACATGAAACTGTTATGTGGGAAAATGTATGCAAAACTTGGTCTTATGCCAAGACACGGATTAGCCAGATTTAAATTCGCTGAAATATACAGATTTTTGTATGGGGACTAGTATTTTCCGATGACAGAAATTAAATTTGGATGGACCTGACGGCTTGAACAAATTTTGGCGTTCCAAAGATTACTCTAAAAGTATGCGTCGGCGGCGGAATTTTTTTGGTGGCTCCCTTATGGTGCGGCTAGGTATGAATTATAGTGAAACTTCTCCAATATGTTTCGCTTCCACAAAAATGGACTCCGAGTATTATATGCGATTGTTTGATATCATTTTTCTGGAGAGGAAATTTGTGTCCCAGTATTTATCTTACAGCAGGACAACGCAGCAGTACATCGGTCTAAGAAAACTTCAAAGTTTCTGGAGTCCGGAAATAATACAAACTCTCGACTGGCCTGGACTTAGGCCTGATCCCAATCCGATCGAGAACCTTTGGTCTACTTTACCTACTCCAGTTTACCGCCATGGGCGCCAGTTTAAGAATGATCAAAAGTAGCAATTCAAGAATTGATTGATTCGCTGATTAAATCAATGCCAAGATGAGTAGTAGAAGTTATCAATGATAATTAAGATCATACGCCTTACGAAACTTTTTAAAACTAAAAAACAACATTTTGCCTTTATAAATAGTTCGCACTAGTAACTAGTTTAGTTTTCTTGATTCATCTTGAAGAAGTCATAGTCAATGTATTTTTTCTGAAAAGTATTTAATGTTGAAAGGACTAACATAATATACCGGGTTGTTCAGTCACGACTGGACAAATTTCACCAGCATCTTCCTTTGCTCATATCATGAAAATATATCCATCTACGACCATCCCCGAAAATTCAAGTGGTCGGAGGGTACTAGGGCAAATTGCTAAGTTCTGAACCAGAGGTCGGATAGTCATAACTTTGGAACGGTAAGACTTCTGGACTTCGTTTAGGTAATTTTGGAAACGTAAGAGGTAGGGCTATCTTTTAAGAGTTGTTATCTGCCATCTGGATGAGAAAATTGAGTTTTTTTTCCACCAAGCCGAAAAACAGCCCACTGGTTCAGAGCTTAGCAATTTTACCCTAGTACCCTCCGACCTACAATTCGAAAGTTTTTAAACCGCCGCCATTTTGCCCCCTTCTTTTCCGGAGATGGTCGTAGATGGACATATTTTCATGAAATAAGCCAAGGAATACGCTGGTGAAATTTGTCCAGTCGTGACTGAAACGCCCTGTATAATAAAAACTTGAAAATTCCTTTCAACATTTGGGGAAAACAAAAAATGTAGTTGCCTTTATACTAATTTCGTGGAGTGTAGTTTCATTGCTCAAAAGGCTGACCTAGTAAATTATGGAACTATTAAAAAGTTAAGTGCTAGCAATATTTGAAATAAACCTGCTGTTTTATACGTATTTAGGATAATTCAATCTTGTTATTACACCAATTTAATTTCGGGCATCTTACCAAGCTCACTGAATGTTAAAAGGATCAACTATGACTAAAATCATTATATTTAAATTTTTTGGTCATGTTTTGTTCAAACTAAAATTAAAATGCCAGGCAGTGCCGCAATGTAATTCGATTACTGTCATTTAAATAAATGCAACAAAAATGAATATGCTGTACGCACCTGTGCCACGTAGATAATAATGATTTGAACCCAACGATTAGGAATAGCAGCATGAAAACAGCAGTTACATTTCTCTACAGCATTCTGATATACATATAAGTACATATTTAAATATATATCGGCTTTATCCAGTATATGTGTGTATATTATACTGTATTTAATATGCATAAACTTTAACTTCCCAAAACTTTCCAATATTTTCTAATGTGCTCGGAAGCTCTATGCATACTAATATATTCCGTTTGGTCAGGATGGTTGGTACTAGATTGGTCGGTTAGTTGGGAATTAACGCTACGCTTTAGCTACAATGGTCGGATGGGTGGCTGGTTGAACCAATTGTAGGTCGAGCGGTGTGGAATATAAGAAATCATGCGGATATGTTTGGTTGCCTGTTTGCTTAGTTGCTGGCTGTGGTGGGATATGTTTGTATTGCTGTGTTTGGGTGTACAGAAAGTTATACCGTGGTGATGATTGTGCTTTCGCCAGCGTAGCCAGCTCAAGCAACAAACCACTTAAATGGGATTTTCAAAATAAGAATATACCAAAGTGGGAAATAAAATCAACATGACTTTTAAAAATACAACGATATGAAAAGAAATATCTGTTAAATTTTAATGTATCTTGAATATATGCGCGACCTGGAATGAGACAAGAGACCCCAGGGAGGAAATAATTGGGTTTTCAAATGGCTCCTGTCAGTCGGTTTCACATACTTTTCCGCCAGAGTCAGTTTGTTGACACACTATATCCGGTTCTTCGTCCGTTCCACACCAAAAAAAAGTTAGAATCAATGCAATTTATAACCGCTACAGATTGTGGGTTCGAGTCAAATAGTTAAAAAATGTACACTGGCTCTCTCTTTATCCTCAATGGGGGCGACAGGTGAAATTAAGAATTCTACATCAACTGAGTTGGAGATACCGAAAAGTGGATACCTATATAATAACGGGTGTTACTTTAACTGCATGAGAACTATCAATTTCGATAACTATGGTTTCCAAGCTGAGAATGTCAACCTGTGTTGACATTTCTGTTTTGCAAGCCTTGCCAAGTCATCATGAATGAAATTGTGGAAATTTGCTTTGAAAAAAAAAAAACTGTTCACGAAGTTCATAGAGCAGTTCGTCCCTTTTACGGTCAACGGTTTATGGTTAAGTGACTAAAGCAAAATTGCCGTATTTGGAGCAAACACAATCCTCAAGCCGTTAACGAATCACCATTGCATCCACTTGAATTGACTGTTTGGTGCGGTTTACATGCTGGCGGCATCATCAGTCCTTATTTCTTTAGAAATGAGCAATGAACTGCCGTTAAGGTAAATGGCGGTCGCTATTGAGCCAAACTGGCTGAATTTTTGTTTCTAAAATTCAATCAGCTAAACATTAAAGACATTTGGTGCCAACAACACAGCGCAACTTGCCATACAGCGCACTTAGCAATTGATTTATTGGATTTGGTAACAATTTTATTTCCAGAAGTGGTCCTGTTCACTGGCCCCTTCGTTCGTACGATTTAACGCACCTGGATTTCATTTTATAAGGCTATGTTAAGGCATTGGTTTGTGCCAACAAACCAACACATTTTGAAGCATTGGAAGCCAATATTAAAGCTATCATTGACGCCATACGGCCAGAGTTATTGGACAAAGTAGTCAACAATTGGACTGATGGGATGTACTATGTAACTCGAAGCCGCGGCGGACATATGCCGGAAATCATGTATAAAAAATAAATGTCATGATATTATGTACCAGACTATATAAAAACAAAATTCATTCCAACAATATTTCTGTCTTGTATTATCATTCTACATTCTCATTCATCGAAAGAAACAGCCGTTACTTCACTGAACGAAAAAGCATCGTCACAGGGATGAAAATATTCATCACCCCAACAACTTTGGTCATCGAAAGTGAGCTGACGTACAGATTCATTCCCGCTACGAAAATGTGTTCATCAACTGCAAATTGTTCATCACTGTGATAAAAGTATAGTTGTTGCTGCAATGAATTTGTTTCATTGTTGAAATGAATACGTATCGTTCCTGAAATGAAATTATTTCATTGCTGCAATAAATTTGTTTCATTACAGCAATGAAGTTGTTTCATTGCTGCTATGAATTTGTTTCGTTGCTGCTATGAACTTGTTTCATTGCTGCTATGATTTTGATTCATTGCTGCGATGAATATTTTAGAGTGTGGTTGAAATTATTTATTGTACAGAAATACACTGCTAGTATTACATTGCATGTGTTTTAATAACAGTTTTTCATTTTTTGCATTTTTGTTTCGAAAATGGTCTAAATTGCTAAATATATTATAGCCATTCCATTCGTATGGAGAAAGATTATGGTAGTCGAGAGGTTGAGTGTTATTGTGGCCGTTGTAGTCTGGTCCTGCAATTAAAAACAAATATGAGGAATTTATTATTAAGATTTATACAAACTCAATTCTGCAATTCACATGTGCGAATTAGTATCGATCGAAGATCCCTAAGTATCAACATCACTGAAAGTGCCTATAATTCCAACAACAAGAACAGACAGAAATTTCCACCATGTTCTTCTTTTCCTCATGCATTCTCGCATTGTTGCAATGCGGTGAGTTTTTTAATCAATATCACAGAGTTGCAGTTTTCCGTGGTATAGCATTTTTTGAAGACCGTGCTAGTGTCAGTTACATTTATTTGAATTTGAATTTTGTTGACCGATTTGGTTAGTTGTTGTTTAATGTCTGAGAAATTCATGCTACAAGCTTACAAGTCATGTACATTTTTCGAATTGAAAAATGGTTGGTTTTTTTGTTGGAAATAATAGACAATTCAGTTCAACACACACGCAGTGGCATGACTAGTTTCGAACTCCGTGACAAGTTCATCATCAGATGCCTAACTATTGTGCAACAATGCGAGAATGCATGAGGAAAAGAAGAACATGGTGGAAAAATTCTGTCTGTTCTTGTTGTTGGAATTATAGGCACTTTCAGTGATGTTGATACTTAGGGATCTTCGATCGATACTAAATCGCACATGTGAATTGCAGAATTGAGTTTGTATATATACGATTGATTATCAACCGATGGTATCAATTCAGGCACAGTAGTTAGGCATCTGATGATGAACATGTCACGGTGTTCGAAACTAATCATTCAATTGCTGCGCCTCATCTTCGCGTCTTTAAGCCAGTGATCGCTCTGTAAGCAGTTTCTTCAATTGCTCTTTTATTTATTTTAAACAAATTTGATAAAATTCCGATTCGATTAATTTCGTTGTTCGTTAAATTAATTGTTACTTTTTATGATCGTCTTACTTGATACACTTGAATTCTTCGTTTTCATTGACTTCGAATCCAAATATCAATACAACGAAACAAGCGCCACCGAATTATGGTTAAAAAACACCAACATTTTGTGGCGATTTATACCGTCACGCTCATACAGACAAACAAATGTTCATACATATTTCGGAGAAGTTTTTCTGCTATCAATGCGTCACTTTCCTTGCAGTCATGTTGCTCCTTGCATTCTGTTTATTTCTCTAAATGCGATACTCAAAATTTGTCGTTGCAGCGACTACCAAATTGACGGATACACGAGACTTTTCATTGTAGCAACGTAAAAACATTAATGAAAATACTTCATCCATGCGACGAAGCGATATTCTTTCAGTGTTAGCTCAATAATTTTGTGTAATTTTTTTCTTTTACATAATATTTCACTACCACGGAAAGTTTTGTGATGTTTGCATAAATACTCGTACGCATACTAACATTGATTGCTGCCATTACGTCTTCCCGATAATGGTTATCGCGTGGTAAACTGTGGTAGGGTTTTGCATGGATTTTGTGTGCGTGTTGCATATTTAATATATTCCTGGAAATTGTTATCTTTCCAACGTATTTCACAGTCGTATTAACATTCATTATTATTTAACATTATTTAACATTCATTTAGAGTATAAATCTTTAAAACTTGAATGAACAAAATATTTGTTGAAAAAAAGAACCAATGCCAAACATTAGTTTAGCTAAACTAAAAAAAATAGAAACTTAATCCTGACCATTAAAAATACCATCAAAAGGAGATTGGTTAAGGTTATACATCAGTGACCATTTTCAAATTCAGTTTCTATTTGCAGTTTAATGACGATGGCAAGATAGATAATATTTAACGATTTCTAGCAAAAAAAAGTCATAATATTCCCATCAGGGAAATAAACTGAGTATCTAGCGATTCCGTCATTTCCCTTTATTTTTGTTTATGTAACGTTCTAAGTCAATTTTGTTCAATGGCCAGAAGTTGTTTATCATTATTTATGATTTATACTCGTACGGGAATGCTGCCATCAGTGTATGTGCGATGAAGGTTCTGTATGAATTTCCATGTTATATTTTTTGGGGGTTTAAGCCGATTTTATGACTTTATGTTACAACTCACTTTCATCACTGGGCCCACTCCATGCTTTTGGAGTAACCCACATATTAGTGTATAACATACTATTTGTTTTTACTTCATCACCTCGGGCACATCATATTCCATCATGAGAATTATCACCACTATTCTGGTCAATTTCATGATTGTATTTTGTAGAAGTTTCCATGTTTGAATTTTCTGATAATAAAAATATATATTTAAGATTTCAGATTAAATATATTCATATCGTGTTGTGTTATATTGTTTACCTTTATATTAGCAAGATTATCTTTAAATAATTTTAAAAATAAATTTAAATTGTCGAAAGGCACGGGTAGTGTATAATCTAACAAAGTCAACACATGCAAACAACACACAGCGTTAGCACACAGCGTTGACTATGTCGAAGCTATGCAGCATTAGCATTGAAAATAATATTCAGCTGTTGTACAACCTTTGTCTCTTCCTGAAAATAAGTATGATGGTATTGATGTATCGGCAGGGAATAGTTGTCTTAAAAGACGAAGACCTGGTACTCTTAAGCTTACGAACATAACACAATGTATGTACATGTTTCAGTTGCTTTGCATTCTCTTTGTTTTTTGTGGGAATAAAACAAAAAGTATTAAGCAAGAAAATAATGACACATGTGCTTCCACTGGTCTTTAAATAATTTTAAGTATTAATATTATTTAAATGCAACGTCAGCATATGATTGAACGCTGTTTTTTATTTTCCAATGTAACATTTACTAATGTGTTCATCGAAATCGAACAGGTACCGTGTAACAAACAGGTTTTAACACATCGCCGTCGAGTTCGAACACTCATTGTTTGTTTTTTATCTATTCTTATGCCAGTTTGGAATCTAGCGGAATATTGAAGCTAATTTAAAACCCTTCGTCCAGTAATAAAGTCTTTCGTTTAATGTGCCAATATTTGATCATATTGATTGTATGACACTTCAAGAAATTGGGGGAGGCTTTGTGCTAAACCTGATTATATTGTGCTAAACCTGATTATGATTATTATTTGAGTTACACCAAATCGTATTAAAGCAAAATCGTAAAAAATGGGAAAAGAGGTACATATACCAATTTATCGGATGCTGATAGAAGAGCTATCATCAGAAGTACCTCAAACTCAAGGGACTCAGCGTCGAAATGCAAAGAAAAAAGTGGGGTTAAAGAAAGTGTGGCAACAGTGATACGACTGATTCAGAACGCTACAAATCTGAAACGATTTAAAATTAAAAAAAAACCTCTTATTCCGGGTCGAAAAGAAATGCGACTCCTATTTTGTAGAAAACACATGTCTTGGAGAATAAATGGCGGAGAGTAGTTTTTTTCTGATGAAAATAAGTTTAATTTAGAAGGTCCTGACGGTTTCAGCTTACATTTTCACGTCGTATGTAAGGAAGAGCTTAAAATGGATCGTCACCGTAGTTGCGCCGGTGGAGTGATGGTGTGGTGAGCGATCTTTTACTATGGTACGGGTAAGAGATATAAAAACATTCCATCCACACCGCACACAGCAAATGTAGATTTACTTGACTGGCCTCCATACTCCCCAGACTTTAAAACAACTCATATTTACAAATTTTTTAAAATTTCGTATTACAAAAATGTTATGAATTATTTGAAATTTATACAAAATTTGTCAATTTTAAACTAAATTTTTAATACTTCTTAAACTTAAATGGAAAACATGAGTTATAGGTTTATTATTACTTCAATTTCAGAAAGGTAGGTTAGAGTGGCAGCCAGCATGTCAGGCTCACTTACACTTTGTAGTCCATTATGATACCACCACAGGGATAAATGAGTTTGCGGATGTTAACATCTGCCTGATTTGCTAACTCTCCAAAATAATGTGAGCCCAGTGTACCACAAACACAGAAGGTTTTTATTGCCTCCACATTCTTCTCGTCACCGCAGCTCCTTCAAAAGTTGGATAGATAGACTTACAGTCTAATCTCATTATGAGATTGGTTTGAAACTTTGTCAATCATATTTCATATCTATTGGCATATTTTTGGGGTTGGCCCGATGGCAAATCCAAAATTTAACCAACCTATTGTAGCAGATTAGGCTAAATTCAAAAGCAATTACTTACTTATCAGGTCTCGGACAACTCCGGGGGGTCAGGGGCCTTACAAAACGTAGATAACATATTTCGCCAACCAGTTCGATCTTTTGACTTATCTCTCCAGTTGGCAATACCAAGTGTCCGCAGGGATTCGTCAACCTGATTCCTCTTGGTCTTGGTCTTCCTATGTTTCGTCTTCATACGAGTTAGGTTTCGAAAACCCTTCGTGCTGGGTCGTCTTCATCCATTCTACTGACATGGCCTAGTCAGCGCAATCGCGTTATTTTGATCCGCTTAACTATGTCAATGTCAGGATAAAGCTCATACAGCTCATGGTTCATGCGTCGCCGATACTCGCCGTTGTGCACTATAGGGCCAACAGCAATTAACTCTGGGAAAAATATTATTCATTAACAGATTTAACTGGGATCTGTTGCGTTTTTCGATATTCGACTTGCTTACCAATCAATTCTTTTCCCAAAACATTTCAATTATACATCACCATTACCCATTGCCTTTGTATGCATCCATATACCAGCCTTCCCTAAAGGTAATTAAGGGCAGTCTCGATTGAAGCCTTGGAATAGGCTGAGTTATGGTCTGCCAAATGGAAAAGTACATGTGAATATTTGGTGGATTAACTGAAAAGAACCGGCAAAAAATGAACTGGTCTCCAGCATATGGGTGTACTCAAAAATTAGTTTTTTCGAATTTCAATCGTGGGGTGTCAAAATATGGGTATTGAAGAGCGGATTACGGAAACGTCAATTTTTTTTTATTCGTGGACACTCTAGTCCCAAACAGTGAGTATAAAACTAGAAAGCGCACAGCTCACTGGTTGTGAGAAGCTCTCCCCAATTCCTTCATGGACTGTAATGGGAAAGTGTCTCTATACATACATGGGTGTTTCTATACATACAGTTTTAATGAATTCACCGAAAAGCATGCCAAAAACGTCTGCTGATGAAGATCTTGGCAAGATCCAAAATAGCTATACAGACGGCCCTGGTATCATTGGAACACTTTGTGTGCTCGACTTTTTTGAAAATAATATAAAGCTATTAACAAATAATAATATAAAACATTTAAAAAAAATTAAGTTTATAAAAACGGACCGACTAACAAATTCCCGCAAGGGAAATGATAGGGAAACCCATTATTTTTACTTATAGTCCCCTTCTGGCCGTTGACGATTCGAGACATATTGTGTTTGGCGTAAAAAAAATATTTTTTTGGTGATTTCGACAGAGAATTTTTTCACGACATTTTGAAGTCTTGATTAAGCATATTTTTTTTCCAATTTTTGCGTGTTTAGAATTAGCTTTCAACTATACTTTTAGAATTTTCCTGATAGTACTGTCGTGTAGAATTCAAAATTAAGTAAATTAAAAATTAAATTGAAAAATTGGGAAGAAAAAAATTACATGAGTTGTCAGGAGACCCCCCGTTGGAACGAAGTGCCTTTCGCTATATATTATGTACTAACTAGTTAGTTCCAACACGCCTAAGGCGCCAGTTGAAAAATACTATAATTTAACTGGATCTTTAAGATAAGATACTTTTATTATAATGATAAACTTTTTTTAAGAAATTTATTTTTACTGAATGTATTTTTTTATTTTTAGGTCCTTTTTGTAAGAATATGTATTATATTTTCCCGCAAAGGTCCGATCTTTAATGAGAGGTACTTCTTTTATTAAAATCTTATGTTTTTTTTGAGAAAAGGTACCGTTTTTAATTAGAAGAACTTTCTGTAAGAAAAAGCCTAGAGTATGATCTTTTTTACAAAGAAGTAGTTTTTTAAGAACAGGTACTTTTTAAAGAAGCGGTACTTTTTTTAGGAAAAGGTTATTGTTATAAGAAAATTTACTTATTTTCAGAAAGAAAAGGTACTTTGAAGAAAAGAAATGATTGTAAGAAAAGGTATTTCTTTTAAGAGAAGCTATTTTTTTGAAGAAAATGTTTTTTTTTTAAAGAAATGGGAATTTTTTTAGAATTGGTCCTTTTTTCAAGAACAGGTACAATTAAGAGTAGATAAGAGTAGATATTTTACTCCAGAAAAGTTATTTTGTTTTACATAAAAGGTACTCTTTAAAGAAAAAATAGTTTTTTAAGAAAAGGCAATTTATTGTAAGGTAATGTACTTTTTTAAGAAAATGTACTTATTTAAAAAAATTACTTTTTTTTTAAGAAAAGGTACTTTTTGTAAGGAAATTTACTTTTTTAAGCCAGGGTACTTCTTTAAGATAAGGTATTTTTTTTAAGAAAAAGGTACTCTATTTAAGAATATGAGTATGTATTTTTGTTTGAGAAAGTTTACTTTTTTTAAGAAAACGTACTTATTTAAGAAAATTTTATTTTTTAAACTTCTTTCACTTTGGCTTTTCTAAATTTACTTTTTATTCAGTTCAAAACTACAATATGTAACAAACAGGCTCCACCTAGAAAATTTCCCATTAAACAACAAATTTCTCCTCATATGTTAGTCTAGACACAAACCAGACAAAAAGTAAGAGTGTTAGAGCAAGTGTGTTGCCAAATGTAATACCATGCTCAGGGTTGTATTTCACGGATTTGCCAGTCTTGCACTTTGGCTTTTCTAAATTTATTTTTATTGGGTTGAAAACTACAATATGTAATAAACAGGCTCCACCTAGAAAACTTCCCGTTAAACCAAACCAACAGTACCCAATATAGTTGATAATAATAATGGGTTATAATAAAGTAGTTAAAAAAAAGTTGTTTAAAATTTTTTCATTTAGCCCCCATGCAACATGCGATTAGGAACTTCGTTCCAAAATATACTAAAGTATTCTCTAATCATTTTGAAAATATATTTTTCTATTTATGTTCGGCATGGCAGGTAGTTTGGACCTTATATTAGCAAAAAAGTAAAATCCTCAAATACCGTAGTACACTACGAATCGAAACTAGTATATATATAGGGCAATTTGTAATTATTATTAAATTGTTTCTCTTTGTCAAATACTCTTTGCTCATTATCCAATTTCTCGGTTCGTATCTAACCAATAATACACCCTGTCGCAACAGGGTTCTAAACTAAAGCTGAGCTCCCTAAAACATAATGAGTCATTTTATGAGACGTTAGATATGGTGCTTTCCGTAGGAAAATCTGAGTTTTAACTGGGTTTTTACATAAATGTATGAATTTCGACATTAATACAATCAGAGGGCCATTACAAAAACAAAACTAATGAGATAGGCTTTATAAAGGGCTCATAACTTCCTGAAAAATTTCATATAAATTTCATTACTGCAACAATAGATTCACGAACTTTTCCAATAAAACTACGCGATATTTTGTATACATTGTTTCTCATAAGTGATGTTATTGTCCGTTCAAAGGCAATGCCTTCGATGACCAATCCGGCTGCCAATCCAGTGCCTGGGTTCGCATCCCCATTAGTAGTGGTAAGCAATCAGTGAAATTATTATTAAAACACACAGTAAAATGATTCTAAGCTCTAACTTTATGCTCCAATAAATTAAATGCAGATAATGCAGATAGAAAGAACCAAAAAATTAGAAAACATAAGTTAAAAAAATGTGACTCTAGTAAGAATCGAACCTGTGACTCTGGCAATTGCTTCTTTATATATTTATATGCAGTTCCATAATAACTGATGCAATTCTTCCTCAATTTTTATTGTAGCTTATTAGCAAAGACCTGCGACTTGAGGAAGCCCCACAAGTCAATCGGCGTCAAATCGCAGTTCTAGTTCGAGTCGTCCCTGTTGGAGCCCTTTCCATGAAACAGATTTTCCCATTTACTAGTTTATAATTACTTCCTGTTTGCAATACGACGACTGATGTTTGTGAGAAACAACTTGAATTTTTAAACTATTTTACGTTTCCTTTATATGCAGTCTAATTTGCACATGATTCTATATGATTCCATGCTTTTTTTATAAACCATATATTCTTCGATATTTGTTAACTATTATTGCTCCGAAAGTGATGTCAACAAAAGTGTCACATGTGTGATTTTGTAGAGACAAGTCATTCTGTTTATGCCAAAGGATTTTCCTCACCTTCGTTAGATCCCACACCTGCTACAGCAAATGTTAAGAATAAGTTGTTACGAATGCAATTGACCTCAAAAATGACAAAGCACAAAAATAAAAATATCCTGAAATGTAATCAACAACTCAATTTCAACTTACCTGATTGCAATGGTGTGATGCATTTGTTCTCATCCTGGGTGTATGCTGCTGTTGGAGTCGAGGTGTTGAAGCAATCCAAATGGTTCAAAATAACAACGGCTATCAAAACGTTGAAACTAAAATTACAAAGGCGATATCTCATCATTGTTGATGACACTGCCACAGTGGATTAGAGGAATTGAAGTCCTTACGCGGATGTTGGTGTTCTTTTGCTATTGCTGCTGCAATCTCAATGGTGGTTGGTGGGGGGTTTATTCTTACAGCGGGAGGAGGTTGAGGTTCCTAATGATGTGGATTGTTGCCGAAGCTTTTGTGGCGCATCGTATTGGATATTTTATTGTGGGGGTAGCTACTGACTTTATTGGTTGGTTGATGGGTTGGATTTTAAAATAACGTATTTGGACTGCTTTTTATTTCTTTTACCCACTCTTCTTCTTATTGTTATATCAATTTATAACAAGAAAACATTTTACGGTTTACAGCAACACAGAATGTAACACACAGATTTTGTACGAAAGCGTGATAAAAGGAATCTGCGGAAGGTGTTAAAAACTAATATGATAAAATAATTTTAATGCTAATAATCTGTTTGCACTTCTTCGTACAAATATTTTTTCACAATTGCATTCTTATTCCTTCTTCATATTTTTTTTTAATATTCCCTTCTTTACTATTTTTTGTAATATTCCTCAAAAAAAGAAACAGCAGACAGTTGTCCGAGGCCTTCGGCCACGGACTGTCCTCGCAGGCTGTGTCATAGACACAGCCATTAAGTTTAACGTGGAATACGCCATCCGATAAGACAGAAAACATATATAACAATAAATAACATAAGCAAATGAATTCATTTATTTGATAGTTACTTTTGATAATATACATAAGCTTATGGTAGGAAAAATAGGATAAATATGTTTTGTTTTGTTGTTGTTGTCGTATTACCTATACCTATTTACCTACTTACTTATACCTACTTACTTATACCTATTTACTTATACCTACTTACTTATACCTATTTACTTATACCTATTTACTTATACCTATTTACTATTACCTATACCTATTTACTTAAATCGACTATTTGTTGTTGTTGCCGCTATAGGAACTGTAAATTAAATCCATTATTAGGAATTTATACATTACATTAATATATACATATGTATATGTATGTAGGTATAAAACTTACCTATTTGATTGATATTGGGTGCTGCCGCTGCTGTTGCGATTTGTTGCATATTTGTTGTTGATGTTGCGCCTACAAATTAATTAACATTTTTAATAAAAATATATATAAACAAGGGAACACAAAACTTACCTGAGCATTTATTTCTCTGCATAACAACCACCCGTTGCTTTCTTGTATTTCGTGTAGGTGCCATTTTGATTAGTAGTTTTTATTTTATTTTACTAAACGTCAACTGTCAGCTGCTGTCAAACAGTATTGTTATTTTGCTTACTTGGCAGCACTTTCGTTTAACATAAAAATGTATGAATTAAATTTTTTATATATTTTTTATAATTATATATCCATGTTAAATTCAAATTCACATTTAACATTTTGTTTCACTTAAATACATAAGTAAATATACGAAATTTCAATATTTCATCAATCAAAACAACAGCCGAAGGTTTGTGTCCACACTGAAACAGCGTCATAGTTTGTGTCCACGCTACAAACTCAAACACTCAACCAAACACCACACATATGTTTGAGTGTTTAAATTTAAATATTAGGAAGATATCAACCAATTTGAAATGTATATCAAACGAAAGATAACATCTTCATTTAACTATAAAAAAATTTGTAAAAAAAGTTATCTCGCCGTTTCCTCATAACCCTATACCGTAAGGTAAGACGTATTCTACGTCAAAAATTATATTGATTTCATTTGTGGTTGTTAAAAAAACTTTAGATTTTCTTCGCAAATATTGCCCGAATCATATTCAAGAAGCAAATACAAATATTTTGTCGGTCTAATTCTCGTCATCACATGTCTGAAAGTTAACAAAGTTAATTTCCGTAAAACGTTTGAATGACTTGTTTAAAGGAGAATTTTGTCCCTTTTTTTAAGAAATACAAAAAATGGGAACTAAAATGGGCAGACAGGAGTTCACATTCAATGCGCATCAAATTTCGCTTGGCGATCAGTAATGAGCTATATTCAACTTCAAATTTGATCTGTGATTTTTCAATCATGATCACGAAAACTGACCTAAAATGGCTAACTGTTGGATCAGAGTATAGATGTATACAACAAATATAGATGTATACAACAAGAAATGCCAACATGAAATCTAGACGTGGAACTGATATTGCTTGGTACCCCTAACTCTTAGAGTGCATCTTCCGTCTCCATCTATGGGCTGTCAACGGAATTAGAGACAAAATCTTAAACAGCTATAAAGCCTGTTTTCTGGACTCATCCATATCAATAATTTACGATCACATCTTACGAGCACAGAGCGGTCAAAATACGTGGTCAATCAGTGTTCGATCGCTGAAAGAAACAACCAAAGAAATACTTAGTGAGTTACTACAGAATCGTGGTTTGGAATCTGGTGACATGAACGCCTACACAATATACGTATACTACCTAAGACACCAACATTGAAAAGGGTATTAAGAGCCATTACGAGAACTATCTTAACGATATAGCGGAACAAACCGAAAAAGCTGTACATACAGGCAACCTCTGTATTATGAACTCTTCGCTAAAAAACAGTTGAGTGGGAACAACATCAGAAGTATTGCATCCATAAAAGCTAATGATGTCACGAATATAGCAGCACCAGATCAGCAGGTGGGCAGATAGCATGAAAACTTTACGACACCCTCTAGGCTATCGAATAGTAAAAGTCAAAGTGCTGTGAGGATATTAGTGTGCATACATATTGAGTTGAGTGTAGACCACTGTAAAATACGTTGTATATCTGGAAGTTTATTGAAAAGAAATCAGGAATCTTAGTTGTTTTGTTTTGTAAAATTTTTTTTTTTGGAAAAAAAATTGTTTTAAGCTTGAATTGATATTGTCACGATATATAATTGGAAATTCTATTGTGAGGCTTTTACCACTCTTGCCTGATAAGTTCTTACGTGAATTTAGTACGAAGACCATCAAAGAACAGTCGCAAAATTGCTGAACACTTTATATGATTTAATAGTTTATAAAAGGCCAATAATAATTTTAATGACCGGATGGGCGTGTATTGACAAGACAGAAGAGCTTCCACCTATCTCACTCCTCACTCCTCATTTCACTTCTTTTATTGAAGTATCATAAAAATAGCATCCCAGATGATTTAACCAATTAAATCAAAATTTAAATTTAACTTAGTGACTGTGCCTATTTACTAGAAACACCCACCCAATACCGACTGAGTACAACTGGTTACATAGGTTGCGCAACTCCGATGCAATAGACCCCAGCGAGTCGTTACCGTACTACTTCGTCAGTATACTCCTGTCACAACCCGCGAAAAGGTATTTCAACGGAAGCCCCATCGCAAACAAAGAATATGAAATAATGGCAAAGCTTCAGGTCCTGAGAACATACCAGCGGAACTGTTGAAATATGGGTCATATATGTTAGCATCAGAAGTACCAACTCCATACGGAGTGTAAAGAGGAAGTAGTTGTCACTATCCCGAAAAAGCATAGGTGGCTTTAAAGCGAACTTTTGCGTTAAGGAAATTGCGGATACAATGTGGCGATCAAATGCGAAAATTGTCGGCCTCTTTGGATAAGTACACAACCTCGATTTATTGAGCTAGACATTAATAGTAAGAATGATCAGAACCTGCCATTTGTTTTCTATTCAATCCATTTTATCTGTACACGCTGAGAAATAACGGCTTTTTTAACATATTCTCCCAAATATACTCTGCTGGAACCATGTATATGTTTGGAATACACTTCAATCATTCATATGTTTGCAAGTCACAAACTCACTTGCATTTATATATAAACAGTATCAAGTTTACTGGCAAAAATATATGCATTTACGTGGAGACATATTTGCGTTCTTCATCTCAAACATGCATATACTTACGTGGAAGCATTCGCGTGTTTCCCTCCAAACCTGCATGTACTTACGTGGAAATATATATGTATTATTTTTTATAATTAATTTTATCAATATAAATCCACATTTAATAGTAATTAATACAAAAAATTAAAAGATTTAAAACGGCCGTTTTTACATATTTTTTTCCATGAAATGAGAATCTGCTGCTCTTTTGCTTTTCCTTTCTTTGTTTTCTCTCACGTTTTTGTTTTCAGAAGGTTTCAGTTATGCTTTGGTTATCACTATGCGTTGATACAAAAACAAGATATTTATATGCAAATCAAGTTCATGCAAGCTTATTTCACAAATTGGCCGCCGTTTCTTTCCTTAAAATCGTTTCTCCCTTTGGTAGCACACATACATAAACGCATACACAAAAACCAAAGTAACATCACATACCATTTAACCGTACGAGCCTTCCTTTATTTTTTTTTCACTGATCAAACGCTTTTGATATCCCCTGTCCGATGAACCATTGACGACTGAATACATGAAACTAAACCGCAATACATCAGGCAAAATAAGAAACACTTCATCTGCAATATCCAGGAATATTTATGGCTCACTGACTGACAGAATAATGCAAAAATACAGATTCACACTTATAAGATAGACTCTCTCGTTGTCCCGCTTTTATTCTCTTGCTCTCGATAGAGTATAGATAGTTCAACACCCACAGATGTGCGTGAATATAAATTCGTATTTAAAATAGCAAAGACACAAACCAATTGACTTAGCAGACCTCTGTTATAACTACAACTAACAGAGCTCTGTTACGCAATTTATTTTAAAGATAAATCGGCAATTTATTGATTTTTTCAATTAAATAATCGATTCAGATATTTAAAATACAGTAATTAATAACAACACACTCCAAGCTAAATATATTTGCTGCACAAACTATCAAATTATAAATATTGGTATTTAAATATGTCACATATAGTGGGAGTATTAAGGCAAAATATTGCCATATGAAGAATTCTCCACGAACCAAACATATGCCAGTCGATGGTCCATAAGGAGTGTCTTCGAAATATAAAATCTAAAATTTCCCAAGGACCTTCAGAAATTCAGAGTTTGAAATTTGCTGTGTAAGGTCCCTGTGCAAGATTTTGGCCCACTGTGGTCAAACGAAGGGTTCTCCTAGAACCAAATATGTGCAGTTGGGTAGTGCTTGACACATCCTTTTAGAATATGCCAACCACATATTTCAGAAGACCTTCAGAACCGAAAATTTTTCATTTTGAATTTCATATAAGAAAACAGTTTTTCGCCCACTGTGCCCAAACGAAGAATTCTCCACGAACCAAACATATGCCAGTCGATAGTCCTTATGGAGTGTCTTCGAAATATAGAATCTAGAATTTCCAAAGGACCTTCAGAAATTCAGAATTTGAAATTTTCTGTGTGAGGTGCAACATTTTGGCCCACTGTAGCCAAACGAAGAATTCTCCGCACTAAGTAAATTGAAGTGGTGACTTCAACCGGCGTATATAAGAGGCCGATCCACAAGTTGGCGATATTGCCAATTTATTGAAGACCTCCGGTCCTTCAATGGGGCCGGAATGTTGGCTCAAAATGTATTTGTTTACTTTAAGATGAATTGTTTCCTCCATTATCTATCCCCCCTCTTAAATGCATTTTTTCTTTGTAACGTCAAGTCTTGTCAAAAGTGTAATGTCATTTAACTTTTCTTTGAAGTCTTGTCTGCTTGGGAAATTTGTTAATTGTTGTAATTTTAAGCCATATTGAATTCTAATAAAAAACATCCTCACTCGTGAATTTATAATCGAAATCACCGGACTTGTATCCTTATCGTACGATAGTTATTATTTAAAAACATTAAACAGACCAACTAATAGTTTACTGAGTAAACCACCCGTAAAAAATATTACGGAAAAACATTTTGGCGCCCGAGCAGGGACCGTTTAATATTAAAAAATAATTATCATCTACTAAGCCGCATTCGTCGCGAGTCCACTACTCCAGTGTGATATTTTTTAAAAACACTTAAAAAATAAAACAGTTTATTGTTATTAAAACAAATAACAAAAAACAATATAAACAATTAACAAAAAATCATATACGTTTACACAAAAACGAATAATAGTGTTTTATACACAACACACATTGTTAGCTAAACAAATCACAAACAGTTTCACATACACTTGTTGATTTACAACATACAAAGACAATCATTTATACGATCAATGCAAAAACTGTTCTCAATAAATTTGCTCCGGATTGCTGTTTCTATTGTTCCTGGTTGCTGCCCCAAATGCCCAACTGCAATTGCATCCTGTGCCAGAAGAAACACAAGGGAAGTGGACATCACAACAACAACCAGGTACCCAAGTGCGAATAATTCTGTGCAAGAATTTGTCAATAATTTACAAATTTTCATAAATAATTACGAATCGTCATTGAAAACTGCACATATAGATTTATTCGCTTTTTTGCTTTGAAATATACATACATATATCTCATTTATCGCCCTGTTAGTGAAACAAACAAGTGCCTAATCGAAAATTATAATTTATTAATTTGTCGCGAACAAAGTTTTTTTATATATCCGACACTTTTTTATAATTTCGCGCACTTATCCCCATACAAATTTGCTCTTCGGTCAGAAACATCACTTCGCGGCAAAATAAAAAGAGAAAAATTTACAAAATTAATAAATTATTTCGCATTCTTACCTTTTTATTTTCTTTCTCGCGTGTGATCGTGTGTTTTTTGTTTATATTATTGTCATTGACAGAAGTGACAGTAATATCATCTGTAGAAAACGGCATTTTCCAACCCTGTTTTTACAACACCGTTTTTGTAACACAGATTGGCAGCACTTTTTAAAAGTGTTCAGCCACGTTCACACTTCACGCTTGAAGTGGCGGTTATCGAAATTGTTATCGATTTTGCCATTTTATTAATTTAGTGAAAATTAATATCGAATAATGGAAAAACTAATTCCAACGGACGATTAAATTGAACAAATATCGATTTTCGCTCGATAAAAGCTTAATTTAATTGAATACAAAAATTGTATGGGCCTTTTGGAGAATTTAGTGGACAATGACCACACATTAACCGATATCGAAAAATTTAATCATCTAATCTCGTGTCTCTCTGATAAAGCTCTTGGTACTGTTAAAGCGTATCAGATTACAGAGCAAAATTATTCCAAGGCGTTAGCAAGCTTGAAAAGGGTTTATGATAATCCATGTTTGATATTTTTCGATAATATCACCAAGCTATTTGAACTTCCTGAGATGCATAAGCCTTCAGCACCCGCCTTGAGGAGCATGATTGATACAGTCTCGGCAATATACGACTCCCTTTTGTCAATTGGTGACGATAAATGCATTACAAATGCGATAATAATTCATCTCGTCATGGCAAAGGTGGATCCAGTCACACGTACCAAATGGGATGAGCAACTCGATTATGAAAAGTTGCCCCTTTGGAGTGACTGTGAAGCCGCATTGAATAAAATATACCAGCACATTTCAGCTGATGAAGTTTCTTGTTCTAAGTCAAGAACAACTAACGCCAATACGACCAGAAAACCTGACAGCAATAATGTGAAGAGGAATGCGAAATCATTCTCTTGTCAGACAAATTCGCAGCAGGGGTCATCAAATAAGTGTATTTTCTGCATATCGGCACAGCATTATGTTTCTGCAGATTAATTTTATAACTGAGGAACTCGCACAACGATTGCAACTTGAAAGAGAAGAAAGAAATCTCAGTCTGATTGATATTGTTCAAACAAATTCTTCTTCGAAGTTTAAACTTCAAGCGACTGTGAGATCCCGAATGAATGCCCACGAATTTTCTTCTGATTTTTGGGTTCTGCGGTCGATCTCCAGATATCAGCCAGATCATGTCATTGCGACTACAGGCTGGAGTATACCGAATAATATTGAGTTAGCTGATCCATACTTCCATAAGCCACAGAAGATTGATATGTTGATCGGCGCTGAGATTTTCTTTGAGTTATTATTTGTTGGTCAAATAAAAAGAGATCCTGGTCTTCCTAGACTACAGAAGACTTTACTGGGCTGGATCGTTTCAGGAAAATATAGCCAGTCAAAGGTCAGAGGATCAAACTCATGTCACTTGAGTTCTCTGTCAGAAAATGACGAACAAATAGATTCAATTGTGCAGAAATTTTGGGAATTGGAGGAAATTCCAAAAGAGGCAAATGATCCCTCAATAGAACATACTAAGTGTGAAGAACATTTTTGTAATTCGATTAAGCGAATTCAAAGTGGCTCTTCCTTTCAAAGAAGACCCAGGAAAGCTGGGACTCTCTTTTGACACTGAAAATTGACGATTTTTGTCTCTTGAACGGCGTCTGTTAAAAGATAAAAATATGAAAGAGATGTACAACGATTTTATGAAAGAGTGCATTAATTTGGGTCACATGACAATGGCGGACAATAATGTGAGGGAATCCCCTCACTATTTCATACCACATCAGTGTGTATTGAGACCGCAAAGTTATTCCACTAAACTTCGCGTTGTGTTTGATGCTTCATGCAAAACATCATCGCAAGTATCATTAAATGACTTGTTAATGATCGGTCCTACCATACAGGACGAACTTTATTCTATTTTGCTGCGTTTTCGTATGTACAAATACGTCGTTACGGCTGATATAGATAAAATTTACCGTCAAGTATTGATTGACGAGGCCGATAGAAATTTTCAATTGATTTTGTGGCGTGAAAAATCGTCTGACTATCATGAAATTTACAGATTGAACACTGTGACGTACGGAACATCTTCTGCTCCATTTCTGGCTATTAGATGCCTCTTTTATATGAGCGCGATGTATAAAGATACTCTTCCAGTCGGTTCGGAAGTAGTCCGTAGGGACTTTTATGTCGATAATCTGCTAACTGGAGCAGACAAACGAAGAACTGAGGAAAATTTGTTCACAAGTCACTGAAATTCTTCAGTCAGCCGGTTTAAATCTGACGAAATGGTTTTCAAACCATAAATCCGACTGTGAATGGAGTAAGAGCATAAAAATGAGTGATGATTCCACATAGGCCCTTGGAACATTTTAGTATCCACTAGATGATACGTTCCAATTTAAAATCGAAATTTCGTTTATGCAGCTCAAGGGTACCAAACGAAATATTCTTTCAGTCTCAGCCAGACTTTCCGATCCTCTGGAACTTTTATGTCCATTGGTCATCAGAGCTAAAGTCTTATTGCAAGAACTTTGGCTTCTAAAGCTAGATTGGGATGAGTCAATTCCTTTGAATCTCCATACTGCATGGGAGAATTTCAAATTGGATCTGTCGCAAGTTGAAACGATTCAGATACCACGACATGTACTGACGATTTCTAAGTCTACATGTCAAATTCACGGCTTTGCAGATGCCTCCATGACAGCATATGGTTGTTGCATCTACATAAGGAGCAGAGTTTTCGATCAAACTTATTGCCGACTACTTACGGCTAAATCCAGAGTCGCTCCTGTGAAAACAAGATCTCTCCCTCTGCTTGAGCTCTGTGCAGCACATTTGTTGGCCAAGTTATGCTGCGAAATTAAGTGCAAAATTTCTTGTGGAATTGAAAGTGTGATATTTTGGTCAGATTCCGAGATCACTCTTCATTGCATTCGAACCCACGCATCGACTCTCGCTACTTTTGTTGCAAATCGAGTAGCTGATATTCAAGAATTCTCTAAGGACGTTTCTTGGCGACATCTTCCGTCAAAGGAGAATCCAGCGGACATCGTATCCCGGGGATGCACCGTCGATGAGTTGAAAAATTCAATTTGGTTCGAAGGTCCCTCATTTCTTTTACTAGAAAGTGACAGGTGGCCTATAGATGAACATTCTAATTTGTCGGATGAGCAAAGGTCGTGAGAAAAACGTAAAATTAATGTATTTATCGCAGTGGAAGAGCCCAATTCTGTTTTAGAGTTGGTGAATCGACAATCATCGTGCCCGAAACTACTTCGGATTTTCTCGTATATTATACGATTTATTAGCAGATGTCGAAAGGATAAATATTGCGAAGTACCAACGGTTCCCACTGCGAAGGAAATGCGATTCTCATTTCTGAAATTATGCGAAATTGTGCAGAAGTCTGAGTAAGGAAACTCTCTAAGTCTGTTATACTCCGTTCAAATCTGCAAAGACTTAATCCCTTCATTCATGAGTACAATGAAAGCGGACATGCACTATCACTTATCAGGGTAGGCGGGCGATTGTGTAATGCACTAATCCCATACGACGCTAAATTTCCCATTTTGATGCCGAAGGACACACATTTTGTTTCAATTTACCTGCGTAATTTGCATTTCGCGAACTGCCATGCTGGTACAAAGGCTTTAATTGCCCTTCTCCGCCAACAAATTTGTTTGGTCAATGCAAAAGAAGAATGTGGCAGAATAGTGCGCAGATGCCTTCATTGCTTTCAGTACAAACCCAAATTAATGTGTCAAATTATGGGAAATCTCCCCGCTGACAGGGTGAGAGCTTAACGCCCATTTAAAATATGTGGCGTACACTTTTGCGGTCCAGTGAACGTTACACTGAAAATCCGCGGTCGTCCACCCATTAAAATGTATATTGCTGTTTTTGTTTGTTTCACCTCCAAGGCAGTACATTTAGAATTAATATCTAATCTCTCTTCCGATGCTTTTATTCTGTGTCTTAAAAGGTTCATTGGCCGGAGAGGGTACCCCGACAAGATCTACAGCGACAACGCAACCAACTTTCTCGGTGCCAGCAGAGAGCTGCAAGAGCTAGCAAACGCGTTCCGAGGACAGGCAGATCAGGTGGTATCGTTCGCTGCCAGGAAGGGCATGGAGTTCGCCTTTATACCACCAAGGGCTCCACATTTCGGGGGGCTGTGGGAGGCCGCGGTCAAGTCTGCGAAAGGGCTGTTGGTGAGGACGGTCGGCAACATGCTGCTCACTGCCGAAGAGCTAGCAACAGTGTTGGTGGAAGTGGAAGCGGTGCTCAACTCGCGCCCATAGCCCCTCTCAGCAGCGATCCCAGCGACGGCGAAGCCCTAACTACAGCGCATCTTCTAGTCGGAGAAGGCTACGAGCGCTGCCGCAAGAGTCGCTTCCAGGAGAAGTGGTCAAGCTGTCGTACTTGCGGAGATGGCAGCTTTTATGCGCACTCAAGCAGAGGTTCTGGACATCTTGGGCCAAAGGTTACGTCCTGAGTCTTCAAGCCAGAACCAGGTGGGCCGTAGAAGAACCCGACCTCGACGTAGGCAAGCTCGTCGTAGTGCACGACGACAATCTCCCTCCCCTGTAGTGGATGATGGGGCGAGTGCGAGCGGTCGAACAGGGCGGAGACGGCAAAGTCAGGGTGGCCGAAGTGGTGACTCCAACCGGCGTATATAAGAGGCCGATCCACAAGTTGGCGATATTGCCAATTTATTAAAGACCTCCGGCCCTTCAATGGGGCTGGAATGTTGGCTCATTTTGTATTTGTTTACTTTAAAATGAATTGTTTCCTCCATTATCTATCCCCCCTCTTAATTGAATTTTTTCTTTGTAAAGTCAAGTCTTGTCAAAAGTGTAATGTCATTTAACTTTTCTTTGAAGTCTTGTCTGCTTGGGAAATTTGTTAATTGTTGTAATTTTAAGCCATATTGAATTCTAATAAAAAACATCCTCACTCGTGAATTTATAATCGAAATCACCGGACTTGTATCCTTATCGTACGATAGTTATTATTTAAAAACATTAAACAGACCAACTAATAGTTTACTGAGTAAAACACCCCTAAAAAATATTACGGAAAAATACTATACTTGCAAACATACGAAGGACGGTCACCCAAACTGAAAATAATTAATTTACTTTCCTCGATTCGATTCTTTAATACAATTTGTTCAAATGACCGAACTGCGGACTTTTCCATGTCTTTAGGTTTGCCCAACACCGGCTACAATGCATTTGCATATTTGCTTTATATGATACTCAGTACCCATAACTGTACTTTGAATGTTATCCCAGCGACCCCAACTCCCAATATTCATATTACTTTTCGAAATTTATTTTCACCAGTCTTTTATTGATTTATGTAAAACACAAACGACTGGTACGCAAACAAAACAGTACAAATGCACTTTGCTGGCATTATGCTGGAGATTTTTCTCCCCTGGGCTGTGTATATTTTTGTGAAAGGACAAAGGTCGGTCATGCGAACAAAATTGTACAAACTCACGTTGTTTTACTGGTTTGTTTAAGATTAGTTATTCGAGTGGCCGGGCTGTGGTCCGTTTTAATACTTTGTTCTAAGAGATACACTGGATTTTTTTAAGGATCGAAATTTTTTTCATATTATGCCCAGTGTCCATGTTTACATTGTACTGCATTAGTATATCGGATCCATTGGATCCTAAATGGAATTTAAGTGTTGAATGGGTTGGTTCCAGTAGGCTGAATACATTCCTTTACTTGAGTTTGTAGAACTACAGTCTACACACCACACAATGGGATGTTGTCTTCGACCTTTTTCATGTCGGCTTCAATGGCCAATGGCACAGATATCCTGGTATACTCTCTTGTTGTGTTTGGCGGGGTAAACACAATGTCTCTGGTTGGTATAATACCAAATCAGCTCTGACAATACTATGTGACAAATGGAAGGCTTCTTGTTAGGCCTCAACCAAACTATAAAATTATGTTAAATTATGTGCTCGGTTCTGTCACTGATAATTACAATTATGTTTTTTTGCAGGCCAACGAAGATTTCGACTGAAGATTAGAAACAATTGTGTAACGAGATAAGAGCTACAAAGGCTGAAGTGTAACATTTCAAACTACTTAGGATTTAGTGAAATAAAATCGGATATACAGACTTGATCCAAAGCTGAAATATTCTTTGGTCAGTAAAAAAAATTGTTAAGCTATATTGTACATCCGTATGACTAGCTAAAATTTGGACAACTATTGACCCCTACTGAAATCATTTGCCCTGTATTTAAGTTATGTCTTCCAATCAGACAGTGTCACTTCGAATTTGACGCAATTATTAATACATTTGGGCTGGCTGGACACAGATGGATAATGGATCTCCTGTTTTTTACTATCGTCCATATTTGTCTAGGGTGTACAAAAATCTGTGCCCTTAGTTCACCTCTCCTGCATCACTATATATACGTTTTATTTCAGGTTAGAATTTTTAATTTATGGGGGACTTGATCTTCACAAGATCCATCTTAAGTTGAATATCGTACAATTTTTACCCGTACCATTTTTACTAGTTTTACACTAACCGAAGTCCTTGAGAGTGTAAAGTAATCTTTGGGTTGAATGCTCGTATAAAAAGAAGACTGACATTCCTGTAATCAGCTCTCCAATGCACATCTTAAATTCCACTCAACTTAAATTCCAAAACATGTTTTTTCACAACACCCTAATGCATAGTAAATCCCTCAACACCACGAACTTCATTGTTTCAGGAATCTGAGTCTAGAATGAGACTGTGGTATTATCGATCGAATAGTGGCTCCGCATTCGAGTTGTCGGTAAATGCAAGAACTGCTTCTGCACTGTAGCAACATGTTCCTCGGCCATGCGTCATGATTTGAATTAAATTGATGGCAGACGTATAAGAAATCTGCCAATCTATAATGACAAACGGCAACAAATATAACATTGCATATACCCGCGATGCATTTTATCACCACTTTATGAATCCGTTGTACACAATATGTTGGTTTATCATGCTCCTGCTCCTCATGCTCATAGATCTAGTGAATAGTTCCCATTCATATTTATTTATCGCCGTGTTACACTTTTGTGTAGAGAAAATATCAGAAGTTTATTTCGGGAAATAACAATGGAAGATTTTTGGCTAGGGTCTCAATCAAACCAATAAATTTTGAAAACCAAGGGATGTAGTATTACGAATCCGATCTCCGTTCTGCCCCTGATAATCATAACCTTTTACAGACCAAAGAAGATATTTGCTAAGGATCAACGCTTTATTTCAATAAATCCAAACAGTTCGAAACTACACTACAACGTTCAACGGTATAAAACAAAAAAAATAAATATTTTCGCATAACATAGCATGAAGGGACTGGGGAGAGCTTCTCAAAAGCAGTTAGTTGTGCGTTTTCTAGTTTCTCACTCACAGATTGGGACCTACAGTTTTACACCGGTTTCGAACGGCATTTTGAGAAGCTTTTTATGGCTAAGTACTCAATAGTGTCGCCATCCCTAAGCGAGCTGACCGTCGTCGAAAGAAATGTAAGGTGGTCAAGGTAAGGATCGAACCCTCGTTCTCAAGTACAAGAGCCGCGCACACTAACCGTTGCACCACCGATGGCAAGAACGAAATAATACATTGTTCCTAATTTCATATTCGTCCTAATGTGGCCTTAAGAAAATACATACCAAAACTCTATAAAATGAAGCCACTTCTAAGTAAATTAAAAATATTTTGCATTAATTGCCATTTCCCGGTTCACGCTAGAGAAATATGTGTAACTCTCTTCAAAGAACTTGACTGCGTGTTTCTTGACATCTTTGAGAACAACACTAATCAACAAAAACTAATTTTAGATGCCGAAAATGAACAATGCTCTATGTTTAACGTCACAAAAATGTCTTTTTCATTAACGTTGCCAAAATTTGCCAATTTGTTTTTTGATCATCGATATCACTATATTGCATGATAAAACGGACTTACAATGCTCAAAAACGTCGCACGAAAAAGTAATGCGTTGACTTTGTGAGAGTAGAGCTTTCATTTGAGTACACGCATTTGCGTAGTCCTGGGTGTTTCTAGGTGGATTAGTCTCTGTGGATCCCCAGGTTCGTGCGACAACATTTCTTTTCCACGTTCCTAAATATTGTTTTCTATTTTAGGTTTTTGTTTAAATATTTTTTTGTGAGCTCCGCCCCATCTGCATTAAGGTTCGACTTCAATTGCCATCAAACCTTACCAGCCTTACAAGAATTTACCTCAAAATTGTGACTTAAAAATCTTCCATATCATTTATCTCTTAAAGCAGAATTGCTTTAGAATTCTGCAAACGTTTTTTATTTTTTTCTACGAACTTGGAAGAATAAAATGCATATTCCTTGAATAACTAACTTTGAGGTCTTTTTAGTACACGCTGAAAAAAACATTGACATGTTTCATGAATTGAAGATTCATGAATTGAAGATCTGCTGCCCTTTTGTTTCTTTGTTGCCTGTCTCGATTTTGTTTTTAGCTGTTTTGAATAAACAAAACCATTTTTAGGTCATAAATACATATATTATAACCTATTAATCGTTGTGTCCCAAACATGTTATATTGAATGACAAATACAACGTTTATGTGCACAAGTGCACAAGTACACTGTCCTTTTATTTCTTTGTTGCCTGTCTCGATGTTGTTTCTAGCTGTTTTGAATAAAGAAAACCATTTTTAGGTCTTAAATACATATATTATAACCTATTAATCGTTGTGTCCCAAATATGTTATATTGAATGACAAATACAACGTTTTTGTGCACAAGTACACATATTTGTGACAAGCTACACACGTTAAATTATAAGATTATAAGATTTAAATTATAAGATTTCAAGAATTAAATTTATAAAACAGGACTAAACGGACATAAGAAAGTTTAAGATGAACAATTCTCGTCGGCGAAATACTCTAGTAAAATCTAATTCCACAACATTTGGATATTTTGCCGGTTATTTTGGTGCAGTTTTCTTGACCTTGTTTCAAAAAAGGACAAAAAAGACATCTGGAAATAAAGATAGAGATAGAGGAGTTAATTCATGGACCATTCTGAATCCGTAGCTGTTCATTGTAGTGTAACTTTTTGGTACGTTTTGAACAAAGGACGAAACGGGCCTTTTAAACTTTGAAATATTGAAATTTCACTGAAGACATGTTATCACAAGAATTCGCTCAATTCAATATTTATACTTGATTTTGAAATGTATCTCGGACAGTATCGGATAAAAAAATTCAAACTTGCCACGCCCGTAAAAAAAAAAGTGTACCTACACAGCGCACAGAGGGTTCAAATGTACCAAAAGTGAGGATTAATTCAAAAGCTGAAGTTTATCTTGCACAGACATATTTGGTATTGGGTGAAAGTGAATAAAATTCTACATCACTAATTGCTAAAATTACTGCTCTGACAATTTTTACAAATTTCGCGTGAAGTGGCTAAAATAGAAAATTGAGATATTTCGACTACTTATAATTTTTATTAAGTCTTCTAAAAGTAAAAATATTACAATGGAACCATCAACTTCAGGTATTTGGGTATATAATTAAATATATTTTGTTTAGATAAATGTTTTGCAAATATTTTTAATGTTTTTTTTTTTAAAGTGCTCCATATATGTGGTATTTTTGATATATACATTGAGTTTTAACAAGTTTCTGGGCGAGATCAAGCAAATTTTATTAAATGCTCTTATAATATTGATATACAGTGGACGTCCAATAGTACGAATTATACACTGTCAGGCCTTTTCATAATGTTGGAAAATTCGTATTGTTGGACTACAGTTTTTTCCTCCTTTTATATAAAATAAAACACATGCAGATAGTTTAATTTAAATTAGGGTTTTAATTAAAACAAATAAACAAAAAATCTTAAAAAACATTAAAATTGTAGTCAAATGAATAGGTGTCAATTCTGTAGCGCGATTTTAGTGCACCTGTTGCAGCTAAGAGTTGTGCCTTCTGTTGTCTAATAGTGCAAATAGTTGACTTAGATAATCCGTACTTGCTACAAATTTTATATAGAGATTTTCCCCTTTCACTGTCTTCTATAGTTTTTAACTTATTTTCTAAATAAATTTGCTTCTTTTTGACTTATTTTATTTTAAATATTTTGTATGTATCAAATATAGGCCACAAGACACTTGGTATCCCTATAAAATTCGTACCAACTGACTATTTTCCAGTTGACCGCAGAGAAAAACAAGTAAAACACTTCAAAGTAAAACTTATAACAAAAAAAAATAAATTCGTATTATCGAATAGCAAAACTTTTTTTCGTACTATAGAACTGTCAATGCAAGAAATTTGCCATTCGTACTATTGGAAATTCGTGGATACGAAAGTACGTACTATTGGACGTCCACTGTATCAGCTTATATATCCAAAAAAAAAAAATGTTGCGAGTTTACTGCGATTTGTTACTTATTTAAGTTATTGTGAATGAACTCCAGTTGCTAAAAACATATGCTGAAAAAAACAAACAAAAATTCAACTTGTTTGTTTCTTACTCTCTTTTGTCTTTATTTTCGGTATTAAAGTTATTGTTGTTAATGAGATTGGTTTCTATTAGAGATGGGTGCGTGAGTTAGTTTTGACTCACGCTCACTTACGAAAAAAAAGGTATTTTTGATGTGTTAACATCTATACGTGTTAACATCTATGACCGTCGGTGGTGCAATGGGTAGTGTGCGCGCCTCTTGTACAGGAGATCCTGGGTTCGATCCCTGCTCCAACCACCTTAAAATTTCTTTCGACGACGGTCACCTCGCTTAGTGACGGCGACACTATCGAGTATATAGCCATGAAAAAGCTTCTCAAAATACCGTTCGGAATCGGTGTAAAACTGTAGGTCCCAATCAGTGAGTGAAAACTGGAAAGCGCACAGCTCAGTGATTGTGAGAAGTTCTCCCCGGTCCCTTCATGGGATGTAATGGGAAACCATTTATTTTTTTAACATCTATACGCGCGCCTCTAGGGCAGTAAACTATAAATTTAATACATACGCAAGTGTTAGGTTTGTAAGAGTAAATCATCGTTTGTTTGTTCGTTGCATGGCAGTCTGTATTGAAAGTGATTATTGGACGATTTTCATATAATTTTCCCACGCGATTTTCTCCGGAAATCCATAGCCGATTTTATTAATTTTTGTATTAAAAAGCTAGTGCGGGTTTCGACGAAGAGTTTAGGCCAAAAATTAAGGCGATCCGATATCGGCGAGCCGAGATTGAAGTGTTTTAATTTGGAGTATTAATTTGGAGTAATATTAAAAAAGTATTTTATGTTGATCTTCGGTAATATCGTACGAATATAACAATGTATGTATGTATGTACAAGTGTCTGTTGCTTTGCATTCTTGAATTTTTTGGGAATAAAAAAAAAGTATTGAGCAAGAAAATAATGACACATGTGCTTGCACTGGGTCTTTAAATAATTTTAAGTATTAATATTATTTAACTGTAACTTCATCATATGATTGAACGCTGTTTTTTATTTTCCAATGTAACATTTACGAATGTGTTCATAGAAATCGAACAGGTACCGTGTAGCAAAAAGGTGTTAACACATCGCCCGTGAGTTCGAACACTCATTGGATTTTTTTTAATTACAACGAATAAAAATTTTCACATATGTCCATTCTATAATGGCGTCAGTAGTTTAAAGTGCACGGAATTATCACCGAAACACTTGGGGCAAATATTACCAACAATAGTTAAATGAAATTTAAACTAAATATCGAGTTTTCATTTTCACCAACACAATATTTAAATTTTATTTTAATCGCCTCATTACCTCATTTAAATACGTAACAACGCACAAATTTGTCATGAACTTACGTTCATATACATATGTACATATATAAAATATTATGTTAATCACGAACACTGTATAAATCGCGTCACGGTTCCATCTCTTTATATTGTTATTATTTTTACAGCGTATATAATTTATTATTAAGACTTGATGTATGTATGTAGTATTTTTTGATGAGGATGGAAGTTTCTGAAGGGCACCCTATGGGTGTGAGGGAAATAGTTATAGGTAATATTAAGAAGTATTTATTGTGTACCAGTAGAATGTATTTAGAATTATTACAATAAAACCAGTTTAAAAAATAAAAAATAAAAAATTTACCTTACATAAAAAATTTAGTCATAAACATGTGAACAGATGAGTATGGTTTCCATCTATATAATTGTTCGGTGTATTTGTAACGGGTCCGACATCTAACGCTTTTTTTTCAACTAGTGCTTATTTCGTGAATGGTAACACTTAGCTCATGTCTGATTTGACAGATAATTAGTTATATCCTTCCGCTGAACGAATATGGTTGTGTATACGCTTGAACAACGATGGGAACTATGGGAAAAATGGGCTTGCGATCGACTTACAGAAGATGCCGATTTTGCCATAAAAATCATCTTTTCAGATGAAGCTCATTTTGATGTTGGCGTGTATGTAAACAGGCAAAATTGTCGCATTTGGGGCACAGAAAACCCGCACGCATACATTGAAAAGCCGATGCACCCAAAACGAGTCACTGTTTGGTGCGGATTATGGTCCAGAGGCATAATTGGGCCATTTTTCTTCGAAAATGAGCAAGGAGTGGCCGTTACAGTCAATGGCGATCGTTATCGGGCCATATTGAACGAATATTTGTTCACAAAAGTTGCAGAGGAGGATATTGGCAACATTTGGTTTCAACAGGACGGCGCTACGTGCCACACAGCCGAAGCTACACTCGATGTTTTGCGCCCAGTTTTTGAAGATCGCATTATCAGCCGCAGAGCTGATGTCGTTTGGCCACCTCGGAGCTGCAATTTGACACCGTTGGGCTATTATTTGTGGGGTGCCCTCAAAGATAAGTGTTACGCCGACAAGCCAGAAACAATTGACGCTTTAAAGGACATTATTCGTGAAGCCATTGGTGAAATACAGCTGCACACAATCGATAATGTGTTTAAAAATTGGACCGATCGTGTAGGCTACTGCATGGCCAGCCGAGGTAGCCATTTGAATGAAAGTATTTTCCATTATTAACCGGAAGGATTGTACTTTCAAATAAAAAAAGAAATTTGAGAAAATAGTCACAGTTTTTTTTTATAGCATTTTAAAAAAAAAAAAGTTATTTGGCGGACCCTTTATTTTGTATTGATTGTGTCTGTTTTGTTTACTGTGATTTACTGTGATGTTTTTTATTTGAAGTGTTGTGTAATTTTAAAGTACATATTCGTCATTTGGTACAAGGGAAAACGAATAAAATATTGCAAATTTTAAACAATAAATCTTACTTTTTTAGGAACAACTCTGAAAACCATTTTTATTTCTCGTCGTGAACTACATAATTTCATGAAAAATACAGAAGTTCAATTCCTTAAAGATAAATTTAAGCTTCTGCGATGGGAAGTAATCAAACGTGTCAACCCTGCACATATGGTCGATTTTATCAAAAGATTTAGTTATTTCTGCTCAGAATATAAGCTTCGGTGGGAAAAATGTCACAGGAAAGAACAATTTTTTTTAAACAATAATAAGAATTGGCTTGATGCTTCTATCTAGTTTGTTCCACCACCAACACCATTAATAAAACGAGGACGCAAAGATCTCTCATTTGAGGAGTGTAAAGAAAACACAAAAGCTAAGAAATGTAAGGTGTTAAGAGAGAATATCCCTTTGCCCGTTTTGGCTTATGCCACACAAATGAGCTTGAGAGCTTCTGGAAAAACTGATGCGTCAAAAATAGTTAAGGAATTAATATCATCTCCAACAAGAGCGACAAAAAATATATTTCAGAGAAAGAACTGGATTGATCATTCACCAACCAAAACCAGGCTTTGGCAACACAAATGATGGCAATACCGCGAGAAGGTTTTTTAAGAATGCAGAAGTTTCCTCAGAAATAACAAAACTTGATCTAGAGTTAATTAACAGAATGCACATAATACTTATTGTCGTGTCATGTGGCCACGAGGTAAATAGTGAAAAGTTTAGAGACTTTGCTCACAATACTGCCAGGCATTTTGTTGAAAAATATCCATGGTATAAAATATCAACTACCCTTCATACATTTTTTATTCATGGACCGGAAATAATATCTAATGCCCTTTTGCCGATTGGTGAGCATTCAGAGGAAGCACAAGAGGCTAGAAACAAAGATTTTAAAAACTATAGGGAATACTTTGCTCGTAAACCCAGCCGGGAAAAAACTAATGAAGACATATTTAATAGATTTCTGCTTACTTCAGATCCATTCATTACCAGCATGAGTAAAACTAATAAAAAAAAAATTCACACAAAATACCACAGTTGGCATTGCAATTATTAATTCTACCCGAAGAAGGCGACAATGATGATGATGAAGAAGAAGAAGAAGATGATGATGATGATGATGATGATGATGATGATGATGATGGTGGTGGTGATGAAGATGATGATGTTGACTTTTATCACAATAATACCTAAAATAGGTTCAAATGAACATATTATTTTTCTCTTATTTTTTAAATAAAAAAAATATTTTCTATCAATTTTTTTTCAAAAACCATTTTTTTTACTAAATAATGTATAGTTATTCCAAACAAATATAAATATCAATAATAATGGGCTTCCCTGAATTAATCCCCACTTTACCCATATCTGAACCCACTGTGCAGCGGTCCAAATGTTTGGGGTTTGACTGTACTCACCTAGTGTGATCAATTGCCGCAGGAATCGTCCACTCCCAAAATTGGTGTTGCACAGTGATAATATCAGATCTGCTATCACATTCGACTCAGGGTAGAACTCAGATAGTGTAGTTATAGTTGAACTAAAAGAAATTCTCAACGTTATTTGAAAACACCTTAGTTTGTAATATAAATTCGGATTTCAATTTGGTAGTCTTCCAATAATATTAAATCTTAATTTATAATATACAAAATAATATACAAAATGCTATTGAATAAAATGAAAACTATACATTTTGTGTTTTAAATTATAAAGAGAGTGTATACAGTTTTACACAGTATTCACAGTAACAGCTGATGATTTAAAAATAATAATTCCCGCGTCTTTAACGTTCAACATTGGGAATATTTTAACCTTATACACTTCTCTGTGATTTTAGATAAATGCTTTCTTCTTCCGACCAATACCACTGCATATCCTAATAATCTCCCGATTGGGATAACAAAAACTAATGTTGACTAACCTCTTGAACCTTCGATTGTCATTGATATTATTTTGCTTGTGTTCTTTGAGGTTAAACAGAGGAAATTACATTTAGATGTGACTTTTTTTATGTTTTTCCACTAGCACTATTACATTTTACGAAAAAGCCAAAACAACAACAAAAATTACTAAACTTGAGACATATTCGGTATTGTTGATGGATGATTTTTTTATATTTATATAAAATTGTATGATGACATTAACATTAATTACATAATCAAAATTTTTGGTTACAGTGACCATTGGGGTCGAAGTTGCTTGAAATCATGGTGTGCCTTCACGTATCCATAACTATTCATCTAGATTCCGTTTTGGGATTTCTTGATTTAAAACAAAGTTCAAGGTGTCAAACTAATGTTATAATATAAAATGATTTATTGGTTTATATGAAATTTTATCACAGTACATATGTATATTGGAAAACAAAATAAATAACCTTGTAAGCTTGTAGTAGGAACTTCTCATACATTGCCAAATAAACTAAAAAAAACGGTCATAAAATCTAAATTCAAAATAAATACCATTCACAGCAAAATCGCGGATGATGAATTATTGCCAATATTTTTATCTCTATGATAGTTTACGTTTTGAGCTTTCACCTACACATAAAACATGTTTGCTATTTAAAACACAAAGATATTTAAGATCCAATTTGAGCTAATTAGGATCTAAACTATGCTTTGTGTAGTTGAAGATTAACCATTTCGGATAATTTTATCTATTATATTTTTATAAAAAGCATTTACAATGATTTTTTCTAATTAATATTAATCAACTGCTTGTTACAATTAGCTGATTTTGTAATTTATTTGTAGAAAATACAATTGCTTTAGCATTCTGTTTCTACAAATACAGACGATTAAGAAAATATAAATTCTATCTATATTTGAAATTTGTATCATATAGCAAATGATCTCTTTTGGGTTTTAGGGTTTTTTGTTATAAATACCGTATAAGTCAATCACTTTAAACGTCATATTTATTAGTCCAATAATAACCAAAATTAATATAAGTAACTGATATGTCAGTGAAAGATTTGAATTAAAATTAAATGAAAGCAACTACCGATACACCGTTTGAGACGTATTTAATAAATAAATGTTTACATTACGAAACCAGTAATCGATCAGTTTTCCCTAATTATTACAAATACAAGGGCGGATCAATAAGTCCGTGACTTTTTGAATGAAACACAAAATAATTTTTTGCAAAAAAGAAAAATTTCTCAACATAATCTCCTTTTAGCTCAATAGACCTAGTCCAACGTTTCTCCAATTTTTGTATCCATTCCAAAAAATAGGATTTGTCAAGACCCATAAAATACGCATTGGTTTGATCAATAATTTCATCATTGGAGCTAAATCTCTTTCCACCGATCCATTTCTTTAAGTTTAGAAATAGGAAATAGCCACTGAGGGCCAAATCCGGAGAATATGACGGATGAGGTACCAATTCGTAGGCCAATTCATGGAATTTTGCCATTCAGACTACACACGTGTTCACCCGTGCGTTTATGGTCAATTGAGAGCAAACGCGGCACCCATCTTGCAGTCAGCTTTCTTAAACCCTACAGAACATTTTAAATCGCAACCACACTGCCATATGAAATGCCTATGACATCAACAATCTCACGCACTTTTACTCTTCGATCGGTCAACACCATATCGTGGATTTTTTCGACATTTTCCGGTGCATTGACTTCAATTGGCCGTCTAGAACGTTCAGCGTCATTTGTACTTGTGCGACCACAACGAAAGTCAGTAAACCACTTTTTTACCATTGAAATCGATGGTGCAGAGTCCCCATAGTATTTGTAAAGCTTTTCCTTGGTTTGATTGACATTTTTTTTTCGCAAAAATATATTGTTTAATGAGCACTCGAAATTCACTTTGTTCCATTTTTAAAAAATGCTGCTGGAGATGATGCTTCCCACCCGCGGCATGATGATGCTTCCCACCCGCGGCATTTACATTTTTTTCACTAACCGGAGAATACATAATCTCTTATAGCCTTAAAGGAAATTACATCTTTAAACATAACGAGGATCGAAGACAACTAAATTTGGCACGAGGTTGTACGTTTTGAGCAGCTGTTCAACGCAAAGAAAATGACGGAAATTGCTCAAAATTTGACACGTTGTACTTAATGGGAGCAGTGTTGCATTTCATATATCTACGAGGGAAGTTCGAAAAGTCACGAACTTATTGATGCACCTCGTACGTAATATTTAAATTTATTCGTTTCTTTAAAAAAAATACTATGGCTGCAAATTGCAGTGACACAGAAGACTTTTGAAATGTGACTGTTAATCTTATCTAAATAAATAAATAAATCAATGGTTTCCCATTACATCCCATGGAGGGACAGGGGAGAACTTCTCACAATCACTGAGCTGTGCGCTTTCCAGTTTTCACTCACTGATTGGGACTTACAGTTTTACATCGATTCCGAACCATATTTTGAGAAGCTTTTTCATGGCTATATACTCGATAGTGTCGCCGTCACTAAGCGAAGTGACCGCCGTCGAAAGAAATTTAAAGTGGTCACAACAGGGATCGGACCCACGTTCTCATGAGCAATACCATTGCAACGCCGACGGCCAAATATTACTCAAATTTTTAAACGTGCATGTACAAATTTAAAATAGTTATGAAGAAATAAGTGATGATTTATCCGACCTTTCGTACTATATTCAAAATTAAAATGTTCGAGCGTTTGTTTGGTAGTTTTGCAAATAATTTTATTCTCCAATAATAAAATTATTTGAAAAACGACCAAACGCTAGAGAATTTTAATTTTGAATGTAATTATGAAGTTTTGAGATTTAAACACAAATTAGAATATGAAACGGTCTTCCAAAAAATGTATTTTAAGTGGGACATGTGTAATTTAATTATGAAAACACCTGTTTCTCGTAATTTTGCCAAACTTAAAACCCAAATACGGTACCAAATACCAAACCAAAAATCCTGGAAAACTGAATTTTTGAACAAACCAAAAATTAGAATTTTAAATAGTGTCCAAAACCGATACCGAAAAAAAACCGGTTAACCGTTTTTTTGCTATTAACCGTGTGCCGGTTTTTTTAAAAAACCTAATTTTCGAACAAACCGAAAACCGGTTATTTGACGTTTACTTAACTTGTGTTAATATCCTTAAAAAAATTATCAATAAATAATATGATTTTCGAATTTTAATGAATTTTTGAATTTTTTATTTTCAAATATGATCTTATTCTTCAATAAATCTTATGCTATACGACATATCCAAACAATTTTTTTGAATTTATGACTTGAATTAGAATTAACTAAAAATTAGTTAAAAATTAATTAAGATTTGCAAACATTTTTTTCCTGAAATTTCACAGTAAAAATTATTTGGTAACTAAATGTTTCAAACTTAATACGATTTTCGTACATGAAATTCCTTTTCAAATTTTAATATGATTTTCGATTTTAAATCAGTTTAATATGAATCTGAATAAAACTTTTAAATTTTATATTTCAAAATTGGAATATGGAATATATTATTCATTTAAAATTTAAACGTTATTGTCATAATTAAATAAAAACAAAAAATGCTTTCCCATTACATCCCATGCATGAATTTGGGAGAGCTCCTCACAACCAGTGAGCTGTCCGCTTTCTTGTTTTATACTCACTGATTGGGGTTTTATATCGATTCTGAACGGTATTTTGAGAAGCTTTTTCATGGCTAAATAGTGCCGCCGCCACTATGCGGGAAACAAAGCAGGGACCGAACCCATGATCTCATGCATAAAAGGCGGGCACACTAACCATTGCACCAACGACAGCCACAATTAAATACGGTTGTAAAATTTTGAGTTATCAATACGAATAAGTATCTGAAATTGTCGCTAAACAAGGGTATTGTAAGTGCTATATGTGTAATTTAATTTAAAGCAAAAAACGCGGTTCCACCGATTTTACACAGCATTAAAAACCGACAACCGGTTTCCTGAAAAATGGATTTTTCGAACAAACCGACAACCGGTTTCCTGAAAAATGGATTTTTCGAACAAACCGAACACCAGTTTCTAAAAAAATAACGGCTATTTGGACACTAGTTTTAAATAATACCGGGGTTTTTTGGTTTACTGTTGCATCTGGTCGTCAAACACTATAAAATATAAGCGGTAGAGCTGCCGAACAATATGTCATAAAAGCCTTTGATTCGCGTTGACAGCACGATTTCGTAGACGATGAGGCCCAATGTGGATTCTAACAGCTAGATTCATATGAAGGTAGCGGGGGACAGATAATTCACGGCGACAAAGAAGATTTAAAAAACTTTATTGGGCCCATTCAATGCTCTCCATTTAAACAAAAGTCTAGGAGGTTGCTGTCAATCAGAGAATGCTGCAATCCTTTTGCTTTAATCAGAGAATGCTTGAATCCGTTGGTTTTTATTAAATTCGTTGTAATAAATTTTTCTTTATTATTTGTAATACATGTTTTTGTTTTATATGTAGGGTATATACGAGTATATCTGTTAACATTGTTATTTTCCTTTTTTTCAGATTGATCGTGCCATAATTGGCGAAGGTGGCCATCATATTCAAAGGATGATAGCACAGGTATAGATCCTTTATGTATTTTTTACATTTTAAAGTACTTACAATACAATTTATTTTTTAATTTAAATTTAATTTTAATTTAATTCACACAAATTTCATAAGAATGTTCTTAAAAACAAATAATAATAATTATAAAACAAAGTAAATGGTTTCCTATTACAAACCATGAAGGGATTAGGGAGAGCTTCTCACAAACCAGTGAGTTGTGCGCGTTCTTGTCTTACACTCACTGATTGGGACCTACAGTTTTATACCGGTTCCGAACGATATTTTGCGAAACATTTTCATGGCTAAATACTCGATATTGTTGCCGTCACTAAGCGCAGGTGCCCGCCGTCAAGAGAAATTTAAGGTGGTCACAGGAGGGATCGAACCCCCGTTCTCAGGTACAAGAGCCGGGCACACTTCCATTGCACTACAGACGGCGACAATAATAATAACGAACAAAAATCTTACTACTTGTGTTTCTGTTTTTATTTTTTCATTTACCAAACAGTTATCTCCTTACATGTCAAAAATGTTTACTAACGATATTTGTTTCTTTGCCTGTTTGTTTTCTATTTATCTATCTGTTCTCAAAGTACTCGTATAGAGTGTCAGATACGTGACGTGCATTTGTTACACATCATACTCCATCAACATTGACCTGCCTGCCGTCTCCTTACATCCGTTAATAAAGCGGTTAGTTGGTTATGTAAATGTTTATTATTTTTTTCAAATAACCATTAATTTAATGATAATTTTTCTCTTTCCTTTTTTCCCGCCAAGTCTAAAACGAAATATTAAATGTCGAACCAAACCAAATAAATCAATGCCATGATTATGTTAATCCAAAAATTCTTGATTTAAAAACCAAATGTAATAAATATCAGTATTGCCCTAACAATCGTCAAAATATTATCTTTGAGTGCCTGCCCACCCACTAGATTGACCGAATGATCGACTATCCAACCGATTGATGTGTGGTTTTCCAATTTACTTTTATTGACTATTTTATAACGTCATGAGGTCAGACATCTTGCACATATTAATTAAACAAACAAATGAAACTAATTTTAACATATTCTTCCAACTGGCTCTATCCTTCGCCTTTTCTCGCCAGTTGGTAACACCAAGGATACGGAGGGATTCTTCGGCCTGGTCTTTCCTTCGGAGTCTTGGTCGTCCTCTTTTCCTGCTTCCATCGGGTACGTTATCGAAAACCTTTCGCGCTGGCTCATCTTCATCCATTCTGATAACATGACCTAGCCAACGCAATTGGCTCAATTTGATTCGTCTAGCTATGGCCACGTCAGAATATAAGTTATATAGCTCTGCGTTCCAGCGACGTCGGTACTCGCCGTTTTCCCTAACAGGACCATATATTTTACGGAGAATTTTTCTCTCGAATACTCCCAGGTCCGTCGAGAGAGGGCTTTGTTCCTAAACTGCTTGCTGAGCCCAAAATAGCATCTATTTGCAAGCACAATTCTCCTATCTATCTCCAGGCTGACGTTGTTGTCCTTGTTCACGGCGGATCCAAGGTAGACAAATTCATCTACCACTTCAACATTAAATCGGTTGTCAACGTTCAAGTGCGGACCAAGTCGATAGGTTTCTCTAGTCGTTGACACAATTAATTTTGTCTTGCCCTCATTAACAGCAAGACCCACCTTCGCTGATTCTTTTTCGATTCTTGAAAATACTGCAGTAACCTCTCGTAAATTTCGCCCAATGATGTTTATGTCGGCAGCATACTCCAGCAACATATGACTTTTCGTGTTAATGGTCTTCTCCGTATTTACTACAGCCTTTCTCATTATTATCTCCATTAAGATGTTGAAGAGATTGCACGAAAGTGTGTCGCCTTGTCTAAGTCCTCGCTTGCTACAGAATGGTTCAGTGAGGTCTTTCCCCACTTTCACTGCTGAGTTGGTTTTGGTCAGCGTCATTCTACAGAGGCGGATCAGTTTTGCCGGAATAGCAAGTTCAGATATAGCTTCGTACAGTTTCCCCCGTATGGGGCGACAAAAAGGTGGTATATATCGGTTTGCCTTCCATGGGTCTTTTCCAGGATTTGGCGTAGCGTGAATATTTGGTCAGTCGAGGACTTGCCTGGTCTAAAACCAGCCTGATAAGGTCTAATCAGGTTTTCAATACATGGCTTTAGTCTTTCACATAATACGTTCGACAAGACCTTATACGCGATGGATAAAAGACTGATACCGCGATAGTCGGAACAGACACACGGATCACCCTTTTTGAATACAGGACATAATACACTGAGACTGCAATCGTCGGGCATAGATTCCCCCAGCCATATACCGCATATAAGTTGATTCATGTGGGCTGGCAGTCCTTCACCACATGCCTTAAAAAGTTCAGCGGGAAGGCCATCCGCACCAGCGGCTTTATTATTCTTAAGGCGGGAGATCGCCGTTCTGATCTCGTCTTGGTACAATCTACAATATCTTCCAATATCATTACTTCCTGATCTTCAGTGGAAAAATCTGAGTGGAGTAGTGCTGAAAAGTGGTCTGTCCACATTTTGAGCACACACTGCTTCTCAGTCACCACATTCTAATAATTTCTGGACTTTCTTCGCTCCAGAATCGACAATTTTGTTTAGTTACCGTGAGCCTCATCGTAGAAGATGATTTTCTTAAAAAAATCGTTATCGTTTTCAAGTTTTTCCAAGACAAAATCAGCAAATTCATGACGTTGGCGGTAGTCCAATGACTTCTGTTCTTGGGTGCTAACAGTTTTGTACGGATGCAAGCCCAAATTCTTTCTCAAAATCCGCCAGGTTGTGGTTTGCGACAGTTCCAATTGTTGACAACGTCTTGGAATCGATAAATTGCGGTCTGAAGCAACAGGCAACAATATTTTCATTACTTCGAGAGGTTCTTTGTCTTATTGCCACTATTGACACGAACATTATGTAAAGAAAATGTACGCTCGTATTTTGCACCAATTCGACGAATAGCGAGTACAGGTGAACGATTATTACGACCATAAAATGGCAAAAGCGCAGAAAAAGTTGCAATTAGAGAACGAGTATTTTGATAAAAAAATTTAATAATTTGTAAACGTTGTTCTTACGTATATCTCTCCATGATGAATAGTAAACATTTCATTAAATAGGACAAAAGCATTGGATAACCTTTTTGAATACACTTGTGACAATATATCATCAGCTAAAATAAACGACAGGAAATTTTTGTAAACGATTTTGATAAGATAGATAATGCGAAACACCTAGAGAACTGGTGTTACGGTGGTGGCGGTTACAATTGGCTGTATATGAGAACGTGGCTTCCATCCCACATCACTTAGTGATGGCGCCACCATAGAGAAATTATTCATGGAAAACCTTCCCAAAATACCATTCGGAACCGGTGTAGAGCACAGCTCACTGGTAGTGAGAAGCTCTCCGCAATCCCTTTATGGGATGTAATGAGAAATATTTTTTTTTATTTGATATTAAGTTAATGCACTGGCGGTAGCAATAAAACGAATATGTTTTTAGCGATCCAGTTTATTCAAGATGTGTAATTTTCCGCGATTAATGGAATAATTTTTGCGGCTTTCTTCGGTTAAATGTTGTTATTGATTTTTCGATTAATATCATTATTAAAATTTCTGGCAATTGTATGCACTACTTATGAATAATATGTAAAGGGTTTTTCAACAGAGACGCTACAAAAGTAAATCGATAGGGACAGCAAACGACGCCATATTTTTTCCCGCTCTTTTGACATTTCTCTTCAGTAAGGTTTGCCATTTCATCATGGAAAGATATACGAGCCAACAACGAGTCGAAATTATTAAAATTTACTACCGAAATTTGGAGTCAGTGGCCTCAACTTTAAGAGCGCTACGTCCAATTTCTGAATTTCATTTCTGGCTGAATGGCTTCGTCAATAAGCAAAATATGCGTTATTGGTCAGACTGCAATCCACACGTAATCCATGAGTCATCATTGCATCCCGAAAAAATTACGGTTTTTATGGGCCGGCGGCGTCATTGGGCCGTACTCCTTCCGTGAATCGCTACCGTTCAATGATAACCGAATATTTTTGGTCCCAATTGGATAATATGGACTTGAAGGGCATGTGGTTCCAAGAGGACGGCGCCGCAAGCCACACAGCGAATACCACAATCAATTTATTGGAAACCAAGTTTAGTGAACGTGTTATCTCACGAAATGGCCCAGTGGATTGGCCGCCTCGGTCGTGCGATTTGACGCCGTTAGATTATTTCCTGTGGGGTTGCGTCTAGTCTATGGTCTATGCCAACAAGCCAGCGACGATTGATCAACTTCGTACGAATATCGATCGTGAACTTGCAGCAGTATCGGCCGATTTATACTTGAAAACCGTCGAAAATTTGGTTCAGCGTCTGGACTTCTGCAAGCGCGCCCGTGGTTGCCATGCAAAAGAAATCGAGCTCCATACATAATGGCATCGAAAGTACTTTCACAGGAATAAAGAATTTCGTTGGTATCTAAAACCGGTTTTGTTTTATTTAAAAAGCCTTTGTAGCGCTCTTATTGAAAAACCCGATATATATTGTGCTAGTTTGAATATAGTACATATATTAGTCATACGGCAATATGGAGTATAAATCGTCCAAACCCAGTAATCATCTTTCACGGTGTAATTGTTCAAATAACAAATAAATATTCACCCTTATCGTGAAGTTGGGGAATTTCTGTTCCCATGACATTTTCATTTCCCTCGAAGTGGAATTTGCTATCGTGATATTCCCGTGAAGTTTTTGTTCCCTTCTTTAAAAAGCTGTTCAAATTAAAGTCAGCTATCAGTGCGTAGTGAATGTAATTTTCAAAAAGATCTTTATTTTTCAATTGAAATTTTAATTGTGTACGGACCAAAAAGAAAATGTTTAGAATCGGCGCCCTTATTTTGATGCAGGATGAAGAAAGCAATCAGTTTAGAATTAGTCGCAGACGTTTGCGAGAAGCGTCTAACCCCTTTGAGTTACCCGACACATCGTAAGTTAATTAAATCCATAAATATACATATTGCGCTTGTAAAATAACTTTTGTGTTAGATTTATTCAACATTACAGGCTTAATAAGGTAGCGTTCGCAAGTGTGCTGGAAGTGCTTACTCAATCCCTGCAGCCTACGGAAAAGTCATTTGGAATTCCGACGATTATAAAACTTTGCGCCTGCTTGCGGTTCTTTGCAGAGGGCTGATATCAAAAGGGAGAAGCTAGAGACTACGAAGTCCACCTTCTGCGAAGTGCTGTCACAGGTGCTAGATGTTTTGGAACAGCATCTATGCAGTAAGTGGATAACTTATCCGACTACGGACGAGAGTAGAGTTACTGCTCAAGAATTTTATGGTAAATACGGGATACCTGGAGTTGTGGGATGTATTGACGCACATCAATATTGTAGCCCCAAACAAAAACAAACATTTGTACTACAACCGAAAAAGGGAATATATGCCTCACATCCAGAAGCCTGCCATGACTCTTTTGTTTGGATTACTAGTCCTTACAGTAGTGTCATGGAGGAAAACTATTTACGAAGTGGACTCCGAGTATGGCTATTAGGTAAGTAAAAAAAATACTTATAGTGATATACATATGTATTTTACATATGATCATGTGTATGTATATAATTTGTGTATAAATATTTTATAGGTGACGGCGGATATCCCCTACAACCGTGGTTGTTAACACCATATAGGACTGCGACATCGGGCTCTGCCGAGCAAAAATTTAATGATGCACATTCTAAGTGCAGACATATAATAGAAGGCACAAACGGTGTTCTGAAAGGAAGATGGAGGTGTTTGCTTGGTGCCCGAGAATTCCACTATGAGCCAAAGAAGGTTGTGAAAATAAAAAATGTTTGTGTAGCGTTGCATAATATTTGCATAGCGTACAAGTGTGATTTTCTGAGCACATTAATAGAAGACGCCGAAGAGACGGAAGGCCCTCTCGAAAGCTCTTCAAATACAATGGAATGCGATAGGTACCTGGCTACAACAAACAACAAAGTTAACAGTTTAATTCGTTCTATTTAGATTTATTGAAAAAAGTAAATAGACATGCATGTTTTTTAAAAACAAAATAAAAAAAAAACTTCAATTCATTAAAAACAAAATAAAATAAATCACTTCGATTCAGTTCAAATCTTAATACTAGGTTTAAAAGATTTAAGTATGTACATTTTATAAACAGTAAATCGAAAAGTTAAAGTTTATTTCAGGTACTTCTTTGGTACTTCGTTTAAATGAGATCTGAAATTAAGAAGGAATATTAGAAAAGTTGGAAAAGTTTACAAATAATTTTAATTTACCTTTTCTTTTAATTATTGTTGTGAATTATTTTAAGTTTAATTTCCTCAAGCTCTATTAATTTTATATTTTTATCTATTTCACTTTGAACTTCTTTAATGCGGAGTTGTTCTATTGTTGATTGATGCTGCTCCATCATTTTTAATTTTTTGGCCTTTAAGTCATTGCTCTTTTCTAAGGCGCGGTAAATTCTTTTGTTAGAGCTCTCCATTTCTTTATGATGATTTCTAATAGAATCACTTAAGTCCTTCAGCATAAAGCACACGTTTTCTTGAACTTGAACCTCCTTAGCAATAAGTTAAAAATAAATAAATAAATGGTTTCCCATTACATCCCATGAAGGGACTGGGGAGAACTTCTCACAATCACTGAGCTGTGCGCTTTCCAGTTTTCACTCACTGATTGGGACCTACAGTTTTACACCGATTCCGAACGGTAATTTGAGAAGCTTTTTCATGGCTAGATACTCGATAGTGTCGCCGTCACTATGCGAGGTGACCGCCGCCGAAAGAAAATTTGAAGGTGGTCAGTGCCGGGTTCGAACCCAGGATCTCATGTACAAGAGCCGCGCACACTAACCATTGCACCACCGACGGTTCAGAGGTGGATAATTTCTTCTGTTGCTCTGTTCTTTTACGTTTAAAGATGTTACGGTCTTGTGCAGGCGATTGTACTTCTTTCGAACAACAGGGTTCATCAGTTACAAGCTCCTGAAGTTGAGCTTCAACAGCTTCCTCATAGATGATGGCTGTTGTTTCCGCTTCACTCACTCCCAATTTTGCAGTTCCTTCAGTAGCAGGCTCCGGCAAACCAAATGTTAAGGAGTTTTGCAAACCTTCTACTGACTCCTTCATACCTACAAGGTCATACACACACTGCTCGTCTGAGGTATTTAGTTTGATTCGGTCCTTCTTCCGTCGCTCGTTGGCTTTTTAAGTTGGCGGCTGCTTTTGATCTTACATACCTTTTTTGATCTATCCAAACCTGTTGGGCAAATTGTGTATACAGATATAAATGTCAATACGAACAAGTTATTGGACAAATTATGAAAATAGTTTTTACCTTTTTCCACTCAGAAACATTTTTGATTGGAGGGCCAGCACTATTCAACTATTCTGTGAGTGATTTCCAAAAATCTGCAACAACCTCTTTTGAAATTTGAATGAAGCCGCAGGCAATTGTTCTGTTGCTTTCCATTTTGTTAAGTAATATTTTGTGTTGCGTTTTGTTTACACTTCGAGACTTAGAATAATTTGGTTAAATTTTAATATTCTCATTAAAACAAATAAATACTTACATGATGATATATGTATTTCGCCAGCAAAACTGAAGTGAACAAATTCAAGGGAAAAGCGAATAAAATTCGAGTGAAAAGCTATTCACGATTAGGGGAATTTTGTTTAACTGCCAACGATTTTGTTTTTTATCATTTCACAGTCAATGAATAGAAAAAGGGAAAACATTTCATGGGAAAAATTATTCACGATTGCAATTTAGGGAAAATGGAAAAAATTACGAGGGAAATAAAGTTCACGATAGGGGTGATTATGCATCTGCCAACATACCAGTACTTGTAAAAAACAGAAAACCGTAATTTTATATTTTGCAAGTCAATCAGTTGCTACTGGCGCTACCAGTTGGTAATTTTATACAGTAATATTTATTGACTTGAGGATTAAATACAAATAATTGGTTTCCCGTTACATCCCATGTAGGGATTGGGGAGAGCTTCTCACAATCAGTGAGCTGTGCACGTTCTAGTTCTACACACACTGATTGGGACCTACAGTTTTACACCGGTTCCGAACGGTATTTTGAGAAGCTTTTTCATGGCTTAATACTCGATAGTGTCGCCGTCACTAACCAAGGTTACCGTCGTCGAAAGAAATTTTATGGTGATCGGAGTACACTACCATTGCACTACCGACGACTTGAGGACTAACATTTTTTTTAATATTATAGAAGCGATTTTGAGATATACGATTTTCACGTAGGAATCAAACAATTCTTTTGAACATTCAATGGGCGGAATTGAGTTATATGTAATTCAAAATAAATTTTTAAAATCTAGTAGACTTCGTCGAAATGATAAAGTTTTGTTTGAACATCAAAAGAATTTGCCATGTTGGTAAAAGTGGAAAATCAAATATATGGTCTTGGTGGTAATTTTGAAACTTAAAAGCATCATAATCGGATTTCAGTAAGGTTAAATTTAAAAAAAAAAAAAAAAAAAAACCGTTTCCCATTACATCCCATGAAGGGATTGGGGAGAGCTTCTCACAACCAGTGAGCTGTGCGCTTTCTAATTTTTCACTCACTGATTGGGACCTACAGTTTTTACACCGATTCCGAACGGTATTTTGAGAAGCTTTTTCATGGCTTAATACTCGATAGTGTCGCCGTCACTATGCGAGGTGACCGCCGCCGAAAGATTTTTTTTTTTTTTTTTTTTTTTTTTTTAAGGTGGTCAGAGCGGGGATCGAACCCGTGATCTCATGTACAAGAGGCGCGCATAAATTGATATCTTTTTATTTGGTGATAAACCTTTTGTACGTTTTCATATGGATGTACCATAACGTATATTGTTTATAAATATACATGAAACACTCTGTTTTTCCAGTTTTTGAATGATCATTATGGAGGTTTAACAATTAATCACAAATATGGTTAATCCAATAAATAACTTGAGCATCAAGGATATCGATCCGTAGAGAAAGCCTGTCATGATTTTTCTTCAAAATTCAAATTTAATAAGAAAATTGTCATACAGCTTTTGTGTTTTGTCTTTAATATTAAACTCATAAACGCCTCAAACTCACAATGTAATAAAGAGTGAACTGGCGTGAATTTTCAATAATAGAAATCAGCCACAAATACTACTGTCATCACAATACATATTTGGAAAGATTTTAAAGTTACATCATACAAAATAAATTTTATTTGAAATAATAAATTGTAAAAATTCTTTGTATCAAGGTAACCACTATAATTTTCATCGGTCGAAAAAGATAAACAAAAACAATAACAAAAAAGAAAAACACTTCCACGTGGATTAAAATCCAGTTTTTCAAATTTGCTTTACTGACTGATACGCTTTGTGTGCTCAAAATGGGGAGAGACCACTTTTCAGCACTACTCCACTTAGATTCTTCCACTCAAGATCAGGAGGTAATGACAGTGGAAGACAGTGTAGATTGTACCCATCCCCCCCCCCCCCCCCCCCCACCAAAACCAAGACGAGATTAGAACTGCGATCTCCCGGCTGAAGAATAATATAGCCGCTGGTGCGGATGGGCTACTCACTGAACTTTTTAAGGCAGGTGGCGACGGATTGCTAGTCCACATGCATCGACTTATATGCAGTATATGGCTGGAGGAATCTGTGCCTGACGATTGGAGTTTCAGTTTATTATGCCCTGTATTTAAAAAGGCTGTACGTGTGAACAGCAAATCGATACATACCACCTTTTTGTCGATTACAGAGCTGCTTTCGATAGCCCCATACTGTGAAAAATGTACGAAAGCTATGTCTGAACTTGGTATTCCTGCAAAACTTATCCGGCTCTGTAGAATGATGCTGACCAACACCAAATCAGCAGCGAAAGTGGGGAAGACCTCACCAAACTATTCTGTATCAAGCAACGACTGAGGCCAAGCAACGCACTTTCGAGCAATCACTTCAACATCTTAATGGAGATAATAATGAAAAAAAAAATTCCGTAAATATGAACAAGAGCATTAACACGAAAACTTAGACTTAGACTTAGACACCTTTTGGGCGAAATTTGCGAGAGGTTACTGCAGTATTTCCAAGAATCGAAAAATAATCGGCGAAGGTGGGTCTTGCTATTAATGAGGGCAAGTCGAAATTGATGGTGTCCACGACTGAACAAACCTCTCGACTTGGTCCGCACTTGAACGTTGATTACCGATTTAATTCCAAAGTGGTAGATGAACTTGTCTACCTTGGACCTGCCGTGGACAAGGACAACAACGTCAGCCAGGTGATAAATAGTAGAATTGTACTGGCAAATACATAGATGCTATTCTCTCGACAGACAAAAATCCAGCTATACCATACTATCATTTTATCTGTTCTGACATATGGCGCCGAACCTTGGCTCATATCGCATGCGGATGCAAAACACCTGGGAGTATTCTTGATAAAAATTCCCCGTAAAGTGTAAGGTCCTGTTAAAGAAAACGGTGAGTACCGACGTCGTTGGAACCAAAGCCTATCTCCTCTGTATTCTGATGTGGATATAGTTAGGCGACTAGGACTAGGCCAATTGCGTTGCCTGGGCCATATTATCAGAATGGATGAAGATGAGCCAGCGCGAAAGGTTTTCGATAATGTACCCGATGGAAGCAGGAAAATAGGACGACTAAGACTCCGCAGGAAGGACCAGGCCGAAGAAACCCCCCTTATCCTTGGTGTTACCAACAGCAGAGAAAATGCGAAGTATAGAACCAGTTGGAGGAATTTGTTTGTTTAGTAAATATGTGTAGGACATCTGACCTCATGAGGTTGTAAAATAGTCAATAAAAGTAATATAAATTCATCGACGCGTGTTTCTTCAGGTTTTTCAATTTCAGGTACTTAAAGCTTGCAATTGCTAATTTTACTGCCTAGATACTTGCGGGGATACCAGCTTGGGAGCTGAGTTTTTGTGCCGAAAGAGAATAATTTGACGCAATTCTCAAGATTTGTCCGTTGGAATCCTTTCTTTGTAATTGTTTCCATAGTTTACAGCATCATTTAGGTACCGCAGCATAGTTTTTTGACTTCGCCCAATTTCCCGCGCCATGGCCCGATCAGAATATCATTGCGAATGATAGTCATCGATTTTGGCTCTTTCCGTTGTGTTCAAAATAATTTTCTTGCTCATTTTCACTAATGTTGACTAGTTACAAGGTGAAGTAACAAGCTTCGTATGCCAGTTGGGTTATGACACTCGTGATATAGAAATTTTTAGGGAATAACAATGGATCGCTAAACCCGTGATAATTGTGACAATGTAGCGCGCAATAATTCATTTGTGGTGTTATCGCATCGTGCATTTTGGCGAGAATATCCTTGTTGGGGGTGGCGCAACTCAGGACAACCAAAGGGGGTGGCGCAACTCAGGACAACCAAAGATCAACACATCCACACATCCAAGCTATTTCACATTTCGAGGCGTTCTCTGCTCCGCATTTTGATACTGAACTTGAAAATGTTCTAGTACGACATTCAGGTGGTCCAGCAGTTGCTAGTAAACGAGTACTGGGCCCATTAAAAGTGCAACCGTAAGATTTTCGAACTTATCGACGAAGTGGATAGTTTTCCATCAAAATTAATCATGAGCGACCAGGCTCATTGTTGTCTCAACAGCCGTCTCAGCAGCTTCTTCGTGGTTCTGGGGGAACGATAACGCGACTCAAAATTCATGAAGCGCCATTAAACTCTCTCAAAGCCACCGTGTGATGCGCAGTTGCGTTGGAAAAGGTGATTGGACCTTATTGTTTCGAATCAGCCAACGGTAGCACTACTACGGTGAACGGCGCCCACTATAGAGCCATGTTGACTAAATGTTTCTTACAGGAAGTCGACGACACAATGCGTATTTTTATGGAAGCCTTCCCAGCGCGTGTAATCTCGCGTTTCGTTGACTTGGTATGGCCAGTTACACCTTCCAACTTGACTGCCCCGGACTTCTTCCTCTGAGGATATTTAAAGCGGTATACGCCTTGCAGGAGTTATAGAACAACTTTCGAGCCGAAATTGACATCGTAACACCACAAACAAAATAAATATTTGTGTGTTGTGCTACCAATTATGGCATAGTATGCAGAGTTCAAATTACATATTCCATTGTTAATGAAATCTGTATTTTAGAAAATGGGTTTATTTACTATTAGAGTCGGAGTCGAGTCGTGTATTTTCAAATTGCTGGAGTGGGAGCCGTTCAAGTTTGGCAAGACTCCACAGCCCTGCTGATCGCAAATTTCACGACTGTCGTAATAAAAGCTCATATTGTAGTAGTTGTTCAAAACATTTAGCAAAAAATGGGAGTATGGCTTACGACGGTTACGGTAGACAGTTGAATTGGCATTAGCCTAAGATATTTTGAACTCTTAAATGGCCTAGGATTCTTACCAGATAACGTAATTGCGCCTTTGGATCCCAAATACCTTATTTGTGACGCATGCTTGAGATCGTATGTACTGAAGAGGATGAACCCACTTGATTACACGTACATATGTACTTCCATTCTAATATAGAACTGGAAACGTAAACCGAGCACCTTATCTCGTGGGGTAACACCATAGCATATGTTTCCGAAACCACATTTTGTACCTACACAAAAGTAACAATTGGATCCGTGGCGCGGTATTTTTCTCCATGTCATAGTGTGCCCAATTTTCACGTGTCGTCTACAAAAAGGAACATTTTTCCATGAGGAATATAAAGTATTCAAAATATAATTTAGAAATGCGTACTTAAGGGCTGAAGTCCAACCCCTTAACTATGGTTGACGCGAATGGAATATCGAAGTTTGTTCGCAATATTGATTAAAATTTTCCAAATATACGCGTCGTCCAAATTCAGGTATCTCTTTATATCATATGTTATTTTGACACTGATCGATTTTTTTGTGTTTGAAGTAGTGACTATCAGTCAGTCTCAGTCAGTCAGTCACAATGAGCCGCTTTACGCTTAAACAATGTTGGAAAATATTGCAAAGTCCAATCGGATATCGAATTTGGCTGACATTTTTTTTTTGTTTCTGACGAAGCGCATTTTCATCTCGGCGACTATTTAAACGAAAAAGATTGCCGCATCTGGGGATCAAAATCCCGTACGTCATTTTCGAGAATCCAATGTGAGCGAGAGTTTAGTGCAGGCATCGGCAAACATATACAAACTTATTTTGTGCTTGTATGAGTGAATTGCAGCTTTTCTCTGTCAATGCGTATCAGTGCACTCATAGAAAAATGTTAGTAAAAAATGTTGCTATATTTTAGTTACATTTGAGCTAAATTTAAGTTTACTGAAAGTAACAAATTAATCTTCACAAATCAGCAAAAAATTTGATAAATATTAGTAGACAAAAAAATCATAAAAAAATGTGAAATTTTTTAAGTTTTTTGTTGATTTTTTTTAATGCGAATAAAAATCTTGCACTTTGCACATATCAAACATTGTGCATTACCAAAAAAATTTTCGCCAAACAAGTAGTCATACTCCCATTCTATATTAAACATTTTGTCGAGTGTAAAAAAATTTCGCAAACAAGCGATGTAAGAACCTGCTTCATTGACTGCTTGTTAGCGACTAAATGATTTTATTTATTTTTAGGTTCTATGTGTGAGCTTATGTAGGTGTGAGAGAGCGCCCATGGGCATAGGCGCTGCCGATGCCTGGTTTAGTGTGAACTTTGGAATAATGCATCGGCCCATTTTTTCAAAAATTCTGCTGGAGTTTTTATAGCTGAATATGAACCTGGATTATCTCAGTCGTCTTTTGGGCACTAAGTTCGGTAATCGTGTTGTCTAACAGCCGTCTTGGCGATGTCAACTTGGCGCCTAGGAGCTACGATTTGACCCCTTTAGATTTTTAATTTTCGGGTGTCATTAAAGACCGACTCTATGCGATTAATCCAGAAACGAACCACACACTTCAGGCTAATAACGTCCGAGCTATTCGTGAGATAGAATCAGACACTGGCAATATATTGGACTGCCACGCTGTGCTACTACTAAATGATAGAAATCGTGTTCCCTAAATAATGGGAATATTTGATAATTCTAAAATGCGTTAATATTCCAAAAAAAAAATTGAGTTTAGGTAATTTTATTTAATTTCTAAAAAACACTTGTATTTGGACCACCCTGTATGTTGTAGTAATCTTTATAATTTTTTTTGTAATGAATCCGGTCTTTTTTCCACACCATTTGTCTGAATTTCTTGCTCAATTGTAAAATGTTGCACAAAATAAAGAGATACATTTTAACCGGCAAATAGAATCGAGCTTATTATCTTGATAACAAAATTGTGAAATAACAATGAAAGGATGAATAAACTAATATTTATATTACATGTGTTTTACTACCTGCATGGCACAATCGCCTAGAACGGATTTTTGAATGAGTGTGGTTTATCTAGGAACTTTTCTGATAGAACAATACTTTTACAAGAATTTTTTCTTTGGCACTTTCACACGGGCAAGGCTTCAAATACAAATTTGCTACAGTTCAATGCATTTCTAATATTACTTTTTTGAGTTCTTACAGTCGTCATAACAAATGCATTCATGAATTTCAAAATGTTTTTCCGATTGAACAGGATGAGGATTATAGTAAATGGTTTATTTTTACCAAAATCCGTTTCACAAAATGCAAATGTGTTACTGTGTTATGCAATTCTAATCTGGAAAATTGTACATAATATACACGAAATCTATGTAACAATCATTTTATGACTAAGGAAACATTATTTACAGATTAGAATTTAACTGAAAAAAAAATTCGTCATTCTTGTCAAAATAAGATACCTTGATACTGTCAACTGATATCCATCGATTCAATTATGAAATGACACATCTTATTATCTACACTAAATTGAACATTTGAAATTGAACACTTGCCCGTTTTCGATTTTTCATGAATTTTGTCCATCCATTGGGATGGGGGTAGACAGGGTGGTTCAGTCACGACTGGACAAATTTCATCAGCGTATTGCTTGTCACATTGCATGAAAATATGTCCATCTGCGACCATCCCCGAAAATACAACGGGGTCATATGGCAGCGGTTTGAAAATTTTCGGATTGGCGGTCGGAGGGTACTAGGGTAAAATTGCTAACTTCAAAACCAGTTGTCAGATTTTTTTGTTTTTGGGCTTTTTGGAAACGTCTTTGTGAGACATTTCAGAATCTAAAAAATCAAAAAAAAAATTTAAAGAAGTGAAATCGCCGACATACAGAGGTTTAAAAAAAAATTTTAAAAAAGACATAAGAATGTGCACATAACCTCAATTTGTTCAGCCAGATGGCAGGTAACTAATGTTTTCTTAAAATATAGCCCTACCGCTTACCTTTCCAAAATGCCATAAACGAAGCCCAGAGGTCTTACCGGTCGAAAGTTATGACCATTTGACTGAAATGCAAAATTTTGTTTTCGTTTTTGGAAGCGAAATAATAGGACACATTCAATTGTTTTTGTAAATTAGCACGTGTAAGATTTTATTTTGTTGAAATTTTTGGCTGAAGAGTTGGTAAACAGTAGGGCTATCTTTTAAGAGAAAAAAAATCATAAGTTACCTGCCATCTGGCTGAGCAAACTGAGGTTATGTGCTCATTCTTATGTCTTTTTTTTTAATTTGTTTATACCTCTGTATCTCGGCGATTTCACTTTATTTTAATTATTGATCCTGAAGGTTCTCCCAAGGACCTTTCCAACAAGCCCAAAAACAAAAAAATCTGACTACTGGTTCAGAAGTTAGCAATTTTACGCTAGTTACCTCCGACCACCAGTCCAAATATTTTCAAACCGCTGCCATTTCGCCCCCTTGAATTTTCGGGGATGGTCGTAAATGGACATATTTTCACGAAATAAGCCAAGGAATACGCTGGTAAAATTTGTCCAGTCGTGACTGAACTACCGTGTATATCCTTTATTACGAAAAAATATCTATATATAAAATATGTATTAGACCCTTAGTATCTTGGGATGAAATTCGTTTTAGGACTTTTTGAGGTGATTGAGCCACGTCCGTCTGTTTAGCTGGCAGGCTGGCAAGCACGATAACTGCGGCAAATCTTCACCGATCACCACGACATTTTGGCAGTGACTATTATTTTTGTAAACTTAGTTGTGATTTCCAAATGCGCGTTTGGACATTTAGTACAAATTGAATGTTCTTTAAGAACTATTTTTTTGTACGTGTGATTAGGTTCAATTCAAACATTGGTTATTAATCTGAATATGCCTATTTAACTGGAGAAACTTGACGAGGTAGCCACGCCCATTCTGGTACACCAAAGCTTTGTGGTCGTCCACTTCTGACCTTAATGATGACACTTCTGACCTTAATGAAATTTCATATTAGGCTTCACGTCATATATCGCTAGTCACCAACTAAGCCAAGGATATTTTGCCACGCCCATTTCGGGACCTGAATATGCGCACATTTTCCATGAACATTCATTCGTTCAACACAAGGGTGAATATAAACGTTCTTTAATAGATGTGAATATAAACGTTTTTTAATAGACTGAATGGATGACTTACGGTGAGGGTATGTTAAAGTCGGTTCACCCGATTGTACTATACTTTCTGTACTGTTGATCTGAAAGCATAGGTTTTCGCTAGACATTTTAAAAATATCACCCAAACTCCCCAAAAAAAACTTTACCGTAGAATTTATTAATTTTTGTAATAGGGGACTATAATATATCAAAACTCTACTGCGGTTATATTTACATATTGTTGCTGTTTCAGAGTGTAATTCCGAAGCCAAACATTTTGAGGGCCAGTGACGCGTTTCTGCCTTTGGATGACACACAGTGGTTCCAAATCGATTTTTTTTGGAATTAATTCTCTAAGTTTTGAACGGAATAAGATATCGTTATGAATATTTGAGATAATTCCCAGAGATAAGACAAGTTGTTGTAGAAATTCACAAGCACTATCAGCATGCAAAATATCTTTGCAATCAGCACATAATTGTACTTTTGGCCCTCAATTAAATATTTGGCATGGCCGAGGTGACCAACTTTAGAGGGTTGCCCAGTAGCCTCTATAACCACCAGGTATCCAAAATTTTACAGATCATCTAGAAAATGATTCTGCTGTAAGCATGCGAAATTTTATCACCATATCTTATTCGGTCAAAACTTACAGAATTAATTCGAAAACAAAGTCAATTTGAAACCACTGTGCGACAGTGGCAAAAATATAGAGATTATTTCAAACAATTTAATATTCGTATTAGTATTCGTTCGTGGCCGTCGGTGGTGCAATGGTTAGTGTGCGCGGCTCTTCTACATGAGATCCTGGGTTCGAACCCGGCTCTGACCACCTTCAAATTTTCTTTCGGCGGCGGTCACCTCGCATAGTGACGGCGACACTATCGAGTATATAGCCATGAAAATGCTTCTAAAATACCGTTCGGAATCGGTGTAAAACTGTAGGTCCCAATCAGTGAGTGACAACTGAAAAGCGCACAGCTCAGTGATTGTGAGATGTTCTCCCCGGTCCCTTCATGGGATGTAATGGGAAACCATTTTTTTTTTTTTTTTTTAGTAGTATTCGTTCACTGGTCACTACATATTTCGGAACAGAACAACTCCCATTACACAATTACTGAGTTGTGCCATTTGAACAAACTTATATTTACCTATCGCTATACGGCCATATCAATGGCTTAAAATAAATTTCATACGCAGAATTTGCTTAAGTTCAAGTCGCGTTTTCATTCGACTAAGAATCGTTGAGATGGATTTTTGAAATGTATCGTACTCTTTGGGATCCACCGCTTTGCCGTTTATACCCATGAAATTGGCAACAAGTCGTTCAATTTTATCTGTTCAAATATCTGACAAATGGTGGTTGTAGTATATCATCTGTAAATGCATACAGTTGTTTTGTTCATCATTTTCTTTAACCAAATTTTTTTCCTTGTTGAATTTTGTCTTCCTCCAGGTAAAATACATTCCTTATGCTCCGAAACATAAAAAGCAGAAAACGGTTCAGTTCATCCTCCATTCATGGCAAACGAACTGCCATATGGCTGTCGTTCAAGAAAGGTTGGGATGAAATATATGCAATCTAAATGGGAGACTGAGTGGGATGTTATCACTCAAGATGTGTTTTGTTATCCGCTTTCTTATTTTCAATAAGCTCTTTATTTGCCACGATTTCATTTTTTGTTTGAAAGCCGTTTACGTTTTTGCTATGGCTTTCGTTTCTTTGTTCTTAAGAATACGTTGCGCACTCTGAATATGAGTGAATTTGTACATTTAGTTGCGTGTATGCCACACACACATTTCCATGATATTTTACAACTCTAATTCAATATTGAATAATAAAGGCACACATACATGCAAAGAGAATTTCCAAACAAAAGGACTTTGGCAGAGTTGAAATGCTCAATTGCGTGTCTTTTTATAGGATTCCTTATACGATAATGTATGGCGGTTGATGACGGAATACAAAACATTTTGTAAGGTATACATATTTATTTGTCATTTGCTTCAAAAAAATCAACGTATTGAATCATGTGTAATTGAATACGGTGTGTATTGTTGCATAAATTCTTCACTGTAAATGCTATATATCGCAAAAATGTATTGCGAGAAATGAATGCAAACCACCACAGAAAGGAAAAGTGTTTTGCTATTTCGTTATTAAATTTATTCATCTACGCAGCTTTTTTTTAAAATTCAGGATTGTTTGTTACAAGTAATATCCTTTCACAGAAATGTCAATGCTGCTTGTGAAACAAATTTCAAAATTATTATAGAACTAGATATCATGAATATTAAACACAGGGCATCCAACTGCACACAGTTACAAAATTCCAATGCAAACTCTAATAGAAGAGGTTGGAATTTTGATTTTTTTTAAATAATATAAATAAATCCAGGCAAACGTCGTAGCAAAAAATTAACTGTGGTCAGATTAGGGATCGAATCCAGTTTATAAAGTACAAGAGTCGCTCACAATAACCGCTGCTCCAAACATAATATCCTTAGTCTTTTAGAATATCACCGTGAAGCGTTTTAAAATGTGTTTTACAAACTTTTAGGAAGGGGGAAAAATGGTATTTTGATAGAACATTTTTTCTACGAACATTCTAAACTAGTGAGCTAAGCTGACCGAAGAAAACCGTCAATAATTTTTAATAGGGTGAACCAGTTCCTCATTAAGGTGATATATACATCGTTGCAAGGAACTTACAGTGACGAGCAAAATTGTAATAGCGTTGACACAGTTTTCAAAATAAATTTGTATATTTTAAATATTTGATTAAAAACAAAAAAAAAATATTTAAATAAATCAATTAAGTTTCATCTCGCGTATAAAAAGAAAAAAATTTTAAGTCTATATTGATAACGCACATTGGTTTTTTTAATTAGCATTGGATTTTATTTTGCATTACTTTATCTAATGCAGATGCAAGAAGAATGGCAATTAAAAAATTTTGAATTTGCATTTGATCAGGCAATAGCTCTGTTCGAATACTCGAAAATTTGTGCAAATTTGTGCAAATTTGTACAAATTTTTACTGAACTCTGTTCGTTTACTCCAAAAGTCCAGTAAATGAGAGCCAGAGAGCGAAAATTTTGACAGTTCGATGTTAGAGATTTTGCAAATTTTGGTTGGAGAAATTTTAGCCAACATAAAATTGCAAGATAGAACAGCTGTTTGAAATCAGCTGTTTTATGTAAAGAAACAAAACACAAAAATAAATTAACAACGACAGAGGTAAGTACAAATTATTTTGTTTAATATTTTATTCAATATATTTGTGAAATTTAGAAACAAAATGGAAAACAATAATACGCAGTGGCATTCAGGAAATTCTGGTGAACCGGCGACGTCATTATTGGACAACTGTGGCAGTAGCAAAGGTATGGAAATACACGCCAGAATGTATGTATGTGGCAAAGGATAAAATTTCTTTCAATTCTATTGGAACTTGTGGTAACTTCCAAAAATGTATTTGTTGGAAGAATTTGTAAGTAAATTTGTAATAAAAATGTCTTTCAAATAAAAATTAAAGCTTTTGTTTAATGAAATGCAAACAGAAAAATCAGCTGTTTCCTTGCACACATAAACATCAGCTGTTTCATTGCAAATTATTACTGGAAGTCGTTCGCGTACTTTATTTGCAAATTTTCATAAAGAGAGTAAAATTGTTGTTTCGCTCTCAAAAGTAGATTCTTGCAAATTTTTACTGGGAAAGTACTCGAACAGAGCTAATGCAAATGCAGGTTGTGGAATCGGATGCCAATTGTAATGAAATATGGCAATGCTTTCAATTATGTTGAATTTGTTTGACTGTTGGAAATTCTGTTTCTAAAGTATTTTGTATGTAAAGGTTTGTGGTTTCAATAGGTATTGCCTCGTGGTGTTTTCAAATTCATAAACCTGTACTGTATAAAATATTTGAAAACCATAACTGCCAGTTCTGAAGGCAATGCTTACAATTGAAAATGGTATTTATAATTTGGATGTTTTGCATTTTTGAATTTGCATTTGTAGAGGTAATTCAAATTAAACTACAAATTATAATTGTCATATAATTCATTTGCCCCATGTATAAGTGAACAACAAATATTATGAAATTATTCAATTGTGTTCTCTAGTTTTTAGATAATTTGGTTGTTTTCTGATTCAATATTTTGTCCAGTAGTCTTTGGCGTTTTTAAGAGCTTGTAAACGGCGAGACATGCTGTTTGACAATTTTGCCGTCATTTCGGCTAGAATCACATCCCAAGTTTCTTTTACTCTATTCCACAGCTCCTTTCTGCCTTTTAGATCATTTGGGTACTTAGCAAGCTGGTATTATATGTACTTTAACTCCAAAAGTTTTCGATCCAACCATTTCATAGTTGGAAATTATTGACTGTTTAACCAGTTTTGATCGAATTTGGCCGAATGTCTTGGGCCGTTGTTATGCTGAAAAATCACACGTTTAGTAGCTGGGTCCGTTTTTTCTATAGCAGCTGGTAAATGATTTTGCAGAATTGAACGTTATTGTTATTTTGTCATAATAATACCTTCAATTTTAACCACAGGACGTACTCCATGCTTGGTAATACATCCCCTTAAAAAAAAAAAAAGGTTTCCCATTACATCCCTTGAAGGGACAGAGGAGAGCTTCTCACAATCACTGAGCTATGCGCTTTCCAGTTATCACTCACTGATTGAGACCTACAGTTTTACACCGATTCCGAACGGTATTTTGATACGCCTTTTCATGGCTACATCCACATATCATTATAAATCCCCCATTCGGGCAGAAGAATTTGGATCTTTGGCCCAGTACCAAGCACGGCCATCTGACTCAAATCACTTGATTTTAGTCTCATCAGACCACATAACCTTAATCACAAGGCCTAATTTTAGGTTTATTATTTAAAACATCCTGAATTTAATACTTTACATTCTTCCAGTCAGCTACAGCTCAGTTTTCGTAGACCTGGCTAGACCAGATGATAATAATTCCATGATTTCAACTACTTTATGTTCACGAGGACAATTATGAATAATTGAAAAAAATCCGTAAATTTATGAGCTACGTGACGGATACATTTGAGTTTCTGGAGCTTTAAAGATTTAAAGAGAGTGCAATATTGTAACATTGAAGAGAGAGCGTAATTGCAACATTGCGGTGTGTTTACATATCACGCTCATAAGTGTAGAATTGTTTTATATTTAAGTGTTCATTGCAAAGCATTTTTTTAAAATCAGAGGCCCAAATTTACCCAAAGGAAAAAAATAATAAAAATAATGTTTACACATTATTTTAGAATCCCGCAATAGAGGGTTAAATTTCATGAAAGTTCCAGGCAGACAGGCAGACGGAGTTTCATTCTAGTGTTCATTAACATAAATGTATTTTTAGTTGTGAATGAATACAAGGTTGAATGTAGATCCATTTACCTTTTCCCGATTTTCCTAGTGTCTTATGATATGCACTTTTATTATCTTGAGGGCATGAATATTAATACATTAAAACACTGTATTTGCTTTAAGATCTTTGATATTGTAATAGACGTTTTTCCATTTTGTTTGTGTTTCGTCTGTGATGAAAATATAATTTGTTTCCAGGGAATGTTGGTTATTTCCCGAGGGCAATGCGCTGGAGGTCAAAGTCTGCAAATTCATTTTGAATCGTTTGTTGTCGATGTGAGTAAATTTACACATACACTTTTGTTCAGTCGAAAAGGAAATCCTTAAAAGATTGTTTCAACAATCTTTTTGGAATACCAAAATAAGTTTCTAGCTTATAATTGTTTTCTTCATTGTTGCCAACAAACCGCAGGCCTTATTTGCCACTGCAAGTTGTGTATAGGATGTTATTCAAAGATTTTGGGTATATTTATATTTAACTGTTTTTACCAACAACCGTTTATGATTTGAATTTATGTTTGACAAAAGATGTGTAATATTGCCATAGTTGTGTACCTGGAAAACCCCACAATATTCTAATCCTTATATATTGTTAGTGTGAATGACAATTAAATTACTGACTGACAATTTAGGTGACTGCACGTCTTTATTTTTGCACTCTGAAAATCTGCCTTTTTTGTTGTTTGGATGCAAATATAACATGTGATTGCCGCTTGTCGCAAGTATAGTATACTTGTGTCCAAAGAAAACATGTTTGCTATGCAATATTACATGTTGGAGGCACAAAGATTAATATGTTATAATATATGTGTTTGAGACCTAAGTATAGCTGTGTTTGGGATACAAATAAATAATAAGCTGAATTTTTTGGACAATGAAATGATCAGAAGAATTTACAATATTCAATAAATTATCACAAATTATAAATAAGAGCAATTTTCATAGTAATTTACAAAAGCAGCTGAAATATCTATTCGCTAGATGTGAGATTTTCAATCATTTATCATTCTTACGTGTATTGATTTAAGCAAATATTAAACGATGATTCAGGCAACCTTAATAGCGGACGGCACATGTTATTAGTAATCTGAAGCTGTCAAATCAGAAATATTTTCATGGTCAATTAATACATACGCCCAAAACAAATAATTTACATTTAAATCCAAATTATAAAAAAATTGTATTTAGTGGCGATCCTCAGAGTTTGGAACAATATTTCATTGACTAGGGTCTAAATTAAATTTCTATCAAGTGAGTTATGTCCTCTGCTCTCCTTTATTTGTACTAATCTAACAGTCCAATCTAACAGTCCAGTTGTAACATATTTTTCTAATTGTCTTTCTTTAATTATAGTCCCTAAGTACATCAAGTAATGGTTATTAACATAAATTAGAATCAGTCTTTACATTCAATGTTTAAGATAATTTCTGTCAAATGTTGAGCGAAACAGAATCTTACATGGTGAGAGTCGAATTTTCGATCTCGTCTTTGAGGTTTTATCCGTGTACAATATGGACTTTAGGAAGGTCGAAAGGAAAGAGACAAGAGGTGTGATATAAGACGATCTGGGAGGCGAATTCATCAGCAGGAGGTATAAAATTAACTGTGCACCGAATTGTTTTCGCGTTAATACTATTGTTTTTTTTATTAAACGTGGATTGGCGATACCGTCAGACCATAAATTACAATAATCCGTAGCTTTGTTTGCAGAAAGAGAGCTCCTTAATCCCTTCGGGTTGCGGCCAAAATACGGCAATTGTTACTAAGCCAGAAAAGGACCACAGTGCTGAATAGAATTTTTCCTAAGCAGATGAAAAACGTGCTGGTTTTCGTAACATTACTTACTTGTATTGACTCTTTTACAACCTCATGAACTCCGAACTTCCGAACTCTTCCAGTTTTTGGAATGCAAAGTCGTTATTCCTTTCATGTTCAATAAACTCGATACTCACGTTTCTATTACTTGGCGGTAATAAAAGGCTGTCATTTATCACGGGTACAATCAGCTCTACTATTAATAACACCTATTAATCTAAATTTATCCCACGAACTACTGCTGAAATAATGTTTGCATTCTCTCTTTCTAACTCTTCTTTTGATCGCTTTTATATTACGATTCGTACAGAATGTATTTCAACGTCGGTCATTAGTTTCTTCTTCATATGCCCTGAATTCTAAGTCCCGTAGTTCCTTGGCTTCCTGAACCTCCTGACATTCAGACCAACGAGATTGTATTCTAACATTCTTTTTCTTTAGTGGGACATGTTTATTGTAAACTTTGAAGATCAATGAATTGAAATAATATACTTTTCCGAGTTTTCGAAAATTGGGCTACAATCAATTTCACGCAAGTCGTTCACACAATTCTCCAGATTCAGATCCTTCAAAGATCTATAATGGAAATAAAATCAGACGAAGCTACTACAGCTAGTGATAATGAAATATAGATAAGTGCGTGATGAGAATTTAATGCTGGAATTTGAAACTGATGTTTTCGTTTATCCAAACTAATATCAGATACCAGGAAATAATCAGTCAGGGACGTGGAATGATTACTAGTAGTAGTAGTTGTAGTTCTTTATTTATTTTCATTACAAAAAGATGTTTACAATGTGTGTACAAAAATAATGTGGTTATTATGACAAATAAATAAGGTTGTTTGCAGTTTATACATAACGACTATGACATATCGTCGTCAGTCAGACTATTAAACTAGTATACAATCGTTCATACTGAATAACAAAATTTTCTTTTTGTTCTTAATAATTATATTCATTAATTAATTGATTTCTGTATTCCATACAATATTTTATATATTTTGCTAGTAATTTCCCTCCTGTAATTTTACCATCAAGCATATTTATAACATTATCTACATCTAGTACAATTTCTTTGAAAAATAGCTTTCGCAACTCTTTAAAAACTGGGCAACGGCCTAGAAAATGAACACTGTTTTCGACTTCTCTCATATTACAGACCGAACATAATCTGGATGTCTTGACACCGAATCTGCTATTGTTTAAGATTGTTGTCTCACTTCTCATCTTCATGTTCCAACTTATTTCTTCGGCTGTGATCCCTTCTGCCATATAACTTTCGCCTGCCATAGGATTCAGATATTTATAAAAACGACTAGTATTTTGTTTTTGAATTTGGTATTCTCCATAGTTTTTTGCTCGTAACGCTTGCAGTAACTTATGTCTATTTGCGTTCCACTGATAATGGCTGATGTTACTTGATGTCCATTCGATTTGATATTCGCTACCCACAAGATTTGGTTAGTTATTAGCATCTTAGTAAAAACATGTGATAGTCTTTCATTAGAGTATTCAAATAATGTTTTGTTTATACAAGGTGGCGCAAAAGTAATCCTCCTATCAGAAAATGCTATAAATTTTGCGATTGGCCCCTAATGTCAGTTCTGTTTTGATATTTGTGTAGTAAACACATGCGAAATACACGTTAATAAACACTGTTACGCTACACTGCTCCAGAACGCGGAATATTGCTGACTATTTATTTGACCAATAATCGGTCGGTGACTTTGGCACAACGTGAATTTCGTCGCAGATTTCCTGGCCGTCCAACGCCTACTGGTGAAACACTGCGACGTTTAGCCGCTCGCCTCGAAGAGACTGGCACAACACGAGATGCTGCCAGGCGTGGCAGACCCCGGAGTAGCCGTTCTGCAGATAATATTGCTGCTGTAGCCGAGGATGTCATGGATGCGCCGTCGATATCGACTACAGAGCAATGATCAACGAGTTCTTTTTGCCGCAACTTGATGAATTGGGATTGGAAAACATGTGGTTCCAACAGGACGGTGCAACGGCACACACTGCACGTGCCACAACCGATATGTTGAAGGATGCATTTCCAGGGCGCCTAATCTCCCGTTTTGGCGATTTGCACTGGCCAGCAAGATCGCCCGATTTGACCGCTCCAGACTTCTTTTTGTGGGGCTTTTTGAAGTCGCGGGTTTATGTCAACAAGCCTCAGACTCTTGCAGCTCTTAAAGACAATATCCGTCAAGAATGTGAGGACCTATCGCCGGAAGTTTTGGCCAAAGTGATGGAAAATGCCATAAAAAGGGCTCAAATGACAATCAACTGTGGCGGCGGCCATTTACATGACATCATATTCTCGACTTGATGTAAAAAAAATTAAAGGACCAAATAAAAATAATCTACAAGAAGAATCAAAGTTTTTCATTTTTTTTTTTAAATTACAGCCAAAAAACATCGGAAGTTTACTTTTGCGCCACCTTGTATATCTTAAATGAAGATCAAGAGAAAATAAGTGACCGTTTTCTATTCCTGTATCCATCATTATCGCGTACGTCGGTGTACAATTTGGAAATCGAACTATTTTTTTAATGAAGTAAATATGTAGTTTATCTACTTGACTAAAATATTTGTGTCCCCATACCAGGGCTGCATATGCTTGGATGGATCTACATACCGCTAAGAAGAGTTTCCACTTAGACATCAGTGAGATGTTTGGTCTTCTTAAAAAGTTGTTCCATGTACTATTTATGCTGTTTTTTGCTGCTTCATTTCTCTTCTCTATATGTTTTTGGAAACTCAACTCCCATTGAAAGTCCACAGTTCATCCTTCGCTAAAGTACCACCTCTCCTGAACACCATAATTTCTGACTTTACCAGGTTTACTTTCACATTCCACTGATTACAGTACCTTTCCAAGTTTATGATCATGTTTTGTAACATATGCTTATTATCAGAGATAATCACGATGTCATCCACATACATTAAAACTCATATGGTTTGATCACCAAACTTCACTAAGCCTTCTAGAAAATTGTGCAAATCATTCAAATATAGGGCGAATAATAATGGTGACAGAAAACACCCCTGCCTGACTCCAGATACTGTGGGGAAACTCTGTGAAAGTTCCTGCCCTGTCCATACAGTTGCTGTTGTATTTTGATATGCACTGTCTATAAAATTTACGATTTTAGAAGATACTCCAATGAAATGTAATTTGTATATCAATGCTTTTCTGGAGACTTTATCAAAGGCTGCTTTAAAGTCGACAAAGAACGCGTACGTTTTCTTATTTCGTGCAAAGTTCAACTGCACTATAGATGACAGACTGTAGATGTTATCTGCAGTTGAGTAATTTTTTCGAAACCCTGCCTGATACTCATTTACTCTTTACTTTAGCCAAACAGTTCATGAAAGAAATGCCTCGATAGTTACTTGCGATTGTGGGATCACCTTTTTTGTGTATTGGATATATCACCCTTTGTAAAAAGGAATCATCAACATTTCCGCTATCAAAGAGAATATTGCTGGCTGCGACTATTTCCGCCAACAACTCGGTTGGTCCGTATTTATAAAACTCATAGGCACTCGATCTTCTCCTGGTGCTTTGTTTATTTTTACCTTTGTGAGAACGTTCTTTATCTCCTCTAACGAAATTTCTCTGTCCAATTGATTGTTTACAATATGCAGGTGCGCATAGTGTCTGTCACAGGAGGTTTGGGGGTGAGTTTAGTAATTGGTAAAAGTGACCTTTCAGTTCTTCTGCCGAGAATATTATGCCAATGTTTATGTTTTCATTTCTTATCTCCCTTACAATATTCCACCAATCTTTTCCATATTTTACCTTTTAAATCTTCTCATCTAGTAGTCGTTGATATCTTAGCCTCGCCTCTTTGGTGGTGTTTTTGAAAAGTTTATTTGCTTGTAGGTATTTAGTATTGTCTTCACTGCTGCCAGATGTTCTGAATAACTTAAATGAGTTCTGTCTTGCTCTAAAGCATGATGCATTAAACCATCTTTGTTAATTTGTTAAGGTATAAAATTCTGACCTTCTTTCATGAGTACAGGTTTGCTTGCAGTTTTAATAACATCTATAATTTGCCCGAATGTAAAGGTATTTTTTTTTCTGTTTTTCATCTTGTAAAATCTATCTAATTTTATGTTGATATTGGGGCAACTCATTTTGTTTCCATTTCAACTTGGGTAGAAGTGTTGACTTTTGTTGTTCTTGTTCTGCCACTTGCATTTTTACTGATAAAACTATAGGAAGGTGGTGAGACTATATTTGTGGTTCTACTGCAAAACCGGTGATGAACTTTAGTAGATCTTGTGATACTGCACTGATGTCGTTAACTGACTCACCGACTCCGCTTATGAATGTTAATTCTCCTTCTTCATCTCCCGTAGTCATACCATTTGTAATTACAAGACCATGATCATAACACATTTGTAAGAACTCTCTTCGTCGCATATTTATTACCTTATCCTTGGACTTTCTTCGCTCCATACCTGCTCAAAATTCAGTTTTTTATATATTGTCAATGCTTTTCTGTAATGACCCAATAAGCAAATTTAAATCTCCAATTATTATTGGATTTACTATTACATCTTCTTTGAGCAGATTTTCGAGTCGTTCAAAATCTTCTTTCCATGTGACACTTCTCACATACAATGGTAGTAGGGTTATGTGAGCTTGTCTGTCTTTGATATATATTAAATCAACTCGTTGTACATTTTGCAAATGTGACATTAAGACCATTGTTACGTAGCTCCTTCTTTATAACAAGTAAACATCCACCAATACCTCTTCCGTAGTTGCGGTATTTTGTTTAATAACTCATCATAATCTGTGCATATCCTATTTAACTTATCACCGTATATAGTGGAAAGAACCTCTTCCGCCTTCGCCTGCCCACACCTTAGTTGTCGTTCTCTGTTCCAAAACATCCAACGGCTACCAACCTTAATAGAGTCATTTTTAACAAATACTTTCCGAGTTTTCTCAACTGCTGGTACGTTTGATTTTAGCTGTAATATGACTTTCCTATCTACTTGTCTTTCTTCAGTTAGGTATTTTTCAATTTTAATTGTAGAACCAGCTAGTTTTTGTGAATTTCTGAGAATGGTTTCAGCAAATTCTTGACTTTGGAACTCAGCAATAGCTGATATCTTGTTGTTTGGTGCTGTATATATGACTCTGGCTGAACTTAAATGGATATATGATAACTTCAGTATTTCTCGGCATACGTTTTCCACTGACTGTTTGGTTGATCCTTGCTTCTCTATGGCTCTGAAAATAATGTTTTTGCGTTTCGCTGGCTCTACCAGTCTTTTTATTTGAATTTGATCCTTGATCCTATCTTCTTGAGTTGTTCTATCTCCTCTTTTAGTACTGTATTCTCCATTTGTAAGGATTCCACTTTATTGCCAACGTCCGAGATTTGGTGCTTGATTTCCTCAATATCTGATTTTGTGGAGACATTTATTAACTTTCTATCCATAATAGCTTCCATTGAAGACTCCATAATTATCATCAGTGTATTTGCGTCCACCTTTGCAGGATGACCTTGACGAACACCAAATCCGCAGTGAAAGTGGGTAAGGATCTTACCGAACCTTTCGAAACTAAGCGAGGCCTCAGGCAAGGCGACACCCTATCGTGCGATCTCTTTAACATCTTAATGGAGATCATTATGAGAAAAGCTGCAGTCAATATGAATAAAACCATCAGCAGCAAAAGTCACATGCTGCTCGCGTATGCTGATGATATAGATATCATTGGGCGCACAATTAGAGAAGTTACTGCGGTTTTTTCGAGAATTGAGAAGGAGTCAGCAAAAGTGGGTCTGACGGTGAATGAGGACAAGACAAAATTAATGGTTTCAACGAACAGGGCCTCCACGCGATTAGACCAAAGCGTGAACGTTGATAACCGTTATAACTTCGAGGTAGTGGACGAATTTATATACCTCGGATCTGCCGTGAACAAAAACAACAACGTCAGCCTTGAGATCAAACGGAGAATTGTGCTTGCGAATAGATGTTATTTTGGGCTAAGCAAGCACTTTAGAGATAAAGCCCTCTCTCGAGTAACAAAAGTCCAGCTGTACCAGACTCTCATTCAACCTGTCTTGCTTTATGGCGCAGAATCCTGGGTCCTATCGCAAGCAGACGAAACATCTGTAGGAGTCTTCGAGAGAAAAATACTCCGAAAAATTTATGGCCCTATAGTGCACAACGGCGAGTATCGGCGACGCATGAATCATGAGCTGTATGAGCTTTATCCTGACATTGACATAGTTAAGCGGATCAAGATAACGCGATTGCGCTGGCTAGGCCATGTCAGTAGAATGGATGAAGATGAACCAGCGCGAAGACTTTTCGAAACCGAACTCGAAGGAAGACGAAAAATAGGAAGACCAAGACTCCGCTGGAGGGATCAGGTTGACGAATCCCTGCGTACACTTGGTATTGCCAACTGGAGAGATAAAGCAAAAGATCGAACTGGTTGGCGAAATATGTTATCTTCGTTTTGTAAGGTCCCTGACCCCCTGGGGTTGTCCGAGACCGGATAAGTAAGTAAGTAAGTAAGTATTTGCGTCCATATTGCCTACCAGATCGGATTTCTGTACATCGTTTTCGGGATCAGGAGACGTTTCCATGATTCTTCTCTTTGATTGCTGTGTTGTTACTGATAGTGGTGTATTTAACGGTGTTTTTGTATTCTTTCCTGCCATATTCGTTTCCTTCTTTACAAATGGAACAAATATCTGAACTAATTTTGTAATCGGGTACTTAATACTCTTGCAACTCTATTGATGATTACTACAGTCGAAGTGAGTCGGTAGGCTATTGTGGACCAAGTACAAGTTACTGTCAGCACAAAAGTTCCTTATTGTAGTAGTATTACTAAGAATTATAACATTAACACATTTTGTTAACATTAACATTAACATTTTGTTATTAACATTAAAATTTTGCTGGATATTGGGCACTTTTACTCTTCAGTTGTTTTATATATACAGGTTTATGGATTTGATAAGGAATATGAGGCAACCCCAATCAAACACACAAACCTGTACACAAAAAATGCTTTAAAAACAAAATTGCCAGCAGCGAAAAAATTACAACATTTGAAAAGCTTTGCCATATTTCATTAGAATTGGCTTCCGATTCCACAACCACGCATTTTTATTGTCTGAATAAACGGAAGTGTGATATTTTCGAATTCTAATTGCGAACAATGGTAATCCCCTCTCCATTTTCATTGTATAATGTACTGAGACTTAAAATGTAATGCAAATTAAAAACTACAAACACTGTATACTATGGAACAAAACATATTTATGAAGTTATATAAGTACTTCTGTTTTAGTTTGTATTATTCTATTATAAAAGTACCATAAACTATTTTTACTAAGCTTATATTTTACAACGCATATGATGTTAAATAGTCTTTCAATTGGCGAATTTTATGAATAGGTCTTTCATCTTACATCAATTTTTCCTTAGGAAAAACTGTAAGTAAATTCTACATCTTCAGCTATTTGGTAAGTTGTTCCTACTTTTGCTAGCTGGAGTAAAAGGATTCTTTATTTGTTACACAGCCTGGATGAAGTATAAGTATTTACTGACACGTGTTCCAAATTGTTTACATAGTCCCTCATAAGCACACTTAAGATTTATGCAAACGTCCCAACTGGTTAAAGCACTTTCAATTCCAACATTGAAAACTCAAGACAATTTTGTCAAGGATTTTCGCTTCAAGAACTTTTGCAATTTTATAAAAAATTTAATATTTCCACTCTTATACATGCTGTCACCCCTTTTCCATACAATCTCTTTAGTGTTTCTCGTGTAACTTGTTTGTATGTCATTCACAAGCACTTTATATGTTTTCGTCATTACCTTACTAAGACGCTGCTGCCTTTTGTTTTTATTATCGTGAGTGGTATCCCTTAACTTTCCAATGTCAGTGACCACAACAAATAACAACAAATGCCTTCAGCAGGACGCAAGAGTTATAGGTTTATTTGCCATCTCATTGTTGCTTAGGCCATAATTAAATAGGGCTCCTTAGTCAACAATATTTTACTACATTCCTATTTATAATATTATAGTAAATACTTTTCTCGTTTTCATCATTTGGATGTTTCAGTTACCAAAATGATTAACTACATCAAAAAAAAAAACCTGCCGAATTTGAACTTTCCGATTTTTTTAAATTCCTCATTCATTACAAATTAAAAAAATTTATACTAAATAATTTAAACTATCTTCCGGCAAAAGAAGGTGTTAGTATGCCAATCTCTACCTGCCGTTTGCAGATCTGGCAGTGGGCCGATAATATGTACAAGGACCAGTGGAGACTTACTTCAACTTGCAAACAAGCCAGGGTCCTCTGGCCACAGGTGGACAGGAGGAGGACTAGGCAACTATTTAACTTGCCGAGAGGCAGGTTATCCACAATGATAGGAACACTTACGGGACATCATTGTCTTGTAGGAAAACACGCCCTAAGATTGGGACATAGAAACTCTACTCTCTGTAGATGCTGCATGGAAGAGGACGAGGAAACGACGAAACACCTTCTCTTGGATTGCCCTGCTCTGGCAGGACTGAGAAGTAGGATATTCGGTACACATGTAGTTAGCACCGTAGCCCTACAGGATATTCCTGTAGGTCTCATAGACAAAATTTATTGAAAGGAAAAATTGGCTAGACGACTAGTCAATAGTTGCTATGGAGGAAACTGCAGGTATCACAATGGGCTTCTTTAGCCTAAGTGTGCTAAACAGCGTGCTGTCTTGCAGCCTTTTCAACCAACCAACCAATTTAAACTAAGTATTACTCCAGTACAGCTGTATCTATTATATATATGTATAATGCATATAAAGGCACTAAAAGTTCCATATTTAGCAGCCTGTATCTTTTGCAGTTTCTAACCGATTGCAGAATTTTAAAATGGAAATGGAACCTAGACATCTTGAGATTTAAAAAAAATCAGGACAATAGTGGTTTCTTAACTAAAGAACTTTTCTTCAGCAATTTAAAAAAAAAATCCAAAAATGTGCTATTTTTTTGGTTCACTTGAATAAAGGCATTTTATTATTTTTAAAGTAAGCAATGACTTTTTGTAGGGAGTGTTTGTTTATTACAATTTATTACATCTTAATCATTTTACGAGTCAAAATGGCAAAACAAAAAATTTTAAATCTATCGGAAAAAACTAAAATCGATGTTTTCCGTTCTGAAGGATATTCTAACCGCGCAGTAGCTAAAAAATTGGACGGAGCCCAACAGTTGTCGACAATTACATCACGGACCCCGAGGGGTATGGAAAAAATGTTAAAGGAAGGGTTTATTGTCTTTATCTACGTATGAGAAAAGAAAAATCATCAGAATTGCCTTCTCCTTGTCAAAAATAAAAGCTCAAGCTGGAGTGGAAGCGAGCAAGTCATCAGTACGCAGAGTAATTAAGAGCTGTGAGTATCTTAAATACATGAAGTTACAAAAAAAGCCGCCACTTAATGCCCCTCGTAAAGAAAAGCGGTTTCAATTCGCAAGAGACTACAAGGTATGGGATGTGCAGCCAAGAGGTCATGTAAATGACTGGAGAACCGTTGTATTTACGGATGAGAAGAAGTTTAATTTGGATGGGCCTTATGGCTATAACTATTATTTCCATGATCTGCGCAAAGAAAAGAGTTTTTTGAACCGACATCACAGCCGAGAGGGCGGCGTTATGGTATGGGGTGCTATTACGTACTAGGCACCATCGATCTTGAATTTCAAAGTGAAAAAATGACTGCTGCAAGCGATAAAACGTTATTGGATTCGGCTTTTCCGAAGTTCAGTGAACTAGTTGGTCCCATATCTTGGATATTACAACAGGATAATGCCCCTATACACAACGCCAGAGTAGTAAAGGACTTCATTGCAAGCCAAAATTGTAATATTCTTGACTGGCCATCCTATTCGCCAGGTCTAAATATTATCGAAAATGTCTGGCGTTGGTTATCTCGTAAGGTCTATGAAGGAGGCAGACAATTTGATGACAAGCAGCCACTAATTGAGGCCATTAAGGATGCTTGGAAACAAATTTCGTTGGATTACATAGATACTCTTTATCTCTCACTGAAAACCCGTATATTTGAAGTTATTGTACCCATTACTAAAAGTTCTTAAATAAAGTAAAATAATTAAAAAAAAACAAGAATAACAGTTTTTCATTAAAATTAGCTAAAGTGCATTTATTCAAGTGAACCAACAAAATAGCACATTTTTGGGTTTTTTTTATAAATTGCTCTAAAAATGTTCTTTAGTTAAGAAACCACTATTTTCATGATTTTTTTATATCTCAAGATGTCTAGCTTCCATTTTCATTTCACAATTATGCAATCGGTTACAAAGTTCAAAAGATACAGGTTGCTGAATATGAAATTTTTAGTGCCTTTAAATAAGTGAACCGGAGTGTATATACACTGAAATTTTAAATGTACTGGATGCATCAATTTAACCCACCGACACTAACACACAACACTTTTGAAAAACTTGAGTTAATCAGTTTGGCTTCTGAACGCTTTATTTGATAATTTTGCCTTTCCTTCAGTTTTAAGTCATTGTATACAATATTATTTTCCAATTTTAAGAAGAGTTAGAGTTAGGAGAAAAATGTTGGCATGTCGGGCTCATATTATAATGAAAGTGGTTTCTCCTTTAGCTGAAGACTTTGAGTTGGAATAATTTTGCAATATAAATTTAATTTAGGAAAGCATTTATTGAAGCAAACACAAGGAGAAAAGGAAATACTAACATTATAGAACGGTGTAGATGGAGGTTTAGAGGTGGCCGTCGGTGGTGCAATGGTTAGTGTGCGCGGCTCTTGTACATGAGATCGTGGGTTCAATCCCTGCTCAGACCACCTTACATTTCTTTCGACGACGGACACCTCGCTTAGTGATGGCGACACTATCGAGTACTTAGCCATGAAAAAGCTCTCGAAATACCGTTCGGAACCGGTGTAAAACTGTAGGTCCCAAAAACTAGAAAGCGTACATTTCGCTGATTGTGGGAAACTCTCCTTAATCCCGTCATGGGATGTTATGGGACACCATTTTTTTTTTTTTTAGATGGAGGAATATTATGGAGCATTCATTCCATGGAAAAGTGGACTTCATAGGGATTTTAAAAATGTTCATTTTGTTCAGTGCACGAATAGATTTTCCTTAGATACAAATATATTTAACTATTATTATTTATTTTATAGATTTAAGTTCAACTATGTCCCATACGTGGCCGTCGGTGGTGCAATGGTTAGTGTGCGCGGCTCTTGTACATGAGATCCGGGGTTCGAACCCGGCTCTGACCACCTTAAAAAAAAATTTCTTTCGGCGACGGTCACCTCGCATAGTGACGGCGACACTATCGAGTATCTAGCCATGAAAAAGCTTCTCAAATTACCGTTCGGAATCGGTGTAAAACTGTAGGTCCCAATCAGTGAGTGAAAACTGGAAAGCGCACAGCTCAGTGATTGTGAGAAGTTCTCCCCAGTCCCTTCATGGGATGTAATGGGAAACCATTTATTTTTATTTATTTATGTCCCATACGTGACGCGATTTGTTTGTACGTGACAAAATGTAAAGACATATTTTTATTTATAAATATTTTTCGCTCAGCTGCAAGTTTGATTCTTATTTATAATTTGATTCTTAGACACTTTTCCTCCATTTGTAATAGTTTCGCTGAAATTTAGATTCAACTTTAACAACTTCGAATGTTGGTTGACTGGATCCATCCCATACGTGATGTGAATTATTTTTTTGTTTTCTTCCGTTTTTCATGAATTATCTGAAAAGTTTCTATGTAGGATTAAATACTAGGATATAATCTGTGAAAAAAAATTAGATATCTTATGAATTAGTTAAGAATTAGGTATAATATTTTTGTCTACATAATAAATTTGTTTGAACGTGATCCTGGAATGCTCCTTAAATCCTATTATCGGTTCATCATATGAATTTTTTTTTTTTGAATTTAAGACAAATATGAGTTATAATCTGCAGCGATGTTCCCCAGAGGTTTAAGGGATTTAAAGAATTAAATTCTGACAAAAGTAAAGTATTATCTCTTCTCGGAGAATTGTGTTTAACAATTTTAATAAAATGTAATAATAATACATCTAAGCAGTTTTAACATTTGTATTAGATTCTGTAGACTGTAGTCAAATATATGCAAAGAGAATAACGTCTATAGCTCGTTTGGCGCCAAAGTCTTTATTTTGTCGCAAATATATTTCGTTTACTATTTACTCTGATGCTTGATAACAATTCGTGACATTTTTCCTCAAATAAAAGGTGTAGAACATTCATATAGTCCACAATTTACGAAACAATTAAAGAAAGAAATCTGTGTATTCTATCGAATAAATGTGTGCACATACATTCAAAGGTGATACAGGGTGGGCCAGTAAGACCTACAAATAACTCTTGTAATAATATATTTTTTTATTAATTTTTTTATTTTAAATTAAATACATTTCATGGAAATTTTAATACATTTCATGGAAATTTTTTCCATAACACCGCGTAATGTTTCTGGTTGCAGGCTCAGTATTTCGTCTCGAATATTCTGCTTTAGCTGTCTTATTGTCTCTGGCTTATTGACATACCATTTATCTTTTAAATATCCCCATAAAAAAGTCAGGCGCAGTTAAATCTGGCGAACTAGGTGGACAAAGAAAATCAGAATTTTTTGAAATCAAATGTTTTCTGTCGTGCGGAAGCAGTGCTTGCACAATTTTAATTTTCGGGAAATGCCCAACTGGCTGGAACGACGACGAGTTGAGACAGATCATTTGCAACACTTTGCCGTACAGTTTCCACATTGTCTTCAGAACGAATATATCGATGGCGACCTCTACCAGGACAGTCGGCGACTGGACCCCGTTCCTCAAAACGGCTGCTCAAATTCCTTATCATGAGGGCTGTATGAGCTAATCTTGAATTAAAATGTTGACGATACATTTTGAAGTTAAAAAAAAAATTTTTTAATACTCGATACAACGAACTTTTTGATTTATCGAACAGGCCTGACAATCAATTGTTCGTTAAATCGGGCGTCTCCTGTATTGATCTTTGACAAGAAACAAAATTCTATAATTTTAACACATGGTTGTGTACTGTATCTATCCCATATAAATTTCCAAGAACTCAATTATAACGTGCAAAGAAAAAAAAATTACAATTATATTAGAAAACAAAAAAGTTATTCGGGTTTAACATTGGAAGGTAGGTTATTTAGTCCACCCTGTAGCTCTGATGGATTAATTGTATTGTTTCCAGGGTTTTTAGAGAAAATAAGTTATTATACAGAAACACATATACATTGTATTTGATACAATTCTTGTAATTATTTTTTTTTTCTTTCAACAAAATTAAACAAGGAAATCCTTATGTTAAAGCCTTGTTCGTCTTTGCGAAACATGCATCGATGGTACGTGGGTTCAATTGGATTTAAATGAAATCAACTTCTTGTATCAACTGTAATATTAAGAGTCCGTCCACAGTAAATTCTATTTTGTGATATATTAAATTTTGCTTTAGACGAAAAAATTCAAATTCGAAAAGTGAAAGTAAATAAAGTTTGTGGAAAATAATTCTCCCTTCTCGTTAATATATATATATTTTTTAATTTTTATTTGGAGACACATCAACTCGACAGCAAAAGCACAGTTAATGACAACATTTGCCGTTTTTTGTAGATGATTTTTGGAACGAAGTTCCTTACCGCACCTATGAAAATGATAAATGAAAAAAAAATTAAACAAGTTTTCTTCAACACTATTATGCTACAACCCAGTATTACCAACTATATTGGGTACTTTTGCTTTGGTTTGTGTCTAGCCTAATATATGTTGGGAAATTTCTTGTTTAACCAATATTACAATACAATTGAATGCGTGTGTTCTAAGAAGGAGAAATTGTAAAAATTGAATCTCGTCGAATACAACGCCATATATCATGAACCGAACAAAATATTTCATTCAAATCATACGTCCTTTTAGTCGTAGAATCCGCATCTGCAATAAAAAATATGGCTTCCTATCTTAGTTTAAAAGTTACTCCCGCCCCACCTACAAAGCCGTGGGTGGGGGACTATTTTTTGTGCACTAATGTATTTCCCCCGCGGTATGATTAAACTTTGATCCTGAACATTTTTCCGTAGAGTGGCTATTTTTCGAGATATTTGATCGTGTCAGTTTAAAAGAAACACCCTGTACTATATTGTTATTTGGAATTACAAAAACTTTGATGGCAAAACTTAGTTTGCCGGGTAGAGCTAGTTTAGTATATATTCTAGTTTCGAACCCATTAAAAATTAAATTTAGACAGAAATTTAAAAAAAATAACATTTTCTTAAATAAGTGCCTTTTCTTAAAAGCGGTAAAAAACATACCTATTCATATTCTTAAACAAAGTACATTTTCTTAAAAAAATACCTTATCTTAAAGAAGTACCTTTGCTTAAAAAAAAATTTTATCATTTCCCTTGCGGGAGTTTTTACTCGGCCTGTTTTTTAAACTTACAATTTTCTAAATGGTCGCTATAAACAAACCTAAAATGCCAAAGAATAACCCCAGTAACTACAGGCCAATAAGTCTTTTGAGCAATTTAGGAAAACTTTACGAGAAGCTCATCCATTCCAGTCTAAACGAAATTACTGAGAATCATAATATAATTCCCAATGAACAGTTTGGCTTTAGAAAGGAACATTGCCAGATTTTAATGGCAACTCATACAAATATCACGAATCAAAAACAAAATTCAATGTAGCATTTATTTACTGGCATACTTCTGTTACACATCGAAAAAGCAATGGACACTATATGGTACCACGGACTCATTTCTAAGCTTATCACGGCGAATACCCCAAAATATCTATGCAAAATTATCGCGGATATTTTGGAAAACAGAACATTTAGAGTTTCGTTAAATACTTGGTATTCCACACCCAAAAGTGTGCCTGCAGGAGTGCCTCTCGGCTCGGTTCTATCGTCTCTTTTAAACACCATATACACATTATATTTCAAACCTCCTAAATTAACACAAGCAGCTTATTATGCTGATCATACCGCTTTGATAGCCTCAAGCAAACTTACAAGCGCACAAATTCTTCAGGAAATGGAAAACAAAAATTAACAACAACAGAACTCAAACAATAATTTTTCCTTACAATAAATCTCCTAAGAGACTACCAACAAGTTCGCTGAAAATTGAAAACAACACTATACGCATTCAGAATCAAGTCAAATATCTTGGAGTTTATCTTGACAACACATATTGAATCAGCTTGCAATATGGCAATAAAATCATTGAGAGCTTTGTGGCCCATTTTGAATCGCCGATCGGCATTAAACATGACAAATACAAATTTAATATTCAAAAGCATTATTGGACCTATCCTTACATATGCTAGCCCCATATGGTTAAAGCAGCCAACTGTCACTTAAAACGAATGCAAATCATACCAAATAAATGCTTAAAAACGATTCACAGAAAAAAACCAAACCGTAAAAACATAGTTTTTGACTATAAATTCTTTATATATGACCACGCCCCTTTGTCCAATCCCGCCCATATTTTCAGCAGATCTTAGAATATCTACACCTAACCAACACACCCAATTTTGTTTAAATACCGTTAACAGGAGCAGAAATAAAGGATTTTTAATTTGCGATTTGTATGTGAGGTACCACGCCCCTTTGTCCAATCCCCCCATATTCATAGCTAGTTCATAGATGGTTCATTTTTGTCGTCGCTTTTAGCTTGTCTGCGAAGTTTCAGCTCGATTGGATCACGGGAAAAGGGTTAAAAATCAATCCAAAATTTTTTCGGTATGCATGCATGCATGTACACAGACAGGTGAAGTACAAAAGTAAATCGATAGGGACAGCAAACGACGCCATATTATTCCCGCTCTTTTGGCATTTCATAGATGGTTAATTTTTGTCGTCGCTTTTAGCTTGTCTGCGAAGTTTCAGCTCGATTGGATCATGGGAAAAGGGTTAAAAATCAATCCAAAATTTTTTCGGTATGCATGCATGCATGTACACAGACAGGTGAAGTACAAAAGTAAATCGATAGGGACAGCAAACGACGCCATATTTTTCCCGCTCTTTTGGCATTTCACTTCAGTAAGGTTTGCCATTTCATCATGGAAAGATATACGAGCCAACAACGAGTCGAATTTATTAAAATTTACTACCGAAATTTGGAGTCAGTGGCCTCAACTTTAAGAGGCCTCAACAATCAGCGATGAGGCTCATTTCTGGCTGAATAGCTTCGTCAATAAGCAAAATATGCGTTATTGGTCAGACAGCAATCCACACGTAATCCATGAGTCATCATTGCATGCCGAAAAAATTACGGTTTGGTGCGGTTTTTGGACCGACGTCGTCATTGGGCCGTACTTCTTCCGTGATGATCAAGACCGGCACATTACTGTGAATGCGAATCGCTACCGTTCAATGATAACCGAATATTTTTGGCCCCAATTGGATAATATGGACTTGGAGGACATGTGGTTCCAACAGGACGGCGCCACAAGCCACACAGCGAATGCCACAATCAATTTATTGGAAACCAAGTTTGGTGAACGTGTTATCTCACGAAATGGCCCAGTCGATTGGCCGCCTCGGTCGTGCGATTTGACGCCGTTAGATTATTTCGTGTGGAGGCTACGTCAAGTCTATGGTCTATGCCAACAAGCCAGCGACGATTGATGAACTTCGTACAAATATCGAACGTGAAATTGCAGCAGTATGGGCCGATTTATGCTTGAAAACCGTCGAAAATTGGGTTGAGCGTCTGGACTTCTGCAAGCGTGCCCGTGGCGGCCATGCAAAAGAAATTGAGTTCCATACATACTGCCATCGAACGTACTTTCACAGGAATAAACAATTTCATTGATATCTAAAACCGGTTTCGTTTTATTTAAAAAAAAACTTTTGTAGCGCTCTTATTGAAAGACCCGATATAAAGAATTTAAAAATACTGGAGATATTCTACATCTGTGCTTCATGAAGAAACCGGCTACGAGATGTTTAACACTTTCGTCCGCAATTTAAATTGCTGGTGCCTAAATTAATTTTTTTATATAAAAATTAAGTGCTGAAATTCGCGCTTTTTTGTCATTGTCCCATTTTTTAAGTTGTGTCGAACAAATGACGGGAATTCTTTCCACGACGGGGATTCCCGCATTTAATTTTTTGATAATTTATTTAGCTGTGCTGTGCAAATGGCGGAAATTCCTTATGACGGAAATTCCCGCAATTGGTTTCTTAAAAGTTTATTTACGTATTAGGTTTTAATTGCGGGATTCCATTAATATGGGGGAAATAAACAAAATATTTATTTATTTATTAATATTTATTATAAAAGATAATTTTACACATTACTTCTATTCATTTCAAGTGATATCTTTCAAAAGAACCATCACGGCACAGTGCAGGCTTATGAACACAATTTTTGCATTGAAAGCTTGTTGCTTTTCTGGTACAATTTTTAAGGCAATGCTTGCATCTCTTTTGATAAATTTTATTTTTACTTGAACCCTGATATTTTAAAAGGAAAGGAATTTTTCTGGGAAGTGATGACTGCTCATGTCAATTGAACAGGTTTCGTTTCGTGTTTTTGGAGGACGCCCTCTAGCTGTTACCAAATTACCAAATCCTTGCCTTCAGCTTCATTTGCTGGTATATTAAGCAAACTTAATATCAAATCATCTCGAAAGTATAAAAAGTATTTTTTCGGATGAAGCGTTTTATTAATAAAGAATGAGTTCCACACAGCCATGTCCAGGATATGAAGTAGGACCTTTTTGTACCATCTTATGGTTTTTCTGGGAGTAGAATAGTATGATAATAGTTGGTCGGCTCGATCAATTTCTGCCATGTTCTCATTATAGGTAGCCAAGTCTACTGGTTTTATGTTATTTTGACCTCTGCTATTGGTAACTTCGATAAGTCAGGGATGATGTGCCGTAGTTACGGGCAAACCATCGCGTTTGGTTTTCCATTTTGTCACGTAAATATTCCCTGGTCTTCGCCAAATCATTTGTCCTTTTGTCAGTTTTTTACTAATTATACATTTAGGACTCGGGTTACGATTGGAACGTAAGAGTAAAGTTTTGTAGTTAAGTAGCGTATGGCACAAACCAACACTGTTGTAATAATTATCCATATATGTGACCTGCTCCACGAAAGGGGACCTCTGCGCCGAAATTTTTTTTTTTAATTTTTGAGTGATTCTTATAGGAAAAAAAACGCTCTTTCAAATGCCGCAAACCGCAAGTTTCTATGGCTTTTAGTTTTTTTTACAAATCACCTGTAAATCTGTTTAATCCTCTGGCCACTCTCCACATAAGGTATCCAAGAACCGCTTTATTTTTATTTTGCGCAACGCAGTTGTCACTAAATAATATCAAGGTTTTGCCAGGTACAGATGCCAGGTACATCGTACAAAGTACCAGAGAGTCGAAATACATCGCCAGATGATCAGGTTGAAGGAAGAGTTGCATAACCATGCGCAAAACAGGGAAAAACGAAGCGCTTTTTTTAAACGCATTTTTCTCAATACCTTCTTTTCGGCGCACAGGTCCCTTTTCGTGCAGCAAGTCACATATAAAGTTTTAGAACTACAGCTTTTGTTTTCGATCCTGAGGTCAGGTTCAATATCTTTTCCTGCATATATTTGAGCATTTAATATATAGCCATCTTTCGTAGTAAGTTCGTAAAACTTTATGCGCTCGCATTCCTTTGTTATATTGTTTAAAGGATAATCTTCCTCTAAAAAGCCTTAGAGACTCGTGTAAAGACAAGTCTTTACCAGGTGTAAAGGTTTTTTAAAAAATGTTTAAAGTCAAATGAAGTAGTGGCATTATTATTAATTTGCTGGAAACGTCTTCCAGGCACTACAGCGCTAAATATTGGTTCATACTACAATATATTCTTCGAAAACATTTTCTTAGTGGATGGTTTTTTGTTCTGACCTTGCAATAGGCATAGGCCCAAAAATGTAAGCATTTCATCTGTAGACGTTTCAGGATTTTTTTTTATTAATTTAATTATATTAATTATATTCCAAATTTATTTCATAAGCATTCTGCGAAGAAATCAATAAATTAATCACGTCTTCATCAAATAATTTTTGAAATATCATTAGTGGAGTTGTGTCTCTATTTATTTCGCCACGGATGCCCCAAGATTCGTTGATGCCTTTATTTTCTCGTGCCAAATTCCATCACATTCATTATTATACTCACGATTACTTTCAATATCGGAAGTACATGTACCATTATGCTCGTGACTAAAATCTTCCTGATGGTATTCAACGAATTCACTACCAATATCGCTATTATCTTCAGAACTTGAATATCCTGAGAATTCTGTTCCACCTGATGATTTTTCGACTTCTGAACTTGCTAATACTTCATCCACCATTTTGTGCAAATTTCTATTTGCCACACTTTATTAAACAATACTTGACAAAACTGCACCAACAATTTTACTTATGTTAAAATAGCAATTAATTTTACGTACATGTATTTCTTATGGGCATAACGCGGGAATTCCCGCAATTCGTTTTGCTAAAGGCGTTGCCGGTCCAAAAAGAAATAATTATACGATAACTTTCAATGGCAACTCTCCTTATGGGAATTTTTTGAATTGGGCTGTTCTTGTTAGTGTTAGGACTTTAGCACTATATGTACACAAATTCTGTACAATGATAAAAAAAATCAGTTCTGACGGTTAAAAAACTCGATTTGAAAACTAGCGAGAGTTCCCGTCATTAGGTTATTTAAGGACAAGTGAATGACGGGAATTCCCGCAATTCAGCCGAATGTGTTAATGACTTTATTACTAGGATAAAAACAAATAATTTTTCGAAAATAGTATATTCTCGTTATCCAACGATAAGAGAATGCAGAGAATTACCGTACACAAAAACAGAAATTTGTCAAATAGAAAATGGATGCAATACAGCCGAGTGTTTACCTGAATATTCCTCCTATATGCATTGTATTTTCAAGAAATATTTGAATTAAAGTCTTTGATTTCATATAAAGGTTTTTTGCCTTTAACAAGATTCTATAAAACTGTGTTAATAAAATATTATTATATAAAGACTTACTTGTTGTAATATCAAATATATAATAACTGAAGAATACTGTAATTTTATATTATAACTGTATCTGATATGAGCAGCAAAGATTGGCACAAGATTATGTAGAGGGAAAATCGTACGAAACCAAACGCAGAGGAAACTGGACATCGGAAATCTGCAATTACCGGAGGTAGCCACAGCCTACTCAAGGAAGCTCTCGCAACTTTTGGCACAGAACCCAGTGGGTTCAACCCACCCCCTCCCGATGACGATAATGAAGCGAAGTGGAAACCCATTTACGACTCTATAAAAAACTGTCGCAACAGCCGTACTTGGTGTAGAAATACCGCTTCGCAACACACCTTAGTACGATGAAGAGTGTGGCATAGCAAATGATGAAATGAACGCTGCATGTATGGCAATGCTTCAGTCAATGCAACGCGAGCTACGACTGAGCGGTATAGGGGAAAAAGAAAGGAGGTAAACCATCTCCTTAGGCGTGGAGAAAGCGCGATAGTGGAAAAATTGAGACATACAAAAGGAAGAACGAAGCCCGAAAATTCTACCAAAAACGTCAAAAACGAAACTAATGGACATGGTTCAGGGTCGCCCTTCTGTAAAGACAATTACGGAAATCTTATCGCAGATGTGAAGAGCATGTTGGGAATATGGACAGAGCATTTCTCCGCGCTACTGGAGATATCCAATTCCGAGGAGACAATCGTCCACAATTTCGACGATGACGTCGATTGCCCCCTCCTAACCAAGACATGGCCAGAATAGATATTTTCCGGCTTAAGAATAATAAAGCCGCAGGAGCCGATGGATTACCGGCGGAGCTATTTAAGGCTATCGGCGACGAGCTGAAAAGGTGCATGCATCAGCTCATTAGCAAAATTTGGTTAGATGAATGCATGACCGTCGTCGACTGGAGTCTCAGGATGAGCTGAAAAGGTGCATGCATCAGCTCGTTAGCAAAATTTGGTTAGATGAATGCATGACCGTCGATTGGAGTCTCAGTGTACTATGTACCACATTACAAAAGGTGATCCGAGTCTCTGTGCCAACTACCGTGGAATAGGCATTTCTTCCATAGCATATAAGGTTCTATGTGCGAAAGACTTAAACCAATTATCGCTGGCCTGCTTGGATCATACCAGTGTGGTTTTAGGCCTGGAAAATCGGCAACTGATCATATTTTCATGCCACGCTAAATCTTGGAGAAGACCCACGAAAAACAAATCGACACCTATCATGTATTTGTGGATTATTAGCAGCTATGGGCACCACTACAGTGAAGTGCTTGTGTGCTTGCTTGTATGTATGGCACTGACAAAAATGTTGTGTATGAATGGAATATATATTTAAAATAAATATTTCTGGGGAAAAACAGAGGATGGTGGTAAGAATGAAGTTGGGATGTTTAAATATTCTAAATATAGAAACATTGTTGCAATTTGAAATATAAGTCCAAACTTTTTATTGAGTTATGGCTTTCTTCTGAATTTACAAAGTCTTAAAGCTAAAAATAAATAAAATTTAAATTCCTTTTTGATATAAATAAAAATTACTATTAATATGAGACAAAATGCGAGCGCATCTAAGCAAGTATGAAGCGCAGTGAACAAAAAAATTTTATGCGTGTATTTTTTCACCTTTTCAAATCGCACAATGCGGCACACATCTTGCTTCCTTGCTGTTTTCAATCCAACTAAAACAATTTTCGTTGCTTTGCTTGCTCTCTTGCTTGCTTTATTTGCTCTCATTTTCATATACGTATACGCACTTGTGAGAGCGCGGCTTCCAAGCAGCTTCTGTGTCCATAGCTGATTATTAGGCATCCTTCGATATCCCGATACAGGAGAAACTCTATTCTTCTATCTCGACGAACACCAAATCCGCATTGAAAGTCGGTAAGGATCTTACCAAACCTTTTGAAACCAAGCGAGGCTTCAGGCAAGGCGACACCCTATCATGCGATCGCTTTAACATTTGAATAGCGATCATTATGTTAAAAGCTGCAGTCGATATGAATAAAATCATCAGGAGCAAAAGTCACATGATGCTCGGGTATGTTGATGATATAAATATAATTGGTCATACAATGAGAGAAGTTACTACGGTGTTGTCGAGAATTGAGAAGGAGTCAGCAACAGTGGGTCTGACAGAGAATGAGGACAAGACAAAATTAATCATTTAAACGATCGGGGCCTCCACACGATTAGACCAAAGCGTGAACTTTGATAACCATAATAATTTCGAGGTGCTGGACGAATTTATATACCTCGGATCTGTCGTAAACAAAAACAACAACGTCAGCCTTGAGATCAAGCGGAGAATTGTACTTGCGAATAGATTTTAATTTGGGCTACGCAAGCACTTTCGAGATAAAGTCCTATCTCGAGTAGTAAAAGTCCAGTTATACCAGACTCTCATACACCCAGAGAACTAGTTGTTTGAAAAGAGGTCGTAGCTACTGTAAAGTCGGTTATTGAGGTTGCCACAACCAGATTCAGGTTGTAACGACCGAATTTAGTCACCACAACCGAAATTCGGTTGAAGCAATCTCGTTACATAATTGGTTCGGTTGTACCTCCAATTATATTCGTTCAGTCAGCTAAATTTTTTAAAATTTCTATTCGAGCAACCGAATTTAAAATTAATTCGGATGTAACAACCGAAATCCGTACCTAATTCGGTTGGAGTAACCGAATCTGGCTTCAATTCGGTTGTAGTAACAGAATTTGACATCAATTTAACCTTAATTCGGTTGTAACGACCGAATTATTTTTATTTTATTTTTTTAGTATAAGTGGCTAAAAACTTCAAGCTTCAACTTCAAGCTTCAGCTTCAAGCTTCAAACGTTTAAAATTCTATAATCAAATATTATATTAAAAAGAATTAAAGAATGTGAAGACTTTTCGGGGGTTAAAAAGAACGGTAAGTAAAATATGTTTTGTATTATAACGTCTTTTGTTGCAGAAGTTATTTAAGCAGATATTAACAACAGATATATATGCAGTAGTCTGTATAGAAACCGATACAATACGTCAGAATTAGTGCGGTGTCCCATGATGGCAGGGACTTCAATAAAGGCCGGAAGAGGCATGTAAATCAAATTTATTACTCTACTTATATACAGGGTGATTCAGGAAGTTCCGGACAAATTTCTCCAGCGTATTCCTTGGCTCATTTCATGAAGAAAAGTCCACTAGGACCATGTCCGAAAATGCAAGGGTGAGAAATGGCAGCGGGTTCAAAATTTTCGGATTACGGGTCGGAGGGTAGTAGGGTAAAGTTGCTATCTTCTGAGTCAGTGGTCGGATTTTTAAATGGTCATAACTTTGGAACGGTAAGACCTCTGGGCTTCTTTTAGGTCATTTTGGAAAGGTAAGAGGCTGATAAAATTGAGGTTATGTGAATTTTTTTCCGAAAGCTCTGTATCTCGGTGATTTGACTTTTTTCTACTTTTTTTTATTGATTCTGAAAATTTCACTAAAATAAAATCTTAAACGTGTTAATTTACAAAAACAAATAAAGGTGTGCTGTTATTTCCATTACAAAAACAAACAAACATTTTTGCATTTCAGTAAAATCGTCATAACTTGGAACGGTAACACCTCTGGGCTTCGTTTAGGTCATTTTGTAAAGGTAAGGTAAAGGTATCTTTCAACAGAAAAACAAAAATAAGTTACCTGCCATCTGGCTGAGCAAATTGAGGTTATGTGATTTCTTTTAAAATTTTTTTCCAAAAGCTCTGTATCTCGTCGATTTGACTTTTTTCTACTTTTTTTTTACTGGCTCCGACCACTGGCTCAGAAGTTAGCAACTTTACCCTACTACCCTCCGACCACCAATCCGAAAATTTTGAACCCGCTGACATTTCGCACCGTTGCATTTTCAGACATGGTGCTAGTGGACTTTTCTTCATGAAATGAGCCGAGGAATACGCTGGAGAAATTTGTCCGGAACTTCCTGAATCACCCTGTAGATTACCCATAAATATATATGACTTTATTTTCTTGCTTTTTAATTCATTTATAAAAATACAAGAAAATAAATCATCACTTAATAGTAAAAAAAAACTTTAATAATTCATTTATGACAGTATCTAAATTCGGTTGTAACAACGTCTTATTCAGCTGTGACAACCTCTAATGAGATTGCGTGCCAACCTCTAATGAGATTGTGTGTCAACCTCTAATGAGGTTGTGTCAACTTCTAATGAGGTTGTGCCAACTTCTAATGAGGTTGTGCCAACCTCTAATACGGCTGCGACAACCTCTAATGAGGTTGTCTGTCAACCTCTAATGAAGATGTGTCAACAACTGATAAGGTTATGCCAAACTCTACTTCGGTTGAGACAACCTCTTAATTCGGTTACGGCTAATTCGGATGTCTCAACCTAATATTTCTGTGAGTGTACAAACTGTCTGGCTTTATGGTGCAAAATCCTGGGTCCTATCGCAAGGAGACGAAACATCTGTAGGAGTCTTCGAGAGAAAAATACTCCGAAAAAAGTATGGAACAACGGAGAGTATCGGCAACGCTTGAGCTATCTCACGATCAAAATAACGTGATTGCGCTGGCTAGGCCATGTCAATAGAATGGATGAAAACGAACCAGCTCGAAGGGTTTTCGAAACCGAACTCGAAGGAAGAAGAATAATCCGAAGACCAAGAGTCCGCTAGAGCGATCAGGTTGACAAGTCTTTTTATTACGAGGGCGGATCAATATTTGAATGAAACAGTTCATATGGAAAAAAAAAATATTTTTCAACATAATCTCCTTTTAGCTCAATACACTTAGTCCAACGTTTCTCCAATTTTTGTATTCCTCTCAAAAAATAGGATCTTTCGACGTCCATAAAATAGGCATTTGTTTGATTAATAATTTCAGATATAATAATGTGGTCAATTCGTAGCACAAATAAACAACTTCAAACGATTACGTTTATGGTCAATTGAGAACAAACGCGGCAGCCATATTGCAGAGAGCTTTCTTAAACCAAACTGATCATTTAAAATCGAAACCACACTGCCGAATTGAAATGCCTATGGCATCAACAATCTCACGCACTTTTACTCTTCGATCGGCTAAAACACCATATCGTGGATTGGCCATCCAGAACGTTCAGCGTTATTTGAACTTGTGCGACCACAACGAAAGTCAGTAGACCACTTTATTATCATTGAAATCGATGGTGCAGAGTCCCCATAGTATTTATTGAAGTTTTTTTCTTCGCAAAAAATAATGTTTAATGAGCACTTGAAATTCACTTTTTTTCATTTTTAAAAGAATGCACGAGGTGTTTGTTTTGATCAGCTGTTAAATGCAAAGTAAATGATAGAAGTTGCTCAAAATTTGACAGTAGCATTTCATATACATATGTAACTACAAGGGAAGTTCGAAAAGTCACGGACTTACTAATAATAATATAAATACCTCGTCGTTTTATGACAAATTTCAATGATTAGCGGATTTGTCTAGTATACCCTACTTCTTCTCTATGGTTGTAGGGGCTAAATGTGTCGGTATAATTGTTAACAGGAACACTACGTATTTTGGTTAGACCGTATATCCTGGGGGGTGTGACAACCCTGTAAGTCAGCTTATTCTTCTCCGTCAAATTTAATATTTCCCTTTTCCAAAATTTCTCCACTAGTCTGTTGTTCTCATTCTGCAGGCTGATCGTCGTGTCTCTATTATATTCTGTATTTGCAAATATCCCTCAAAATGTTATTCATTCTCAACCTGTAGCTCTCCCTGTACATTGTCACTGTGTTTCCATCTTTGTCAGTACTCAATATCAATTTATTATCAATTTGATCCCACTTTTTCAAGTATTGCCCTGTCTCTCCGGCACATCTCCGTTTTACTGAAGTGTCACTCTTTGAGAGAATCTGTAAGCTTGTAGCAAGGCGAATTGATATTAGGTGGTGTTAAGTGACCAGCTGATCCTAAATTTGAACAGCTGATTTCGTGGATGAAATGTCAAACCAATTGTTTTTGTTTACATGTTAATGTGCATGTGTTTTCTTATTGCCAAAGCGTAATTTTGTGAAAAAAGTGTTTTTTGTGTGTTAAAGTTTCAAATTGGTAAAAAATTAAAAAGTTATCTTGCTATAAGATGGGAAAGTGTGCTGTGTGTTTTAAACAAGTGAAACGAGGAACCGGGCCGTTTTTCCAAGTTCCAAGCGACGATAGCAAACGCTTGTTGTGGGGTAGTCGTTGCCGGATGCAATTTCGTCCTAAAGACGTAATTTGTGGTGACCATTTTTCGCCTGAGGTAATGATTTGCTGTGGAAGCAAGATAAGGCTGCTACCAATAGCCATACCTCATCCTCCCCCACTGAAAACTATCAGCTCCAATTGTTTGCCGGCTATTCAACAAACAGCTACGGATTCGAGCTATGCTCAGTTAGGGTAAGTGGCTGAATTATGTATGTTCTTTTTATTTTTTGTGCCAAATTTAAGCCACTAGCTCAAACGTAAATACATCAAAGTAAACATATGCAAACAAAGTACAAATGTCACTTTCATAACAGGCGAACTCAAGGCAAATTCATATTTTGACATTTCATCCACGAAAAACAAAAACAAAATACATTAGACTTCAAGGCGAATTGTAGTGCTTCCACCTTGTCTCGCCTTGGCTTGGAGTATTAATTTCTCACACATTAACTAAAAACTAACAATATCGGTCAATAATTTAAAATACAGAATCTAATTTAGTTCTCGAGATTTCTTGTCGCTCTCTGTTTGTCTTTGTATGAATACAATCTTCTCCTAAAACAATACAGCAAATAGTGACGATTATTGTGTTTTTTTTGTTGTTCCAATACATGGTTTGTAGTGTAAGATAAAAAGTCGTCGCTAAAACTTGTTAGTGTCAGGATTGAAATTAGTTGGAGCAAAACGTGAAAGAGGATTACATGTTGATCATTTATATAACTTTTGACTATAAAACCAACTTCAAATAAAAGTGAAAGAGAATTTTCTAACAGGTAACATTGCACCCAAAATACTCGTCTCTATCCGAAAACTATGGGTTGTACTGCTTATGTTCTTTCATACATCTACATTAAATACAAATTTTGAATACAATTGTTATTTAATTGAGGTTTAGTTTAAGAGCTGTTATTCTCAAAAGTGTCGGCAACTTAAGTTCCACTTTCTGATTCTCTCAGATCAAGTAAACTAAAGTCAGCTTTTCGAAAATCTAATTTTTTTTAGACTCGTGTATTTACATTTGAAAAAATGTTTGGGTTAATTAAAAAATTATAAATTCTCTGAAAGTAGCGGGATAAGTCCGATTTCAATTCCATTCAAGGTAATTGAAAATTTTGTAGTTATTTATTTTAATATTTTGTAATAGAAAGTATCGATTTCTTCTTATTTACGGTTAAAAAAACAAGATTTTTTTATTTTGCGATTTATTCGTACTGTCTTTACTCAATAGCAATATTATACTTGTATACTTGTTCGCGTTTGAAATCAGACTAATCCAAGAAGTGGCCAAATCAAATATCTACATCAGTTATAACTTTTCGCCAGTCGTTCCCGGAATCATCACGTAGTAACGGCTCCATTCTTCCAGAAACTTCTTCAGTGACTTAATTGTTAGCAGTTAAATAACACAGTAGCTCCATAAAGTTCATTAAGCTTTATTAATCTCTTAGAATAATCAAGCTATAATACAAAATGATTCGTAACCTTGTAGTATTACTTTGACATGTTGTCGATTCAAATGTTTGTTGAGCCAAAAAGTTTAAACATTTCAATTGAAACAATATTGTCATTGACTTTTTTATTTCAGCACCACTGCCCACTGAGCGTTTATGCCATTAACTACGTAGCTAAAACTAATTCCAATTTAAACTCTCATAAATTGTCAACAATAATTTTTTAATATAAGTTGGTCTTATATTACTTTAGAATTTTATGTTTCCTGCCCAAAAACGTAATGAAAATCATTTCGTAACGAAATTGAAATGACTGAATATTTATTGTCTAAAATGTCATAAAACGCGGGTGATTTGTTCCGGAAGCGGGATTTATGTAACTATATGATTTTCAGCGGAAGTCAATGCTAACTGCTGGGTAGGGGATCTTTTAATATTTGTAATAAATTGTGGTTGAAGCTAAACTATAAAACTGCGGGATTTTCAACTGAGATATGAAGTTATTTCATAAAATTTAATTACTTTCTACAAAATATCCATCAAAAACAAATTGGAAGTACTTGGGGAAAAGAGGAAATATGCTTGTGGATATTTGACTTAAACTTATTGCTATCAGTAGTACAGGGTGGCGCACCCATTGTGCTACGATAAGAAATTCGAATGACTTTTTTTTAATCAATGTATTTCATTTATTTTTTATTTTTTATGGAAAATTTAATTTTGTTTTGTATAACTAATTGATTGATACTTGACCGTAAATTACCTCCATGTTCCTGCGACACCTGATCACAAAATTATTCATTGCGGCCTGAATGGTCGAAGTCGGGATTGCTTCAATTATACTTATAGTTTTAATGGACTGCGTCAATTCAGTCAAACTCCTTGGTTTCGTTGTGTACACACTTGCTATTTTGACAGGAGCCCATCAAAAGGTCGGGTGCATTCAGGTCAGGTGATTTAGGGGTCCAGCGGAAAGTGGAGTTTCTGAATATTAATTTCTTTGGATATTTTCGTTGGAGATCCGCCATAACCTTTATGGCTATGTGTGCAGTTGCTCCATCTTACTGCAACCAAATGCTTCTCAAACGGACGCGTCTTCGGCGCAGTTCTGGGTAAATAAAACTTCTTCAGCATCTTTAAATAACTGTCCCCATTGACAGTTACTGTTACACCGTTTTCTTCAAAGAAGTATGGCCCCACAATGCACCTTGATGAAATTACACGCAAAATAAAAAAGAAATAAACCAAGTACTCGCATAGAAAATTATTACATTTTGTTTTTGTAGCATGATTTGCGCGCCACCTTGTATTACAGTATACATACTGTCGTTCGATTCACTAGTCAACTGACAATAAAGTGATATCAGTTTCTGGATAACTTGGTTGAACGGTTAAATACTCCAATCAGTATCAGGTCATGTATCACAGAATAATAAATTTAGAGATTAATTAAGAGGTCAACGTTTTGCAGCTGAAGTTCGACAATTGAGTTAGTAGCTATGTCGCTACCATCAACCAGCACCATCGTTCTACTTTGGACGCCGACAGAACCTTCAAGGTGGACTTAGGGGCCAAATGTGGATCCTATATATCGGTTTTTTCAATAAGAGCGCTACAAAAGTTTTTTTTAAATAAAACAAAACCGGTTTTAGATACCAATGAAATTCTATATTCCTGTGAAAGTACGTTCGATGGCATTATGTATGGAACTCGATTTCTTTTGCATGGCCACCACGGGCACGCTTGCAGAAGTCCAGACGCTGAACCCAATTTTCGACGGTTTTCAAGCATGAATCGGTCGATACTGCTGGAATTCCACGTTCGATATTCGTACGAAGTTCATCAATCGTCGCTGGCTTGTTGGCATTGACCATAGACTTGACGTAGCCCCACAGGCAATAATCTAACGGCGTCAAATCTCACGACCGAGGCGGCTAATCGACTGGGCCATTTCGTGAGATAACACGTTCACCAAACTTGGTTTCCAATAAATTGATTGTGGCATTTGCTGTGTGGCTTGTGGCGCCGTCCTGTTGGAACCACGTGTCCTCCAAGTACATATTATCCAATTTGGGCCAAAAATATTCGGTTATCATTGAAAGGTAGCGATTCGCATTCACAGTAATGTGCCGGTCTTGATCATCACGGAAGAAGTACAGCCCAATGACGCCGCCGGCTCATAAACCGCACCAAACCGTAATTTTTTCAGGATGCAATGATGACTCATGGATTACATGTGGATTGCTGTCTGACCAATAACGCATATTTTGCTTATTTACGAAGCCATTCAGCCAGAAATGAGCCTCATCGCTGAAGAAGATTTTCCGATGAAAATCCGAATCATTTTCAAGTTGTTGCTCAGCCCAATTCACGAACATACGACGTTTATGGTTTTCAAGCGGCTTCAGTTCTTGCGTCAATTTGATCTTGTAAGGATGTAGGCCAAGATCTTTTCGCAAAATTCGCCACAACGACGTCACTTTCTTGAACTGAAGTCTCAGCGGCAGCAATATTCTCGACACTACGGGCACTTCTTTGTGTCACTGGCACGGGAACATTTTGTACTGTGCCTGTGGATTCAAATTTTTCCACTAGACGCTCAATTGTTGATCTGGTAGCACGATTATGACGACCATAAATTGGACGTAGCTCTCTTAAAGTTGAGGCCACTGACTGCAAATTTCGATAGTAAATTTTAATAATTTCGACTCGTTGTTGGCTCGTTTATCTTTCCATGATGAAATGGCAAACCTTGCTGAAGAGAAATGTCAAAAGAGCGGGAAAAAAATGGCGTCGTTTGCTGTCCCTATCGATTTACTTTTGTAGCGTCTCTGTTGAAAACCCCTTTATATTTGTCCGAATATACACGATGTCGATTTGAGAACGGTGGATAGAGTGAGGAGGCAAAACCAAGATAAAAATAGATCTTTCACCACATTAAATTAATTTCTACTTTAGGTTGCATCACACTGTATATTCACACGCAGAGAATCAAGACCGTTGAGCGGATTTGACAGAAGCCATACTACCGAACGCTTAGAAGACCATTAAACTCCAGATGCCACACCAGATTGTACTTGTTCGTGTACCAACATTTTGCAATTTGTCGGCAGTTTTTGGGGTTCAGACTTTTGAGGGATCGGCTCATCATTGGCATCCACCGTACATAAAAGAGAGATACAGGAACGGACTCAGGATGGATATTCAAGCGTCGACGATCCATAATTTTAAATATCGGGTAGATTTTAACTGTTTATGGCGGCTACGTTGTTTTAACTTTTGTGAGTTTTCCTATTTTAATTTTTTCGACAATAAAATAATTAACATGTTTAAGCGATGAACGGGTAATTCAACACGCTAAATTGCCAAATTTGGAACGAAAGCATTCCCGACGACGGGCACAAATGCAATGCAGTTTCAGAAAGTCAGTGTTTGATGTGGAGTCTTGAGGATATAATTATCTCATGCAGAAGCGATATGAATTGGTCACTGAGATCGTGCGATTTGGCCTCGTTAGGCTTGCTCTTGAGGGGTTTCGCTATGTCTCAGGTATATACCAAAAAGCCACGAAAGACCGGTGCCCTTCAAATTTCAGCACGATCTATGCGCTAGAGTTATCGAAAATGGGACGTCACGTAACCCAGCGAATCTGCATAGTTTTATTGGCAGACTTTTCAGATAAAGCACAATTTGTTGTATTCAATTTTAGTTAACATCTAGCAATCCCTATTGAGCACACATGTTCGAAAAAATATTTCAGGCATTGCATAAGATACATTTCCCATATCAGAGAGTAGTTGATTGCTTGCCGGTATAGAATAACTATTTGTAAAGGTTAGCTTTATAAACCGGGTCAGTAACTGTTTGGTCATTACTGAAAAGAGTTAGTATACAGCAAGAAGAATTATTGTTTATTCTTTTAACAGATGACCACCTGGGCTGACTGCACCTAGAATAAAAAATCAATGAGTGTTCGAACTCACGGGCGATGTGTTAACACCTTTTTGGTACACGGTACCTGTTCCATTTCTAGGAACACACTAGTAAATGTTACATTGGACAACAAAAAATAATTGTTTTTATGCTGAAGGCTCTTTTGCTATTGCACTTTCTTTTTTCTTACATGTGCTTTAATATTAGATATAATATTATTAAAATAAATAAAGCACTGAAATATTAGTCTTTGTCTTGTCATAAACAGAGCGACGACAAAAAGTATTGAATAGTATAGAGAACTTATAGCACTCTTTTTGCTCTCTCATGTAGAGAATCTGAGTATTATTCTCTTTGTGGAATATTTCAATATAAATGCACCATTTCCAATTTAAACTCTCATAAATTGTCAACAATAATTTTTTAATATAAGTTGGTCTTATATTACTTTAGAATTTTATGTTTCCTGCCCAAAAACGTAATGAAAATCATTTCGTAACGAAATTGAAATGACTGAATATTTATTGTCTAAAATGTCATAAAACGCGGGTGATTTGTTCCGGAAGCGGGATTTATGTAACTATATGATTTTCAGCGGAAGTCAATGCTAACTGCTGGGTAGGGGATCTTTTAATATTTGTAATAAATTGTGGTTGAAGCTAAACTATAAAACTGCGGGATTTTCAACTGAGATATGAAGTTATTTCATAAAATTTAATTACTTTCTACAAAATATCCATCAAAAACAAATTGGAAGTACTTGGGGAAAAGAGGAAATATGCTTGTGGATATTTGACTTAAACTTATTGCTATCAGTAGTACAGGGTGGCGCACCCATTGTGCTACGATAAGAAATTCGAATGACTTTTTTTTAATCAATGTATTTCATTTATTTTTTATTTTTTATGGAAAATTTAATTTTGTTTTGTATAACTAATTGATTGATACTTGACCGTAAATTACCTCCATGTTCCTGCGACACCTGATCACAAAATTATTCATTGCGGCCTGAATGGTCGAAGTCGGGATTGCTTCAATTATACTTATAGTTTTAATGGACTGCGTCAATTCAGTCAAACTCCTTGGTTTCGTTGTGTACACACTTGCTATTTTGACAGGAGCCCATCAAAAGGTCGGGTGCATTCAGGTCAGGTGATTTAGGGGTCCAGCGGAAAGTGGAGTTTCTGAATATTAATTTCTTTGGATATTTTCGTTGGAGATCCGCCATAACCTTTATGGCTATGTGTGCAGTTGCTCCATCTTACTGCAACCAAATGCTTCTCAAACGGACGCGTCTTCGGCGCAGTTCTGGGTAAATAAAACTTCTTCAGCATCTTTAAATAACTGTCCCCATTGACAGTTACTGTTACACCGTTTTCTTCAAAGAAGTATGGCCCCACAATGCACCTTGATGAAATTACACGCAAAATAAAAAAGAAATAAACCAAGTACTCGCATAGAAAATTATTACATTTTGTTTTTGTAGCATGATTTGCGCGCCACCTTGTATTACAGTATACATACTGTCGTTCGATTCACTAGTCAACTGACAATAAAGTGATATCAGTTTCTGGATAACTTGGTTGAACGGTTAAATACTCCAATCAGTATCAGGTCATGTATCACAGAATAATAAATTTAGAGATTAATTAAGAGGTCAACGTTTTGCAGCTGAAGTTCGACAATTGAGTTAGTAGCTATGTCGCTACCATCAACCAGCACCATCGTTCTACTTTGGACGCCGACAGAACCTTCAAGGTGGACTTAGGGGCCAAATGTGGATCCTATATATCGGTTTTTTCAATAAGAGCGCTACAAAAGTTTTTTTTAAATAAAACAAAACCGGTTTTAGATACCAATGAAATTCTATATTCCTGTGAAAGTACGTTCGATGGCATTATGTATGGAACTCGATTTCTTTTGCATGGCCACCACGGGCACGCTTGCAGAAGTCCAGACGCTGAACCCAATTTTCGACGGTTTTCAAGCATGAATCGGTCGATACTGCTGCAATTCCACGTTCGATATTCGTACGAAGTTCATCAATCGTCGCTGGCTTGTTGGCATTGACCATAGACTTGACGTAGCCCCACAGGCAATAATCTAACGGCGTCAAATCTCACGACCGAGGCGGCTAATCGACTGGGCCATTTCGTGAGATAACACGTTCACCAAACTTGGTTTCCAATAAATTGATTGTGGCATTTGCTGTGTGGCTTGTGGCGCCGTCCTGTTGGAACCACGTGTCCTCCAAGTACATATTATCCAATTTGGGCCAAAAATATTCGGTTATCATTGAAAGGTAGCGATTCGCATTCACAGTAATGTGCCGGTCTTGATCATCACGGAAGAAGTACAGCCCAATGACGCCGCCGGCTCATAAACCGCACCAAACCGTAATTTTTTCAGGATGCAATGATGACTCATGGATTACGTGTGGATTGCTGTCTGACCAATAACGCATATTTTGCTTATTTACGAAGCCATTCAGCCAGAAATGAGCCTCATCGCTGAAGAAGATTTTCCGATGAAAATCCGAATCATTTTCAAGTTGTTGCTCAGCCCAATTCACGAACATACGACGTTTATGGTTTTCAAGCGGCTTCAGTTCTTGCGTCAATTTGATCTTGTAAGGATGTAGGCCAAGATCTTTTCGCAAAATTCGCCACAACGACGTCACTTTCTTGAACTGAAGTCTCAGCGGCAGCAATATTCTCGACACTACGGGCACTTCTTTGTGTCACTGGCACGGGAACATTTTGTACTGTGCCTGTGGATTCAAATTTTTCCACTAGACGCTCAATTGTTGATCTGGTAGCACGATTATGACGACCATAAATTGGACGTAGCTCTCTTAAAGTTGAGGCCACTGACTGCAAATTTCGATAGTAAATTTTAATAATTTCGACTCGTTGTTGGCTCGTTTATCTTTCCATGATGAAATGGCAAACCTTGCTGAAGAGAAATGTCAAAAGAGCGGGAAAAAAATGGCGTCGTTTGCTGTCCCTATCGATTTACTTTTGTAGCGTCTCTGTTGAAAACCCCTTTATATTTGTCCGAATATACACGATGTCGATTTGAGAACGGTGGATAGAGTGAGGAGGCAAAACCAAGATAAAAATAGATCTTTCACCACATTAAATTAATTTCTACTTTAGGTTGCATCACACTGTATATTCACACGCAGAGAATCAAGACCGTTGAGCGGATTTGACAGAAGCCATACTACCGAACGCTTAGAAGACCATTAAACTCCAGATGCCACACCAGATTGTACTTGTTCGTGTACCAACATTTTGCAATTTGTCGGCAGTTTTTGGGGTTCAGACTTTTGAGGGATCGGCTCATCATTGGCATCCACCGTACATAAAAGAGAGATACAGGAACGGACTCAGGATGGATATTCAAGCGTCGACGATCCATAATTTTAAATATCGGGTAGATTTTAACTGTTTATGGCGGCTACGTTGTTTTAACTTTTGTGAGTTTTCCTATTTTAATTTTTTCGACAATAAAATAATTAACATGTTTAAGCGATGAACGGGTAATTCAACACGCTAAATTGCCAAATTTGGAACGAAAGCATTCCCGACGACGGGCACAAATGCAATGCAGTTTCAGAAAGTCAGTGTTTGATGTGGAGTCTTGAGGATATAATTATCTCATGCAGAAGCGATATGAATTGGTCACTGAGATCGTGCGATTTGGCCTCGTTAGGCTTGCTCTTGAGGGGTTTCGCTATGTCTCAGGTATATACCAAAAAGCCACGAAAGACCGGTGCCCTTCAAATTTCAGCACGATCTATGCGCTAGAGTTATCGAAAATGGGACGTCACGTAACCCAGCGAATCTGCATAGTTTTATTGGCAGACTTTTCAGATAAAGCACAATTTGTTGTATTCAATTTTAGTTAACATCTAGCAATCCCTATTGAGCACACATGTTCGAAAAAATATTTCAGGCATTGCATAAGATACATTTCCCATATCAGAGAGTAGTTGATTGCTTGCCGGTATAGAATAACTATTTGTAAAGGTTAGCTTTATAAACCGGGTCAGTAACTGTTTGGTCATTACTGAAAAGAGTTAGTATACAGCAAGAAGAATTATTGTTTATTCTTTTAACAGATGACCACCTGGGCTGACTGCACCTAGAATAAAAAATCAATGAGTGTTCGAACTCACGGGCGATGTGTTAACACCTTTTTGGTACACGGTACCTGTTCCATTTCTAGGAACACACTAGTAAATGTTACATTGGACAACAAAAAATAATTGTTTTTATGCTGAAGGCTCTTTTGCTATTGCACTTTCTTTTTTCTTACATGTGCTTTAATATTAGATATAATATTATTAAAATAAATAAAGCACTGAAATAATAGTCTTTGTCTTGTCATAAACAGAGCGACGACAAAAAGTATTGAATAGTATAGAGAACTTATAGCACTCTTTTTGCTCTCTCATGTAGAGAATCTGAGTATTATTCTCTTTGTGGAATATTTCAATATAAATGCACCATTTCGACAATGTTATTACATAAAACAATACAGAAAGCATAAATCTTTCAAAAGGCATCAATGTTTCACATCAAAATTATGAATGGCCCTAGTTATGACAAAAGAGAGTAATACGTTTTGAATCATTTGTTGTCAGTGCTTTTGAGTCATACAATTCGTTCCATGACTTCTCTAAAGTATTCAATACTCTTTGGCGACGACGACCTGCTTGTTTGTTCGCTGCCTCTACATCAATGCCAGCATACCTATTTTCAGGCAGAGACTATTGTTGTACAACAACTACATATGTGCTGCTAACGCTGTGTGTTGTTTGCATGTGTTCACTTTGATAAATGGCCCTTCCCGTGCCTATAGATGTTAACACATTAAAAGCGATATTAGCACTGAAACGATGTTTTCTACAGAAATTTAGTACGTCTTAATACTCCGGTCCATTTTGATCTTCTCGTAGTGCTCAGTGCATCAGGAGTTGGGTTTTTATTCAAGCTCCAAGTTATAAAAGTTTCCTCTTTGTATACGAAAGTTTTCTTACATTTTCGCATCATCAATATTATCGTCGAGAAATCAAGACGTCGTTGCCGGTGGGTAGAAATATTACAGGACTCTGCGGCTAGTGCCCATGAGGGTTCGTTGGTTTCAGCTGTAAAATACTGGTATGCTGCCTAAACCAGCCGTCTTTTGAAAAGATATTTCGGAATACGTGGATAACGACGGAATGGGATGATGGTATGAATAACCCATGACTAAGATATAGCCAGGACACCAAGTCGAATTCCCACAATCAGGGTGTCTCCGTTCGACAAATAAAATTTAACTACTATCGACTTTTATTATTATGAAACAATTTACGGACATATAGAGGTGCTGTCGTTGGGCCCTGCCAACTGGTTGTACATGAGCTAGTTTTTCTCCATAAAAAGCAAATACTGCAGGCTTTAAAAACGTCACTTATGCAGAAATCATGTATATATTTGGAACATTGTGTTCATGAATTGTGCATCTACTGCTTTTTTTGAACGATGTTCCTTATCGCACGTTGCGGGATGGGGGCTAAATGAAAAAATTGTAAACAACTTTTTTTAACCGTATTATACTACAACCCAGTATACAACCCAGTATTATTCTGCATACTTTTAGGATTTGGTAATTATTACTAGATTTGTACAGTCAGGAACGTATGTGAGGGTTGTGTTCTTTCATGTTGGCTTTGTGATAGTCATGCCATTGTGAAGTGTGCTAGCTTCAATGGAAGGCATTATGACATAATTACGGCTAAGGAATTCGATGTTGACTTTTTTTTAGGTTATTGCCTTTTGCGTTATTAACAATATTACCCCATTCTCTGTCCTTGCAGTTCAAGTCTCCCGCTAGTATGTTAGTAGTTATTTGAATTTTGAAGATTCATAAAATCAAATAGTTTTTGGAAGTCTGCTCGATTTGAATTTATATTGCCGGCCGGATAGTACGCACATATAATAACTAAAAAGTTGTCGCAGTCAACGGGTATATTTATGGCGATTGTCTCTAAAGCATCTAGCGAATATCTACTTTTGTTATCGTGATTGTTGTATTGTGTGATATTCTTGATCAGTATAGCAGTTCCCCGACCCGTTGTTGCATCAATTCGATATTTGCTTATGATTTTATAATTTCTAAATATTACATTGTGTGTATGGTTTCCTTTTGTCTCATTTAATAGGACAGTATTTACTATCTACCTACTCTTACACATTTACCTATTCTCGAAAAAAGGACCAATTCTAAACAAATACCATTTCTGAAAAAAAAAACTGTTCTTCAAAAAAATATCTTGTTATAAAAAATACCTTTTCTTACAAAAATTTCTTTTCTTAAAAGTACCTTTTCTTAAAAATAAACTATTACCATTTTTTCTTGACATAAGTAGACTTTCTGAAAATAAGTAAATTTTGTTAAAAATTAACCCTTTCCTACAAAAAGTACCACTTCATTAAAAAGTACCTGTTCTTACAAAAAAAAATAAATAAATGGTTTCCCATTACATCCCATGAAGGGACTGGGGAGAACTTCTCACAATCACTGAGCTGTGCGCTTTCCAGTTTTCACTCACTGATTGGGACCTACAGTTTTACACCGATTCCGAACGGTAATTTGAGAAGCTTTTTCATGGCTAGATACTCGATAGTGTCGCCGTCACTATGCGAGGTGACCGCCGCCGAAAGAAATTTTAAGGTGGTCAGAGCCGGGTTCGAACCCAGGATCTCATGTACAAGAGCCGCGCACACTAACCATTGCACCACCGACGGTCACAAAAGTTCTTACAAAAGTATTTCTTTGTAAAAAAAGGTCAGACTCTTATGGCTTTTTCTTACAGAAAGTACTTCTTCTTAAAAATAGTACCTTTTCTTAAAATAAAACATTATCTTTTAATAAAAGAAGTACCCCTCTTTAAAAAATAACTTATATAATACATATTCCGGAAAATATAATACATATTCTTACAAAAAAGGCCTAAAAATAATTTTTTTTTTTAAAAAAATACATTGCAGAAAAAAAAAATGTATTAAACAAAGTTTTTTATTTTACAAAAAGTACCTTTTCTTAAAGATCCATTTAAATTATCGTACTTTTCAACGGGCGCTTTATACGTGCTGGAACTAACTAGTACATAATATATAGCGAAAAAGACTTCGTTTCAACCGGGTGCCCATGACACCCCATGTGATTTTTCTTTGTTGTGTGTCACGTATTTTTACCAGTTTTCAACCAACAAAGCCAAATTTATCTTATCAATATCTTATAACATATTAATCATTATATCTCTAACATGTAACATTGAGGACTAAACACAATGTGATTGGACACAAGTGTACTACTTTTTCGACGAGCTAGAAAGAAATGCTTTATATTTGCAAACAAACAGCCATAAAAAATAGAGTATTCAACGCTAAGATACCACTGTGCAACGGCGATTCTGGGGGTAGAGAGTTTGTTCAACATATTATATCGTAGCTCTATATTAGTATATTCAATGCTGCAGAATATTCCTCACTTCCAAGTATAAATAGTGTTTTATTGTCAGAAGAATATGATACATTTTTCAGTCACCGTTTAGAAACAATTTAAAATTCAAAATATAAAATTTACTTTTAAAATCAAAATAGCCCTTGGATATATATATATAAAACCAAAAAAGTCTCACATTACTTTGGTGACCCAGAAATTAAAAATGTTTTGGGAGGGTTTAATATTCTCATTCTGACGCAACTGTTGGTGAAAGAATTCCTCACCATCAAGACCATGACTCTCAATTGGTTGCATAGTCTAGATAATGAAGTATTCAGTCAATTCTGTGAAGCATTATATTGCTTTATTCCATAACCTTCAAGTAAAGTATCGGTAAATCTATTCACACCCTACCTTCATAGCAGAATTGTGTTAGCTATAAAAATAACAAGTGCTAATATCATCACCACCTGAGTAGCAGACGTAAGATATATCGAGTGGAAAAAATTAAATTTTTTGTTTCTGTGTAAGAATTATTTAATGCATCAGATAAAGCAACTCACCCTCCAAAACCATCATCCCGTCCACAGGTACACTCCACGCCGTAAGTATCACTATCGGTGGCTTCCCCTATGAGGGTAAAATCGTAAAATCGTAATAGTAACCGGGAAAAGTATAATAAAAGAGTAAGTAGCAATAACTGCGGCGACAACAAAAACACCAGGACCAACACGACTAGCAGTCTATTATTACTGACATTGGATTGAATTGTATTTTTTTTTATAAAGAAATTCAAAGATAAATTCAAATGTTACGAGAACCTTGCAGATTATGCAGGGAGAAAGAACATCAAGCTTCTGTACGACATCACGTAACAAATTTCTGCCAGAAACCATCACCAATCTCAGCCTCTTAAAAATTGGCAGGTCAACAAAATTACATCAATAAAATCCCAACTTCAGCCATTTAAAGACAATTTTTCCGAAATTTTGAACAATTCCGAATTACACTCTCTAGCATCCATAATTACTACAGGCGATCAGACCGATGGAATACAACATTCATTTTCCAACCACCGGAATTAGACAAAAATACGAAAGCTGTACATGCTATGAAGAACAACAAAACCCCAGTAGTCGCCCAAATATCGGCTGAGATGCTAAAAGCCTGCCCCAGAACCATCGCTCACCCATTACACCCGCTCTTCACGAAAATATGGTAGATAGAACAAGTGCCTCTGGAATAGTTGGAAGGGACGATGGTAAAACTTTTAAAAAGGGTGATCTTAGCCAATGCAGATATCAGAGCGGTATCATGTAGCTGCCAAATCCATCAAAGCTGCTCACTAAGATTCTTCTTAACCGTGTAAATGAGAAACTGGACTCAACCTTACGACGAGAGCAAGCTGGTTTTCGTCCCAACCGCTCTTGTATTGACCACATAAGTACGTTCACAGTTATTATCGGGCACTTGTTCGAATCAGCTCTACAACTCGTATTTATAAACTATAGTGCGGTATTTGACAGTATAAACAGGGACTGTATATGGAATGTTCCACGGCAGAGGCGTATACACTCAGAGAACTAATTGTTTGAAAAGAGGTCTAGCAACCGTAACTTCGGCTGTTACCACCGAATTGAGGTTGCCACAACCGAATTGAGGTTACCACAACCGGATTGAGGTTGTTACGACCGAATTTATTCTCCACTACCGAAATTCGGTTGAAGCAACCTCGTTTCATAATTGATTCGGTTGTGACAACTGAATCTTCAAATTATATTCGCTCAATCACCTAATTTCAAATTAATTCGGATGCAACAACCGAAATTGGTACCTAATTCGGTTGGGGTAACCGAACCTGGTCTTAACCAACCTCAATACCGTTGTAGTAACAGAATTTGACATCAATTCGGTTGTAACTATCGAATATGGTTCAATTCGGTCGCAATAACCGAATCTAGCCTTAGTTCGGTTGCAACGACCGAATTTGGCGTCAATTCGGTTGCTGTAACCGGATTTCTCATGAATTCTGTAGGTACAACTGAATTCATTTTCAATTCGGTTACCACAACGTAATTCCATGTATTTAAAATCTGACGTTTAAAATTTTATAATCAAATATTATTTTAAAAAGGTAAGTAAAATATAATTTGTATTAAACCGTCTTATTTTGCAGATGTAATTTTAGCAGATATCAACAGCAGATATATATGCGGTAGTCTGGATACAAAACGGCTTTGGCCATAGAGCAACCGATACAACAAGTCAGAATTAGTGCGGTGGCCCATGATGGCCGGGACTTGAATAAAGGTTGGAAGAGGCATGTAAATTAAATGTATTATTCTACATATATAGATTACCCCATATACTATTATAAGGCCTGTTTTTCTCGCTTTTTAATTTATTTATAAAAATACAAGAAAATAAATCATCACTTAATAATAAAAAAAACTTAAATAATTGATTTATGACAGTATCTAAATTCGGTTGTAACAACCTCTAATTCGGCTGTTACAACCTCTAATTTGGCTGTGACAACCTCTAATGAGGTTGTGCCAACCTCTCATTCGGCTGTGACAACCTCTAATGAGGTTGTGATAACCTCTAATGAGGTTGTGACAACCTCCAATTAGGCTGTGTCAACCTCTAATGATGTTGTGTCAATCTCTAATGAAGTTGTGTCAACCACTGATGAGGTTGTGTCAACCTCTTATGAGGTTGTGCCAACCTCTAATTCGGCTGTGACAACCTCTTAATTCGGTTACGGCTAATTCGACTGTCTCAACCGAATGTTTCTGTGAGTGTAGCACCCAATGTAGTAAAGCAAATAATGGCACATTATAACGCGTTTTGTTGGAGGGTTCTCCATAATGGCAAATTGTCCGACCAGTTTAACACCATTTCTAGCGTACGTCAACTGACGTCATCGATGTCTTATTTTACCGCTGCTATTCCGCATAGTTATGTACGATGTTCTAACATGAGCAATTGATGATTGGGAGATCTAGCATATACCGTCTATATCTGTTTGATGTCTTCAAGTTACTGCAACATGCAAAGCAAAATCGATGCCGTCACTACCTATCGCAGATCAACTCAATGAAGACGAAGGCACTTCAGAGAAATTCGCTCTACCCTCACATCATTTTTAAAGCTGACGATGACACAATTGAGAATGCCAACTTCAGAAGATAGCTGCGCTGTCAATGACATTCTGAGCAGAACAGCCTTGCCAAAGCTCTGGAAAATCTGGCGAGCATTCTCTATGTCCACCCGTATAAAACAACGCCTATTTAATTCTAATATAAAGTCAGATCTGTAATACAGCTGCGAAACTTGGTTAAAGGCGGCTACACTTGTGAGAAATCTCCAAACGTCTACCACCAAGTGTCTGACGAAAATCCTTATGATCTGGTGGCAGACAATATATATATATCTAGAGCAAATGGAGGAGGTAAAAGTGGATTGGACACATTCTACGAAAAGAGTGAACCGAAACCTGAACACATGCCCTTCAGTGGAACCATAGGGTAGGATATAAAGAGTGTGCATGTCTGTTTCAGTTCCACCAAATTCTCGTCGAAAGTCACTGGGACAACGACAGTTTCTTACAAAATTTGAATTTAAATTGTCAGAAAAGTATAAAAAGGGGTTTCAACATACGCGTTATTGACGCCAGAGTAATGAAATTAATTCTAAATTTTGTGGCCTGCGCCAGAAACGACGTTAAACGCCTCTTCATGTTATTCTTTCATAAGAATGCATGTACAAATTTTCAACGCGTAAGTTATCGCACTGATTGCTTTCGTACCCATAAAGTTATTTTAACAGTCATAAGAGTTGATAAGAGTTTTTTTAATTCACCTGTCGCTTATTCTCCTTCACAGTCTATCCTGTATGAGATATGCAGCTAGGAGGTCGATCAGCTGTGTCCTGTGTCATCAAAACTCTCTGAAAGAGACCCACGTGGAGGCGAACAATGCAAAGATACATACAACAACTTGTATATCCTTTCAACGAGGTGAAAAACATGGCAAAATATAGGAGTAGATGGTGAAATTTGTTTGAACTGCACTGGGATGCTAGAAGATTTCCATCGGTAATGCTCCAGGCTACAGTGCATTTATAATGGTTATTGGTAGAAATTAATAGGAATCTTCTTATGCATTAGGATTATGAACAATTAGTTACGTGCGACCACTCCAGCGCATTTGTGAATAAAGATTCTTCGGGTTGTACAATATCATTAGTTGTAGTCGCCAAAGCACAAGCGTAGGTTTTATACTTCCAGTTGTAAAATCAGAGAAATCATACCACAGTAAACGCTCAGTATCAATGTAGTCTCAGTAAATTTTGTTCATTAGACTAAAATGTAATACCTGTTGAAAAGTGTTACTGTAATCAATTTTTAAACATGTAGTTGACGTGAAGTCATTATTTCAGATTGCAATAAAGCGACTGTTAAGAAATTATGTTTATTTTGTTTTGAAAAATGGTTACGAGTATGATGATGATTTTCCTAGTCGTTCCTTAAAAGGGGCACAATAATGAGGCCTTTACTATACAAATTAACAGGTTCTAACTATGAAGTTTCCCTTAAAAGGAAATATATTCTGAATTCCTTGATAAAAATTCAAAGATCAGCACTGATTAGTGTTAGTCGTTAGTGCTATCTTGTACATCTGTACTCCTGATATCATGGCCGAATCAGCAGCCGCTACATCCCTACTGAGAATCAGAGATTGTGGCGTCCTGATATCGGTGCATCCCGCCACGCTGAATTACTACACCGGATCAACTCGATTCCCGTAAAAAGGGACTACTGTATCCCCTACCTTCTACCAGCGACAAATCTAAGGACTTCTATTCCGAACAGGAATACCTGGGAAAAGTCACTGGAAGGGGACACCAGTAGTATCAGATTTTTCACGGATGGATCAAAGTTGGACGAGCAAGTAGGCTATGGGGTCCATTCACCGGACCCAAATGTAAATATCTCCTTCAAGCTGTTTGATCATTGTAGTGTATTTAAGGCGGAAATTACCGCCATACTGGATACATATTGTGCCCAGTATGCATTGCTGAACTACCCCCCGGAGAATATGTATCTACATAGACAGCCAGGCTGCCATAAAATCAGTGGAAACCATGTTTGATACGTCCCTGACGGTGAAAGAATGCCACTCATCACTTAGGCTGATAGCAGAGTATTTTGACATCAGGCTCATCTGGGTACCGTTAGCGTTAGCTAGACAGTGCACTACGGCACATGTTCTTCCGGCAAAATAAGGTGTTAGTATGCCAATCTCTACCTGCCGTTTGCAGATCAAGCAGTGGGCCGATAATATGGTCAAAGACAAGTGGAGACTTACTCCAACTTGCTGACAAGCCAGAGTCCTCTGGCCGCAGGTAGATAGGAATGATAGGAACACTTACGGGACATTGTCTTGTAGAAAAACACGCCCTAATATTGGAACATAGAAACTCCACCCTCTGTAGATGCTGCATGGAAGAGGAAACACCTTCTCTTGGATTGCCCTGCTCTGGCAGGACTGAGAAGTAGGATATTCGGACCACATTTAGTTAGCACCGTAGCCCTATACGATATTCCTGTAGGTTACATAGACAAATTCATTCAAAGCGCAAATTGGTTAGACGACTAGCAAATAGTTTGCTATAGACGAAACTGCGGGTACCACAATGGGCTTCTTTAGCCTAAGTGAGCTAGACAGCGTGCAGCCTTTTCACCCAACCAACCAACTATGAAGTTTGTCAAGCATATTTCTAACACGCCTCTATGATATGCCTACAAACACAATTTCCTATACAAACTTAATTTAATTCAATAATAGTCGAGTTGTTTGAAATAATTTTTCATACACATCCATTGATTTTCTAGTCTTCTTGTCTTGCAATATCCATGGTGTTCCATTCAACAGATGTTCCAGCAACAGCTGGCGCTGGCCTTTTAACTAGGTATCCCAGTCCACTTTCATATATTTACACTATTTCTTTATTGTTATGCTCTTGTGCGTTGTCAGATTGATCACATAAGGGAACAAACTTGAACTTTTTGTGTGTTGATTGGAATTATATAGCAATTTTTTTTACTAATTTGAGGTCCCTGATTTTAAATCCGATCTCCATTTTTCTTCATCAGTTCGAATTTGTAAGTTACAGGTACTAATCAATATATTTATATATCTCGGAAACGGAGCATCCAATCGAAAAAATAACCAATTTTTTCCGGGTTTCTAAGGGGTTTTCATAAAGTGGTCCTATTCAATACACCGGCATGTAAGTAGGGAAGCAATGTCTAAGTAGCGACAAACAATCACTCTGCACAATAAAATAAATATCTTCGATTAGTGATTAGTGTGAATACACACCGCAGTGGCTTAACAGGCTAGACGGTGCTGAAGATAATGCTTCACAAACATCGAAACGATCGTCCAGCGAATGTGAGTTCGAATCCAACCAGCGGCATTTAAATTTTTTTCACTAACCGGAGAAAACATGACCTCTTACAGCCTTAAAGGAAATTACAACTTTAAACATAACGAGGATCTAAAACAACTAAATCTGAAACATATGGTAGGGCCAAACCAAAACAGAACGAGACAACTACAATTAGAATAGTTCATTCTATAAATAGAACTTTCAAAACATCTGCATCAGTGCGTGTATGTAGGAAAGCAATGTGTAAGTAGCGACAACAATCACTCTGCACACAATCAATAAATGTCTTCGGTTAGTGACTTGTGTAAATACACACCGCAGTGGCTTAACTGGCTAGACGCTGCTGAAGATGATGCTTCACAAATATCGAAACGATCGTCCAGCGAATGTGAGTTCGAATCCCTCCCGCGGCATTTAAATTTTTTTCACTAACCGGAGAAAACATGATCTCTTACAGCCTTCAAGGAAATTACAACTTTAGAAATTTTTCATATTTTCGATTAACAATGGGGATGGGTTACCCTGGGTAAGCCACTTCCCATCGTCGTGGTTAGCTACCCATTATTTTCCCCAGTACCCTGAGGGTAATGGGTAATCGTGATGGGTAATTCCCCATTGTCATGGGTTGGCTACCCATTATTTGCCCCAATCCTTGTGGGTAATGGGTAAACTATCGCTACCCATTCCTCACTTCAATTATAATGGGTTTCCCACGAAATGCGAACCTTTGTTGTAACGAACTTATACCCACATTCCACTTGTTGACCTGGTGATGTTAGCTCTGTGTCGTTATTGGCTTTTAAAGAAGCATTACTTTCCCCATTGTTGCCGCTTAACTGTTTTATTAAAGAACGTGTTCCATTGAGGTAACCTGTGCTAGAATATTTGCTTATTTTTCTCCGCTATGTCGTTCATCTAATGTGAGCTTTTTTTCCATTTTGTTTTTCAGTGTTAAGTGTTTCCGATTTCGGGCGAGTTACATACATGTTTGCTCGTCAGAGAAACATAAATGAAAACACGAAAGTCTTACAATTCGGATTTAGGTCTTTTTTTTTTTTTGATTGAATCTTAAGACTGACTGAACTACTGATAACTCAAATGCAAGGGAAACAGTTCTAGCCATAGAGTATGCACGTATCTGACATTTGTTCTCATCTGACATTTCCTTTCACAATATTCGTTGTGCGGTCGGTGCGATAGAGAGTTATTTGACGTAAATTGGCTTACACCAGGTGGAATTCCAAAAATTGTTGACTTTTTTGTTATATTTTTTGTTGTTACTATATATTTGTGGTGAATTGACACAAAGAGTTTAATGCACAAATCGAAATGCCGTTGCTGATTTAAATAAATAAAATAAATGGTTACCCGTTACATCCCATGAAGGGATTAGGGAGAGCTTCTCACAACCAGTGAGCTGTGCGCGTTCCAGTTTTATACTCACTGATTGGGACCTACTGTTTTACACCGGTTTCGAACGGTATTTTGAGAAGCTTTTTCATGGCTAAATACTCGATAGTGTCGCCGTCACTAAGCGAGGTGACCGCCGTCGAAAGAAATTTTAGGTGGTCAGAGTAGGGATCGAACCCACGTCCTCATGCACAAGAGCCGCGCACACTACCATTGCACCACCGACGGCCACTGATTGCTGATTTATTGGTGGATAATTTGAGCCAATGCCTCTATCAGTTATTATTAAAGCAATACTTTCCAACATCCAACCGCCCATCTGCAACACACCAAAAGTCATATATTTACTGAGTGAGTTGGCGTCTCTATTCATAATTACTTTATAGGTTTGTCTGTTATTGTTTGCTGTAGAATCGGGAGACAGAATCTGTTATTCGATATATTTCATCATGAATAGACTCACAAACGAACAGTACTTGCAAATTATTGAGATTTGTTATCAAATTTCGTGATCTGGGAAAAATGGTTTTCGCACGTTTCGCACGTTTCGTTGTCATTATCGACCTACCTAACAGGTTATTAAAGCTATTGTGATCAGATGTCGTACCAGTTTCATTTTATTCCAATCCTAATCCACCAACCTGAATCCACAGATTGCATACAGAGGACAATATTGCTGCTGTATCCTCCAGTGTTAAAGGAGACGGCGATGTTCCTATAAGTATTTTGTGGTTTCGCTCTGTATTGTCCTGTATTTTTTATATTCTTTATGGCCACTGGACTGAGACGGAAGGTGCCCATAAAAAGATGGTAGTTACTATTAATATTAACACCAGACCTACCTTTGATGGCCAGAAATAGATCTAGAAATACCTTCCTGACAACTATATGACCTGTCTGAGTGGAAGTTTGAACATCGTCGGTTCGGAAATAGTCCAACGATTTGTTTGCACATTGGCTTATCGCGATGGTGAAGCTTAGGAATGGATTGCTACTTCATGCTTAAGAAGTTATAATAATAACATTATTAAAAAAATACGCAAGTGAAAAGTTTTGATTTGTTTTAGTCATTTAAAAACACTTTCCAAACCACTGTACATTGTCGCAAACGCAACACGTTAATAGCACCAATGAAAATAAACAACATGGAAAAGAAAATCGTTAACTGTAAGAACAAATTGTTTTTCAACACGCTCTCTATTATAATCGCCACACTTTCGCAGACGGTTATACGGACGGATTGTGGTGTGAATGACCCTATTAACTTATTTGCTATAAATTCAACGTCATACGAGAAGATAATGGTGTTGTGAGAGGTACATCAGCACTAATAATAAATGCTCGTTCTGCGGTTTCTTTCTTTCTATCGAATTCATATTTACATACCTGGTGGAGTACAAAACGTGTGTGTAATCTTGCACACCGTCAGTAGAAATATCTTATCACAAAGGAATACGGGAAATCGTTATTAATTCAATACGGAAATATGGCACCTATAATTGTAGGTTAGTTCCTTTTTTAATGCAAAGCCAGTCTAGGTATTTGATTCTGAGACGTTGCATTAGGAAAGAAGAAATAAGCAATTAAATTAAATTATTTTTTTGGTATTAAACCAGAAAAGATTCAGATTCAGAGTAGAACATCTCAAAACGTAAAAATGTTTAAATTCTGCTTAAACTTCAGAATTACTGTAACACCCAGCGAAATAATCTCGTTACTCTTAATGCACTGCGTTGTGGGTGTAGAATTTTAATGCAAATATGAGTCGTTATGTATATTATGTCTGAGAATGTAGTCATTCGATCTCTTTCACAAGTTAAATGAAAAGTGACGTTGGTTTTTCTATTTCGGGTGCGAAATATATATAAAGGCAGTATGGAATATAAACCTTATTCGAACAGTAGTAAATAGGAATTCAAACAGAAGCGAGTTTTCTTTGTTATTTTATTGTTTTAAATTAAAATAGGTCAAATTAAAAATAAATTGATTTATATAGAATGACTGGTGGAAAGTAGCTAAGTAATGAAGAAAAGGGAAAAATTTAAGATTTTCATGATGAGGAGCTATCGATGACGATTTCGAGGCGATTGAAAATATGTACCTGTGTCATTGACAATTTTATAAAATAAAGTGATCCATATGGAAACACAATACGACCAGGATGGACACAGTTGAGCTGTGACCGCTCCAAAAGAGAGATCAAAAGGCTTGCTGTTAAAGAAACCTTCAGCGATAAGGAAATTATTGCTGAATTGAGCTTGGGAGTAGGGTTACGTCGTGTTCAACAAACAATGAAACGCGACTTCAAACTGCCATATTGGAAAAAGTATGCAAAACTTGGTCTCTTGCTAAGACACGAATTAAAAAATAAATAAATAAATGGTTTCCCATTACATCCCATGAAGGGACAGGGGAGAACTTCTCACAATCACCGAAAGAAATTTTTTTTAAGGTGGTCAGAGCAGGGTTCGAACCCAGGATCTCACGTACAAGAGCCGCGCACACTAACCATTGCACCACCGACGGCCACGTGCAAATTAGTCAGATTTCAATTTGATGAAAATACATATTTTTGAATGAGGATTGATATTTTCCGATTAAAATATTTTCAATTGAATGGACCTGATAGCTCGGACAAATATTGGTGTTCAAAGATTATTCCATCGTTATGTGTCAGTGGCGAAATTTTGGCGGTGGCTCCCTTATGGTTTGGGCAGGTATGAGTTATAGAGGAACCACTCCTATATGTTTCACTTCCACAAAAATGGACTCCCAGTATTACATTCGACTGTTGGATGTCGTCTTAGTTAATTCTGGATAGGAAATTTGTATCCCAGAATGCATCTTCCTGCAGGACAACGCAACAATACATCGGTGTAAGGAAACTCCAAAGTTTATGGAGTCCAGAAATAATAACAACTCCCTACCGGCCTGCACTTAAACATGGGCACCAGTTTATGAATCTCAAGGATCAAAATGTATCAATTCAAGAAAAGTGGACCATAACTAATCCTGCGCATAGTCATTCGCTAATAAACTCAATGCCAAAATGGTCAGAAGAAGTTATAAGCGATAATAGAGATTTTAAAATATTGAAAAAAAAAACTTTTGCCTTTATAAATATTTCGCACTAGTAATTAGTTTATTTTTGTTGATTCATCTGGAAGAAGTCTTAGTCAAAGTATTTTAATCTGAAAATTATTTGATTTTGGAAGGACTAATAAAATATAAAATAAAAACTTGAAAATTCCTCTCAACAGTTGGAAAAGACAAAAAATGGTGTTGCCTTTATATTTATTTCGCGGGATGTATGTTATAAACAGATTTAACTCAAAATAACATTGCACTATTTGTAAACAAAAGCTTCAAGGAATCAATATTTTGTGACGTCAGAACAATAAGGCTCTAACTGATAATTTTGGATAATATGGTCTGAATATTGCATCGTACTTTCACGCTGAAAAATCTGTGGTTTTTGTTGTTTGGATGCAAATAGAAAGTGTGTTTGGAGCTACAATGATTAATATGTTAGAATATATGTGCTGGCGACCCACATATATTTATGTTTGTGATACAAATACAGCTTTGTTTGTTGCACTGTGTATGCTCTCTCGAGAACAAGAGAGTAAAACAGGGATAACGAGAGAGGTTATCTTGCAAGTGTGTATATCAGTGCTGCCACCATAAGAATTTGATTATACACAAAAACTTCCAAAAATTATCCAAAAATTTAAAAAATTACACAAAAATTTGTTTGTTTTAAAATATAAATAAATTTATTTGAATTCAATATTAAAATGTTTTTAAAGCAATTTGTAAATCAGAAATTTGTACTCTTTGTGAAATGCATGTATGTATACTAAATATAAAGTACAGAGATCATAGTTATGCATATTTTCTATATACATATTATACAAAAAAATAAAAAATTATTGTTGATTCTTTCTTCTTCTTTCATTTTTAACATATTTTCGGACGGTTCGAATTTTAAGCCTTCATTTCGTTCGATTCCTTCTTTTGCAAACATAATTGATGCGATTGTATCAGACGACAAGCTGTTTCTGAGGTTTGTTTTAGTTATATTTAATTTACTAAAAACTCGTTCAACTGAAGCATTAGAAAATGGCAATATAAGCAACAATTTTATAACAATACATAAATTAGGAAAAAGAAGTTCACCAGTACAATTTTGAATTTGAAACACTTTCGACCAATATGTTTCAACATCTAAAGTATCAAATAACTCAAACTTATTATGATCCAAAAATGCATGTTCACGCCATTCGTTATCTAATTTTTGCCAGTCAATTTCTACAAATGGGAATCTAATTTTAAACATCAGCAAGGATTTTATTTTAAACGACTTTGCAAATTTAGGCTCTACTATATCTAAAATTTCATAAAATGGGTCATCAAAATAAAAATTTTTTTTAATTTGGACCGCAACTTCAATATAAAATGTTTTGATATTATTATAAATATCTTGTTGTTGTTCTTATGAACATAGTAAAATTGTGTTCTGTGCATTTAATCCAATATACATTTCGTTGGGTTCAACAAAATATGTTTCATTTGTTGGATCGAATGACCAAATATCATTTTGTTTTAATAAAGTTTGACAAAAATGTTTGAAGAATTTTTGACACTTCGTATTTTAGTTTATATAACATTGGACGTTCTGATTGAAATATTAAATTAAATGTAGTTAAAATGTTTAAACTGTATGATAGAAATTCTAAGTAGGCTTTAGTCGACGTCTTATCTAAAGCAGTTAGCACTGACTCAGTTACCTTGGAAGGATCTTCAAACACCTCTAGTCGAAAAAACGATCTTAAAACCTCATATTGCTCGAGAACTCTATTAACACATGAATTTAAAGAGAGCCATCTAGTAATTGTGGGTGACAAAATTTTGTGAACATCTATCTGAAAATAGTGTTGAAATTCCTGGAGTTTGCTTTGTCTTAAATAACTTCGGTTGAAATATGCTCCCAGGTTTCGCAACAAATCTTCTAAATATGTGGGAAGTTTTAAGGTCGATTTGGAGGCAATAAGATGAACTAGGTGACAAGAACATTTAACTAAAACTATGGAAGGTTTTTCCGACTTTAAGTGACTTGAAACTGAGTTATATTTACCGAACATTACATTTGGTGCATCCGCTGCGAAACCAACAAGATTCTTGAATGGAATTCCTTTTTCTATAATTGTTTCTTTAAGCAGCAAAGAAATATCTTTTGCATTCGAAGCTTGACATTCCTTCAGATCGAAAAACGAATGACTTACTCTGCAGCTAGCTTCATCATAGAATAACACCACAAATGCAATTTGTTTCTTAACACACACGTCAGTAGCTTCATCAATTATGATTGAAAAGTAATTTTGTTTTAATTTTTCATTAAGCTCTGAAGAGAAACATGCACCTAAAACATTTTTTACAATAGCTGTCGCCTTTGTCCGATGCATATTTAAATTGTTTAAAATTTCGGAATCAGTAAATGCCTGCTTTAATGTTGGGACAATGTTAGCAATACTCAGGAATGAAAAATTGTTCACAACCAGCATTCCAACAACTTTCAGTTCAGCTCGCTTAATTTTGTCCTCTAAGCTCCTATTCTTTTTCAAACAATCAGCAATTGGAGCAGTGTTTCTTATAGCACTCGATGACTTTTTATGTTGTGTTGAGGATAAGTGCCTCATCAAAACTTTCTTGTGGGCTACTAGATCTTTATTGCAAACTTTGCAGTTCGCAACAGTTTTACCACCTTCTTTTTTTCTTTGCAGCCAAGCTTTAAAGCAGGGTTCCTCCAGCCAATGGCTTTGAAATTTATAATCCATTTCCTAATTCAATGCAATTATTAACATATGTTTCCAAAAATAATATTAAATTTGTTCTTACCTCAACACACACAATCACAATATCAAATATATTTTGTTTTTTAAACAAATATTAATAAAAATTCCTAGACAATAGCGAAACACACCCACGCGCTTAGATGGAATCAGATTGAAAGAAGAATAAGAACATAAATGTTGTTTGAAAACAAGCGAACGAAATATCTACATATGTATATTCATTTGTATGCGAGAGAAAGGGATAGTTATATGGCTTGAATTTGTTGTTTTGGGTTTGATAACGGAAAAAAACAAATAGTGTTGGAAATAGACGACCGATCAAAATGTTGCCACTCAATTGAGAAATTGCACAAAAAATGCATTATCCAAACACTATTCAAGACATAAAAAATTGTCCCATTTTTGGATAATTATCCAAGAAGTGGCAGCACTGGTGTATATATATATTTTCGGATTATTCTCTCAGTCAGTGAGTCATTAATATTCCTGAATGTGCGTGCAAATTGCCGATGAAGTCAGTGTTTCCTATTTTGGCTGTTGATGTATTGCGTCTTAGTTGCATGTATTCAGTCGGCAATGCTTCAACGGACAGATGATATCAAAAGCACTTGATCAGTGGAAAAAAATAAACAAAGTCTCGGACGCTTAAATGGTTTGTGATGTTACTTTAGTTTTTGTGTATGTGTTTCGTATATATGTTAGTGTGCTACCAAAGTGAGAAAAGATTTTGAGGACAGAAACTGGAAGGGCATGTTTGCCAGTAAACATGACTCTGTTTACATTTAAACACATGTGAGTTTGGGACTTGCAAACATATTAATGTTTGAAGTGTGTTCCAAACATATACATGGGTCCTGCAGAATATGTTTGGGAGAATATGTAAGAGAGGTCGTTTTTTTTCAGCGCGTTGATACCGCCGTAAATATATCTCTCCAATGCAGCAAAGTTCTAACCTACATGTTTTTCTATAATAATTTGATTAATATAGAATCTTGTGTTCCAAAACGACTTGAAAAATGTTCCAGTTAGAACCTTATGTACCAAAACATTGTTGATAGAACTTTGTTGCACAATAACATTTCGTTGCATTAGACAAATAGAACTTTGTTGTTTAACATTGTCCTGTTTGCATTTATGCCTGTCAGCAGCAATTTGAAGAAATTTTTATTGGCTGTTGTCTGCTTATACCAGATACTCTGTAAAGCCGAGTACTAAGAAGAGTCACGTGAAAAATATTGAGCAAAACTAATGTGTTACCCTGCAGAATGGGGCAGTGATGACGACCGTATTCTTCTGTGTTTCTAAGTTTCTTTTACGCTAAAAACCTTTTTTTTGTTCTGAAACTGAGCGACGGTAGACAACACTGATCATATCTTCCGTCAATCTGATTAGTCGTTCCATTTTTCGTGGCAACATTAGGTAAGTAGTTGTAAAATGTCCGGTGTTAAAACACCTCTCTTGGCCTTAGGATATTTTCTTAAACTACATATATACGGATCAGAAGACATTATAAGCCTATGCAATAAATCTTCATTAGTGTGGATGCGTGAAGTTTTACGAGTGAATCCAAATAGATATCGTCGAGTGTCTTTGTTTCTCGCTTCTTGTGCTTCCTCGGACATTTGTCCAATGGGTAAGATGCAATAATCTATCACTAATTTACCACGAAAAAGCACTTTGTGGACACTTACTGGCATATTATACCAAGACTAATCTTTTAAATACATTTCTCTAGTATTTGCTGCGTAATTTTCAGAAGCTTCAGAATTGAAGTCATATCCTGATCCCAAGCATTTTAATATAACGTGAAAGCGTTTATGTTTATGCCAGTAATATTTCCTGATTTTTCCGCATTTCTAAAAAAGGGCTCTTGCTGTGTTGCCATCATTGGTGTTCCCTGCGTGTTGTTTTGGCATATCTGCAAGTAGACCCAGTTGCATTTCAAATTGTCCTTAAATCATAGCTTTCTTTTTGTTTATTTTTAAGGTTCTGACTTGTCAAGTTTTAATTTCAAGCATATATGCTATATGTTGCAAGCATTCCATAAATCTTATCCAAGAATGTAGAGGTGATAGGCCGAACTCAAGCATTTTCTCGTTTACTTTCCTCTCTAAAATTGTGGAGGCATTATTCATTTCGCTTGGCCTAGCCACACATATGTAGCCTGTTTGCGTAGAGCTATAACTGGACAAAGCATTACATACTTTGCAGTCAACCATGCACAAAACTAGGGTAGATTAAAATGAAATATTGGCAGACGCAGTATTTATGCTTCTCTTAGTCAAATGTTTGATTTGCTCTATTACGCATTCCACCTCTTTTGTAATTAGTTCAGGTGTCTCTTTTGCAAATATGAGCTTGACAGGTCGACAATATCGCGTAGAAGAAGGTGCACGGTTCTGGAAAACAACGACTTTTCTTCCATTAGCAATGTAAACATCTGAATTGGCACAACAGAGATACTAAATAAGTTGGCGTCACCTATAAGTTCTTCCCTTTTCGTTTGCTTATATTTATTTTGGGTAGCTCCATCACATCCCCATTTAAATAAAATTTCCATTTCCCGAAATCCTGAGTAGGATGACAATACTTCCGTTTGCGCTACACAAAGTCTTCTAATAGTGTGATGAATTAGTTATTGTAAATGTATTTCCGCATATGATTCCGTAACATTTAAGTCTTCCGGGTAACATAATTGTGTTGCTGCGCGCACAATATCGTAACAAGCATATAGTTTTGGGTTAATGGGCTTAGAATGTTGTCTAAGCAAATTATATTGATGCACAGGTAAATCAGTGTCTATTATCATTGCGACCGCCTGATCAGCAGAATAGATTCTAGAAAAGATTCAGTTGCTTTTCGAGACCTTTTTTCACATGTACATCTTTCTGGAGACGATTTAAATAATTCTTTTACTAATTCTGCTGAGTTACGTTTGCCTATTGAGCGAAGTTTTGTTTCAGCTGCCATAAACAGCTGCTCTTCACATACACTCTCACCTAATTTCATCGCTTTCTTTGGTTTTGTCCGCAGTGTGCAATCACAAAAGCTTTTTACAGGTATCCCAGCAGTATCATTTGGGCTTGACACATTAACAAATGACGATGTATTTATTTTTGATGCTAGCCATTCACTTTGGTTGGTTGGTTGGTTGAAAAGGCTGCAAGACACCACGCTGTCTAGCAGACTTAGGCTAAAGAAGCCCATTGTGATACCTGCAGTTTCCTCCATAGCAACTACTGACTAGTGGTCCAGCCAATTTGCCCTTTCAATAAATTTGTCTATAAGACCTAGAGGAATATCCTCTAGGGCTACGGTGCTAACTAGATGTGTTCCGAATATCCTACTTCTCAGTCCTGCAAGAGCAGGGCAATCCAAGAGAAGGTCCCAATCTTAGGGCGTGTTTTCCTACAAGACAATGTCCCGTAAGTGTTCCTATTATTGTGGATAACCTGCCTCTCGGCAAGTTAAGTAGTTGCCTAGTCCTCTTCCTGTCCACCTGTGGCCAGAGGACCCTGGCTTGTTTGCAAGTTGAAGTAAGTCTACACTTGTCCTTGAACATATTATCGGCCCACTGCCTGATCTGCAAACGGCAGGTAGAGATTGGCATACTAAAACCTTCTTTTGCCGGAAGAACCTGTGCCGTAGTGCCCTGTCTAGCTAACGCATCTGCTACTCAATTGCCTGGAATGCCGCTGTGTCCCGGTACCCAAATGAGACTGATGTCAAAATACTCTGCCATCACCCGAAGTGATGAGTGGCATTCTTTCACCGTCAGGAACGTAGCAAACATAGCTTACAGGGATGTTATGGCAGCCTGGCTATCTGTGTAGATACATGTTCTCCGGAGGGTTGTGACACTAGTTTTCAGTAGTTCAGCAACCTCCAGTTTGGCGGTAATTTCTGCCTGAAATACACTACACTAGTGATCAGGCAGCTTGAAGAAGATATTTACAATTAGGTACGGTGAATGGACCCCATAGCCTCCTTGCTCGTCGAACTTTGATGCTTCCGTGAAACATCTGATACTACTGGTATCCCCTTCCAGTGACTTTTCCCAGGTATTCCTGTTCGGAATAGTAGTCCTTAGATTTGGCACTATTAGAAGGTAGGTGATAGAGTAGTCTGATGTTACGGGAATAGAGTTGATCCGGTGTAGTAATTCAGCGTGTCCGGAATGCCCCAATCTCTGATTTTCACCAGGGCGGCTGCCGATTCGGCCATGATATCAGCAGTAGGATAGCACTAAGTGCAGTACCTGACGTCGTGCCCATTGTCCCCCTAATGCTAATCAGTGCTGATCTCTGAATTTTCATCAAGGAATTCAGAATATATTTCTTTTGGAGGGACCTCCACCAAACTACGATGACATAGAGAAGTATTAGTCTGACTATTGCCGCATAAATCCAGATGGTGGTCTTAGGATACAGTCCCCAGCGCTTTCCTATCGCCCCTTTGCAGCAGTAAAGAGCAACAGACGCCTTTTTCACCCTCTCCTGCACGTTCGGTTTCCAAGACAGTTTTCTGTCGAGAATTATCCCCAGATACTTGACCTTTTCCGTCAACTGTAATTGCACCCCGTTAACTGACGGCAGTTCCAATGCGGGTATTTTATATTTCCGAGAGAACAAGATAAGCTCGGTTTTAAGTGGGTTAAGTGATAGTCCGTTGTTAGCGGTCCAGTTCGAAATCAGACTAAGTAGGCTGGTTGTACGAATGCCAAGTAAATTGAGGTTTCTACCCGTGCAGATGATAGTAATATCATCGGCATAGACAAATACCTGGCATTCGGCCCTGTCCAATTGAAGAAGCAGTTCATTGATAGAAGTTAACCATAATAGTGGAGACAGAACTCCCCCCTGCGGTGCCCCCTGTTAACGTTTCTAGCAATTGTAACATTACCCCATTCAGTTTTGACGGATCTATCCACCAGAAGCTTCCCAATTAGGCGTGTCACTAAGCTGTCGACTCCTAGATTCTGTAACAACGTAAGAATCGCCGAAGGTTGAATGTTTTTGAAGGCTCCCTCGATTTCCAGGAAGGTCCCTAGAGCGAATACCTTTTTCTCAAGAGAGTTTTCTATTATGCTAACTATAGAGTGGAGATCCGCCTCAGTTGACCTGCCCTTGATATAGTAGGCATGCTGAGAACTCGATTCACTATGGTTCGAATAAAATCTTGATAGGCCTTAGCCCACCTGCTAGCTTGCGAAATAATTTTAATTTGTCATAATCTATTGTTCATCTAGAACCGCTACAAAGATTGCGTGATACTTAATCAATAAGCCTAGTGCATCGGCCTGTATTTGGTGTTATAACCCACAAATCGAACAAACGACGGTGAATAATCGTAGTGGCCATTTTCCAAAATCTTCAAGAATTTCCGGGGAAGCAAACGGCTGCAAAATTCTTTCCGTTATAACTATTGTGAACACTTTGCAGATTATTTTGACGAAACTTTCGCCCCCGTACTCTCCTCTGTTTAGAAGATACAAACTAGAAAGTATTATGGAATTTTTCATATTAAATTATTAAAACCTACTTAACATTTATAAGAAATATATGCATAACATACGCTTTTTGTTTGATATATATTTAAATATGTAATTATGAATAGTTTTTCTTATAAATAAAAAAAACCCCACCACGAAATATTTTATAGTATCTGCACAGTCAGAATTTCAACTTTAATGCATTTTTCCCAACTCATACTCAGATGTTTTCAACTATTTATATTTGACATTCGCAGTACAGTTATAATCTGCATACACAATTTTTTTTCATTTTGGAATGTTTATATTTATAATGATTAGGTGCCCTACTACCATACTCTATATTTGAAAAAAAAAAATAGAACAAAAAAATTTAGGATTTAGTGTTGCCATCATATCAAAATCGTACGCTGTGCGTAGATGCCGTCCCGTAGACTAGGTCACATATATTCATTACATATATTTTATTATGTTTTCCAAAAAAATTTGGTATACGGTAACATATTGTGAACGACATCATGCTAATGAAAAGTTGTATCGGCAATATAAAAATATATGCTCTAATATCTTAGTCCCACATATGGAATCAAAGGTACTACTTAAACAAATTACGGAAAACGCAATGACATTCACAATTTGGTTCGCTTACTCTTACCCTTTTAAGATATTAAACATGCCCAAAAATAATTCTCGACAATACTAAATTCAATGGGAATCTTTAAATATACTGACCGCCTATAAGTGGGATTCTAAATTTATTACCATTGAATTTTCCCTAAACATCATGCAATCAAAGGTAGATAGAAAATTAAGTATTTCCTGGTCCTGGGTAACTTTTGTTTACAATATTCCCAAAATAATTTGAAAAGATTTTTCAAAGAATTTCCCAATTCCTTGGACATGAACATATGCATGTGTATATTTTTGTGCTTATAAATAGATGTAAAGTGAATTGTTGTTGCCCAATGGCTGGTAAAATTACGTATTAGATGGACGTTTATAGGTGTTGTAAGTACAGGTGAGGTTTCAGTTAATTAAAATGTTTAAGTATGAATCCTGCTCCGTTCATACAACCCGAAAAACCATGAAAATGACATATGACCACTTGCCATCAGGTACACATGAAAATATAAATATTTGTTAAACAAATTCTAGTCACATTCTTGGAAACCCTTTGAGGCAGATATTCCATTTTATGTGTTGATGAAATTGTTTGCGTGAAAATTGTTTGTGTGTTCCTAGTATTGTTACAAACCATTTGTACGCAGGCATTGCTGGTGATTTTAGTAGAATTAGTTGCTCTTGGAAATATCTTACAAATTGTATGGATTACTTTATGTGCCTTTGTATGAAATATATGTACTTATATATGGTTGTACTACACACCATGCACAGTTCTGATTTCATTTAATATTCACACTGGTTTTCCATAACACAGTTGCATACATATGTATAATCAATAGTAGGTATATTTCGGAATTTGTAGCTCTCATTATTGTGTTTCATGTAATTGCTGATATAATGATGATATGCACAGCAAACTTGTAAAGCGAACTAAAAACGAGGGCGGTCTCAAAACTAGCCGGCCTGAAGTATAGATGGTGCCAGTAGTTTGAGGAAAATATTTTTGTGGAAAGTGGCAATCTTATACAACTTTTGGTATAAGTTTCAAGGCGCCACGTTCTTTCGTATTTTAATTTGAACCATCTAAATTAAACGATCTCAGTGAATTTTTTAACATGGAAAAAATTGGTCACCGATATGTAATTCAATCACAGGTGGCTGGAAGTTTTACCACGAAGCCCAAAATTCTGATATGTCTCCAGAGACTACTTGGCATCCCCCGAGACGGAAAAAATAGTAGCTGTTCATGTGGGGCTAAGCGGCCCATTTTTAGCAGAGGAATTTGGAGTTGCCAAAAAAGTGATTTTTCAAACGATTCAAAATATTTTTCCTGATATTTCCCCGGGGTTTAATAAGTTTTGTGTACATGTGTCGGTGGTGCAATGGTAGTATGCGCGGCTCTTGTGCAACGTGGGTTCGATTCCTGCGCTGACCACATTAAATTTCTTTCGACGGCGGTCACCTCGCTTAGTGACGGCGACACTATCGAGTATTTAGCCATGACAACGCTTCTCAAAATACCGTTCGGAACTGGTGTAAAACTACAGGCCCCTATCAGTGAGTGTAAAACTAGAATGCGCACGGCTTACTGGTCGTGAGAAGCTCTCCCTAATCCCTACATGGGATGTCACGGCAAACCATTTATTTATTTATACATGTGTTTTCTTTGGGCATTTTTTCCCCCATATCCGTAAAGAAAAAATTTTTATTCAACAAAACACTCCAATTGTACACACTTTATATGAAAAATATTGGCTGATTCGAAAATTCAACTCAGGCATTTGCAATGTGTTTCTCTGAGAAAATGTCAGACATTATTATATGTAAAGGGATTTTCAACAGAGACGCTACAAAAGTAAATCGATAGGGACAGCAAACGACGCAACATTTTTTCCCGCTCTTTTGACATTTCTCTTCAGTACGGTTTGCCATTTCATCATGGAAAGATATACGAGCCAACAACGAGTCGTCATTATTAAAATGTACTACCGAAATTTGGAGTCAGTGGCCTCAACTTTAAGAGCGCTACGTCCAATTTATGGTCGTCATAATCGTCCTACCAGATCAACAATTGAGCGTCTAGTGGAAAAATTGGAATCCACAGGCACAGTACAATATTTTTCCCTGCCAGTGAGACAAAGAAGTGCCCGTAGTGTCGAGAATATTGCTGCCGCTGAGGCTTCAGTTCAAGAAAGCCCAAATGTGTCTCTCACACGTCGTTCTCAAGCATTGGGTATGTCTGTGACGTCGTTGTGGCGAATTTTGCGAAAAGATCTTGGCCTACATCCTTACAAGATCAAATTGAAGCCGCTTGACCACCATAAGCGTCGTATGTTCGTGAATTGGGCTGAACAACAACTTGAAAATGATACGGATTTTCATCGGAAAATCATATTCAGCGATGAGGCTCATTTCTGGCTGAATGGCTTCGTCAATAAGCAAAATTCGTCAATAAGCAAAAACAGCATGCCACACGTAATCCATGAGTCATCATTGCATCCCGAAAAAATTACGGTTTGGTGCGGTTTATGGGCCGGAGGCGTCATTGGGCCGTACTTCTTCCGTAGTGATCAAGACCGGCACATTACTGTGAATGCGAATCGCTACCGTTCAATGATAACCGAATATTTTTGGCCCCAATTGGATAATATGGACTTGGAGGACATGTAGTTCCAGCAGGACGGCGCCACAAGCCACACAGCGAATGCCACAATCAATTTATTGGACACCAAGTTTGGTGAACGTGTTATCTCACGAAATGGCCCAGTCGATTGACCGCCTCGGTCGTGCGATTTGACGCCGTTAGATTATTTCCTGTGGGGCTACGTCAAGTCTATGGTCTACGCCAATAAGCCAGCGGCGATTGATGAACTTCGTACGAATATCGAACGTGAAAATTGGGTACAGCGTCTGGACTTCTGCAAACGTGCCATGGTGGCCATTCAAAAGAAATCGAGTTCCATACATAATGGCATCGAACGTACTTTCACAGGAATAAAGAATTTCATAGGTATCTAAAACCGGTTTTGTTTTGTTTAAAAAACTTTTGTAGCGCTCTTATTGAAAAACCCGTTATATAATGTATGTATAGTAATTTGAAATCTGCAACGAACTTGAACGGAATAGCATTGATTTGTATCAAATCAAACAGTTTATTGACATTCTCCCAAGTCTCTTTTATTTGCGGTACAAAACACAGCATTATTAATTTATGAATACTGGTCAATTTGTCAGCTTTCAGCCTCTTATTATGAGTAATAGCTGACACTGGATCTCCACCAGATACATAAAATTCCGGTTATATAGTCATACACACTTTGAAAAATCCCTGGCAGCCGTCTGCCTTTACTTTAATCACAAAGTTACCAACTAAACTTCTCCTATCTATCACTTCATCCAATATTGCCTCTGTATTACACCAAATTACGGGTCTCTTCTGTAGGATTTCACTCTTTTCTATATCAAACTCCAGCATCTCATGACTGTAAAAATCTTCCTAAATTCTAGCCCTTTCTACAGCTTACTTAGAATAATTAGCTGTTATTGAATTCCGATCAGCTGTAGCTCGAATAAATGTCGATAATTGCGTCATTTGTTGTTCTGAACAGCCCGAATGAACTTAGTAAGTATGCAGTTCTTCGTGGAAAAATTTACATTATCAAGAGGTTTTTTGAAATACAATTGTATTCAGAACAAAGGTATCTACCTTACATTCTGTCGATAATCCAAGGCTGTTTACTTTTGTTCATCGTTTATTCTAGTATTTGGCGAGAGTAGAACATCGTCATAATTCGGCATTGTCCTAAAAGGTCTCTGATTGTAACAAAGCATAGAAAATATATATATATGTCTACTAAAAACGAGTACCTACTACGAAATACCAGGAACATATTTTAAATCGTTTGAAAAATCACTTTTTTGGCAACTCTAAATTCTTCCTCTAAAAATGGGCTACGATTTTGGGGTGGGGTTTTTCCATCTCGGAGGATCCCAAGTAGTCCGCAGAGACCTATCAGAATTTTGGGCATCGTGGTAAAACTTTTTCAGCTTTCCAGCCACCTGTGCAATATTTCCATTTAAAAGATCTCAGTCCAAGCAATATTAAAGCCGAGTTAAATTCAACCCTGGGAGAGTCTGCTCATTCGTTTACGACTGAGCTTAATCGAGTCCCTGCGAACTGCATAAACGACTCCGCACCATCGATTTCAATGGTAACAAAGTGATTTACTGACTTTCGTTGTGTTCGCACAAGTATAAATGACGCTGAACGTTCTAGACGGCAAATTGAGGTCACTACACCCGAAAATGTCGAAAAAATCCACGATATGGTGTTGGCCGATCGAAGAGTAAAAGTGCGTGAGATTCTTGATGCCATAGGCATTTCATATGGCAGTGTGGTTTCGATTTTAAATGATCAGTTGGGTTTAAGAAAGCTGTCTGCAAGATGGGTGCCGCGTTTGCTCTCAATTGACCATAAACGTACGGGTGCACACTTGTGTAGGTCAATGGCAATTCCGTGAATTGGGCTACGAATTGGTACCTCTCCGCCATATTCTCCGGATTTACTATTTTCGAAACCTAAAGAAATGGCTCGGTAGAAAGCGATTTAGCTTCAACGATGAAATTATTGATCAAACAAAGGCCTATTTTATGGACCTCGAAAAATCCTATTTTTTGGAAGGGATATAAAAATTGGAGAAACGTTGAACTAAGTGTATTGAGCTAAAAGGAGATTATGTTCAAAAATATTTTTTTTTCCAAAAAAAACTGTGTTTTATTCAAAAAGTCACGGACTTATTGATCCGCCCTTAATTTATTGCAGCGGTTAAGTAATGAAATTTTGGAAAAAGGCCACATTTGGGGAAAAGGGTAGTGTTGTTTCATCAAGACAATGTTCCACTTCACACATCCAAAATTAATGAATTAAAGTTCAAATTGCTTCATCACGCAGCTTATTCGCCTTCGGACTATTTTCTATTTCCAAACTTGGACTATTTCTATTCCAAAAATGTCTCGGTGGTAAAATATTTCCCAGCAATAAAGGGGTGGAGTCTGCGGTTGATGGATATTTTAAGGAGTTTGACAGTTCTTACTATAAACAGGGTATCGAAACTATTGAATGTCGCTGGAAAAAGTGTATCGAGCCTAAAGGAGATTATGTTGAAAAATAAAGAAAATTTTTTTTGTGTCTGTTTTGTTAGGTAGGAGCGGAATCCCCCAGATTAGAATCTAGCTCGGCTTTAATATTGCTTGGACTAAGTGAGACATTTCAAATGGAAATATTGAATTACAAAACGGTGACCAATTTTTTCATGTTTAAAACTTCGCTGAGATCGTTTACTTTTGACGGAGCAAATGAAACTTAAAACGTATGTGGCAACCTTATACTTTTCCCCAAAATATATTTTCGCAACTACTGGCACCATCTATTCGTCAGGCCGGCTAGATTTGGGACCGCCCTCGTTACTCTCTGCACGCGAATTTCCGTAGAGTTTAGTCTCTATTATTTGACATATCAAGAGGTTTACGACAAACTTCAGCCAGCACTATTTGCTATTTTCTCGTACTCAGCATTCAAACAAGCAGGTCGTCGTCGCTCTGTTTATGACAAAACAAAAACAATTATTACAGTGAGCTAAATATTGCTTTATTTGCATCTAATGTTAAAACAGATGTAAGAAAAAAGAAAGTGCAATAGCAAAAGATCCTTCAACACAAACACTATTCTTTTTATTTTCCAATGTAACATTTACTAATGTGTTCATAGAAATCGAACAGGTACCGTGTAACAAAAAGTTGTAAACACATCGCCCGTGACTTCGAACACTCATTGATTTTTTTCTTACATCTGCTTTAACATTAGATGTAATATTGTTAAAATAATTAAAGCAATATTTATCTCACTGAAATACTTGTTTTTGTTGTGTCATAAACAGAGCGACGACGACATCCTTGTTTGAATACTGACATACAACTGAATAAACATCAATATTAGGCTCACTGAAATATGTATGTAGTTTATTTTGATTTGCCATAAACAGAGTGACGACAAAAAGTATTGAATAGTATAGAGAACTTATTGCACTCTTTTTCCGCTCTCATGTAGAGAGTTTGAGTAAAAGAGCATAAACGAGTCTTATTCTCTTTGTAGAATATTTCAGTATAAATGCACCATTTCGACAATTTAACAATACACAGTGCTTAAGTTTTTCAAAAGGCATCAATGTTTTTGTTCTAAAGTATACTATTCAATACGACGACCTGCTTGTTTGTTCGCTGCCGCTACATCAATATCATCGTACTTATTTTCAGGCTGAGATTATTGTTGTACAACATCCACGTACGTGATGCTAACGCTGTATATTATTTGCATGTGTTTACTTTGATAGATTGCCCAACCCGTGCCTATAGATGTTAACAAATCAAAAAACATTTGAGATTTAAGTACATGTCTTGAATTGGGGTGCCTTTTCATTCGGTACAAATGAACCTGTATGAACTTAAGCCCCAATATATATTCACTCAAATGAAAATAATCCCTAATAAAAAAAATCAAATTCTGGGGAAAAAATCATAAAATTTCCTGTTATAGTTTTGCGAATATTTTGTAATGTACTAAGAGATTATTGTCTCTGAATTCTGAACGCTATTGGAACCAATACGCATTCGGGATTTAATAGGGCGAGGTTCTTATTCCTTAAGCGCTATCCGTACAATTAACAACAAAAATATCACGTGCGTTAACTTACCCCTAGGAATAATAAAATGTAAATAAAAATAACAACTTCCATATGTGCTTGTTTGAAGGGCTGAGATCTTGCAGCCCCGGGCTACTTAGCCCTCCCATCCAGTGGGTTTTATCATGCCCTTAATATTTAGAAAACCCCTTATCCAACCTTGTCACTTACGACACTGATGTTTTACACTGTAGGATTTCAGTTCATATCGAAATGCATTTCTTGTTTATTTATTCAAAACAAAATAAAAAATATCAAGGCATAGCAAAACTCTAAACAAAATGCATAAGATCATGACTTAATATTTAAGAATAAGAAGAAAAAAATCATACAATCAAAGAAATGACAACAAAAAAAAAATAACCTAAAAACAAAATGAAAATACCCCAAAAGAGAGTAGGCAAAGCTATAGAGATCTTATTTGAGTCTCTTGGTATATTATATATGCAAATAAGAGATGGTATGAAATAAGATGTCTTTCAATTCCTGTAACTCATATGTACTATTTGGTTCTCTTAAAAACTTACGACTTTTAGGTTCTGCATCATCCAACGTTGCATTCGATGTGATGAAGTTGTTGGTTCGATGATTTATGAAATGTATAGATAACTGGCCGTCTGTGGTGCAATGGTTAGTGTGCGCCGCTCTTGTCCATGAGGACGTGGGTTCCATGCCTGCTCAGACCACCTTACATTTATTTCGACGGCGGTCACCTCGCTTAGTGATGGCGACACTATAGAGTAGTTAGCCAAGAAAATGCTTCTCAAAAAACCGTTCGGAACCGGTGTAAAACTGTAGGCCCCAATCAATGAGTGTAAAACTAGAAAGCGCACATCTCACTGATTGTGAGAAGCTGTCCCCAATCCACGGGATGTTATGGGACACCATTTTTTTTTATGGATAACTGTAGGGTTTTCGTTTAAGGGACACCATTTTTTTTTTATGGATAACTGTAGGGTTTTCGTTTAAGGAATATTCATGATGTTGCTTAATCCTAATAAGTTTATGGGAGATACTTTTAGTTATGTAATAATAAAGGTAAAAAAAATATTTAAACCATGAATTTAAAACTTCGGAGTTCAAAACAAAAAAAAAATTACGAACAAGTTTAGATTTTATGAATTATTATATGTATTCAGTAAATAATTGTAGATTTAAAAAAAAAATGACGATTATTTTATTGTGAATTACGCGTTCCAAAGTTTTTTTTCCAATTTTCAAAATTAAGGTTAGGTTCTAAGTTTGAATTTAATTTAGATTTAATTTTCAAGAAAAAAAATGTTTTCGGCAAATTTATTTTAGAATTATGGTTAGGTTGCAAGCTTTAATTCATTATAGATTTAAGTTTAAACAGGGTTTGTTTTTGCAATTTTCATAATTATTGTTACGTTTTAAGCTTAATGAATTTTTAAAAATAAGAATTCTCGAATTACGTTTATATTGTAACCTTTAATTCAGTTTGGACTCGTGGACACTATTTTAAGTTAGCTTTTTAGATTTATAGGTATTATTTGTTTTTTGTTTTTACCGCTAAGATCGTAGGTTATATTCCTTGGAAATTTAGAATACACAATATGAATTTTAGAGTTATCCAATCTGGTTCTCAGGTTATGTAATTTCGGGAAATGTGCTCGACATGTGGTGCTTGTTACGTTTCTACCACAGAATATGCCGATGTTGACCTTTGCCCCGAAATGTCAGTCTCTCAAGTGGTTACCACTGTCCACGTTGCTTTTTTTATATCGAAATAACACCAAGCACTGGAGAGACTGTTCTCCTATTCCATTAGCGTTGTCGTTGAATTCGAAACCCCACAATTTACTATATAAAAGAAAATCTCCTTTAAAAATTGCTATATTTTCAACGCGGGCACTTTTAAAATAAATAAATACCTGTTTATTACCTATAAATTTATTCAAGCTCAAGACCTTTTTAAATAATATAAAGCTTATTATCTTTATATTACTTTCAAAAAAGTCGAGCATAAAAATGTTCCAATGATATCAAGGCTGTCTGTATAGCTATTTCGGATCTTGCCAAGATCTTCATCAGCAGACGTTTTTGGTATGTTTTTGGTGAATTCTTCAAAAATATATATCCAGAAACACTCATCATATTAATGAGAATTCCTTTATATACTCGTTTGAAGAATACCAAGCACTACCATTGGAACACCTTCATGCACAACTATTTTTATCATGCCGTAAAACCATTGGTTTTAATCAGACATGATTTGTTTTTGTTATGTCATTACAAAAAACAACAAAACAGAGGGTTGCCATCCTATTAAACCTATCATGAAGCAAATTCACTCAAAACTCCTAAAATTTAAAGCTTTTAACCGGAATCACAATGCAAGCAACATTTTCAAAAGGCGTTCACAATGCAAGCAACAGTTTACTTCGAATCGAGATGTTTGTTCTAACAGGTGATACCAGTATTACGGCCAATATGTCAAGGCAACAATACAATATATTTTGTTTTCATGTCAAAGTTAACACAAATGTTTGTCAAGAATAAAAGTAAGCCAGAAATTATAAAACCAAATACATTTGAATTTGATTCTTCATATAATGAACAAAAGGAAAAGCAAATCATTTAAGTTGTTCTTATAACACAACCTCTATTAGTTGCATCATGATTCAAATGTCACATCCAGGGTTGTAATTCGAATATTAAAAAATGTTAATGTATTTAAACATATTTGGTATTAAAAGATTCTACAGATAAAGTAACGTTTCATAATGCGTCTTTTAACACAAATGGGTTCAATTTTCATTGATGTTTTTAAGTTTGAAAATGAAATTCGAAGTACAGCGCCATCTACCGCTTAATAGTACATTATTTATTCGAACAAATATGTTGCTGGAGTAGAAATAGATCAACTTCAGCGACAAATTGGAGTTACATATTTGTAAAAAAACGAAAGGCCATTATGTGAAATTCTGTGTGTGAGAACGAGATAGCATGAAAAACGAAATTGTCGCTTGCATTGTGAATGCGGCTTTTCTGAGTTATATTTGTTCTTGTAATGGTTTAGTCTATTGTCTTACAGTAGTCAGGGTGACCATTGTCCGTCTGTCAGGAATATTGTTAACTGATCTAACACCAATTGAGTTATAATTCATCACGGATGGAAAAAAATGGAAAATATTAAATTTAGATTATGCCCGCGTATTGACGGGAAACCCAATAAAATAGAAAAATAATATTCTGAGGGGGATAAAAAAAACCTACTATTACAATTTGTAAGGCCTAATTACATTTTGAATTTTGGGTGTATTTTCACGGGCCATAATTGCATTCTGGCGGAGATGAGTCCATTATTTATTTAAATAAAATAGCGAACATATAGCATATACATCTATATATATAAAAAATTCGTGTCACGATTTTGTGTTCGAACTCCTCCGAAACGGCTGGACCGATATGTATGAAATTTTGTGTGCATATCGGGTAGGTCTGAGAATCGGCCAACATCTATTTTTCATACCCCTTATTGATAAGGGTAACCCAGGCTGTGCCACGCCCCCTTTTCAAAAATTGCCCTGGCCGCTTTTCTAATATACCGATTGTTATGAAAATTTCACAATGCGGTACTGATGACCTGCTGACAATCCTTGGCTATATTTGGAAATGTTTGGATAAAGGGGCGTGGCACCGCCCATACAACTTGAAATTTAAAATGGTAGTAACTCATGAATTATCACAGGTAAGAAGATGAGATTTTGTATGTATGTTGTTGGTACAGTATGAATTACAGCCAGGCTATAAGTAGGCGGTGCCACGCCCCCTTTTCAAAAATCGCACTGGCGGCTTTTTTAATGTACCGATTGTAATGAAAATTTTACAATGTGCTACTGATGATCTACTGATAGTCCTTGGTTATACTTGGTAGTGATTGGATAAAGCAGCGTGGCCCCGCCCATACCATTTGAAATTTCAAATGGCTATATCAATCATACTATCAGAGGTATGAAGGTGAGATTTGGTATATATGTGCGGTGTACCAGACCCATTTTAAAATAAACCGTTAAAGCAGTCATAGTAATAGTTTGATCGTCCTGAAAATTTCACAGTATCTTACAGTTGGCCTAGATATACGAACAGGGTCTTTGGAAGCAAGTTGGCAAAAAGGGCCGAGATGCTGCCCACACCCATCAATATTTGACTATTACATATACTATATCAAACAATTGTCCGTAAACCAGGCACTTGACAACATATTTCAATGTGTCTCAAAAAATATACGGCCGATTCGATTTAAATCATTTTGTTTTAAAGTTCACTGTTTGATGACAACATATTTCAATGTATCTCAAAAAATATACGGCCGATTCGATTGAAACCATTTTTTTTAAAGTTCACTGTTTGATACAGTGTAGGAATGTGAGGTTAGGTAGGTATACTACTGATATGATGCAAATAACTTTTTGGGGAAAACCAATAAAAATACGGCTATTAAAAAGGTCAGACTATAACGCTAAGAAAGTGACCACAGGTACGAATTAATATGAATATCATTTTTATTTTTTTATCATTGAGGTCAGTTTCGAGAGCATGCTAAATATCGTAATCCCAATAATGCATTTTTTAAAAAAAATTTGAATAATCTTATAGACGCTACTATAATCACTGGAAATTATAATGGAACCGATGCCCTGATTCCGCGCATTCCCATGATACCTACAGCCATGCACATCGATTTCAAAAAATTCCAGTCTCCGATTCTGTTACCATTTGCGATGACCATTAATAAAGCTCAAGGGCAGTCGCTTAAATTTGACAAATCCGTGTTTCCCACGGACAATATATGTTGCATGTTCACGTGTAGGTAAACCTTCCGACTAATATACATTTGCAACAGATGGCAAAACTAGACATATTGTATATCCTAGAGCACTTGAATAAATAGAAAAAAAATAACAAAATTGTGAATCATTAAAATTACAATTCAGGGGGTACCAGCTATTATAGTATAATGAGAAGCGTTTTAGACAAATCAGCACACGATCGAAATCTAAACAAATACTTCTAACAAATTGTTATTTTACATTCTACAGGTTTACTTGCCCATTGTCAACTAAACGTAATGGAACAAAATAATTTTGTTCACCCTTGGCCATTACAAAAACTTTGAAAGCAAAACGAAGTTTGCCAGGTCCAGCTATACTTATATATGTATAGATAGATATTGAATACTGGCGCTCCTCCTAGAAACTTCCCATTAAACAAGAAATTTCCCTCCATATGTTAGTCTAGACACAAACCAAAGCAAAAGAACTCAATATAGTTGATAATACTGGGATGTAATAAAGTTGATAAAAAAAGTTGTTTAATTTTTTTCATTTAGTCCATAACTTCGTTCCAAAAAAACATCGAAAAATATCTACGCATTTCCGGCTTACGCACACGTTTGTGATGATGTGTTTTCCTATATAAAATGTGTGAATTAATTTGTGGCCATGATATGATTGAATACCTTTTGTCGGCAGGGCGAAGTCTGCCGGGTCAGCTAGTATCATTATATTTATTACCCTGGGATAATCCACTTGAAACAAAATGTAGAATTACATTTACAGCAGAATTTTTAATAAGAAACAAATGTAAATAAATTAAAATGAATGTATGTAATACCTTGCACAACAATTTGCAAAAATGCATAATAAACCCAATTGCAACAAGGATTCTCTGTAATAATTACCACGTATAACTTTGAGCTGTCACTCCCTATACTCGTGCGTTTTCATGAGTTAAATTCTGACTGCGACATATTTTGCTTTTAAAAAAGTAAAATATGTCAAAACTTTTTTCGCCATTTCAAGCGATGGTAACATAAATTAAAATCATTGCACAAAAGTAGTATTAAAAACTTTAATGTTGCAAACAATATGTTGCATTGCCGCCACAACAGTGAACAACAAGAATCTTGTGTGTTTCAGTTGAACAACAGTTTTATGTTCTTCCATACAACAGAAATGTCATAAGTTTCGGTTTGAGAACTTTTAAGAATTCTTCAACAAAACAAAGTGAACAAGATATGTGGAGTTTCTCAATTATATTACACTGTGGAACACAAAAAAATACAAGGTTCTGACAACGGATTCTGTTAGGGGGTTAAAAAAAGTTTTACGTGTATCGGCGTTCTGAAAGTTTACATATGACGCTAATTAAAGCGGGGTTAAAGTTTTTCCCCTCTTGTACGTTCTTATGATGAATCGACATAGGAAACCATGTGATCCTAACATTGTAGGTGTGTGATGTGTTCAACAATCTGTGGAACATTTTAAGCCTCTAGCTGCTCAATATATGGGTCTTTTGTGCCCCTTTTCGGGAAAGGGTAAAAAACACTCCTAAACCAGAGGCGTAATGGGTTAAAATGTACGACAAAAATATTTCTTGTAAAATTCTACTATAAGTTCCTGAATACACAAAAGCTGAAATCTCAACCTAAATGCCACAAATAAGTGAAAATTTAAAATGTATTTTATTGCTGCTAAAATGTCTCAAAAAACTGAATTTTAGGAGGATGGTGTGTATGGAAAAACATTATACGCAAAATTTCACTATAAGTCGTTGAACAAAAGAAACACGTAGATATAAAATCTGTAGATATAAAAGATCTAGATATAATATCTACACAACAAAAACCAATGATTGTTCGAACTCATGAGATTCTATAAACACACACCTTATCGATTTCTATAAACACATTTGTAAATGTTATATAGGAAAATCAAAAAAAGATTAGTTTTTGTGCTGAAAGCTGTTTTGCCATTGCACTTTGATTTTTCTTACATCTGCTTTAACATTAGATATAATAATGTTAAAATAAATAAAGCAAAACGCTGTGTGTTGTTTGCTTGTGTTCACTTTGATAGATTGCCCTATCCGTGCATATAGATGTTAACACCTATTGCGTCGGTTAGGCCATGTTATCACAATGCACAAGGATGAGCCAGCGCGAAAGGTTTTCGATAAGGTACCCGATAAAAGCAGGAAAAGAGGACGACCAGCACTCTGATGGAAAGACCGGACCGAAGAATCCCTCCGTAGCGCAAGCGGATGAAAAAACATCTGGGAGTATTCGAGAGAAAAAGAAAATGTCGAGTACCGACGTCGTTGGAACCAACCATATAATCTATATTCTGACGTGGACATAGCTAGGCGAATCAAATTAGGTCAATTGCGTCGGTTAGGCCACGTTATCACAATGCACAAGGATGAGCCAGCGCGAAAGGTTTTCGATAAGGTACCCGATAAAAGCAGGAAAAGAGGACGACCAACACTCTGATGGAAAGACCAGACCGAAGAATCCCTCCGTAGCCTTGGTGTTACCAACTATCGAGAAAAGGCGAAGAATAGAAGCAGATGGAGAAATATAGTAAAATTTGTTTACTTGTTTCTTTAATTAATATGTGTAGGACACCCGACCTCATGAGATTGTAAAATAGTCAATACAAGTATAAGAAACTTTTTCAAAAACGACCAACAAGTTGCGGTTAATATGAATGCATTCAGTATCGGGCAATTAGAGACAATTTTGTAAGGCTAGGGACAGAGAAAAATCTGAAATTGTAGTTCCAACAAGATGAAGCCACAGCCCACACAGCTCGTACAACTATGGCTCTCCTCCGCGTTCGTCCGTTTTGACGGCTCCCGAAGGCTTCCTAAAGGTTACGGTTATGCCAATAAGCCGAGAACTATCCAATAGCTTAAGGCCTGTATCCGAGAGGAAGTGTGGGCGCTGGTACCTGCAATTTTAAGAAAAGTGATTAGAAATGCGCTGGAAAGAGTACGTCTGGTCGAGGCGAACAATGGGCACCATTTCAATGACACCATCTTCAAAATAATGTAACCATATTTTCGAACTGTGAACTGAAATTTAAGAAATGCCAATGCTAAATAAAAGTAGTACGAAAAAAGTGAGAAGAAGTTGTATGTAATAAAGGGTTTTTCAACAGAGACGCTACAAAAGTAAATCGATAGGGACAGCAAACGACGGCATATTTTTTCCCGCTCTTTTGACATTTCTCTTCAGTAAGGTTTGCCATTTCATCATGGAAAGATATACGAGCCAACAACGAGTCGAAATTATTAAAATTTACTACCGAAATTTGGAGTCAGTGGCCTCAACTTTAAGAGAGCTACGTCCAATTTATGGTCGTCATAATCGTCCTACCAGATCAACAATTGAGCGTCTAGTGGAAAAATTTGAATCCACAGGCACAGTACAAAATGTTCCCATGCCAGTGAGACAAAGAAGTGCCCGTAGAAGTGCCTACATCCTTACAAGATCAAATTCACGCAAGAACTGAAGCCGCTTGACCACCATAAGCGTCGTATGCTCGTGAATTGGGCTGAGCAATAACTTGAAAATGATTCGGATTTTCATCGGAAAATCATCTTCAGCGATGAGGCTCATTTCTGGCTGAATGGCTTCGTCAATAAGCAAAATATGCGTTATTGGTCAGACAGCAATCCACACGTAATCCAAGATTCATCATTGCATCCCGAAAAAATACGGTTTGGTGCGGCTTATAGGCCGGCGGCGTCATTGGGCCATACTTCTTCCGTGCTGATCAAGCCCGGCACATTACTGTGAATGCGAATCGCTACCGTTCAATGATAACCGAAAATTTTTTGCCCCAATTGGATAATATGGACTTGGAGGATATGTGGTTCCAATAGGACGGCGCCACAAGCCACACAGCGAATGCCACAATCAATTTATTGGAAACCAAGTTTGGTGAACGTGTTGTCTCACGAAATGGCCCAGTCGATTGGCCGCCTCGGTCGTGCGATTTGACGCCGTTAGATTATTTCCTGTGGGGCTATGTCAAGTCTATGGTCTATGCCAACAAGCCAGCGACGATTGATGAACTTCGTACGAATATCGAACGTGAAATTGCAGCAGTATCGGCCGATTTATGCTTGAAAACCGTCCAAAAATTGGGTTCAGCGTCTGGACTTCTGCAAGCGTGCCCGTGGTGGCCATGTAAAAGAAATCGAGTTCCATACATAATGGCATCGAACGTACTTTCACAGGAATAAAGAATTTCATTGGTATCTAAAACCGGTTTTGTTTTATTTAAAAAAACTTTTGTAGCACTTTTATTGAAAAGCCCGTTATAATTGCTTTAAAGCATACTATATTTAAAATCACTTTTTCCAATGCATCTTTTAAAAGAAATGGATTTTAATACGAAATTCAGGTTAAAGCACCATCTAATGCCAAATAGTGTACTATTTATTTGCAAAAACTGTTGGTGGCATAAAAGTAACCCCTCTTTTGAGATAATTTCGTTGAACCGTACAAGTCACAATGTATCTGTGGATCTCATTAGTGGCAGGAATTTATTTATGCCTTGTGTAATAACCTAATTAAAAGTTTGACATGCATTGAAATTTATAGCCAAATTTTAAAAATGATGGGCAATTTGCCATATAATTTTTCAACATTCACAGTACAAGTTGTCATTAGTTAAAGATAAAATATATACTATTACTGAGAAATTTTTTGATAAATGTTCATATTCCTCGTATGATTATATTCGATCTCTATGTCCTTAATAAGAGTAGTTTTACAACTCCACCTCTTTAATTTTAAGTAAGTCATGGGTTTTGTATTAAAACTTTTCCCAGAAACACTATTAAATACATATTAGGGCGGCTCAAATTGTATGGAACGATTTGTTTTGATGAAGCGTATAGCAAAAACGTAATCTATAGGTGATTCTGAGAAATTTTGCTCAAGAGACCATAGCTCTAAGTCGTATTTGGAGCCCCCCAATATTTCAAAATAGATATTAGATTTAATAGTGCTTTTTTTGTTGAAACCTTGAAAATGTTGATTTTTTCAGATCGATTTTCCTACAAAAAGGAGTTCGAAAACAAAAAAATTTATCGTAATAAAAGTTGTTGGAAATTATCTCAACTTTCATAATCTGCAAAAATCGAAGAAAATTCAGAATTTTTTAGTTAAAAGTTCATTTTAGGCTATTTTTCGACAAAAAATTCCTAATATCTCTACTAAAAATAAAAAAAAAATATTGGTATCAATACAGGTTCTGAAAGGTGATAAAAATACCTTTCCAACAAGCCCACATTGAGAAATCTACTATAATTCTATCCGATTTTATGACGAATTTAATTAAATTATTCTATGTATATATGGAAAAATATCTATTTTGAAATTTTGGGGGGCTCCAAATCCGACTTAGAGCTATGGTCTCTTGAGCAAAATTTCTCAAAATTACCTATAGATTACGTTTTTGCTATACGCTTCATCAAATAAAAAATTAACCCGCCCTAATACATATGCCTATTGTTACTTTGTCAACTAAATGTTTAAGTAGAAAAGTTATAATCCGTAACTTAACTCTTGTATATCAATATCAAATTATTGTGTAATCTGAATTAATTTAACAATAAATTACATAGATACAAATATATAACCAAGGCAATATATTTAACTATGCCGTCCCTTTTTCGTTCTTTTGCCTTATATCTAGAAATTTATGTGTCAAATACAACTTACAAAATTTCGAATCTCGGTCATTGGAGATACTCTCCTTGATGCCCGGTGCTGGCATTGGAATCTCTGCACATCCTCCTATAGTATTAATCGAGCAATTTTCACTACAACTATTTTAGTTGCCGGTGGTGACTCATGGTATTTTTAATGGAATAAGTTGAGTAGCGTACGGCTTTAGTTGATCCGTTGTCAACTATTGATTGTTGTAGAACGTTAGAAATGTTTCAGTTTGTGGTTAGCAAATCTATGAGTAACGCAACAAAGTTTCACAAGTGGAAATTTAGTTTTCCGTTATGTAAGTGGACTACGGTAAAGAGGGTAAGCAATAGAACGGATGTGGTTTCGGATGTGGGTGCTGGGTGCCAGTAGCAGCTTCAATAATGAAAGGCTCATGTGAACCATATAATCCTATTAACATATACATACATACATATATTGTTCGTTTAGATATAAGCTCAGGGACAGAAAATGTCCTCAAATTCAAATCATACTTACAAATTTTTAAATAAAGTACTAAATTTTCGAGTAAATGTTGCACATAAAACCGGTACTTTCGATGTGATTAGAGTCGAAAACAATACAAGCTTTATACGACATCACCGTCGCACATAGGGTAGAATAGTCCTCAAAATTATGCTTTATTCAGGAGAATGGCCCTTCTGTTGTGCTTAGGCTATAAATTTATTACTTAAATAAATTTGTTAAGCTCGACCGGACCGAATCTAATATCTGAGGTTTTCACAAATAATCGTGTATCTCTCAAAAATAATATTTTTGAAAGAGAGCACAGAAACATTATTTTCATTAAATAAAAGCCAGATGAAAGATTTTTGGCATATTTTTCTTAACGGTATTGTAGATTATGGTATAAGATTGATGATGATGCAATCAGACAGAAGGGTAAATTCGGAGGAAGAATTTTAAATTAGTACATCTTGCTTTCACCGGCTACTGTGTATGCAGAAATATGAACTTATATGTACATGAATTGGTTTCTATGAAAACAATAGTTTTAACTGTAAGCACTCAAGAGGATTTGAACAACCACACAACGGCACACGAGCGATTGTCAGTGACCAGTTGTATCAATAACTCAAAATCTACAAAATGTGAGATAAACTGATGATTAGGAAAACCACACATATATATATACATTAGCGTGGCCGTTAGTTATATGGAGAATTTTTTTTTGATTTCTTATATTCTCTCTCCCCAATTCGGTTCAGTTTTATGTAAAAAAAAATACAAAAAAGTTTCAAAGCAATAAGTTGTGTTTTAGGGGGGGCGCCCGCCCCTTAAAGTTGGCCTTCAAGCTCATTTATTCGAATGTAATTTGTTTGTATATGAGTATCTTTTTAAAAAAACATTTTACAAGAATATGATGTATGGCAATGTTTTAGCTCTTGTAGTCAACAACATTAGCCTCAAAGAAAGTTTTTTACTAATATTAATATTTTAGAAAATAATGAAGAAAATAACCAACAAAACACCAAAAATTATATATACCAAAATTTTATTTATATGGAAATTATTTGTTCTAAGCATGTGCGGTAAAAGCTAAATTAAATTATTTCACACACATACTACGTATAGTCAAAATAAAACTAAACAAAAACAAAATTATTAAGTTGTATTACAAAATGTATAACTCTTGACTTACAGTATATTTGTTACAGTTCGAAAACCGGCGACGATAGTCGCTAACAACCTGCAGTACAAATTGTTTTTGCTCTTAATTTTTTGTAAAAAGTTTATTATACTCCTCCTTCAACTTCACTCCTCTTTCGGCGATATCATTGACGACTCTTAATTTTTTCAATGTTTTTACCGCTGTCATATAGCAATCGTGCGCAGGCCATTTTGACGGACTTAATGTCATGAAAGACGTATCAATTTGAAATCTCTCAAAAAAATTTCTTGTTTGAGAAGAAACAAACTGCTCCAGCCCACCACTAATGAATTTTGAAACTGTTTGTTTTCCCATTGTGGCGCGGTTTAAGTTAATTTCTTTTTCAATATTCAAAGCAGCGACCATATTTGCTTTTGTTGCATCTACGACATTGTTGTCAAAAAACGCAAATGCAATAGCCTCCCTATTTAAATACCATAAATGGTTTTTGAATTTTTTGACGGCAACCTGCGACATTCCCAAATCAATATTTTCAAAATCTTTTAATTTTGACAAAAAATTTAAGTCGGTGTGTGGTGCTTGTATTGCTAAGGGAGCAGCAAACCAGGCTTCAACATACACGGTGGCAATAAAAATGCAAATTTGACGAAATCCAAAGCTTTCAGATTCGGTCAACTTAAACTCTTCACGGAACAAATATATTTTCAAGCTGTAAATAGCCTTTCCCATCCAACGCGCGCGGTTGGCGGTTTTTTCAGTTGCTCACCCAGGAATAGCAATGTAAGTTCTAGTAACTCCTTATAATCCTCTCTAGATTGTATTTCTTGTAAGATTGTGTTAACAAAACTTATAACCCGAGATTTTTTGTTTTGCAAATAATTATTTACCACATCATCTTGCATTCCTTGCTGCCAGTTGTTAACGTTTAATTTTCGCCATGCATTTTTAAATTTTTCAAATATTGTTACGTTAGGGCTTGAATGATTTTGAAATTTTTCCTCAAGCACACTTCTCAGTACAATTTCATAAATGTGGTGTCGGCAAGGTAACCACATTAGCTTTCTTTGTAAGTCGTGTTCAATCAACGTACAAGTGCCCTTATGTCGGCCGGTATTGACCGCTGTTGTATCAAACACCAAACATTTGATGTCTTCTTGCAAACCCCATTCACAAATTGCACGATAGATAGCATCGGCCTGGTGCCGTCCTGAACCTGAATGCAGTGCCGGTACTTCCAAAAGCTGCTCACATTCTCCACTCGAAACTATAATCGGAAGTCTATCGACTTTAACATTCCCCGTTAAGGCTGGCAATAGTTTGCCATCCCAATGTAAGCAAATGGTATCTAAAGCATCCAAGCGAAAATTACTTCTTAAAAATTTCGCTCTTCCCTTTCGCAATTGTTGTCTTGCAACTTGGATGGAAGTTCTGTTGATAATAAAGTCCGCAATATCTATATTAACGGACTCCAATACTGCTGAAATAATGTGAACGGCGTTTCTATCACTTATTTTGCAGTAATCTAAGGCTATAGCCAATTTTGGTGTCATGATTTTTTTTGAACCTCTACATTTTTTGGCAGGAGGAACAAAATCTTCGATATTTGCATCAGAAACTGTTCGAGGTAATTGGATCTCGTCGGTGTCAGTATCAGAAACTTCAAAACTGGAATCACTTTCAGATGATGATGATGTTTCATCTATAAAAATAAACAAGCATTTTAATTTATTAACATGACAAATTAATTTCATAATAAGTTTACTTAATATATTTATCTCTCGATCCCTTCGCCTTGAATCAACTTGTTTGCGAATTTCAGTATTGCTTTCCTTTCTGTCTTCCGCATAGTCAATTCCGAACATTAATCCCGGTCTACCATTTTGTGTCTGGCTAATTAAAAATGCTTTATCCTCTTCAATTGAAATCATTTTCAAGGCTTCAGCATGTGCAATATCAAAAAGCTGTTCTAATTTGACTTTGTTTTTATGGAAATTTGACGTCTTTCCAGAGCTTTTTAACAATATTCTCCATTCCGTGTACAATTTTTCCAACTTTTCAATGCAGTGATGCTTCGCTCTTGTTGGTATACGGGCTTTTCTCCAAAAAAGTAAAAGTTCTTCAACGACTAATGTTGAACTGTCGCGTAAGTTCAGTTTCACTTTGCGTAAATAAAAAAATAAAACTTTAAGCACTTCTGAACTAGAAGGTAATTTGCTACCCATAAGTGCATTTGAGCAATGGCCAACAATATAAATTTTTTCACGTAAAATTCGGTCGGACATTTCTTTAATATTTTGAATTACACTGTTGCAAGTTGAATTGTTTAGCATTAACTGAGGTATATTGGCTCTGTATGAAAACAAACTCCATAAAGTCTCACAAACTGGGCTGCCAAATAGCGGTAAAATAGATCAATTCTTTGCGTTCTCTTTGCTTATCTTTCTCAAATAAACTGCTGTTGTTCCATTTATAGAACACAACTATTCTAATTGTAGTATTTGTGCTGTGTTTTGGTCAGGCTTTACCATATGATTTCATATGTTGATTTTTGTTCGATCGAAGTTATTTATAGAATCTTGTTATTCATTTTCAAAACTTCTGCACAAAGTGCATGTAAGTATGAAAGCAACGTGTTAGTAGGGACAAATAACCCCTCTGCACAAATAATCATCGGTTAAGTGAGTTTGTAACAACACCGCACGATAGCCTAACGAGCTAGACGCTGCTGAAGATGATGCTTCACAAACATCGAAACGATCGTCCAGCGAAGTGAGTTCGAATCCTGCCTGCGGCAGTTTCAAACATTTTTTTCACTAACCAAAAAACTGATCTGTTAGCTTAAAATGAATAACAAGGTTCTATAAATAACTTCGATCGAACAAAAATGAACTTATGAAATAATTTCCATATAAATAAAATTTTGGTATATATAATTTTTGGTGTTTTGTTGGTTATTTTCTTCATTATTTTCTAAAATATTAATTTTAGCAAAAAACTTTCTTTGAGGCTAATGTTGTTGACTAAAAGAGCTAAAACATTGCCATACATCATATTCTTGTAAAATGTTGTTTTGAAAAGATAATCATATACAAACTAATTACATTTGAATAAATGGGCTTGAAGACCAACTTTAAGGCGCGGGCACCCCTCCAAAAACACAACTTATTGCTTTGAAACTTTTTTGTATTTTTTTTACATAAAACTGAACCGAATTAGGGGGAGAGAATATAAGAAATCAAAAAAAGAATAACGGACACGCTAATATACATATACTCCATTACGTACCCATGACGTACCCAGCAAAAATAAAATGAAGTAGTTCTAGTAGATGTTATTATTTTTGTACATCTTCTGCAACACTATGTGCATATTTAATGCAATTTTGACGCTGATCAATAACAACTCCGAAAAATCTACATTTGCATCAAATTTATTAAAGAGCTAAAGGGATAGTGGACAAGTACAAAGATGCCTAAATATATTACTTGTATTTAATTTTTATTTACTTTCTTTCAAATTGATTGTCATTTCCTTTCTTTTTTAATAGTTAAACCCTAAAGTTGTTGCTTAAAGTCAGAACTCTTTAATAGCATATCACTTCTTGCCAAGTTTCAAATGACAAGAAATTTACAAATTGTTGAAATAATAGGTTTGGTTGCTCGTTTGCGGACGAAATATAGCATAAAAAATTTAGCATAAACTGCACTGCCAAACAGTCAAACAAGAAGTAGTGCTGCATTGGACAACGCAATATTAAAAGAAGTACTTCTGCACCTAAATTAGCACTACATCTTACCAAGGAGTTGTGGTGCAAATTCTACTTCTTGGTATACCCTTTTTTTGCTGGGTATAGGAGAGGGTGGATAAATTAGTTATATAGCTCAATATATCCAATGTCATGAGATATAAGGACAATTACTACTTTGTTTTAATAACATAATACTCGTAGTTTAACATTTTATTAAAATAATCAAATATGGAATTTCATTAATATTGTATATTTTCCTAAAATCCTCATAATTATGATAATTATTGCTATCATCATCTTTGGGAACATTCATAAGTATCGCTGTATTTGTCGTATTGATTGTTAGTTTGATTATGAAGAATAAGAAGTTCTAATGCGGTTTGTGATAAGATAATGAATATATTCTATCTGAATTCATTTTTGAAATCTTTGATTCTTTCTTTCTGTGTCTCCTCAAACTTATTGGTAGAAGTGCACGTTTTAAAACTTCCGGGCCATTAATAAAAAAATTACATGAGGTGTCAGGGGACACCCGGTTGGAACGAAGTTCCTTTCGCTATATATAATGTACTAGTTAGTTCCAACACACCTAAGGCACCTGTTGAAAAATACTGTACTTTAAATGGATCTTGTAAAATGATAAACTTTTGTAAACAACTTTTTTATTTATTCAATGTATTTTTTTTAAAAAAAGTATATTTTTAGGCCCCTTTTGTAAGAATATGTATTATATGTTCCCTAAAAGGTCCTTTCTTTGATGGTACTTCTTTTATTAAAATAAAAAAACGATTTCACGTTACATCCCGTGAAAGGAATAGGGAGAGCTTCTCACAAACCAGTAAGCTGTGCGCGTTCTAGTTTTACACTCACTGATTGGGTCCTACAGTTTTACACCGGTTCCGAACGGTATTTTCAGAAGCTTTTTCCTGGCTGAATACTCGATAGTGTCGCCGTCACTAAGCTAAGAAAAAGCCTAAGAGTAGTTTTAAGAACAGGTACATTTTAAAGAAGTGGTACCCTATTTAGGATAAGGTTATTGTTAAGAAAATTTACTCATTTTCAGGAAGGCTCCTTATCTCAAGAAATCAAAAGAAAAGGTGGTACTCTATTTTTAAGAAATGGTACTTTTAAGAAAGGGAATTTTTGTAGGAAAATGTATTTTTCGTAAGGAAAGGTATTTTGTTTGAAGAAAAAATTTTTTTTCGAAAGAACAAATACAATTCTAAGAGTAGGTACTTCTCTCAAGAAAAGTTATTTTGTTTTACAAAAAGGGTATTCTTTAAAGAAAATTTAGTTTTTTAAGAAAAGGCAATTTCTTGTAAGCTAATGTACTTTTTTAAGAGAAGGTACTTATTTAAAAAATTACTTTTTTTAAGAAAAGGTTATTTTTGTAAGAAAATTTACATATATAAACAAAGGTACTTCTTTAAGATGTTATTTTTTTAAACTTCTTTCACTTTGGCTTTTCTAAATTTACTTTTTATTCGGTTCAAACTACAATATGTACTACACAGTCTCCACCTAGAAAATTTCCCATTAAACAAGATATACGTTAGTCTGGGCACAAACCAAAAGTACGAGTGTAAAAGTGCTGCCAAATGTAACTCCATGCTGAGGGTTGTGTTTCGTGGATTTCACAGTCTTGCACTTTGGCTTTTCTACGTTTACTTTTTATTGGGTTAGAAGAAACTAGAAACCTAGAAAACTTCCCTTTAAACCAAACCAAACCAAAAGTACCCAATATAGTTGATAATAATGGGTTGTAATAAAGTAGTTAAAAAAAAGTTGTTTAAAAATTTTTCATTTAGCCCCCATCCCGCAACGTGCGATAAGGAACTTCGTTCCAAAAATTGTGCATAGTAGAAGATATATTACTCGTATACATTGCACGCTGAAAAAAACCTCCTCTGTAACATATTCTCCCAACCATATTCTGCAGGAACCATGTATATGTTTGTAACACACTTCAAACATTTATGTTTGTGTTTGTAAGTCCCAATCTCAGGTGTATTTAAATTCAAACATTAGCATGTTTACTGACAAATGTGTACGCTTTTACGCGGAAACGTATGCGTGCTTCGTCCCAAACATCCATATATTTACGTGGAAGCATTCGCGCGCTTTCCCCAAACCTCCATATACTTACGTGGAAATATATGCGTATTTTCTCCCAAACATAGTAATATTTAGAAACGAATTATTCTTAATTTCTTTATTTATTATAATTAATTTTGTCGATATATATCCACATTTATTTATATAAATAATTAACACCATAAATTAATAGATTTAAATGATTTTTACATTTACTTGCATTGAATGCATTATTTGTTTTGTTTTGAATTTGCTGCTCTGTTGTTTGTCCGGTTTTTGTTGTCTCTCACGATTTGGCCTTCAGAAGGTTTCAACTATGCGTTGGTTATCACTATGCGTTGGTACACGAACAATATACTTATATACAAATCAAGTTCATGCAAGACAAGCGTGTATTAATTACTTGTGTTTTTTTATTATATTTCACAAATGGTCCGTCAATCCGACTTTTTCAGTAGAGGCTCGGGCAAAAAACGGATTCGCGTTGTTACCCTCTCCAGTTTCTTTCCTCAAAATCGTTTGGTAGCACACATAAATATATGCGAAACACATACACAAAAACCAAAGCAACATAACAAGCCATTGAACCGTCCAAGCGTTTGTGTATTCTTCTTTCACTAATCAAGCACTTGAACCATTGTCGACTGAATACATGAAATTAAAACACAAAACATCACGCACATTCAGGAATATTTACGAAGCACTCATTGAGAGAATAATGCAAAGATACACACTTACAAGATATACACACTTTTTGCCCTTCATTTATTATCTTGCTCTTGAGGGAGCATAAACAGTGCAACAAACACGGTTGTATTTGTATTACAATCACATATATATTTGGGTCGTAAACACATGTGTTATAACATATTAATCGTTGTGTCTCAAACATGTAATATTGAATAGCAAACACATTGAGTTTGGGCACAAGTATATTATATTTGCGACAAGCTCCAAACACATGTTATATTTGCATCCAAACAACAAAAAACGACAGATTTTATAAATTTCAATGCTAATTCTTAAAAAAAGCATTCTTAAAAACAACATCCTTTACTAAAAATTAAAAAAAAAAAATTTTAGGTTTGTCAAGCTATAAATAGACAACCAAACCAAGTTTGTAACCCGGTGTTGTCGAGGGCTGGGGTAAGCTCAGTCGTGCGCAGAGTTTTTCATTAAGATGCACCAAACCTTTCGAAATACGAACAGAATAGCTAACCGTTATCGGGGGTTTGAATTGAGATTGTCTATTGATCCTTAATTTAAAAAGTAATTTGATTTACAGAAGTAATATTAACTGATTCACTCGTTACGAACACTCCTCTTAGCTTGAGAACACTCGTCGTGGTATGACAACACTCTCCCGGGGACACTTGTCCTGGCTTGACAACACTCTTTTCCGAATACTAGTCTTCGATTGACAACACTTCGGTGGACACTTGTCTTGGCTTAGCAGTGTTATTCTGGGGGCACTTGTCTTGGCCTGAAAACACTCTTCTGTGAATACTAGTCTTGGCTTGACAACACTTCGGGGGACACTTGTCTTGGCTTAACAATTCTTTTCTGGGAGCACTTGTAGCCTCTGTGCAGGACCAGTAAGCAGAAGCCTCTGTGTAAGAACAGTAAGCCGAAGCCACCGTGTAGATCACAACAGAGTTTGTAGATCACACTAGTGATGCGAACGGGACAACATTTTGGATCCCGATCCCTCCCGTCCCGGAACACACTTTCAGCCACTCAAGAAAAGATAGGATAGGATGAAAATGCATTATTTCACATACTACCACTTTTGTTCAGTTCACATACTATCAGGTGTATGTAGGTCGACTTCATGAGTTTTAAATGATTTTGACTTAGACTATAAGTATATACAAAAGTGAGGGCCGAAAAAGAAGTTGAAGCTACAGGATTTTGTTAGCAAAAAAATCGTTCTATGGGTCAAGTGGTATACACACATAAAAAGGCATTAACATTTGAACTTAACATTAACATGAGAAAATATTTCTGGCATATGGCCACCGTGGATGTTCATGAAGAAGGGTATTTTGAACCTCCAAAGTTTGGGTAAATTTTTCGTGTATTTCGGTCCGTATATCACGAATAACCGCATCAATTGTGCCGTCCAAGGCGTCAATTGTTGCTGGTTTATCAGCATACACCAGTGACTTCACGTAGCCTCACAGGAAATAATCAAGAGATTTCAAATTGCACGACTGTAAAGGCCAATTTTCGAAATCAACTTCACCATATTATTATTTCAATAAATCGGTGGTGGCAATCGCCGCATAGCACGTAGCGCCATCCTGTTAGCGCCACATTTCGTCCGGAGCAATGTAATCCATATTTTCAAACAACAAATAGTTGATCATGGAGCGGACGGACAGATAGAGCCCCAGTTTTTGCGAGCGAAGACGAATCGATGAATTTGGATCTTCATCCACACCTTCGTTTACAGCGGCGATATTTCCTACAGCACATACATTCCTTCGACGTGTTGGCGTTACTGCATCATTTGGAGACTATGTGGTATAAAATCTATCAACAGTTCGACGAATGGCATACTCAGATGGACGATTATGTGCGCTATAAAAATCACGAAGTCGTCTACACGTTGCGCGAATCGATGACTGATTTTCAAAGTAAATTATATAATTTTGTAGCGGCAATTCATTTCGTAAGTTCTATTTAAGCAAAAAAAAACATCAATTACTACGGACGGATACAAGATTTTATTCAAAAATAATTTACTCGACTTAAACAATATTTACTGTTTAAAATTTACAGTTTTTGTCATAATACTGTTTAGTGGCAAGATGTCGAAGGAGCCGATTTTATTATTTTGAAATTACCTGTGTAGTCTTGTGTTTTTAAAGCGAATTTGCGACATTTCCTCTACATCTGAACTTCACAGGAAATGAAATGAAATCGATCCATCTTACTGCCTATACATGTAATTTAACTCACGTGTGTCAATAAGTGAGACAGTACACATAGGTGTGAATAGTAATTTGATTACAAATTTAAATTACATATTAAACACATGTAATGGGATGAAAAACTAAGAGTGACATCAGAAATGTGCTTAATTGAAATTGAGGACATGCAGGTATACATAAATATATATGTAAAATTGTCTATAATGCTTTCTGAATGTGCCACTTTAATAACATGCCCTTTGATACATGCGAATCACTTAAATAAGGAATTATATTTTTGACACTGAATGTAATTGTAATTTAAACTGGATATAGGAGAATTACGCAATTTAATATGAATAAAGTTTATAGTCTTACTATTTATGTAGCAAACTAAGAACAAAAATTGGTTTATTTTTTCAATAACATTGTTTTTTTTACATGAAATAAATAATGGATTGTATCACTTGATTAAGGAATTATTTTATATTGATCAGGTAGACCATGATTCTTTATTGTATTGTGTGAAAATTATCAAAAAAATAATAAGTTATCAGTTTATTTTAAAGTTCAAACAACATGGGACGCACAAAAGCTCTTAACACCTCCGAAAAGGAACAAATTTTAAGATTGAAATCCCAATCTTACTTTTGATATTCAAATATCAGAAAAAATAAGAGAGCAAAAGCAGTTGTATGCAAATATTTGAAACTATTAAAATGTCAACACCAGTTTCAGAATGGCACAAAATGTACAGAATTGCCACCAATTATTCCATATCGGCCGCAAAAATTCGCAACGAAAGTGGAGATAACGCTAGTGTTCGTTCAGTGCGTCGCACAGTGAACCGTGTAGAACATGCTACGTCGACAAAACTCATATTATCATTTCCATGTAATCTTAGTTGTAAAACGTAACTAAATTAGTTGCAATTTATGGACACTTTCGTGCATATCTCATAGTGGCTTACAGTAATATTGTGAAAGTTTTTATGGTGGATATTAATACTGTGGGTAAGTACTATTATTTAAAAAAATTTTTAACTCAAAATCTATTCAAATAATCTTGTAGCATTGTTTTAACATAATTTATACATTTTAGCGTAATTTTTTTCGTAAAAAAATCTGTGATAGCTCCAAATATACAAACATTCACCTCTTTCCGGGCTAGTTTTTAGATATATCGTAGGAATAAGTTAATTCTTTATAAAAATATACACATTGTTTAGCACACTTCAGTACAACATATTTTTTCTTCTTCTTTTTTTAGTACACGTTTACTCTATTTCAAGGGTAGCGTTTTTTGAGGAGTGGTTGAAACACACGAAGAATGAAAAAAAATTCGGGTGTATATGACTATCTTTCTTCAAAATTTCACTTTGGTGAAATTACGGAAAGCAGCCAAAGAGGAATAAAGTTGAAGATATCCAGCTTTTCCAACAAGATTGGTGCCAAATGGTTGACTTCAGGAAAGTCGAAGGAGCGTTTTTTAATTAAAAATAAGACTTGGCTGGATGAGGCAGACATTCAGTTTACTACGAGTTCTTTTGCGCCACAACCTTCGACGTCGAGTGAGGCTGTGGCTCCTGCAGGAAGACCCCACAAAGATTTCGAGGAATCGTCGTTTAAGACGAAGAAACGTCGTGTCTTTGATCTCGTAGAATCTCGAAGTGCCGCTGAGTTGGTGACTGCTGCCGAAATTGCTGTGCGTTCAGCAGGGCAAAGGAAAATTGCCAATGTGATTAGAAACATTAGTGAGCGCCCAGATAAAAGTAATAACTCTGAAAATACCTGTTGTGTTAATCCTAGGCAGTTAAGTAGTGACGAAGCCTTAGCATACTATATAGATTCTAAGTCAACAACGCATTCTTACAAAAAAACGAGGAAGTGGTCCATGATTGCAGGACATAATGTGTTTCCGTCATATTATAGTTTAGTTAAGTCCAAACAAGCCTGTTACCCTGCAGTGGGGTACATTTATATAACCGAAACTCGCGCTGAAATAAGTTTGCAAGCCTTATTAAATAAAAAAGTGGAACGTCTAGTACTAGCACAGAATGAAGTTATCAGCTGTGTCCTCCCAACAAGTTCATCTTTTACACTTGTTAGTAAATGGGGATGTGATGGAAGTTCTGGGCACAGCGCCTACAAACAGAGATTTGAGAATACTGAAGATACAGACGAGTTTCTTTATGTATTTTCTTTCCTTCCCCTCAGGTTACATGATGGGCCCAAAATTATTTGGCAAAATCCTCGGCCTGCATCAACTATGTATTGTCGCCCAATCAAATTTATATTTGCTAAAGAAACGAACGACTTCACTTTTGCGGAGACAAATAGATTGTTGGAAGAAGTTAATTCTCTCCTCCCAACACTTATCAATATTGGTGATTCTCAAATCTCTGTGAAACACGAACTTTTACAAACAATAATAGACGGAAAGGTGTGTAACGCCTTAACGGAAACTCGTTCATCTCAAAAGTGTTTCATCTGTGGCGCCACCCCCAAGACGATGAACGATGACCCAGTGAATTTTTTTAGCAATGCAGAACATTTTGTCTTTGGTTTATCTACACTTCATGCTTGGATTCGTTGCTTTGAATGCTTTTTACATATCAGCTACAAGTTGAATATTAAGAAATGGCAGGCTAGATGCGACGAAGACAAAGCAGATATCAAGGTTCGTTCCGACGAAATCAAGTTGAAATTTAAGAAGGAGATGGGACTCATTGTAGATAAACCAAAGCCAGGATTTGGTTCTTCAAATGACGGAAACACAGCCCGTCGCTTTTTTAAGAATGCTGAGATGAGTGCTCAGATCACAGGGTTGGATGTTACTATTATCAAAGAATTTGATGTTATTTTGAGGACATTGTCTTCTGGATTCGAGATGAACTTAGTTGAATTCAAAAAATTTTGTCTTGAAACCAGAAAACACTACCTTAGTCTCTATTCGTGGTACTATATGCCTGCTACTGTACATAAAATATTAATTCACAGTACAGAGGTTATCAAAGCGGCATTGCTTCCAATTGGGCAACTTTCCGAAGAGGCTCAGGATGCACGTAACAAAGATTGCCGCAGATTTAGGGAGTACAACAACCGCAAGTGCTCGCGTGTTGCTACGAATAGAGACTTACTGTCCATGTTAATTATAACATCTGATCCTTTGATCAATAGCCTTCGAGAGACTCCCAAAAAAAAGCCAGAAAAAATATGTGCAGATGTATTAAAGTTAATTGTAAGCCCTAGAATAGAAGAGTCAAGAGCGGAATTGTCATCATATTGTCGCACAATGCCACAAAAAAATGACGATTCCTCAGAAGACTCTGATGATGTTTATTAGGTTAAGTTGCTATTTTTCATTTTGTATTTTTTTTTTCTTTTTTAAAAATATATTTTTCTGTTTTTAATTTTTTCGTTTTTTATTACAAAATTAAACAAAAAACTTTCAATAATGCCTAAATATGACTACCTATATACAAAAGCATCTTTATATAACATAAAATAATTTTGTCCACTGTGCGTCGTACTTTAAAGTCATGTCCATTCATTTCTCGTAGGAAATTGCCAAAAAGCCCGGCTCTTAATGCGAAACGTAAAGCTCAATGCCTCCACTCTTCAGAGGATACAATGAGAATGAAAAAATTGATTGTCAACAGAGCAGATGATTTTAAATATTATTTCCAGGATTTAAGTAAAGCACAAAAATGTTTGCAACGAAAACCCAGCAGAGAAGGAGGAGTTATGATATGGAGTGACATGTCCTACGACGGCACCATCGATTTGGTTTTTGCAAGCGAAACCAGTACAGAAATTTCAGTCGGTTGAACCAACATAAACATACCCTCACCCAAAGTCATCCATTGCGACCCATTTCTACTGAAAAACCACATATATTCTCCCTTACGTTGAACGAATATCAATATTCAATAGCAGAGTGGCAGTGCGCTAAATACTATTCAATACCCAACTTAAATAGGATCCCAAGTGATTTTGGGGATTAATCGGGACTACTAGCCCATTGTCTGCCCAATATTTATATGGAAGGTACAAAATTGGACATGGCGAAGTTATGAATTTGTTATTACACAGTAGCTTTTGACAAAATATTGATCGGAACCAAATTTTATTAAGATCGGTTGTGGTATACGGCCAACTGGAAATCCGCCCAACTTTTGTGTAGGAGGTACAAGAATGGGCATGGTACCGTAGTTAATTTTTAGTTTTTAGAAAAACATACAGATTTTCATTAAGATCGGTTGTAGTTTACGAGAGTTATTTTGTCGATCAACCGGTCATCCTCCCTACTTTTGTGTGGGAGGGACCAGACTGGGAGTGGCAAAACCACACATTTTCCATCGAAATGTGACATTTGACTAAATTTTGTCTAGTACCAAATTTCATGAAAATTGGTTCTGCGGGAGTTATCTTGCCGAAGAGTTATCTTATTTTCATTAAGATCGGAAGTGTTTCACGCGGCTTATCGCATTGGTAACCAGGACGTCCAAAAAGCTTTTATATGGGAGGTACCAGAATGGGCGTGGCAACGTCACCCATTTTCTCCAGTTACGTAGACATTTACAGATTATTAACCAAAAAGTTTTAGAAGAAACATGATTTTGTACTAAATGTGTGGAAGGTACCAGAAGGGGCATGGTCAAAACGCCCATTTTCAATCCTGAACTCTGTTTCGATAAATAATACTAAATAATATTCACTGGCAAAATTTCGTTGTGATCGGTAAAGATTTACGGCAGTTATAGTGTTGACCAACCAGCCAGCTAGTCAGCCAGCCAGCCAGCCAGACAGACAGACAGATAGACGGATATGGCTCAGTCGTCTTAAAAAGTCCCAAACCGAATTTAGTCCAAAGATACTGAGGGTCTAATGTGGCTCCTTCTATGCGTTATATATTTTTCCATATTAAGTGATATATTCCCCCATCCCTATGGGTGAGGGTATAAATATTACTGGAGCAAGATGATCTTAAAAGCCCCTTTACCTGAATTTAACAATTAGTTAAATCCCTAGCATGGGGTTACCAACGAGATAATACTCCAGTTCCAACTGGCAGAGCTCTAAACATTGGATTCATGAACAAAATGTGGATGTTTTGTATTGGATCTCATATACATCCGATCTAAATAAAGTATTGGTGTTTTCAATAAGACCGCTACAAAAGTTTTTTTAAATAAATCAAAACCGGATACCAATGAAATTCTTTATTCCTGTGAAAGTACGTTCGATGCCATTATCTATGGAACTCGAGTTCTGTTGCATGGCCACCACGGGCACGCTTGCAGAACTCCAGACGCTGAACCCAATTTTCGACGGTGTTCAAGCACAAATCGGCCGCTACTGCTGCAATTTCACGTTCGATATTCGTACGAAGTTCATCAATCGTCGCTGGCTTGTTGGCATATACCATAGACTTGACGTAGCCCCACAGGAAATAATCTAACGGCGTCAAATCGCACGACCGACGCGGCCAATCGACTGGGCCATTTCGTGAGATAACACGTTCACCAAACTTGGTCTCCAATAAATTGATTGTGGCATTCGCTGTGTGGCTTGTGGCGCCGTCCTGTTGGAAGCACATGTCCTCCAAGTCCATATTATCCAATTGGGGCCAAAAATATTCGGTTATAATTGAACGGTAGCGATTCGCATTCACAGTAATGTGCCGGTCTTGATCATCACGGAAGAAGTACGGCCCAATGACGCCGCCAGCCCCTAAACCACACTAAACCGTGATTTTTACGGCATGCAATGATGACTCATGGATTGCTGTCTGACCAATAACGCATATGTTGCTTATTGACGAAGCCATTAAGCCAGAAATGAAATTCAGAATTCCGAAATTGGACGTAGCGCTCTTAAAGTTGAGGCCACTGACTCCAAATTTCGGTAGTAAATTTTAATAATTTCGACGCGTTGTTGGTTCGTATATCTTTCCATGATGAAATGGCAAACCATACTGAAGAGAAGTGTCAAAAGAGCGGGAGAAAATATGGTGTCGTTTGCTGTCCTTATCGATTTACTTTTGTAGCGTCTCTGTTGAAAAACCCTTTATAAAGGAAAATGTCTGGGGGTGTTTTGTAAAAAAGTATAGGAAGACGGAAAGCAATGCGAAGCAAATGAGTCATTGAACTACGCGGGGCTCAATTTCTTTAAATTATATAGGGTCTCTTTATCAATCAAAGCCTGACCGTATTTTTGAAGTTATTTCCAATAAGGGTTGTAGCAGCCACAACTAAATCTACATGCTTTATTAGTAACAGTCGTAAATTTTACACAAAAATAAAGTAATTAATCTATTTTTCCTTATTCATGAGATGCATTCAAAAACCAATAATTTATTAAATGTCCCTTATTTTGTTACATAAATGGTACGGTTATAGATTTTATCCGATAATAGACTTTTTTCGTAATGAATTTCGCAATTCTCCAATATCCAGTTTAACTGATATTTCAAATGACGTTGAAAGTTTGAAAAATTTAATTCCTTATTTAAATGTTTCGCAGTGTACGTCCTGTGTGGTTTACGCCTACAAGTATTCGTACACCCTGAATAATAACGGTCTCTCTAACATATTCTCCCAAAAATAGTCTGCAGGAACCATGTATATGTTTGGAACACACTTCAAACATTAATATGTTTGCAAGTCCCAAACTCACTTGTTTTTAAATGTAAACAGCATCATGTTTACTGGCATACACGCCCTTTCCAGTTTCTTTCCTTAAAATCGTTTCTTCGTTTATTTTTTTTTCACTGATCAAGCGCTTTTGATATCCTTTGTGGGATGAAGCATTGACGACTGAATACATGAAACTAAAACCCAATACATCAGCCACATAAGAAACACCGACTTCGTCTGCAATATGCACGCACATTCAGGAATATTTTTGACTCACTGACAGAGAATAATGCAAAAATACAGATCCACTCTTAAATGATAGACTCTAATATTTGCGACAAGCTCCAAACACACTTTATATTTGCATCCAAACAACAAGAAAAGACAGATTTTTCAGCGTGTATAGATTGTAGTGGAATACTAAGTCTAGTATGATTTTTATACAGCTCTCTTTTTCACTAGTATAAAGTTTTGAATACTTAAAGCGCAATACATAGAATAAAAGGGCACTTGAATATTTTTGACATATTTAATACTGGGTATTTTTAGGTAAATTTCCTCTACAAATTAATAAAAATCATTACGTAGCAAATGGTTCGTACCCTTTTTAGTCCTAATTTATTAAAAATCGTGTGCGCAAACCGTTTTTAAAAAACCCCAAATATGATTAACCACAACCCAGTGTATAATCTGCATCAAATCATTAATTCCCAATATCTTTTGTATTATTATAAAGCGTAAGGGTGTCCCGTATTTTTATGACTTGACATATTTTGATTCCTCAGGTTCTCTGTGGTAAATTTTGTGATAAGTTTGCCGGAATATTGAGTCTTACTATATCAGATTTATTAAAAAATGTTTTTTTTACAAAATTAATACGAAATTTTGGTTTTATAGTTGGCTATTGCTTTTTCTCTTACCTAAAACTAGTTGCACTGCAGACGTTACTTCAGAAGGTACTGGAATAATAAATTGAAAAAATTAACTGAAAAAGGAAAAAGGGCGAATAAATAAAAATCATCCCTGATGAGTTCTGACTAATGGTGTTGAAATCGACAAATCAATGGACACCATAGTTTGCTGATATGTCTATTGCCTTTGTGTATATTTTAATGATAGCCGTTACAAAAGTAAGTGATTTTATATGTTCGTCAATGTCCAGGCAAAATGGTTTGAATAAGAGTGTACTCCATCACAGTTTTAGGCAGACACTGATAAGGGTAGATTATACTAACCACGATTACACAAACATGCATTCTAATAGCAGATATTGCATGTGTATAATAAAGATTAGGGTCTACTATATGCTTCCATTTCTTAGGTAATTGGCAATTACATTGATTAAGGTAAATTATTACATGTTGAATTTATATCGTATACCTAAGGGTATACTTCCCGAATGGGTTTTGTAGAAGACAATTAGTTTGCCCGTCGGAGGTCCATTAATTTTTAATAAAACCACAAATGGCAAGAGAGGCTCTCAATATAACCACAATCTTAAAACGTTGGATGCAATAATACACGTAAGTGGAAAGTCATGTTAATTAGGTTGGTTGATTTTGTGATTTATCTTGATTTATCAAATGCCTAATTGTCTCTGTCTTTGGTAACACCTAACTGTCTTCATCAGCGTTCCTGCTACTTACTGTTATTCTGTTTCTGTGAAACGATTGAAATATCGAGCGAACAATCGAATGATTCAGACAAAACAAAAAAATTAGGTATCGTTAGTCAGATGAGCTATCGTAATTCTCTGACAAATATATTAAACCAGCATGTGCATAATGACTATCCTAAGTGAATAACTCATTTGGTATATATTATTCGTATTATTTACATTTCATTTTTGACCAATTCATTCGTTCGTTCGAATTCGTTTTATGAAAACCGACCGTTAAATTTCAAAAACTAAAAGCTTCCGATATTTAGACAAATATGAATATTATCACCATTTTTTATTGTTTGTGTTACAGTATCGAACAAAAATATTCGCACCAAACGATGTAAAATACTTTAACAAAACGTTTGTACATTTTACTCGTGATTGGTGGGAAGGTTTTGCACATTGTGAATTAGGTGGTTGGGAATTTTGTTCTGATGATGTTGGTGATATGCTGGTGAGCTGATGATCTGGAGAGAAAGTAGAAAAGAAAACAAAACAAACGAAACGGAAATAAAAGAGATGAAAAGAAGAGAAAAGAAAAGAAAAGAAAATAAAAGAAAGGAAAAGAAAAAGAAGAGAACAAAGTGTTAAAAATTAAAATAGGGATATTTACGAAACTACATCTAGCAGCATGGTGGATAATGGTGTATAGTCTGTCGGGTTAGCGGGGCACATGATAAGGTGTCGCGTAATGCGCACTGACATGCCACATCGGTTAGGAGGGATAAGTTGGTGTTGAAGGTCCTGCAGAGTCCAGACTGTAACCGTGAGATTATTGCTCTGGTCGCTCGGCTACTGTTTCTCATCACTTCTTGCCGGTGGTGTTTTTATGCCTAGCAATATACTGCCCACTTCAGTATTCATCTGATTTATCTCGCTGTTGATTCCTAGGTTTTCCCCCAAAATTCGTAGTACGTTGCATTTCTTGGAGATCAAACCTTATGGGTACCGTTCGCTCCGGCGATGGTTATTTTGTTGAGGTGTGATTGGAATGCTCCTGGAATACTGTCTGGTGAGAAGGTTGCAGTGACAGCATACCGATAGCATTTCAGATTCTTGTTGTAGGTGTTTCTCCGTTCCTTTCTGAACCTTTTGTATGTTTGACGCAAAGTATCCACACCGGGACTGCATTCTCAATTAGGAGAATTCCAATGGTGTTGTAGGTAAGCATTTACATTTATATCTACACTAATCAAATAGTTCCTAAATTATGACCATTTAAAAACGTGGTTTCTAGTGGGCGTCTACATGGGGTTTATAAATCCTAGATCACATTTCAGGCAGATAGGCGCAACAACTTAGCTGTACAAATTTTCTACAATTTTTCCTACATCAAATAGCGCCTGAGCAATCACTTCAATGTACACCATATATGGGTGGTGGAGCACAGACACATTACGTGGAACCAAAGAGCGGATGAGATGGCGAAATCAGGGACTACCTTACTTATTTCAATGAATATGGGGCATGTGGGAATGCCCCTTTGTGCATGCAAGCTCATGACTAAAACCGAAGCTCTCAGACATTCGAATGAGAGGTGGTCTGGAAGGAAACAATTTACGAAGACCATTAAGTGTGGCTAAGCCATGATCTTAATAGAACGCGTAACTAGATAAAAATAAATAAATGGTTTCCCGTTCCATCCCATGGAAGGATTAGAGAGAGCTTCTCACAAACCAGTGAGCTGTGCGCGTTCTAGTTTTATACTCACTGATTGGGACCTACAGTTTCACACCGGTTCCGAACGGTATTTTGAGAAGCTTATCATGACTATATACTCGATAGAGTCGCCGTCACTAAGCGAGGTGACCGCCGTCGAAAGAAATTTAAGGTGATCAGAGCAGGGATCGAACCCACGTTCTCATGCACAAGAGCCGGGCACACTACCATTGCACCACCGACGGCGTAACTAGATATCCATTCCCAAATACGATATACTGTTTAATAGGCAGACACTCGTATTGACTTGGAATCTCAGCACATGATTACTTCTGAAGCGGTGGGAATGAGGAGGAGCATGAGAGCGTGGAACATCTCGTATGCTACAGCCGGGCCTTTTTTTTAATGTGTGAGAAAATATTAATAAAGTTTTTTCATATTGGATATAACAGTCAGTCAGGCCATTAAACTGAATGATCTTAGGACCGTTTTGGAGAGTACTAACTTGTTATACGCCTATTCAGCCATATGTTCTAAATTGCCTTCTAAAATGCCTTTTATCCTCAACACACATTTCCCTCTACACCAGTAGTATATATAGTATATAGCCATATCTACCCTTCTTACTTCAATTAGTGCCTTAAATGTGTTGGTTAAAAGTTGTGTAGTAATATTGACCTTTTATTCAGGGTGGGCCAAATAAGACCTACCAATGTAAAATACGTATAACTCTTTTTTTTTATTAATTTTTTTTATATATTAAATACATTTCATTGAAATTTAGGGGGACTATGTATGAAATATGATATCAGACAAATGCCTAATTGTCTCTGGATAATTGACATAAACTTTGTCTTTTAAATATCCTAATAAAAAGTCGGGCGCAGTTAAAGCTGACGAACGAGGTGGCCAAGGGAAATCAGAATTAGTTGAAATCAAACGTTCACCAAAAAAAGACGACGAGTTGAGACAGATGGATCATTTGCAACACTTTGCCGTACAGTTTCCACACTGTCTTCAGTACGAATATATCGATGGCGACCTCTTCCAGGACAGTCGGCCACTGAACCCCGTTCCTCAAAACGGCTGATCAAATTCCTTATCATGAGGTTTGTGGGAGCTAATCTTGAATTAAAATGTTGACGATACTTTCGCTGCATCATAACTATTGATCTTTGACAAGAATAACAAATTCGATAATTTTAACAAGTTGTTGTGTACTGTATCTATCCATTATAAATTTCCAAGAACTCGATTGTAACTTGCAAAGAAAAAAACACAATTATATTAGAAAACAAAAAAGTTATTCGGGTTTAACATTGGTAGGTCTTATTTGGCCCACCCTGTAGTAAGGCTCCAAGCCTTGAGTAGTAGTAACACAATGTCAACATTTTATATTGTTTATTCTAGTAGTTTAACAGAGAGAATGATTGTTACATTTCCCTTCGAAATTGCATGGTACGCCACATTTTTCGCGAAATACATATTTCCTTCATACCGATAGTAACTATTTACATCGTGAGCCTTGGTAACCCTTACTCTTGTTACGTGGCAGCATGTATTTCCAATGAATAGTTTGACATTTTTGACCTAGACCTTATTCAGAACGTTTTTTATTTGAGCATGGAATTAGCTGGAGCACGTTTGCCTGCTATAATTTAATACGACTTTCGTTGTCGACTATCAAGATAAAATCGGATAAATAAATTTTCTTCCAATTTTGGAGTTGAATTCCCATCTTTACCAACTGAGAAACTATGGAATATTCCCAACGTTAGCCACTGAGAAACTATGGAAGTCGAGTTTGATTTGGGTCGACCTTTACTCAAGGGAAAATTTCGTGAAGGTTGTACAAAATCAGTTGTTGTGCTAGAAAATATTGAAGCTGTGCAAAAAGTGATACTTCAAGATTATCGTGTGATGTGCGTATAAAATGAGATTGAGGCGGTCTTAGGAATTAAGTGGAACTAGGAATTAGGAATTAGCGTTTTCCTGTAATAATTATTACGATTTCGATTTATCAAATCGATTATCAAGACAAGAGCGGATTAATAAACTTTCTTCCAGTTTTGGATATGAATTCCCCACCTTAGCCACTGTGAAGCTCTGGAATATCGAGTTTGGTTTTATACTAAGACGGAGGCGCTCTTAAAAATTAGGTGCTCTAGGTTGCCTAAAATATAGGATTTTCATTTAGCCGTCAATGAAGACCGCATAGATACGAGTATCTCCGTTCAAAAATGTATTTATAATCTCAAAAATGTATCGATAATATCTCATGTTGGGTAAATGACTGAAGGATCAAAGTCAATGAAACCAAATCAGTCCAAGTCACATTTACTCTCAACTGCGAAACTTGCCCTCCAACTCTAAATAAAGCAGCAATACCACAGGCAGTGGAACTAAAATATCTCGGAATGCATCTTGACAAACGACTAATATGGAGAAAGTGTATCCAGACAAATAACAAAGGCTCTCGGCATATAATTGAATGAATGCAATTCTCTTTTGTTCTTTACAAATGTAATACGGACATATGGAATTCAGCTATGGGGAACAGCCTCGAAATCTAGTTTTGAAATTCTGCGGCGGTTTCAATCAAAAATTCATCGGGAAATCTCAAATGCTCCATGGTTTGTTACTAACAACTAATAACATATTAACTTCAAATTTTCACTATTACAGAAAAAATTGTAATGGACTAATTTCATGAATCCACATATTGTGTTATAGAAATTTTGTTTGTCGAACATGATGGAACAAGCTTCGACAATCTTTAATCAAGAATTGTATGAGACAATATTGAGAGTTTTGGAACGAAGTTCCTTATCGCACGTTGCGGGATGGGGGCTAAATGAAAAATTTTGAAACAACTTTTGTTAACTACTTTATTATTATCAACTATATTGGGTACTTTTGGTTTGGTTTGGTTTAAAGGGAAGTTTTCTAGGTGGAGCCTGTGTATTACATATTGTAGTTTTGTACCTAATAAAACAGTAAACTTAGAAAAGCCAAAGTGCACGACTGGGAAATCCATGAAACACAACACTCAGCATGGAATTATATTCGGCAGCACTTTTAAAACTCGTACGTTTGGTTTGTGTCCCGACTAACATATTTCTTGTTTAATGGGAAATTTCCTAGGTGGAGCCAGTTTATTACATATTGTAGTTTGACCCGAATAAAAAGTAAATTTAGAAAAGCCAAAGTGAAAGAAGTTTAAAAAAATAACATCTTAAAGAAGTACCTTTCTTACAAAAAGTACCTTTTCGTAAAAAACGTAATTTTTTAAATAAGTACCTTTTCTAAAAAAAGTACATTATCTTACAACAAATTGCCTTTTATTAAAACACTACATTTTCTTTAAAGAATACATTTTTTGTAAAACAAATAACTTTTCCTGAGATAAGTACCTACTCTTAAAATTGTAAATGTTCTTTCGGAAAAAAAAACTTTTCTTCAAAAAAAAAATACCTTCTCTTACAAAAAATACCTTTTCTTACAAAAATTCCTTTTCTTAAAAGTACTATTTCTTAAAAATAAAGTACCACCTTTTCTTTTGCTTTCTTGAGATAAGTAGCCTTCCTGAAAATAAGTAAATTTTCTTAAAAATAACTTTATAACTTCTTACCATTTCTTTAAAAAGTGTACCTGTTCTTAAAAAAGTATTTTTTGTAAAAAAACTTCATACTCTTAGCCTTTTTCTTAGCTTAGTGACGGCAACACTATCGAGTATTCAGCCATGAAAAAGCTTCTCAAAATACCGTTCGGAACCGGTGTAAAAGTGTAGGACCCAATCAGTGAGTGTAAAACTAGAACGCGCACAGCTTACTGGTTTGTGAGAAGCTCTCTCTCCCTAATCCTGTCACGGGATGTAACGGGATACCATTTTTTTTATTTTAATAAAAGAAGTACCTCTCATCAAAGGAAGGACCTTTTCGGGAAAATATAATGCATATTCTTACAAAAGGAGCCTAAAACTATACTTTTTTTTTAAAAAAATACATTCAATAAATAAAAAATTTCTTAACAAAAGTTTATCATTTTACAAGATGCATATAAATTACAGTATTTTTCAACAGGTACCTTTGGTGTGTTGGATCTAGCTAGTACATAACATATAGCGAAGGGAACTTCGTTCCAACCGGGTGTCCCCTGACACCTCATGTAATTTTGTTTTGTCTGGCAACATTTAGTAATAGCCGTAATCTATTACATTTTATAATTTGTGTCAGGAATTGAGTGATAATTGAGAGGTTTCTTTCATATTTGGGCTGAATTCATACTTCGTTTTCCGTCCAGCAGTGGTTAACATTTTATGTTTCTGCCAACATAGCCTATCAATTTTGATAAGGATTTTGAAATCATATTTACTGAGGTAACTATAGTACGATATTTCATAATCTTCTTCATTATGACATGTGTAATTTTCTCTAGGAAATTATCGTCTCAGAGCACCACGTATATGCTAGAAAATCTCACCCAGATATTACACAAATACAGTTGGGGCCAGAGACTAATCGAATGTTTCAATTTAGAAATATTCATCGTCATCTTCATGCATGACATTTCATCCACGCATATGTATTCGGATGGAATTTGTACCAACTGGACCATTGTGCATGTTGCCAGAAAAGTTTATCAAAATTCTATGTTCTCTATCATTTCTCTATGTTGCGTCAGCGGAGCTATATTCAGCAATTATTCACCAACATGCGCAATTCCGGCCATTAAAATTATCCTGGAAGCATTTGTAATTCGGACAATCGAATGACAAAATCACGCTGCAACTACTATGTAATTTGCAAGTGTATTTCAGTCAAAACACCAGTATAATCCGCCGAAAGCACTATAACCTTCCTGACATTAACTTTCATCACACATTGATTCGGTTCGTGGAAAATAATACGTTATTTTATTCCGAAACTCATCGTGGCAATATTCAGCTCTTTCAGCATATGATAGAGTAAATCTATTTTTAGACAATTATTATTATAAATAATCTCGGAGGAGGAAGTTACAACACCTTTTGTCAGTAATAATGATCATTAAGCATTTCTTCTTTAGTTAAATATGATTTAAAACTCTAATCACCCAAAAACACTCAATAGACTAAAATTTTCACTCAAATAACATTAATTTTCATTATCTAGCAGTACGATTGACATATTAGAATGTGAATAACAAGCAGAAAGAAGTACATTCTTTCTATAGCATTCGGCTTCGTGTATTTTTCCTCTGTGTTATTAGTAACTAAAATCTATCAAAAGTGCATGAAGTGAGGGTGATTAAAGTTTTATGTTCAAATTCATAAGTGCGATTAGAAATAAGAGAAAGGAAAAAGTCAATCTATAGTGGTCCTTATTAAGGGAAATGAAAACAAAAGAAAAAGATAAAATTAAATAATTACAGCTTAGAAATCGAGTGATATGTCATAGAAGACTATTAATATATATTTGAATTTGTATGACCGATTTTTGTTAGTTTTTGGTTAATGTATGAGAAATTCATACTACAAGCTTACAAGTCATGAACATTTTTGTAATTGTTCTAATTGTTTCTTAAAATTCAAATTCAAATGAATTCAAATTCAAATAAACGTAACTGAAAAATACATCTCTGTGATATAGATTAAAATCTCACCACAAAGCACTGCAATAATGCGAGAACGCATGAGGAAAAGTATAACATGGTGGAAAAAAGCTGTCTGGTCTTGTTGTTGGATACCTAGGGATCTTCGATCGATACTAATTCGCACATGTGAATTGCAGAATTGAGTTTGTATATATACGATTGATGATCAACCGATGGTATCAATTCAGGCACAGTAGTGAGGCATCTGATGATGAACTTGTCACGGAGTTCGAAACTAGTCATGCCAGTGAGTGTGTGTTCAACTGAATTGTCTATTATTTCCAACAAATAACGACCATTTTTCAATTAGAAAAATTTTCATGACTATTAACGTTAAAATTTAATAAGTTAATAGAAAAAAAAAACAAAGAAACTCTAAAATAAAAAAAAAATTGTTCCCATTACATCCCATGAAGGGCCCGGGGAGAACTTCTCACAATCACTAAGCTGTGCGCTTTCCAGTTTTCACTCACTGATTGGGACCTACAGTTTTACACCTATTCCGAACGGTATTTTGAGAAGCTTTTTTCATGGCTATATACTCGATAGTGTCGCCGTCACTATGCGAGGTGACCGCCGCCGAAAGACATTTTTGTTGAAGGTGGTCAGAGCAGGGTTCGATCCCAGGATCTCATGTACAAGAGCCGCGCACACTAACCATTGCACCACCGACGGCCACACCAAGAAACTCTGTCGGTCGATAGTTTCAAAACTAAAAGTGTTTGCAATTCTTCACCACCACTCCACATCAGCAGCAATTGGAAAGCGCTTTGCAATCATCAATGTTGGTAAGTTCATTAAACAAAATGATTTAATTTTGGGAATTGACAGTGTGAAAAGAAATGGAATATAATTTAAAAAAAAAAATAAAACATTCTGAAATCGATATCAGTTGTTTGCAAAAGTTTTGCATTTCTCCTTAAACTTGACCGCAGTTTGTTGATCATTATGAAGTAGTAAAAAATTTACAAAAACGGTAATCAAGTTTTAATGAGAGTGTTCATATTTGAGAATTTTGGTATTCTTCTTTACGCGTAATTTGAGTGAGAATAGAAAAGAAAAAAAGAAGAAGAGTAGAAAATAGACCTAGCTCAGTGTATGATTTTGAAATTGTTGCTTTTATCAATGTTGGTCTCTTCATAGACTCTTACTGATCATTATTAATTGGAGAAAAATTTAAAAAAAAATTAAATAAATTAAAGTGTTTTCAATAGGGTGTATCATTTTAAAATAATTCTTCCAACCAACAATTTTATATAGTTAGTTTCAGTAGTAAAGTTAAGAACTTAATTAATTCACCAAAGAATGCATAATTACCGACAATTGTTTTTCATTATTGTAAGTTATCAACAATCTTTCGAATTTTAGAATAAATCCGAATATCATTAGGAATAGGTTTTATACATTATTTAATCACATTAATAATTATACAGTGATTTTTTTTGTACTTGTCGACTACCTTGAAGTCGATGATTAGATTTAAATACTTTAGTAAATTAATAAGTTTTGTTGTGTATATCGCATGAATTGCTGAATATAAAATAAGTATTTTCCTCAAATAATGATGTCGATTATGACCTAAGTATGTTGTAGGTCGTTTCTTTTGGGGATCTAGATTTAGAAGAATGTTCGCTACTAGAACTATAAGCTAGGGAGGGTAACGCAGCGATGATCTCCAATAACATCTTGAAGACAGTTTATAAACCCATACACTACCCTTTGCTACTGAAATAATTAACTATTTAGTTACTAGACATTTGCTTTTACTGGTCCATTCGCTAATTCGCTAATTGTATCGTATTTAATAAATGGGGAGTCTGTATATTATTATTGAAATGTCACGACTGATTACCCGCAGGAAAGGGCACGACCCCCCCCCCCCCTGTCTTGATAGCTTTCTGAAGGCTCACGCAGTCCTCTTCCAAGCGGGGTTTTCTTTTCTAGACTTTGAGTAATGAATTTCATTCATTTGTCTAAACACGATACATACTTCAAACTGAAGTATTTGGAACACTATTCGGTGTTCATTACAAAATCAAGGCTAGAATGTGGATATATAAATCTCGAATAGAAAGTCTTCAAAATGCTCTAGCGGCGAATTGGATATCAAGTACGTTAACCTTTACCAAGTGAGAAGAAAAGCTCCCCAAGATCTCTTAGTATAAATATAGTATAATGTTTCTCGTTAAAAATCTTTTTTAAAAACATTTTTGGCTTTGTAACTTTATCTTCACTATTTATTACTATAATGGATTTAGAATGTAGCATGATCAGTGGATTGTTTCTATATTATTACACATATTTAACATAAGTAATGCTAAATATCATTTGTATAAGAGATTGTATTAATAAAGTATACATGAAAAATAAAATAAAAAAAAACTTGCACAACTTACGTTTTTTTTTGGATCCTACATAATTTGGCACAACCTCAAAAAGAAGATTCTGTTGATTTTTGCAGCGAAATGTACAAGAGATACTGTGGTAGTGCTTCAATCGACGTGCATAAGACTATTTCAGGTGACGAGTCATACATCTATGCGTATGAGCCCGAAACTAGACAGCAGTCGACTGTATGGGTGTTTCATGACGAACCAAATCGATCCAAAGTTGTTCGCACTCGAAACACTTCGATACAAATGGACGATTGTTTTTCAGAAGCATTGTTCTTGTAGCAACTTTGAACATCGAAATTATGGAAATTATACTGTCCTCAATTGGTGCACGATGACTTGATTTTGATCCCTCACATTAAAGACAAACTGCGCAAGCAACGATTTTCGTCTATAGTAAAGGGTTTTTCAACAGAGACGCTACAAAAGTAAATCGATAGGGACAGCAAACGACGCCATATTTTTTCCCGCTCTTTTGACATTTCTCTTCAGTAAGCTATGCCATTTCATCATGGAAAGATATACGAGCCAACAACGAGTCGAAACTATTAAAATTTACTACCGAAATTTGGAGTTAGTGGCCTCAACTTTAAGAGGCCTCAACAATCAGCGATGAGGCTCACTACTGGCTGAATGGCTTCGTCAATAAGCAACATATGACAGCAATCCACACGAAATCCATGAGTCATCATTGCATGCCGTAAAAATTACGGTTTAATGTGGTTTATGGGCTGGCGGCGTCATTGGGCCGTACTTCTTCCGTGATGATCAAGACCGGCACATTACTGTGAATGCGAATCGCTACCGTTCAATGATAACCGAATATTTTTGGCCCCAATTGGATAATATGGACTTGGAGGACATGTGGTTCCAACAGGACGGCGCCACAAGCCACACATCGAATGCCACAATCAATTTATTGGACACCAAGTTTGGTGAACGAGTTATCTCACGAAATGGCCCAGTCGATTGGCCGCCTCGGTCGTGCGATTTGTCGCCGTTAGATTATTTCCTTGTGGGGCACCGTCAAGTCTATGGTCTCTGCCAACAAGCCAGCGACGATTGATGAACTTCGTACGAATATCGAACGTGAAATTGCAGCAGTATCGGCCGATTTATGCTTGAAAACCGTCGAAAATGGGGTTCAGCGTCTGGACTTCTGTAAGCGTGCCCGTGGTGGCCATGCAAAAGAAATCGAGTTCCATACATAATGGCATCGAACGTACTTTCACAGGAATAAAGAATTTCATTGGTATCTAAAACCGGTTTTGTTTTATTTAAAAAAACTTTTGTAGCGCTCTTATTGAAAAACCCGTTAAAAGCAGTTGATGCTTGATACCCATGAGGTGCGGCTTTTCAAGCGGATTGAACAAAAAATGCTACGATAAACTGTTCGAACGCACGCAACAAAAAGTGTACATATAATAAAGCAGAATATATGTATAAACGATAAAGCCGTTTTGAATCACAAATTACAGTTTTAAACCCAATTTTATTTGATTTTCACCAAAACCGCTGAAATATCCCGCACGTTGTACTCATGTTAATTATTATTAATTAATTATCTGTTGAAATTTCAAGTTTTTTATATGAACGAAACATAGACCGAAATATATGTTCATGGGATTCCTTGCACTTGTGTGTATGTGCAACAAATTAAACATGAAGGTGGGATGTAACATAAACTTAATTGTGATTGTCTGACAAAGTGTTAATATGACGCCTCTGGGTGAGGTTATATACCGCATTAAAGTCACGTGCACAATATCTAATACACCTCGATGTGGAGTGTGTATGTTGAAGGCTGTGAATTACTGAAAGATATATGTAGATGTGTGCAGGTGTTAAATACGTATAATCATGATAATGAATGAAATATCGTTCTATATTTCCAGTAGTCTAATGTGTGTTCTGTTCAATGTAAAGTTTAGAATTGTTTACGTAATGGCAGCCAAAGGGTGCTCAAAAATCGACTAGTTATGTAATAAGTAAATTTTGAAAAACAAATTTGACACAAACCGAATTTTTTAATAGATCGGACATAGCCTGCAGTGCCGTTGGTGATACCATGTCAAGCCGGGGAAGACTGAATGGGGAGTATTCCCATTAAGTCGCTGGGTATCACCAAGGCTTGAAGCTGCCGATAGCCCATTTGATCTTCGATTTAGTAACAGTTTCTTTTCTGTGACACATCTACAGCCAACCCCCCTTCAGAATTTTGCCAGTTAAATAAATGTTTATAAGGAGATTGAGTGAATCTACACGGCACGTTGTTCACCACCAAACAGAATCCTTCAGTTACCCACCCTATAATCGTGTTACCTAACGCCATTACTTGCATCTACCTAAATGTCTCGAATATATTTTGCATTGATTTACAGATAAGAAACCAAGAGTTTATTTAGCCTTAGCTCAATTTTGTAATTAACCCAGTCGTCCCTGTCTTTCGAATTCTTGGGTTTTTTAAATAGTCGCCGGCATGACTTCTTTATATCCTCAAATTCTTTATTCCCCCAGGGAAACTTCTATTCTCCCTTGCCATCATTCTTAGATGAGAGATTTGTAGTGACTTGTTGAAAGGACTCGTGATCCCGTTTGCTGCATTCTGTATGTCATCTACGCACCTTATCTCCACACATGGTTGTGATCTCGTACAGAGGTTCCAGTGAATTCTCCTCACATTACGAGGGACTAATGTAGTCTGGCCATACTCTAATCCAACCGGAATCGGATGTATGTATGATTAAATATCTAATCGCAAGCAAGGACATTCCATACAGAACCTTCGTTGAAAAGGTGACCCAACTTGCAGGGAGCTGGTGACGAAAGCGGTTCATTGCCTGTATAGCATATAGCAACCGATGTCCGCGCCCCCAATCATGGCAGTGCCATCCCATTTTGCCTCCTCTACGAAGACATATTAAAGGTACTGATGGCATTTCGACATTTGCCCCAAGGAGTGTGATCCCATTTCGGCTTTGTCCAAGCTTGATGCGACAAAACAAATATTGGATATCTTCAAATTCAGGCTGACCACAACGTTATCCCTATCGCTGCATATCGTTAATAAGAAAATATTCGGATTGTTTCTTTCACGATGCAAGCTCTGGGAATGCATGCACTGTTTTCTGCCTTGGGTTTATTCTTGATCAAAAGACTTTTAGCGACTTGACCCTTTCCACTACATTCTCTATGGTATCTATGCACCTTACCTCCACACAAGAGTACAAACAACTCTTATCATAGAGGTTAGTCTTCCTCACATTGCAATGAACTTAATAAGGCTGGGTCAGATTCCCAACCAACTGCAATTCGACGTATGTATGACCAGAGAATGAATTGTCAACAACGAAATTAATTCCCTGATCATCCTAGAAAGGGCCACATCACTTTCCATTTCAAGGCTAGTATATACTTAATACATGGATTCACTGGAATAGCTGTCCTCTTGCTTACTCTAAGGTAACTCTTAAGGTTACAGATGGGAAATGGACTCTTGTCAAGAGGACAGGTTTTCATGGTCGCTTTCCTAATGGCGCAAGTATGATGCTAACAACCACATACTTCAGGCTGACCACAGTGTTGTCCCTGCGCCGTTAACAGTAATATAGTTACATTGTTTCTGTAACAAGGCAGACCCTTTCCTCCTCAACCCACAGACATTGTTATTAACAATCCAGGGCTGTTGTATTCGGACCACATCTGTCTCCCCATTTTCTAGGGTTAAAGGGGCGGATGCTATTTTCCAATAGTGGACTTTAATCGAAAGAAACCACAACATTTTTTCGTTCCACATTCCGTTCGTCGTGTGACGAAGTCTTAAGAGAAGTAACGAGTCCTCTTAGTCAGGAACCGTTTTGCGGTTCTTTTTAACTCGTTTTTCAGTTCCTGTAGAATCGTTTTTTGTAATTTTGGAACAGTTTTCGGTTCTTTTGAATCCGGTCGATTCCTGCAAAGAACCGCCTCTTGCGAACCGGTCCTCTATTCTGTGCGTCACTACCAGCTTGTGAATCGTTGTTGAAAGGAGCATCGCATGTCTGACTCTCCCAGTCGACCGAATTTCCAAATGTGTGTTGACCTTCGGAATTATTATCTTTAAGAATGTACCTTATTGTAAACACGCCGGAGGATTTAGCTGGGATTCAGGCAGATGTCCTAATCCTGTATGGGTGGTCGTTCATCCGTGAAATATGTTGTGCTTTCCGTGACTACAGTTCACCCCCGGTTCTTGGAGGTACAATGTATTTAGTTATCTACCGACCGCTGATCTTTAATCACCATTAATTTAGGTCTGCCTTGGAGCCAGCCTGCACTGCGACACCGTGGACGAGGTTTCAGCATATTTTTGGTATCTGAATGTATGTTGAGGACAATACATTCACAATATCATACATTCACAAAATTATATACTTTTTGTATCCCTCAAAATAATTTCGACGTCCTCTCTGTTATCAGTAGCCACCACAACGAGGTTGTATTTTTCAGCATGACTAAAATACCTTAGGCCAGAGTTCCAACTGGATACCTTAGCTCTCTTAGACTGTGGGAGAGCAGAGATTTTTCTACGCTCGTTCGAACTTAGGAGTCGCTGTATTATGTGTATTGATTTTAATTATCTTGGATTCTCTTGATAGTCTGGCGGCAGAAGGTACTGTATTTAATTTGACTAGTTACCATGGAGACATTCCTCCCCTAATTTCACCAGTCCATAGAATGCCTCTTGTGGGAAGATAATTAAATTAAATAATTAATAATTAAACTGTTTTCACGACATCTGTACCCTTTTAGAATACGCTTATTCTTGGCAAATAACTAACATATCTGCAGGCCGTCCAGCTTTTCAGAATCTGCTATCCCCATGGTAGCCTGAGCTTAGCCGTAGGTTCCTATCATTCAATTGCCCAAATTAGGAAGGTGTCGCGGTTATTGTATTACAATTTTAAGTGAATCTATTGGGTATTCATTCCAGATAAGGTCGTGTACAATAAAATCACTCTGTCAACTAGGTAGCTGAATTCAGACATTACTTGTTCTGTAGCACTACCACTTGCGTTATTCTTATAGAATAAAGGTTTATCGATAGTGGGACGTATAATATTCATGGTATTTAGATGATGCATTCAATGATAGATACAATTTAAATTAGAAAACTATTTTTATTTCACAAATATACTGTTCACTAAGATTAGCAACATTTAAATGGCAACAACGAACACATACTTACTTTCCCATACTCAAATATTCAAATCATTTTTCGAAAACAGCAATTCTGTAAAGAATACCAACTTGAGCTTATTCGCTTCAGTGATATCTCTGTTGCGTAGTTCAATATAAAGTATAACCTGGTTCTAAACAAAAGTTTTAATATACTTGAAATCTATAATGTTATATTTGATACGTACACTCATAAAAGACAACACAGTTATTGTTCGACAGGAGAAAAAACAACATTAATACACGGATTTGCAGATATGCGAATAAAGCCCGTTACTCGCACAGAACAAAGGGATTTTTTAGGTTTTAAAAATACCACTCGTTATGCGGGTATTTCGCGGAATATCTTCTACAGCTTTATATTGCCACTCTGACAACACCAACAATGTGGGCACTAGGAACACCCCCAATCAGTGTGGTTCATTGCAGCGGCTTCATATTTCAAGAAATCTGAAATTGCTTGAAAATTATAGACACCAAAGTGGGTGTACAGTTAATCATGTTGGGAGGATGTGCTTGTATCTTTTACTCGTACATCCGCACACCACTTGATATCCTAGTCATGTTGACACTACTGCAATTGCTAAAGATGATAACTATACTGCTCGGGTATATTTTGATGCTGCAGTTTGGACATAACAAAGATGTAGATACAAGTGTTATTTGCTGCCGTTTATTAGCTTTTGGTCCAGCTTTAGTTTTAAAAAATAGCCAATCCAATATTATTAGCTAAAATGACGAACTCACATAGGAAATAGGCTTAGTAGACAAAGTGATTTTTATGGTACCGTGCAATAACTCCCAAATGAAATAACTCCCAATGAAAAAATTTCCAATCAGAATGAAACACCTCCCAACTTTAAATAATGAAATAAATCCCAAAGAGAAAAATGAAATAAGTCCCAACAGTTAGGACTTAATACTTAAGGAATTTTGTTTTCCTAAATTAAATGAAATATCTCCCAATGAAATAAGTTCGAACAAAAAAGAAATAACCCCCAATTCGAAACTTTCAAATGAATTTCAATGAAATAAATCCCAAATAGAATGAAAAAACTCCCAAAAAGAAGTCAAACGTTTTTTTATGTACATATATATATGGCAATGTCTTTTTATAATTCCTCATTTTCGTACAATTTACAATAGCGTACGAAGATGATGGATGGTGATGATGGTGATCATCCGCCCAAACATACCCTAAAATACGGAACTCATACCAACTAACAAAAAATCAAACACAATGATATACAATTACATGTACACCGGCTTCAGAATGTATCTTAACGTATTAGAATTGTTCAATACCAAAAATGTTACGTCAGTCACGTTACGTCAGTCACGGAACTTATTTCGCTCAAACCTCAACATCTTTTGAGCATAATTTTTTGACGCATTTATACTGATTGTATTCTAAACTATAGACATAGAAGAAGATATCCGGACAAAAAAAATAAACTTCACATTGAAACTTTTAGAGAAATGCCATTTGGAAAAGTGACCTGAATTATTGGTGAACAAATCCGTTACGTCAGTCACGACAAATTACACCATTTTTACAGCCAAAATTCAGTAATTTTTTTTCAATTAAATCACTGATTTTAATTAAGCTTAAGCTAAATAATTTTTCCAAAAAAAAATTATAGCTCTATGTTCAACAGTTCACGAGATAGAATAATTTGAATGTTGTAAAAACTCTGCAAATGTTACGTATGTCACGAAAGACATTGCCATATATATAAATGAAATTTAAGGTCTCGCAGCTATCTACATATATACAGAAAAGAAGCTCGGCTGAAGCGCGGCGCGCGATTCCGCGGCTACGATCTAGCCGCCGGAACCGCGCCGCGCCGCGTCGCGCCTCCGCCCCCCTCCTCCCGGTTGACATACATACCTTTTCATAATATTCAATATGAATCAAAAGAAGTTGCTTAACTCCCAACGAAAATGAAATAACTCCCAACGATAATTTTGCTTCTTTGGAGTGAAATAAATTCCAAAAGGAATGCAATAAATTCCAATTAGTTAAAAAAATGAAATAAATCCCAACATAATTTTGTTGGGAGTTATACGACTTAGAAGTTATTTCATTATGAAATAACTCCCAATTAGAAATTATGACATAAGTCCTAACGCTTTGGGATTTATTTCATAATGATATTATTCCCAATTTATATGGAATTTTGTTAATTTTTTGTTGGGACTTATTTCACTTTTTTTTTGGGATTTATTTCATTTGGGAGTTATTTCACGGTACCGATTTTTATATCCCACAGAGTTCTTCAGGTTTTTTTTTTAAATAGAACTCAGATCCAAGGGATGTATGTTTAAGTCGGTTTACCAGACTGAAATTTTTTTACTGCTTTTTCCTACCTTTCTGATTTGTGCCCAGTTAGGAAAGCATTTTTTTTTAAATAATTTATATTCAATTTTGGCAACTAAACTTGAAGTAATTTACCGATTTTAAAAATGTATTCAAAACTATTTGTAGCCCACGTTAAGTTAGGTTAAGTTAGATAGAAATGAGTGCCACTATTGACATACTTAGTATCTTGACAACCTTTGTAATTTACCTGGATGTCATATTCCGTTCCAACCGTTGAATACTTAAATTAACATGGTCTGGGTAGGGGGCATTCAAGTCATATGATACCTCGGTCATTAGTACTGGTGAACCAAAATCCTAAAATCATTAACCGTATCTACCTGAATTTCTGTTTGATCGAACATGAGGCAGGACCGTAGTTATTGTCGCCTACTCATACAAAAGAAAAATCAGTAGTATTTCAGATGTTATACGTTCTCGTCTTTTACTTCATCCCCACAGCATCTGCAGTAATCATGAGTTTATATTCCAAGTTTAGATACATATCTATCTATTAAAAAGTACTCAGTGATCACTGGGTATCAAGGTTACCATACAATTCTTGTACTAAGTTGGCAATACTTGACTGGTGATATTGCGAATTGTAACTACTACCAACCAGTCTGAGATCGTTGGTTTTAAGCATGAGTTTTCACATTGAAAGCGGCATAACCGAATGCTCCATATCCAATGGAACAGGTTACACAGTCCCAAATTTTGTCCCAAATCTTTGCCACATATGGTTTTCTTAAATATTCCTGCGCCACTGTACCCATATAATGCGGATATGTAATTGGCTGGCTACCTCATTTAATCTAAGTGTTGGTCATAATGCAGACAGTAGTGGACATTTATTGAGGTCAGAAATTCAGATTGCAGAGAATAAATAGCAGCATGATTGTCAGAGTAGATGATGTAGTAGACTTTTCCAATTGCCATGACTTACTAACTGAAAGACACTACAACTGTCTGTTAGCAATTGTGCAAGGCCCATCGCTATAGAATAGACCCCAACCATACTTGCCATCTAGTTTGGAATCATCAGTGTATAAGCCTCTAAATAGCTTCTATAACCTGGTATGCATATCTTCCAGCCTCGCATATCGGGGATACGAGTGGAGAAGTTTCCCACAACGATAGAATTGAGCGTAATGTAATCAACTTCGATTGCAGATTGTAACAACTCCAGCAAACTCGTCCCCAGATATCGTCGCTTGCCGACGTTGCAGTAATTTTCCTACGTAGCAAGTCTACTAGTAACAGTTGAATAGTGACCACCAAGCTATCGGTAGGGGTTGTGCGAAGGACATCCACGATCAGCGTTTCAACGAAACTCAAAACCGTTCCCAAAAAGTTCGAATCTGTGTCAATTCCACTTCTATATTATGTGGTATATTTTGTAAAGAACACGTAAGGGGATTGCTAAATATGTTTACAATCCATTGCAAGCTCAAGAAGTCTTTAAATCTACTTTGGAAGTTTTCGAAAAGTAAATTTATTTCTTCGAGTAATAATGAAGTTTTTCTACATTTGGAATTTGTATAAAAATTTCTTGAGTTTTAGGAAAGTTTGATAGTTTTAGGCATTCAATTTGACTTTTCAAAATGATAAGTTTTCTTTCAAACTCATTAATTGCATGCATAAGTTCAGTTACATTTTTATCCTTACCTTGTACTACAAGGTTCAAACTATTGATGTGTTGGGTCATGTCAGCAAGATAAGCTAAGTTGTAGAGAAAATTAGAGCATTTTAAAGCATTGAAAATGTCTGCATCTTTGGAACAATTCTGTGATTGGAAGAACAGTTCTAACTCTGCTCTAAGATTAAAAAGACGCTCTAAACATTTTCCTCGACTTAACCATCGCACCTCCGTATACATTAACACATCACCATAACCTGTGTCTATTTCTTTCAGAAACGCTATTAGCTTTCTGTGCATAAGTGCGTTGTGGCCTCCTCTTAGGCGGTTAATTATTTTAACAGTTGTTTTCATTGATCCTTCAAGACCTATACTTTGTGAAAACAGCGCTTGCTGGTGTATAATGCAATGAAACGTGCGTACATGTATTCCTGCTTTTAACAAATGACCAACGAAACCCTGTTTTCGCCCAACCATTACTGCAGCACCATCTGTGCAAATTGCAGATAGCCTTTCTTTTTCTATCAGACATAAAACATTTTTCTTAAAAGCATTATATATAGCTTCACCAGTGACATTTCCATAAAAGGACTCGAATTTTAATATCTCCTCAAATGAATTAAACCATTCAACCATTCTTATGCAAATAATCATTTGGCTAGTATCAGATATGTTAACACTTTCATCAAAACATACGGACAAGTATCTGGCATTTTTAATCCGTTCTTTTCTCTGCCATTCTATAAATAGGCCTATGTCTTCCGTCCGGCGTGTTATTGTTGAAGGAGATAATGGCATTCCTTTAATAATGTTCCCCATTTTTTTCCTGCTTCTCCAACTAAATGCATTATTGATGAACATAAATCTTTGAAAAATTTTCCATCTTCAAAAGGACGACTTTTTTCGCTAAAGCTAAACTGATGACATATGAAGCCTTGATCTGACTATCAGTAGTGCAATTGATAGAACTATTTGCGAATCTACTTTCAACGTAACGATTTTTGAGTTGAATGTCTTCTTTTAGTTTTGTTATTAATTGATTGTTATTAATGTCGCTTAAGATGAGATGCAAACATATTCTTTAGTACCTGATTACATACAAGGCACTCAGCTTCTTTAAGTGTATTCATAGAAAATAAAAAAAGTGTTTCCCACTCAACATCCCACATATTCGTTAATTATTTTGTTATAAAATACTGAAAAGAAATAGGTATTTATACGAATAATAAACATGCATACATTTATGTAGCTTGTTATTATTACTTCTCAGTGTAGCAAAAAATTTTTTAGCTCTCTTTAAATTGTTTAAAACATAAAAACATCCGCTATACTCCTACTCTGTTGAAAGCTAACAAGCTACTGAATGAAATTTTTGCTTCACACACGTTTTTTTGTTGTAATTATGGTTGCCGTTTGGCACGATGAAAACAAAGCGTATGGATTTTGTTTGTGAAAGATTTTTTTGCGTTGTAAATATATTACCATTTCTTAAGTTTTTGAGAGGATAATAAAACACAAATATGTTACCCGGAATTATAAAAGCAATATCAGTAAATACAGTTCGATATTTAAATTGAAGGATAATGTAATAAAGAAAAGCGATACAGGTTCTTTTGGTAGATTTCAAGAAGCTGTTTGGTAGGATTTTTTTTCTTTCAGCAACCCTGGTTGTAATATTCACGAAGAGAATAAATAAATTCCCCAACAACTTCGTTAGCTGGGTAATATGAACGAAGACAACGGCTTTACAGGATCCCAATCTGTGTTGTCGCTATAAGAAGAAAATTCGCTGAGAATAGTGTATAAAAGTTGTCAATATAACTTAGTTTTTTTGTCATTTTATCGATATCTGAGTAAAATTTCATAAAAATATACGCTTTAAGCGAACCACAAACTTTTCAGTCACGTGCGTGAACGTCAGCTATCGTGGATGTTTTTTTTTTTTTTTTTATCAAACCAACACTCAGGGGATGCCCCCTATAAATGCAGTGCATTGTGGAGGGTGGAAAGAGGGAGTAGTGTCTGTTGAAATTTGCATTTTGGTTAAATATCCCCATGTCTGGCATAAGTTGACGGATGTCCGAGGAACACATATCGTGGAAATATCGATAGAACAGCGACACGCAACCCACATTTCGACGATGCTCAAGGGAGAAAATAGAATTGGATACCCTACTATCCCCTATCAACACCATCGCTCTCCTCTGGACACGGTCGATAAGCTCCAAAGATGTCCTAGGAGAACCTGCCCATATATGGGAGTTATATTCCATCTTTGGCCTGATGTAGGTGCTGTAGATATTGAAAAGATCAGATGGAGTGAAGTATTTCTTGCACCGCTTTAAAAAGCCCAAGCACTTGAGTGCATCTTTCGACACTTCAAATACATGTTTTGCCCAACGGACATCATATTGTATTTTTATGCCCAGAACATCAAGCGCGTCTGATTCATCAATATCCACACCGTCCATAGACAATAACGACACACCTGGGTCAGCAATCCGCTTATGCGACAACAAACAACACTGGGTCTTACCCGCATTAAAATCTACTCTATTCATTCGACCCCATTCAACAATGGACACCAGATCCCGGCCGAGTGTTTAATTTATCGGCCGGCGTTTAACTTCAATCTCTTGTAGACTTGGCCTACTGTCATCCGCAAAAGAGTAGATTGGAAGGAGATCGTCAATGAAAATAAGAAAAAGAAAAGGAGAAAGAGAAAGAACAGAGCCCTGTGGTACACCTGCAGTCAGTTTCAGTCGGATGAAACCCCATCTACAACAACTCGTATAGTGCGTTCTCTGAGAAAACTCGATATAAATCGAGTAAGGTTATCACCGACACCAAAAGCAGCGAGCTTTGACTACAGTGGATTGTGCCATACTCTGTCAAGGGCCTTGGAAATATCAAGAGCCACTACCTTACTCTCACCAAGCAAGTGGATGGATTGACTCCACTGTTCCGAAAGGAACGCCATCAGGTCTCCAGAAGATCTCATTCTGCGGAAGCCATGCTGGCGATCATTAAGGAGGTCAAGATATTTCACAAGATGGTGGTTAATCATGCTCTCCATAACCTTCGAAAGCTCAGAACAAATTGCAATTGGGCGGTAATTTGCAGGGTTACTTGTATCACCTTTTTTAGGGATTGGCTGGACATTAGCAACCTTCCAACGCGCCGGGAAGACTCCGGCACGGTATGCAAGTTACGCAGTGGACAAGCCAGCGTCGAAGAGCACCTACTCAAGACCAGTGCAGATATGCCATCCGGGCCGGGGGATTTATTTACGACGAGATTCGCAAGAACCTTTTCAACTCCTCGCGTTCGAAAAAATTTCTTGGGCATGGAACAAGATACGTAACTGATCACGGGGAGTGGTTGATTGCTGTCCGGCAAGGAAGAGTTCCTTGCAATAATTTCTGCCAAGAGGTTAGTTTTATCAACCGGTTCAGTGAATCTTATGTCATCTTTAAGAAGAGTTGGGATAGAGGAAGAACTATCCTTTATTCTTCTTGCAAATGACCAAGAGCTTTTTAGCACGAATACGCTGTTCGTGAAGAAACTTTTCGCGTCGAAGTACTTTGACACACTTGGATCTTGCCTGTTTGCGTAGCAGTTGAGTATTAACGTCTGAACGCGTCCTCTTTGGATCTGACAGCATTCTTGCATGTCTGGTTACACCAACTTTTTCCGATGGTTTAGCCGATATAATTTTCGTCGGAATGAATGAATTCATACCAATCAAAATTATCTTCTCGATCATTTCAGCATCTATGTCATTGTCCAGAAAACAAAGCATTCAGTTAAAATGCTGATAAACGTTTTTGAGCTCAGCACAACGTGCATCTTCGTATATAAACATTTTTCGCTTCGGGACTGTGTTTGAAGCTTGACGAAGAGCTGAATACGAAAAGGACGCTGAAATGATACAGTGATCAGAATTACCAAGAGGTGCAAGCGTGTTAACTTCGTACTTTTCAGTGTGCGAAGTTAAAAAGAGGCCAAGTAAATTCTGGTTGTGCCCTTGAATACACGGAATGTGCGTCGGTTCATTCACCAATTGCGTTAAGTCATTATGTGCGGCGAAGAGCTCAGCGTACTGACCCTCCGTAGTTGTATGGCTCGAATGCGTTAACCAGGTGGAATTGTGGACATAGAAGTCACCAGCAACAACGATTTCACTGTCCGGATAATTCCCCAATATCTCAGAAATAGAATCGGTAAGGGTGCCAAAGCCACTAAAGGATACTATAAAGGATACTTCTATAAAGAAATCCGAAATGTAAGACATGTGTTTCAATCTTGAATTTTACCCAAAGAGATTTAAATTCTGGATCTAGTGAGTCGAAATGTCGCTGACTCTGAAACACTATGCCATTTTTCACATAAACCACAAGGCGTCTGTGGGAAATAAAAAGGGATAGAGTGTGGTACCCGGGAACGTGAAAATTCTGTGGATCAGAATCCTCGTGCGCATCTGGGTTTCACATAGAGCAAGAACATCAGGCCGATGAATATTAATGTTGGAGTACACACTGAAAAAATTCGTTCTCAACCAACGTATGTTACCATACTGTATAACAAACTTACACACCATTGCGGTTTTTGGTTTACCGGCTTGTTGATACCAACTAAGTATGTAATCGAATTTTTCAAATTCAGCAGACAGATAAAAAGTTTTCGGCCAATCTCATGCTCGTGAATGACAAGCCCGTTGTTCGCTTTTGGTATATTATTATTCATAGGCATTACTCGTATTATATGTTTCTACGATTTAGTGTTTCACGTTCGTGTTGCCCAGTTCGTAATTGTGATCGACAACGAACTCCAATCAGAGTTGCTGTTCTGTGGACATTTGCCAACAGACTTAGGTAAGTGGATTCTTCCAGTACTGTCCACCAGCCAACAATGGCGTAATTAACTAACTAAACTATTTTCGGAGAATGGCCCCATCGTCCTTTGATGGCCTTTTTACAAGAATATACGGCCACTGTGGCTTTGGTGATCCTGTCCATAGTGTTTGGCTTGGGACTCAGCTTCTGTCGAGAATCACACTTATCAGTATGGCATGAATATACGGCACCTTCTGTTTCTCTGGAATTACATCATGGCCCACTTTGAGAGTCTCGCCATGAAGTTCTGGAGCACGTTTCTGCACGTGGAGGGTATTTTTCGTGAACTGCAATTGCCAGCATATGCTAAAACTACGCATCCTGATTGCTCTAACTCTAGCAGAACACTGTTCATTTATAAATTCCAGAGGAGTAGAGATACGGCTCCTACTTTGAGAGTTCCTCTATTCACATTTCGAGGTAAAGTCATGTGACTCAGGGATGAGGTTATGCACCTTCTCGTAAGCAATCCTTGTACCAAATATATAAAAGCCTGGTCAACACAAAGTGCAGGTAGAGCCGACTTTATCGATCCGGGAAAGGCGTTGTCAATCGCACACTCCGTACCGACAACTGTGACAGGAGTGTATTATTTTATGTATTATTTTATGTAACCGGTAACCAACTACCGAAGATAAACCTATTTCGAAGGCAAATGCAAACTTCGTTCTCCCTGAACTTTGAAAACATCCCATGAATGGACAGGAGAGAGATTTTCAAACTCAGTGAGATGTGCCATTTAAAATTTGAAACACAAGGAGTTAGTGAAATTTTTTCCACTTTTATCTGTTTAATTAACCTTTAGATGCTCCTTGCGTCAAAATCGACAGAATAGTATTTTTGTTTTGGTTTTTTTTTTGTCTGTCAATGGAAATCATACAAAATTTCTTTGACATTGCTTTTCTCCCTATTTTAGACATGCAAAGTGTTTCACATTATAAGAAAAAGTGTTTAGGAGATTTTATTGAGAAAGTTACGTTGGCTACTCTCATGTGTCCTTTTTGACACATATGGCAATACCACATGTGTTTGGCATTTTTGGCGGGAAGCTGACATTTACAGCGCACATTTGCTTAAGATATGAAGAAGAACCGTGTAAAACAAGTACTTGTATTCCATAAAATGCATATCTAGTAGCAGTGATGAAGAATACGAACTCGAGAACAAAATTCCTAATCCTGAGGATGATTTATGTTCTCTTGATGGTGATTCTAATATTGAGGAAAGAAACGAACACGAGTATGCCAGTGAAAATATTGATCCCATATTTGTTTCAAAAGATGTCATTGGGTGGCAACCAGTACCAATTCAACAACCAAGTGGAAGATTTTGTAATGAGAATATTATTTCCCTTGCCCATGGGAATACAAGATATGCAAGAGTACGTGTTGGTGATACAAAAGACAAGTTTTTACTGTGTTTTCCTCAAATCTAATTTTGAGTCATCCTAATGCAATTGTTTTTTTTTGATGGTGAATATGGTCGCCCCGTATTCAGAGCAATAATGTCGAAAAAAACTTTTGAATATGTGAATCGAGTGATTCGATTTAACAATGCCATTGGTAGTAGTCAGCAACGGTCGTCAGACGAGTTTGCACCGATCTGCGAAATGTTCGAAAAGTGGGCTGATTATTGAGAAACTATTATAACAGTTGACGTGCAGTTACTTGGTTTTCGGGGAAGATGTATATTTCGTCAATATAAGTGACCTGCTCCACGAAAAGGGACCTCTGCGCCGAAAATTTTTTTTTTTACTTTTTGAGTAACAATACGAGTGATTCTTCAAATGCCGCAAACCGCAAGTTTCTATGTCTTTTATTTTATTTACAAATCACCTGTAAAGATGAACATAATTAATGAAATATATGAAAAAATGAACGAAGCGCTTTTTTTAAACGCGTTTTTCTCAATAACTTCTTTTCGGCGCAGAGGTCCCTTTTCGTGGAGCAAGTCACATATGCTCTCAAAACCCGAAAAAATATGGCGCAATATTTTGGTAGTGCGTTTCTTCTGACACCTGTTATGTCTGGAAAATTCAGCCTTACTTGGGAAAGCCTATTGGGACCAGCGCACGGGAACAAAGACAAAGTGAGTGTGTTGTCTTGGACCACTTTGATGGCTTGAAAGGATATAATGTTACCATGGATAATTTTTTACTCCGTATCCCCTCGGTCAAACATTGTTGTATAATGGCATATCAATGGCAGAAACCATGCCAAAAGACAAAAGAAGCATTCCACCAAAACTTCTCCAATGTAAGAAACTTCCCTTATACCTATCGACATTTGCATTCACTGGCAACACATCACTTGTTTTGTACATCAGTAGAGAAAATAAGTTCACAATACTGCAGAGTACAGTTCATAACAGTAGTGAAATGGAATCTGGGGACAAAAAGCAGCCATCAATTATGGAGTACTATAATAAAACAAAAGGTTCGCTCAAATAAAATTCTTGCAAAAACATTATAGTCCATTCAATTGTTGTGTTTTATTGTTCAATAGAGGCGGTGTGGACACTGTTGCTAAGATGCTGTCCTGCTATAGTTGCAAACGAAAAACTATCAGGGTGGATCAATCAGCCCGTGACTTTTCGAACTTCCCCCGTAGTTATATGAAATGCAACACTGCTCCCATCAAGTACAACCTGTTAATAGACTACTGTCAAATTTTGAGCAAGTTCTGTCATTTAATTTGCGTTTAACAGCTGTTCAAAGCTCGTGGAGAGCTCAATAAACATTATTTTTTGCGAAAAAAAAACCGTCAGTCAAACCATGGAGAAGCTGGATAAATACTATGGGGACTCTGCACCATCGATTTCAATGATAAAAAAGTGGTTTACTAACTTTCGTTGTGATCGCACAACTGTAAATGACGCTAAACGTTCTGGAAAAAAATCCACGATATGGTGTTGGCCGATCGAAGAGTAAAAGTGCGTGAAATTGTTGATGCCATAGGCATTTCATATGGCAGTGTGGTTTCGATTTTAAATGATCAGTTGGGTTTAAGAAAGCTGTCTGCTAGATGGGTGCCGCGTTTGCTCTCAGTTGGCCATAAACGTAATCGTGTGACAACTTCAAAGGATTATTTGGAGTTGTTTAACCCCAATTCGAAGGAGGGTTTGTGGCGTTTTTTAACTGTGGATGAAACGTAGATCATGAATCTAAACAAGGGGTTTCGCCGGGTGAACCGACTCGGAAGAAGGCCAAGGTAAATTTGTTGGCCAATAAAATTATAGCAACAGTTTTTTGGGGTCCACGCGGGATAATCCACATTGATTACCTTTAAACTATATTATTATTATTAATATTATTGACTTATTGGACCGATTTAACGAGGATTTAAAAAACGACCCCATATGGCCAAGAAAAAAGTTATTTTTCATCAAGATAATGCACGGGTGCACACGTGTGTAGTCTCAATGCCAATATTCCATGAATTGGTACCTCATCCGCCATATTCTCCGGATTTAGCCCCCAGTGACTACTTCCTATTTCCAAACCTAAAGAAATGGCTCGGAGGAAAGAGATTTAGCTCCAACGATGAAATTATTGATCAACCAAATGCATATTTTATGGACCTCGAAAAATCCTATTTTTGGAAGGAATACAAAAATTGGAGAAACGTTGGACTAAGTGTATTGAGCTAAAAGGAGATTATGTTGAAAAATAATTTTTGTTTGCAAAAAAAAACTGTCTTTCATTCAAAATGCCAGGATCTGTTTGATCCGCCCTCGTATTATATAGCTCATGGCGGTATTTTCAAATATCATCGACATTACCGCGCTAATAATTTTCAAAGAAATTCATACAAATGGCAAATAACTCAAAAAACAACAATATGAAGAAATTTTATCCGCGAGCTCGGATTATCACTTCCAAAACCATACATAGCCAGAAAAAAAATCAACCAAGATCTGCATCATCAGCGAGTTTGCATTCGAATATTTCTGCAAATGTTCCTTCATCATCAATATAGCAAAATCCACCAAAAATAGCAGAAAGCGTCCCGCCACTAATAGAAGGTAGATCACAGTGCCATGTTTGCTATAAGAGTAACTCTGACTCGAAATTGGCTATATCCAACGGTTTCTATTTGGGCTGGTACGAAAACTGTCATATTTTCCAGCGCAGTATTTGTAAGGTAATACATTTAAGAGAGTTAAACAAATTTTTGATTGATATTATTGCGGAAGAAAGTGCACAAATAAATTGACTATTACAATGCTTAATATGTATATTAGAGTGGCATTTTTATGTATGAAAATTTTTTTTCTTTCTACTCAAGGATTGCCGGGCCGCATATTATGCTACTTGATGAAAAAATGTTATGCTATAAATTTGGGGAAAATTGGACAATGTTAACACGTCGCGCCCGAAGGTCAAAGTTCAAAAATTTTGAAATTATGTTTTTCTAAGTGACAGATTGTTGCAATATACTTATTTTTCGGCAGATTTTTGCGAAACTTGGTGGGTTTGCAACACAGAAGTTACTTTGTATCTGGTAAAAATTTAGGCAACATGGGGCAACGTTAACACGTAGCGCTCTTTAGGTCAAAGTTGAAACATTTTTAATTTATCTATTTCCAATAGACAACTTGCAGAAACATACTAATTTTTATGAAACTCGGTACAAATGTAACAGTGAAGTTCCTCTTAATCTGGTAAAAATTAGGACAAAATTGGGCGACGTTAACACTTACCTCCTCAAGGTCAAAGTTCAAAAATTGATGAATTATGTATTTCCAATAGTCAGCTTCGAGCAACATACTCATTTTTTACCAGATTTTTACCACAAACTTCGTAGAATTGTAACTATAAACTTGTTGTTTATCTGGTAAAAATAAAAAAAAAATAAAAAAAAAAAAAATAAAAAAAAAAAAAAAAAAAAAAACTTTGACCTAAAGGCGCTACGTGTTAACGTTGCCCCATGTTGCCTAAATTTTTACCAGATACAAAGTAACTTCTGTGTTGCAAACCCACCAAGTTTCGCAAAAATCTGCCGAAAAATAAGTATATTGCAACAATCTGTCACTTAGAAAAACATAATTTCAAAATTTTTGAACTTTGACCTTCGGGCGCGACGTGTTAACATTGTCCAATTTTCCCCAAATTTATAGCATAACATTTTTTCATCAAGTGGCATAATATGCGGCCCGGCAATCCTTGAATTTCAAAAGTAAGGGAAAAAATGCCACTCTAATGTATATGTATATGACTTCCAATATAAATTTCTTTTTATTACATCTCTTCGTCTGAACTGTAACAATTTCAATGTTGATTGAAAAACTTTGGTCGATGCAAGAAAATCTATACAAGTCTTCCCTTCAGTATTGACAAAGATGCCTGAAAGGAAAATTCAAATTCAACATACTTTATCGAAAAGAAAAGGGAAAAGAGAAATAGAATTCCCATACCAATTGTATAATTTACGTGCATGAATTCAGCATATCATCGCTTTGTTCGCTAGATCACTCAATCATATGCATAAAACTTTCAAAGGTGAACTTTTCGTTTTCCACCCAAATGCATTTGAATAGAGTTGGCAGTTTCTTTTCTTCGAGGAACTCCATGTCGAACAGTGACATTGCGGATGTGCTGGGTCGTTCGGTAAGATTGAGATAATGAATAAAATGTGACTACTTAAAATACTGAGGCGATATTAGTGAATATTCTCGTAATAACTGCTCGAGTAGATTAATTGGTTGGGCATTAGTATACAAAGATACTTAGAATTAACACGTGTCCATCACCTGTCGATTTTACACTATTTTGATATCTTGTTCCTTTAAAAATTCCAACCGGCGTCAAATGTTTTTTCTCTAATTTTTCATGTTCAATTTTGTTATCCTACATGACGCAGTGCTTAATTTTTTCTTGTTGTTAGATGGTTGAATACACATATCGCACCCGTTCAACAATACTGTATTAACTCAAAAACTTCAAAGTGTTCAGGAGAGACAGAAAACTGTTTTCTTAATGCTTAAGGAATTTTCCATTAACAAAAGTTAGGCAATATTTAGAAACCCCATCAATTATTGTATTGCACCACATAACCTTTTTATTTGTTTATTGTTTGCAGATAGTGGTATGTATTGTTTTTTGCCAACAAGATGAAATAAAAAAATTTTGAGTTAATACAGTATTGTTGAACGGGTGCGATATGTATACTGCTCGAATGCAAACAATTTCCTGGCAGTTTATTATGAAATCGGGTTATCGTAAAGTATTTCCTTACCATATTGCAAGGAGTTACTAAAGGAGCCATCTCAATGTAAATTGAGAAAATACTGGTACTATTATATGTACATTAGTGTGTTTTGTTATTATCTCTCCATATTCTTGGCAAATTCATAGGGAAAATTACTCAAACAGAAAGGATAAAAAATTGAACAAAATCAGTAGTACTACTATTTTTTTCCTCTATCTTTCTTTCACCTAATAATTACAGTAGACGAGTATCGTCAATCTCCTAATCTAGTGACCGCAGGTAGCTGAAATTGTTTTTTACAGCGGCCTTGCGATATTACCTGAAATAGGATCAAAAAACCATTTATAAATAATTTATAAAGCTACACAGTTCTAAGAGTCTTTTCTGACTCTTTTCGAACTCTGAATGTTGACTGGGTTCCTTTTAAGATCAATGATTTTCAATAATATTTAACTAAGATTAATTTCGTATAAAACTCATCCAGTGCCTATCATAGAGTTTGCGTAAATTTTTAAGAAAATTGGAAGCTGTATCAGTAGGTCATACTGGAAAACTTACAAGTTCATGAGAAAAATAGTTGCTTTTTGTTGGACTGCGAGACAATTCAGTTAAGCACACTTACTGTTGTGACTAGTATCAAAATCCATGACAAGTTCATCATAACTTGCCTAACGACTGTGCTTGAATTGATTTCATCGTTAGATCGTCTATCGTATATACTCAAATACTGAATTTAAACAAACATACGGTATTTAGAATCTATCGAAGATCCCTAAGTAGCAACACACCCTGAAAAGTACATGATTCCTTCCAAAAACAGTTAGCTTTTTCACTCCACGTTCTTCTTTTCATCTTGCATTCTTGCATCGTCGCAGTGCTTTGAGGTAAGTTTTAATCTATATCTCAGAGTTGCATTCTTGTGTATATATATTTGATATCCCTTCACTGATCAGCTTAAATTTACTTGGACGACGGCCGCCCCGCTTAGTGAAGCTTCTCAAAATACCTTTCGGAATCTGTGTAAATTAGTGAGTGAAAAATTATAAATCGCACAGCTCACTGGTTGTGAGAAGCTCTCAACAAACCCTTCATGAGATGTAAAGGGAAACGGTTTTTTAAATCTATTTGATGACCGGACTAGTGCTAGTTACCTTTTTGAATTTGAATTTCATTGTTAGTTTGTTTAGTTAGTTTTAGTTAATGTGTGAGAAGTTCATACTACAAGCCACACATGAGGCAAATTAATTTTATGACAATTATAATTTGTTGTTTAATTTGAATTTCGTGTCCAAATGCAAATTCAAAAACCTTCCAGTACCATTGGTAATTGTACTTATTTTCAAATCATTTCCTTCATATCAAGCAATTTTGGTTTGAGCATTGCTGGAGGAAATGCAAATTCAAAACTTTTAAATTTCCATTGCGTACAATGGTAATTCGTTTGCATTTGCATTAGATAAAGTAATGCAAATTAAACTCCAATGCAAATCAAAAAAAACCCATGACTGCTACAAGCTGACAAGGACAGGAAAATTTTCTAATGTGAATAATGGTTTGGTTTTGGTTGGAATAATAGATAAATAAATTAAGCACCCTCACCTAAAAATTCAATTTTAATTTAATTTCGAAAAAGTCAACAATATATATCGATGGCTTAATATAAAAAGGGCCTAACTCGATTTTTTGTTACTTGACAGGAGAAGGAAAAAACTTAATAAAATACGTAAAATTTTAGGTACAAAAAAAGTTTTAATGCAATTTTTAATAAAAAGAAGCAACACATTTTTGTAAATTGCATTAAAACTTTTTGTTGTATCTAAAATTTTACATATATTATTAAGTTTTTTTCTTCTCCTGTCAAGTAACAAATAATCGAGTTAGGCCCTTTTTGTATTAAGCCATCGATATATATTTTCCAACACAAAAAATTCAAAAATGTCAGAAACCCATTTTGAATATGTTTGAATTTTTGTTTATTCAAACCCGTTAATATATGAGAAAATCATACTGCAGCTTTCAAGATCGGATAGGTTTAGCGAGAAATGGTGTCATATCGTTTGTGCAGTTATATATGAAACTCATATGGAATGATTCGGTTGTACTGCAGATCTTTAACAGTAAGTATTTGTGGCAAGTTAATGTTCTTTTTTATATTGTTACCAGACATATGTTACTAAAGGTTTGGTAAAGTCAATCATGGACCGATACTCAGTTGAATGAGGCGTAAAGGTTATTCTGACGTTTTATGAAAATTGTCATTCTGCCAGAAGTGCATTCAGCGCATTGTGCGATCAACATAACCGGTCAGCTGAGTCAACAATCAGCTGTTTGGAGCAAAATTTCGAAGATTCTGTTTCGGTGCAAAACATGGCAACTATCGTGTGACATACTAGACGCCATTCGGCCGAAATTATTCCTGCTGAAATAACGTATGGACTAGGCTGCAACACCTCAATTCGCCCTTGTGCAGAGCTGTTGAATCTTTGCTGCAGCGGATTTTAACAAATTACCAATGCCTACAAATTTCAATTGACTAAGGAACTGAAACTTAGAGACCAGCTCCGTGTATTTATCAATTGGATTCTTGTACAACAAGCAGTTGATATCAATTTTAAAAAAATCATCATGAGCGAAAAGGCACATTCCTAACCTATTGTATAAGTTAACAAGTAAAACTTCTTCATTTGCGATACTGAAAATCCACATATGATTGAAGTAAACATTTTCGTACCCACAACGAGTCACTGTTTCATGTGGTTAGTGGGCTGGCGGAGTCCTTCGACACAACTTATTCTAAAGTGATGGCGGTAACGCCGTTACGGTGAACGGTGAACATTATCTTGAGATTATAACAAACTTTTTATGGTCTGAACTAAATTATAAGGGCTTTGGCAATATGTGGTTTCAACAGGATGGTGTCATTTGTCACACATCGCAATAATGGCCCTATTGCAAACGAAGTCCCCAGACGAATTATATTACGAAGCATCGAGGTGAAACGTCCACTCACATCTTGCGAATTGAGATCACTGGACTTTTTTATCTGGGGCTTCGTGAAAAGTATAGAAATGATTCGAGAGCTGAAGAACGAAATCCTACGCGCTATAAGTCATATACAATCCGAATTTTGCCAAAAAGTCATGGGAAATTTTGATGCGCGTATCCAGCGTTGCCAGAGGAATCACTGTGGGCATTTAACGGATGTTGTGTTTCATAATAAATCCCATAGCCTGAAAAACATGGTGAAATATAAAAAAACATTACGACAAATTTTAGTGTGTTTATTTATAAAAGCATATCGGCGGTTTTTATCGTATCACCCTGTATTTAGATATGTCATTCTAAAACATAATGTGTGAAACGCTAATATTTTTTTTTCTACAAGCTTACAAGGTCGTGACTAGTTGCCAAACTCATCAGATGCCAAACTACTGTGCCTGAATTGATACCTTTGGTAGATCATCAATTGAAGTTTTACAGATGCAGATTATTAATTAAAGAAATCCCCTTAGTATCAACACAAACTGAAAAGTTAATAATTCCAACACACGAACAGAATGTATTATAAGGCTGCTTTCAATAGCCCGATACGGGGCAAATTTCACCAACCTGCCTTTGCATGCCTTTGTAGAATGACACTGACCGACATGAAATTCTTAGTAAAGATCTCACAGATCTATTTAGTACGAGGCGAGGCCTCTGACAGGACGACAGTCTATCATGCAATCTTTTCAACTTATTGATTGAGATCATCGTGAGAAAATCTGCGGTTAACCCGAATAAAACTATCTGCAGCACAAGTCGCATGCTGCTTGCGTGTGCTGATAATTTCGACCCCGTTGGGCGAAATCTGCGAGAAATAACTGCAGCATTTTCGAGAATTGAGAAGGAGTCAATGAAAAGTGGGCTTGGCAGTAAAACAGGATAAGACAAAATAAATGGTTTCGACTAGCAGAACATTCACCTGATTGGATGAAAGGGGTTGGGAGGTAGTGGATGTACCTCAGATCTGCCGTAAACAGAAACAATAAAGTCAGCCTAGACAGCAAACGCAGAATTGTGCTTGCCAACAGGTTTTATTCCGGGCTAAGCAAGGACGTCAGAGATAATACTGTATCTCGAAAAACAAACATTCGATTAAATAGGGCTCTCATGCAACCTGTCTTACTTTATGGGGCAGAATCCAGGGTCATATTGCATGCTGATACAAAATCACTGAGAGTTTTCGAGAGAAAAGTGCTCCGAAAACTATAGTGTCATATAATAGGAAACGGCGAGTATCGACGACGGGTGAGTCACGAGCTGTATAACCTGTATCCCGACATCGGTGGAGATATGCAAACCAAAATATCACGTTTACGCTACCTAGGTCATGCCAGTAGAATGGATCAGAATGAACCAGCGCGAAAGACATTCGAAGGAGCACTAAAACCCGGGTATAAATGAATATGTGATGAGGAATTGAACAAAAATTAACACGACTTAACCGTTTCTCATGGCCTTATTTTGTCTTTCATTATGTATAAAACGAATAATAACGAATTTTTACATACAAAATTTCGGGTCCACCACTTCAAAAAGCAAAAGTTAAAGATTTTTTATAAACTAAACATATTTTCCACTTTGCGCCGTCGAACAAATGTACGGTGGTCAAAACAGTGATCGATTCCATGTACTCATATACAAAAGCCACACACACTGTGACTGCGCCACCGACGGCCAAATGAAACTTCAAATTAAATTGCCGCAAGAAATGGGCCATTTTGACACAGGAAAACCGACCGCTTCGTGACTGGTTGAGAATAGAAATTCAAACTTCCTGATTTATTTATTTTTTGCACAAGGAACTTATCATTTTAGAAAATGTCATAGTTCATATAGAGTTCCAATGTAACCTCTCAAACATAGTTGGTATCGTTGAAGAACAAATACTCGCAATGGAAAATGTCTCAGATCGAAAACATTTCTGAGACAGCTGTCTGCTGCTGTCTGTTGGAATTATGGAGTTAATTATGTGTGTTGACACTGAGGAATCTTCGATCGATACTAATTCGCATATATAAATTGATGCGATTGATGATCTACCGATGGTATCAATTCAGGCACAATAGTGAAGTACGTATCTGATGAGGAACTTGTCACGGAATTTTAAACTAGTCATGCCAGTGAGTGTGTGCTTAACTGAATTGTCTATTATTTCCATACATGGGGCAAACTAATTGTATGACAAATATAATTTCTTGTTTAATTTCAATTTCCTGTCCAAATGCAAATACAAAACACTTTCAATACCATTGGCAAATGTAGTATTTTCAAATCGTTTTCTTCATATCTGGCAATATTGGTTTTCAAATATATTGTACTGTACAGGTTTATGAATTTGAAAGTACTACGAGGAAATAACTATCGAAACCACAAACCTCTACATATGAAATATTTTAAAAACAGAATTTCTAGCAGTCAAACAAATTCAAAATAATTAAAAGCATTCCTGTATTTCATTACAAATGCAAATTGCAATTTATTAATTGCCATTGCGAACAATGGTAATTCTTTTACATTTGCATTAGATAAAGTAATATAAATTAAAATCCAATGCAAATTATAAAATACTATATATGATTATTTCCAACAAAAGCCAACCATTTTTCAATTAGAAAAATGTTCCCAACCTTGTAAGCTTGTAGTATGAATTTCTCATACATCAACTAAAACATAACAAACTATAATCATACATAATTTTTGAAACACTATTAATAAATCCATTTTCAACAGAACATCAACAAATCGATAAATTGCATCAAAAATTCAATAAAACATCAATAAATTTCCAAAAAAAACAACTCTCTAACAATATCATCTCAATGACGTCACTGATTTATTATCACTCTGGAATTTCTCCCTTTCATTATTTCTGCGTCCAGCAACGTGACTTTGAGATTATGTATCTCTACCGTTACCAGCACCATCGTCGCTACCTGTAACAGCATCATCATCAGGGAGATCAACATTGCTTATGATGTCTAAATGTCACGGAGGCTATTGATCCAGTTAATGATAACCGCATTAATATTTTCTGAATATATTTTTTAAATATTTTATATTGAAATCTAATTTAACATAATCAGTAACATAACAACCACATCTATAGGATAAGCATTATTATAAAAGAATTTTAAGCTCATAATGAAGTTTGAAATTTAATGAAATTAGTCTAAAGCTGGGATCGCACGATTTGTACATTTGGCTAAAAATTTGTCATATTCATAGACAAATCGTGTGATCTCTAAATTGCATTTGTCATTTATCAGAACTGCCAAATATTTGGCTTCTTGTGACAAATCAAAAACAACCATTAATGCCAAATCGTGTGAACGCAATGCTGCCACAGAAGCCAAATCAAATTTATGAAAATGGCCAAATTTCTGATTTGCCACTTGAAGACAAATGCAAGTGCCAAATAGACAAATATTGTTGACAAGTGTAAGCGTTGCCAATATGTTGATTTTTTCGTACTTGTTATGGTTTCAATTTCTTTGCCATTTTCATTAATAATTTGGCATAACTACACTTTAGTTGCTCCTCACTGATTTCATAGAATTTTTTAAACGATTAAAAATGACAGACAATTTTTTTGGCGGTCGGTCAAACTTTTTGATATATATGCCTTCAAGGTATGTATGGTCCGATCTTGGTCAAGTGAGTATAATAATTTGGCATAACTACACTTTAGTTGCTCCTCACCGATTTCATAGAATTTTTTAAACGATTAAAAATGACAGACAATTTTTTTGGCGGTCGGTCAAACTTTTTGATATATAGGCCTTCAAGGTATGTATGGTGCGATATTGGTCAAGTGAGTATCATTAGAAAGCTTATACAAAATTCTATAAATTACATTATATACATTTTTTCATTTTTATTAAGCCATTGGCGGAAAATTAACAAAAAAAATTTTTAACCTCACTTTTTTGATAGAAACCTATTTTCTCAAAAAATGGATGTCGTAAAGTTACAACACTTCAACCTTTGTTTAAGGTATAATACTCTGCAGTACCCCTTTAAACACCAGAGATCTGGGCATGTCACAGTGATCAGTAACATAGTAACATTGGACATTGAAAATAGGGGATCCCCGACTTGAGACTCCCTTGTTATTAATTTACTTTGTAAACAAACCGAAAAACCCCTTCCGGCCCGAATTTTGCTATCAAACTTTCTCTCTGGGCATTTTAGGCTTTTTGAACGTGAATATCTACGGTCTTTGAAAGGTTAATAAGGAGTACTATACCTTAAAAAAAAGCTTGAAGTGTTGTCTGCTCATAAATCAAGAAAAAACTAGCTTTACTACGTCCATTTTTTAAGAAAAATAGGTTTCTATCAAAAAAGTGAGGTTAAAAAATTCTTTTTGTTAATTTTCCGCCAATGGGTTAATAAAAATGAAAAAATGTACATAACGTAATTAATAGAATTTTGTATGACCTTTCTCATGATACTCACTTGACCCAGATCGGACCATAAATACTTGAGATATAGCCGATTTTATACTCAAGCTCTGAAGGCCTATATATAAAAAAGTTGGACCGACCGCCAAAAAAAAAATTGACGGTCATTTTTAATCGCTTAAACAGTTCTATCGATAGTGAAACTTTGGTGTAAATCGGTGAGGAGCAAAATTTCAATCAAAATGGCAAAGAAATTGAAACCATAACAAGTACGAAAAAATCAACATATTGGCAACACTGTCTCCTCTCGCGACTCAGCAGGTGTTTTGACAAGTAAAAGCAAAACATTGATTCAGTTGATTTTACCATTCTACTTAATGTCTACGAGTGACTTTATTTTGGACACTTGTTTCGCGATTTCAATAATAGTAGATGTATATATGTAACTGCAGCGAGTTTCTTTTGCCTTTGTGTTACCATCAATTTCGTTTATTTCACTTTAAATTTCACAATAAAGATGCAAAATTATGGTTGACAGCTGATCAGCTGTTTTAGTGTTTATGACCAAATGGTTAAATCGTGTGAATGAACTGGCAAATATTTGTCACTTTACTGCTGTGTACAAATGTGTGACAAATCATTTTGATGTTTAATAGCCAAATCGTCTGATCGGAAAACAAATCATTTGCACATCGATACCCAAATGCACAAATGTGTACAAATCTAAATTTGTAATTTTTTGTACAAATGTACAAATCGTGTGATGCCACCTTAACACTGTAAATAATATTCATAAAATTTTAACCTTTTTGAATTAAGATTTCTTAGGATATTTTCTTAGTATGTTTGAATTTATATCTAAAGTAAATTCTAAGTAATTCATAATACTTAAAGAATTTACTATCAATTATCACGGCGTAGCGAAATAACTCCCACATGAAATAACTCCAACCAGAAAAATGAAATAAGTCCCAAAAAATTTCCATACAAACTTTAGTAGGACTTATTTCGATTTTTTTGGGAGTTATTTCATTTTTCCTGGTGGGAGTTACTTCATGAATGAAAATGAAATAATGAAATAACTCCCAATGTTATGACAATGAAATAACTCCCAACAAAAAATTACCGTTTGTACAAGGCCCATATAACAAGTGCTGTAGGAGAAGTCTTGGGACTTATTTCACTTTGCTATTGGGAGTTTTTTCATTTTTTGTGGGACTTATTTCATTTTTTCGTTATTGGAACTTATTTCATTTTTGGTGGGAATTATTCGTTGGGAGTTATTTCATGGGAGTTATTTCATGGGGAGTTATTTCGCTGCGCCAATTATCACAAATCAATTTTGTTAATCATTTCTTATCCCAATTTTCTTAAATTCCAGAATCAAGCACCCAAACGCTGGATTGAGCTCAGTATAATGTAGGAGTTGAATATCATTTAATCCAAGGAGTTAAGGTTGCAACAATAATTTTCCATTATTTCAACCCATCATGAAGCTTATACAAGGATCTCCAAATGTAAGTGTTTCAAACAGGCTTTTATAAATATAAAATACACCTAATTAACTTCTATTAAGAAATCGATAAAATAGAATGTTTTTGTCTCAAAAAGAAAAACACTATCGATTAAACCAAAATTATTGGTTTAAAATCTACTTAAATCTAATCTTAACTAATATGTCTTCAAGCCTATGTATGGCAATACTCAGCATAATTTTAGTTCAAATACATGAATTAAAAAAAAAATTAAAAGTGGAATAGACAGTTTTTGAATTAGGTATAATTGATTGAAAGGCAGCATGCATCACTGGCTCAAGTAAGTTTTTTTAACTGCTATTGGGGAATGTTCAGAATATTTATAATTGACGCACAAGGATATTTGAGAGAAGAATGGTGGGAGCGTTTTTGTAGTGTTGCCCGAAATGCAATTTAATAGATGCAATTTAATTGTACTTTCATTAAATTTTAACTTTATTCATTTTTTGTTTGCAAATTCTTGGAATGAGAATCGTTAATCTAATGTTAGCAGTAATTCTTTTGATACGGTCAAAACCCTATCCAATCCTGCGAGAACAGCACTAAATTCTTTCAACATTCCAAACCGACCTATCTAACAAATTACAATGATTAATGGAAACATTCTTAAATAGCTGCAGCTATATATACTTATATACATAGTGTATGCAAATTATCGTAATATGATTAAGTATGTACAAACTTTGTGGTCTATGTTGCTTCTAACAAATTTAATAAGTATTACACGTTTGTGATAAACCAAACTGTTTACGGTGTTTCTAAGTGGCCCCTTCGAGCGGCAGCTTTTGAAATACTAAAAAATCCACCAGTTGTATGTTGGTAAATTATTTTGTTTGGTTATCCTTAAATATATATTTTATAGGTTTGTTGTGCTCTCACTAAAAATGTAGCGTTATTTTGTATTAGCAATATCTAAAAAATATAATAATTAGAAAATATTATCCTCAATGCATCAAAGCTCGAATATATAATACCACTAGAATGCAACAGCTACTGCTAGTACCACAAAATTTACTTGTTAACCCTTGGACAAACACATGGTTCTGGCCAGGCATATTTAATTTTTGAGCGTTAATTAACCCTAGTGAGATAACTTATGTACGTCTCTGAGATGTATGACAAATAAACATTTAGGTTTTGCAGTTTAAAATTTGAGGGCTATTCTTTAGATAGAATTTTTTTATAGAGCAAGACTTAATTGTATTAATTTGAAAAATATGTTAGTTTAAAATATTTTGGAACATTTACTAATTAGATCTCAAACTAGCATAGCTACGTCTTTACGACGTATGGTTATCTTTAATGTATAAAAAAATAAGGTTATCTTTCTAGGGTTAAACATACTTCTAGTTTAGGTAGATACCTATATTTCCCGGTAGCCGCCTGAAATATTGTTGGCATTCTATTTTAAAAAAATAATTCAAAAATATCCTTCCAACACGACGAAAAAAGAAAGAAAAATCCCCCCTCGAACACATAGGCCATATAATAATAATATAAATTATTATTATACACATTTTGGGTTATTTTTCTAAAAATACAATGCAGATTGTTGTATCCAGGTATTTTTTATATTTTGGGTTGTTTTTATGTGAATTCAGATGAATGCAGATGTTTGCTTCCAGTTAGTTTTTGTGTTAATTTTTCTCCTATTTCTTTCTTTCGTTTGTGATTTTGATTTTGAGTTCAGTTAGTTTATTATTGAATGCTGAACATACAACATCGACAGTCCGAAATATAAATTTTTTGTGCGGAAACTAAAGTGAAATTATGACTATTATTATGGCAGAGGATTTAGAATTTGCGTTACAGCGTGATTTCGCACATCACACAGAAGTAGAGGAAGAACTAGATTTATTTAAAGACCAAAGCGCTGAAAACACAGATTTTGTGCCCGAAGATGACGCCTCGGACATTGAATATGAATTGGAAATTGAAGCAAATGAAATATTCGACAGTGATGAAGAATCCGAAGAAGAAAGTGAGAATGCACCAACTCAAGCTGCAGACGGTTTTTTGCTTGGAAAAGATGGTACCAAGTGCAGTACAGCTAAACCCGCTACAGTGAGATTCCGCCAGCACAACATCATGCGTTTCAGAGGTGGACCAAAAATAAACCTGACCACTCGGCTTGAGGTGTTCAAGCCTTTCTTTTCACCGAATATTACGTTCACCATCGTAACACAAACAAATCTATATGGAGAAAAAGTTACACTCACATGGAACGCAGAACATGCAAACAGCACACCACGAGTATGGGTTGATATGAAAAGTGTTGAGCTTGACGCTTTTATTGGGATACTATTGGCTTTTGGTGGCAGTCATAATACTATGCGGCTCTCAAGATTCCGTGCAGCTATGTCATATACACGATTTGTTACTTTGATGGGCTAAACCGACAAAGCTGCTCCCATTCGTGACATATGGAACATCTTGAATAACAATCTTGCCAGTAATTTTGTACCATACGAAAGTGTAACCATCGATGAGCAGCTATTTCCATACCGTGGGCTCACAAAGTTCACGCAATACATCCCATCAAAGCCCGCAAAGTATGGCATAAAAGTTTGGTGGGCATGCGAAGCGAAAACCAAATATCCGTTGCAAGGAGAACTGTACACTGGTAAAGAGGGAGAACAACGAGAGACAAACCAAGGCGAAAATGTGCTCATGAGTTTGGCTAATCGATACACCAACAGCGGCAGAATTATTATTGCTGATAACTTCTTTACATGCGACATGGGACAGTCCGTGGAGTTGGAAAGTTTCTGATTGCCATTCACTTGGGAGTGGCCAGAAATGACTCCTTCATTGGGCAGTCCAAGCAGCTCACTACTTCCACGCAGTATGTCCTGGGCAATGGCTTTTCGGAAACCTCCGTTAGCCAGCTAGAGTGAGAAGGCGAAACAAATGGGCGTCAAATCAGGTTTAGTAGGTGACTGATGTCACTGAAGCTCATCAAACAATCGGGCATATTCTTTTGTCCTTAGAAGGCGGATGAGCCAAATATACGGGCCAACGGCGGATAGAAACTAAAAGAAGAAAATCCAGGTTCAACATATCGCATCCTGGTCAGCGTCTGATCCATAATGGGCGGCTGCAATCAAATATCCTGGCAGTAGGTAAAATGCAAAAGCCCGGTGGGCTGGGTATGCCTCCCGCCACCGTTCATAATGGCAGTGCAAATACGTAAACGAACAAGAAAACATAAACAACCCCTATTTGTTGACGACCCCCGCAAACGTTATAAGGACCACTATTTACGTATATGCACTTGGAATGTAAGAACTCTATATACATCCGGTGCAAGTATCCAACTGGCAGATGTCCTCGAAAGTTATAAGGCTGACATTACCGCTATCCTGGAAATGAGATGGACAGGGCATGGCTGCACAGGAAAAAGAAACTACGATATATACTGCAGTTGCCATGAAAAAAAACCATGAATTTGGTTGCGGATTTGTAGTTGGCAAAAGACTGCGACATCTAGTCTCTAGGTTCAATCCTGTGAGTGAACGTATAACCACAATCCGCATAAAAGCGAAATATTTTTATATTTCCCTAATTTGTGTGCACGCCCCGACAGAAGAGAAAGATGATGATGCCAAAGACATATTCTATGAGCTCCTAGAGGAAACGTATGACCGCTGCCCTGGCCATGACATTAAGATTGTACTAGGAGATTTTAATGCCAAATTAGGAAGGGAGAATGTGTTTAATCCAACTATTGGCAATTTCAGTCTACATGCTGACAGTTCCGACAACGGTATGAGACTGATTGACTTTGCCGCGGCAAAAACATGGTCACTAGTGGTACAAGATTCCAGCATAAAGACAACCACAAGGCTACTTGGGTATCCCCTGGTCAAAGAACTAAGAACCAAATTGATCACGTGGAAATTGATGGAAGGCACTCATCCAGTGTAATGGACGTACGAGTGATCAGAGGAGCTAACATCGATTCTGATCACTACCTGGTAGCAGCAAAGGTTCGCACAAGATTAAGTAGAGCGAAAATCGTACGAAACCAGACGCAGAGGAAGCTGGACATCGGAAAGCTGCAATTACCAGAGGTAGCCACAGCCTACTCAAGGAAGGTCTCGCAACTTTTGGCACAGAAACCACCCCCTCCCGATGATGATCCTGATGCGGAGTGGCAACCCATTTCCGACTCTATAAAAACTGCCGCAACAACCGTACTTGGTTTCGAAAAAACGCTTCGCAATAAACCGTGGTACGATGAAGACTGTCGCATTGCAAATGACGAAAAGAACGCTGCACGTATGGTAATGCTTCAGTCAATTGCAACGCGAGCTGCAACTGAGCGGTATAGGGAGAAAAGAAAGGAGGTAAACCGTCTCTTTAGGCGTAAGAAACGGCAGTGGAGAAAGCGCGAGAGTGAGAAAATTGAGACATACAGAAGGAAGAACGAAGCCCGAAAATTCTACCAAAAAGTTAAAAACGGAACTAATGGACATGGTTCAGGGCCCCCCTTCTGTAAAGACAAGGATGGAAATCTCGCCGCAGATGTGCCGAGCATGTTGGGAATATGGAGAGAGCATTTTTGCGCGCTACTAGTACCTGAGATATCCAATGACGATGGGACAATCGATCACAATATGGACGACGACCTCAATTGCCCCTTCCTAATCAAGACGAGGTCAGAACAGCTATTGCCCGGCTTAAGAAAAACAAAGCCGCAGGAGCCGATGGATTACCGGCGGAGCTGTTTAAGGCTGGCGGCGATGAGCTGATAAGGTGCATGCATCAGCTCATTAGCAAAATTTGGTTAGACGAATGCATGCCCGGCGATAGAAGTCTCAGTGTACTATGTCCCATATTTAAAATAGGTGACCGGAGTATCTGTGCCAACTACCGTGGAATACGTCTTTTATCCACAGCATATAAGGTTCCATCGAGCATAATGTGCGAAAGACTAAAACCAATTATCGCTGACCTGATTGGACCATACAAGTGCGGCTTTAGGCCTCGAAAATCGACAACTGACCAGATTTTCATGCTACGCCAAATCATGGAGAAGACGCACGAAAAACAAATCGACACCTATCATCTATTTATCGATTATAAAGCAGCCTTCCATAGTCCGATACGGGAGAAATTCTATGAAGCAATGTCTGAACTTGGTATTCCTGCAAATCTCATACGCCTTTGCAGGATGACACTGACGAACACCAATTCCGCAGTGAAAGTTGGTAAGGATCTTACCGAACCTTTCGAAACTAAGCGAGGCCTCAGGCAAGGCGACACCCTATCGTGCGATCCATCAGCAGCAGAAGTCACATGCTGCTCGCGGATGCTGATGATCTAGATATCATTGGGCGCACAATTAGAGAAGTTACTGCGGTTTTTTCGAGAATTGAGAAGGAGTCAGCAAAAGTGGGTCTGACGGTAAATGAGGACAAGACAAAATTAATGGTTACAACGAACAGGGCTTCCACGCGATTAGACCAAAGGGTGAACGTTGATAACCGTTATAACTTCGAGGTAGTGGACGAATTTATATGCCTCGGATCTGCCGTGAACAAAACCAACAACGTCAGCCTTGAGATCAAGCGGAGAATTGTGCTTGCGAATAGATGTTATTTTGGGATAAGCAAGCACTTTAGAGATAAAGCCCTCTCTCGAGTAACAAAAGTCCAGCTGAACCAGACTCTCATTCAACCTGTCTTGCTTTATGGCGCAGAATCCTGGGTCCTATCGCAAGCAGACGAAACATCTGTAGGAGTCTTCGAGAGAAAAATACTCCGAAAAATTTATGGCCCTATAGTGCACAAAGGCGGGTATAGGCGACGCATAAATCATGAGCTGTATGAGCTTTATCCTGACATTGACATAGTTAAGCGGAGCAAGATAATGCGATTGCGCTGGCTAGGCCACGTTAGTAGAATGTATGAAGACGAACCAGCACGAAGGGTTTTGGAAGACCAAGACTCCGCTGGAGGGTTCAATCCCTGCGTACACTTGGTATTGCCAACTGGAGAAATAAAGCAAAAGATCGAACTGGTTGGCGAAATATTTTATCTTCGTTTTGTAAGGTTCCCTGACCCCCCGGGGTTGTCCGAGACCGGATAAGTAAGTAAGTAACTTCTTTACAACATTAGACGCAGCTAAACTTCTTTCATTGATTGGACTAGCATACGTTGGTACCATTATATCCAACAAAAGGTATCTTCCTAAAGACGTGAAACAAGACAGCAAACGGCCAGTGCTTTCATCTGTGTTCGGTGTCTATGATAACCTTGTATCACTGTGCAGCTACGTTCCAAACAAGAACAAACCAGTAAATCTGCTATCCACTGTGCACTACACCGAGAAAGTTGAAGGCATAGCGAAAAAACCGGAAGCTATATTATTTTACAATTCAACAAAGGCCGGCGTTGATACAATGGACCAAATGGTAACGCATTACTCCACAAAACGGTCAACCAGACGTTGTCCATTAGCAGTAGCATTTAGCAACATGATAGACGTTATGGGGTTAGCCGCTTACACCATATGCAATGAAAATACAGAAGGAGCCAGAAAAGAGAAGCGACGAATGTTCTTGAACACGCTGAGTAAACAATTAAAAAAATAAATGGTTTCCCATTACATCCCATGAAGGGACCGGGGAGAACTTCTCACAATTACTGAGCTGTGCGCTTTCCAGTTTTCACTCACTGATTGGGACCTACAGCTTTACACCGATTCCGAACGGTATTTTGAGAAGCTTTTTCATGGCTATATACTCGATAATGTCGCCGTCACTATGCGAGGTGACCGCCGCCGAAAGAAATTTTAGGTGGTCAGAGCAGGGTTCGAACCCAGGATCTCATGTACAAGAGCCGCGCACACTAACCATTGCACCACCGACGGCCACAAACAACATAAACAATTGGTGCTTGCTAATACAGAAAGTCGCATGAACAACAACCATATTTTGGGACAACATTCAACTCGTTTGGCCATTGAATCTTTCTTTGGAAGGCCGTCGAATATTCCCAGCAACATGCTGCTACATATATCAACCAACATACAAAAAAAAAGTCCAAAGACACAAACAGTAAACGAGCATACTTAGAAATTCAAAGTTACGGTTCCCTGTTTGCCATACAAATGCATAAAAACGTATAGGGGTCTGGCCAGGCATATGTGTTTGTTCGAAGGTTTCAGAATATGTGCAAAATTATTATGGCGAAAATAAAGAACATAATTGATAGTCCTGTGTGAATGCTTTTGTCCTACTTGTTATTGTTCAATAAATATTTTTGAACGTACTCAATGCTTTTTTCGATTCTTGAAAATACTGCAGTAACCTCTTGCAAATTTCGCCCAATTATGTCTATGTTGCCAGCATACACCGCCAACATATGCCTTTTCGTGTTGATGCTATTGTTTATATTTGCTGCAGCTTTTCTCATTATTATCTCCATTACGATGTTGAAGAGGTTGCACGAAAGTGTGTCGCCTTGTCTCAGTCCTCGCTTGATTAATAGTTGTTCGGAGAGGTCTTTCCCCACCTTCACTACTGAGTTGGTGCTGGTTAGCGTCATTCTATAGATACGGATCAGTTTTGCCGGAATCCCAAATTCAGTCATAGATTCGTACAATTTCGACCCGTAGAATTTCGTAGTATCGAAACCAACTTTCTAAGCGACAAAAAGATGGCATGTATCGATTATCGATACCATATATACACTGTCTTCTGCAATCATTACCCCCTGATCTTCAGTGGAAGAAACTGAATGGAATAGTGCTGAAAATTGGTCTCTCCACATTTTAAGCACACACTGTTTATCTGTCACCAGATTCCCATTCCGTCCTTAAAGGAGGGCAGCCCATCAGTCGGCCCGTTATACGAACTTCTTACCGTCTGAAAAAATTTTCGGGGGACGTTGTGCATCCTGCACATTTTGGTCTTCTCACTCTCTCTCTGTTCCCACTACCATTTTTTCTCCTAAATAGTTGTATTTGCTCCCTTCTTAGCGTCTGGGTACCGCTCATTCGCCGCACGCGTTGTAACTGACTGTTTTGTTGCCATACGTTCAGCGTCTTTTTCACCAGTTGCAATGTGATCGTAGCATGGCTTAGCCTTCTGCGGTTTTTGATAGCCAAGTTCAGTCATTGCAGCGGCTTCCAAAGAATGGGACATGTGCTTCCACTGGGCTTCTGGGTCCTCGCAAGGGGAAGTATTTTACTGTAACAGAAGTGTGAGTGTTTGTTGATATCATGTTAACATGATTTTTGCAGCTTGACGGTATCTAGCTTTTCCCGTGTTAGGCTTCGTACATTTTTCGCCCTGCTCAATCATGGGCAAACTTTCGCAGGCACCAGGTAATTGTTCGAGTCGATAGTTGCACTTCGAATCATACGTACATCGATTACACTAGAAGAGTATCTGCCATCTATTACCAAGTGATCAATGTGGTTCTTCACTCTCCGATCAGGTGATAACCAGGTTGCCTTATTTATTTTCTTATGCTGGAATCGTATGGTAGCAACTACCATGGTCTTTGCAGCGACGAAATCGATCAGTCTTACTCCATTATTAGATTTTGTATCATGTTGAACTGTGACTACCGATGGTTGATCGAAAGACATTTTCCTTTCCCAATTTCGCATTAAAATCGCCTAGAATATTCTTAATGTCGCGGTCAGGGCAGCGTTCATGTACTTTCTCCTGACGCTCATAACATTTTTCTTTGACCTCATCGCCTTATCCTCTGTCGGTGCGTGCACCACAAATTAACGAGATGTTGAAATATTTCGCTTTGATGAGAATTGTGGCTATGCGTTCACTCACTGGGTAGAACCACCGGAATTCGTGCTTTCGCAGATTTTCTTTCTGGTGTATTTATTTGAATTTGAATTTTATTGACCGATTTTTGTTAGTTTTTGGTTAATGTATGAGAAATTCATACTACTAGCTTACCAGTCATGAACATTTTTCGAATTGTTAGTTTAGTAATGGTTAGTTTTTGTTGGAAGTAATAGACAATTCAGTTCAACACACACCCACTGGCATGACTAGTTTCGAACTCCGTGACAAGTTCATCATCAGATGCCTAACTACTGTGCCTGAATTGATACCATCGGTTGATCATCAATCGTATATATACAAATTCAATTCTGCAATTCACATGTGCGAATTCGTATCGATCGAAGATCCTTAAGTATCAACATCACTGAAAGCCCTATAATTCCAACAACAAGAACAGATAGAATTTTTCCACCATGTTCTTCTTTTCCTCATGCGTTCTCACATTGTTGCAGTGCTTCTAGGTGAGTTTTTAATCTATATCACAGAGTTGTATTCTTTCCTGGTGCAGTATTTTTTTTACATTTATTTGAATTTGAATTTTATTGACCGATTTTTGTTAGTTTTTGGTTAATGTATGAGATTTTCATACTACAAGTCATGAACTTTTCTTCGAATTTAAAAATGGTTAGTTTGTGTTGGAATAATTCGCACCTGTGAATTGCAGAATTGAGTTTGTATATATACGACTGATGATCAACCGATGGTATCAATTCAGGCACAGTAGTTAGGCATTGATGATGAACTTGTCACGGAGTTCGCAACTAGTCATGCCAGTGAGTGTGTGTTGAACTGAATTGTCTCTTATTTCCAACAAAAACTAACCATTTTTCTGGTATAACTATATCTTGCCATCGCATTTACAAGACAGCTGTGAGTTCAGCTTTATATTTTTCGAGGACAACTGCCAGTTAGAAAATGGTACCTGAAACTTGACATCACTATACTTTACAGGACGGAACACTATCCTTAAATCGTGGCCGTCATAACGTTTGCGGGGGTCGTCAACAGTTAGAGAGTTTGTTCGGTTATTTTTCTTGTTTATTTTCAATGCCTGTATAACAGTGGCGGGACGCAAACCCGGTCCACCGGGGTTTGCATTTTGTCTACTGCCAGGATGATTATGTTTGAGCCGCCCATTATGGATCAGACGCAGACCAGAATTGATTGCATAACCAATCAGACTGCTCATTCGTTTCGCCTTCTCACTTTGGCTAGCTAACGGAGGTTTCCGTAAAGCCATTGCCCAGGACATACTGCGTGGAAGTAGTGAGCTGCTTGGACTGTACAATGAAGGAATCATTTTTGATCACTCCCAAGAGAATGGCTATCAGGAACTTTCCACATTCAAGGAAAGCCCAATGTCCAACATTCTAACAAATAAATCATTTATTAATAATGCGAAAAAAATTGTCGAAAGTGTGTTTTGTGGTATTTTGTACATAAACAACTTTCACTTGAATAAGGAATTTTTACATTTCGATCAATTTGTAGTTGGAATTCAGTTTGAAAAGGACAACAAATAAATAGTTCGGTTAAACATTTTCAAAGACACGGATCGCGGAAAAGTTCTTGACATCTCCGAAAACGAACCTAATTATAAAATTCGAAGGATTTAATTTCGTTGCGATTTCTGTAAAAATATAAAGGGGGAAACAGTTGTGTAGTATTATTTAAATGTCTTCAGGATGTACAGGGAAATCGAAAATTACGCATTAAGTCGGAAACTACAAAAAGAGTTGGAAAACATTTCTAAGAACTTCTAAGAAAGTTGGCACTTTGAAGCCGAGTCAGAACCTAGTTCGTCGGAAATTGCGGATAAACCTCCCCTAAAAGCGGATCATAAGCTGAAGCGATTAGAATTTGCAAGAAATGGTTCAGTGTTGTTTTGGATATGAATGGATCAAGGAATTTTAGTCAAAAGAGTCCATAAAAGAAGCTTAGAGCTAGATGTCCATAAATTATTTGATGTCGTTATTTCGATCTATGGCCAATGCAGGAGGAAGTCCCATTATCAAATGAAATTTTCACCTTTACTTTTAGCTTTTTATTTAATTTTCTTTTTCAAATAGGATTGAAAAATAATGTTTTTTTCTCTAATGATTTCTTGTTCAAGTCACGGATATAAAATGGTTAATTTATGAGACATTAATAAAAATTAAATATCTTTAAATTAAAAATTTAAAAGAAATATATTTGTTGTTGAGATTTTATAAATTCCAATTCCTTCATGGATGTAATTCGAAACTATTTTTTAAATATAAGCTGGATAATGTTGATTATTTTAGAAAATGTTTGTATTTCTTCAATCATCCTAATAAATGACATAATCACCTAAAGTTCGAAACGTTAGATTTCTTATTCACGTGATTCGCAGTGGAAATTTTCAAAATTTTGCGTCTAAAATTTTGTTGAAATAATGCAACTTTAAAAGCAATAAATAAATTTAAAAGCAATATAAATTCACTCATTTTTAAATTTTATGACTGATTTTTATGAATGATTTTAAACTTAAAATATGGTTTAATTTGTGGACTGATTTTGTTACATAAATATTTCAATCATGCAAATTTAATTATTTAATTATTTAACCCTAAGAAAATTCTTTTGTGATTTTGTCAATGGATAGTTGTCCCTGAATCATAAAATTCTCCTCTGGTTGTTTGAAATAAATGCTATAAAGTTGGAGAATAATTAATAGAAATCCAATTTCTAAAGCCTTCAAAAGCAATTGCTAACTTTGTAGATAATTATAGCTACAGTATGTGAATCTTATGATGCTTCATAAAAAATCACAGGAATATTACTGGTTTCTTTGAGCCATTTATTGAAAATATACATTGTATTTTAAAATATAATTTTGACCTCTCTTATATCATCATTTTCAACATAACGTTTTTACATTACACATCCTTTAAGCGTTCCCTGAACTTCAACAAGAAAAATTACCATATTATGTCTCTGTAATATACAGTACACTCAATTACAAAAATTATAGTCAGCAAATATATGTTAAAACTTCTGTGATCCCTAGAGAAGTTTATGTTAATAACGTTTGTTCTACTGAGTTGTCTGCCCTCCTTGGACTTTTTAACCAGGTTAAGGTTTGTGGTTTTTTTATTTAATTGTTTTATGTAAATATAAGATTCGTTGCGTTACAAAAATTTATGTAACTGCTAAGGACTCCTGAGCAAATTGTATTTTAACATGGAATATGTAAATTCCAAAATTCAGCTATAAACACAATTGTAACCATTTAAGTGTAGTCCCCAATCCGTGAATATAAAAACTTAGCTCAAAGTTTGTGAGAAGCGCCCGTTTAATCTCTTCAGGGGTTGTACTGGTAAAATAAGTAATATACGAGTAATTTAAGTCAATTCGAGGCATGAAATGTGTAAGGTCACGATGGCATTTAAAAATTAATGAAAACAATTGCAAGTTGAAAATTAAAGCATTATTTTAGAAGGAAGTATACATTTTGGAAAGTGAAATGGTGTCATTGTACACATATTAAACTACTGACCGCAGTAAAGAACACAGGAAACATAATCAACTCTTTCGCGGAAGTTTGTATCAGCTGAAGATTTTAGAATTATATTTGCCAAAGGATCAAATACTTAATTTCGTTAACTTCACGTGATTGGTAATTATTTCTTTAAACATAAATGTTATGTTTGCAAGTCCCAAACTCACTTGTGTTTAAATGTAAACAGCCTCATGTTTACAGGCAAACATGTATGCTTTTACGTGGAAACATATGCGTATTTCCCCCCTTTCGTAGTTGTCTCTCACTTTTTTGGTTTCGGAAGGTTTCAGCTATGCGTTGGTACACAAAGAATATATTTTATTTCCCCCCTTTCTTGGTGTCTCTCACTTTTTTGGTTTCGGAAGGATTCAGCTATGCGTTGGTGCACAAAGAATATATTTATATAAAAATCTAGTTCATGCAAGCCAAGCGTTAATTTCACAAATGGTCCGCCGTTCCGATTTTGTCAGTAAAGGCTCGGACAGACAAAGGGCTTCACGTTGTTGCTCTTTCCAGTTTCTTTCCTCAAAATCGTTTACGAAACACATACACGAAAACCAAAGTAACATCACAAACCATTTATGCGTCCGAGCCTTCGTTTATTCTGTTTTCACTGATCAAGTGCTTTTGATATCCTCTGTCCGATGAAGCATTGACATGAAGCATTGATGAAGCATTGCATCAGCCAAAGCAAGAAACATTGACTTCATCTGCAATTTGCACGCACATTCAGGAATATTTATGACTCACTGACTGAGAGAATAATGCAAAAATACAGAAACACACTTACAATATAGAATCGTTGTCCCTCTTTTATTTTCTTACTCTCGACAGAGCATAGACACTGCAACAAATACAGCTGTATTTGTATCACAAACATAAATGTATGTGGGTCGCAAACACATGTCTTCTAACATATTAAACATTGTGTCTCAAATATGTAATATTGAAAAGCAAACACAATATGTTTGGACACAAGTATATTTTTTTTTCCGTCAAGCTCCAAACACACTTTATATATGCATCCAACCAACAAAAAAATACAGATGTTTAGCCTGTAATAATATACGACAGATATTTATGAAAATATCACTCAGTAGCTTACGCGCATTTATGGGGTAAACCTTAAAATATGGCTGCTGTAAAATTTCTTGTAGACTAGAACGATGAGTATTAGACCCATTTTTGAAAATTTTATTATTTAAAAAAACTTTGAAAATTATAAAACCGGAAGGAACTAGGTTTAATTTTTATAGATCTCACAGCTTGGCCCATGGTAAACTTTGCTATTATCGGCATCTGTCAGTTTTATTTGTTGTTGTTATTCTGTCAGTTTTATTATTATTAATAACAACAACAACAAGGTTTCCCATTACATCCCATGAAGGGATTGGGGAGAGCTTCTCACAACCAGTGAGCTGTGCGCTTTCTTAGTTTTCACTCACTGATTGTGACTTAAAGTTCTACACCGTTTCCAAAAGGTATTTTGTGATGCCTTTTCATGGCTAAGGACTCGATAGTGTCGCTATCACTAAGCGAGATGACAGTCGTCGAAGGAAATCTTAAGGTGGTCAGAGCAGGGATCGAGCCCACGTTCTCATGCGCTAGAGCCGCGCACATTAGCCATTGCACCACCGACGGCCACAAACAGGTACTGAATACACGCCGATAAGCGACTTAAGAATGCGAAATACTCATGCCACTTTTTTTACGGAATAAGTCTTTAAGGATTTTGCCACAGCGTGAATTTCGGCACATATTTCCCATCCGTGATACACCAACTAGTCAAAAACTAAGGCGTTTAATAGCTCACATCGAAGAGACTGGAATAACACGAGTCAGAAAAGGAGCTGGAAGGTCCCGTAGTGCTCGGTGTAACGATAATATCGTCGCTATGGCTGAAGATGTCGCAGATGAGGCGCCAGCGTCAAACAGACGACTTTCACGCATCTGCCGATTACATATTTGTCGCTGCAGCGCATTTTGGTGAAGACGTAAATATGTTCTCTTACATAGAACAGGCACTCCGACAGCAACTGTCTGCAGACCGTTGACCGCGCCTATATTACGGCCATGCTCTCTTGATCCTCAGTGACGTAGTGGACCATTCGTGGTCGAAATTTATCAAGAGGGACGAGGTACATTTCATCTGAACGGAAACGAAAATAAACAAATTGTTGGATTCTAGGGAGCGTATCATTCACAAACAGCCGTTACATCCACTCAAAGGCACTGCATGGTGCATCATTTACGCCGGACGCGTCATCGAGCCGTATTTTGTCGACTATGCCGTGTATAACACGGATACTATGACTGGTGGCTGATACCGAACCATGGCCAACGAGTTTGTATTGCCTTACATTGTTTAACTGGGACCGATCGCCTAATATCCCGTTTTGGCGATCGGCAGTGCCCTGTAAAATCTGCGCGATTTGGCCGCTCCAGACTTTTTTTTTTTTTCTCAAAGCGAATATCAGACAATAGTTCGAGAACAGAGTGAATGAAAATGGGGAAAATAGAGCCCAACTTCTCATCAGAAATGGCGACGTTCACTTGACCGATGTCATTTTCTAAACGAACAAAAACTTAAATCTCAGATTGATTAATTGAGTCGCTTCATTTGAAAGATGTAGCAAACAAACATCGAGTGAGTGTTTTGAGACCATCTAGTATTTGGTATCACGGCGTGTTGAAGCCTGTAGAGTATTATTCGTAAAACAAAGACAAATTTCACATAATTCAAAAGCAAGCATTACAAATAAGATACAAATTTCTTAAAATGATTATTTTCCAATTGTCGCATACGTACCAAATTTTTTATTGACAATATGCCTGGGAAAGTGACCGTCGGTGGATCAGTGGTAGTGTGCGCGGCTTTTGAACATGAGAACGTGGTTTCGATCTCTTCTCTAACCACCATACATTTATTACAGCCACGGTCACTTCGCTTAATGACATCAACACTATCAAGTATATAGCCATAGAAAAGCCTTTTAAAATATCGTTCGGAACCGGTGTACAACTTTAGGTCCCAATCAGTGAGTGCAAATCTAGAAATCGTATAGCTCACTGGTTGTGAGAAGCTCTCAATTTTTATACACTCACCCATACTGATGGGGGTATATGTATGTCACTTAATACGGAAAATATGTACCCTTAAGACTATTGACCCATGTCCGTCTTTCGGTCTGTCTGGCTTGCTGGCTGGCTGGTCAACACGATAATTGCCCTCAATCTTACCCGATTCCAATAAAAATTGTCAGCGACTTCTATTTTCTATCTTAGTTTGGGATTGAAAATTTGCCTCTTGACCACGTCCCTTCAATACAAATCGACACATTTCTTTTGTTAATACGTTTTCAAAATTTGTATCATTTATAAGCTTTTTTTATGTGAGGGCCATCAAGCACACCCTGCTTCAATTTTCTTATAGAAATGTCTTTAAAAAATGTTGTCAGAAAAGCAAAAGCTTTGCTGTCTGGGCTTAAAGCTATAATTCAATTTTTGAAAACTCCAAGTTTTATATGCAACGGTGGAAAAATTATAATTTCTTTTCCCACAAGCGGTTGGTTTTGGATGCTGTATTCGCCTACATGTGTTGTTGTTCTTATTGGCCAGCTTGTTTTGGAACAGTGTAGCTTGAAAGCACTGCTATCCCAAAGACAGAGAAAGCAGCAATATTTTGGATAGCCGCCTTGTAATCCGCATAATATGGCAACCACTTTCAAATCACTACAGATTTGCCAATTGTGTTCCACGTATTTGATATTCCCAAGCATCGTTTTCATTGTTTGATACGTTTCCTCATGCGCTACTGAATAAACGATTGGAATTGAGGGTTTTGTGTTCCCGTTACAGAGTAAAACCGCCTTTAAACTTGTTTTAATTCAATAAAATTGTAGTAAAATCCGCATTTATACACCGCTTTTCTTCATTTATATCTCAAAAATTTCTTTGGAGTATAGCACACGTACCTAATATTTTTGTAGATTTTGAAAGTCGAATTTACTATTTTTCCGTGATTTTTGAATGTCGATGAAATTTGAAATTTTTCCGAAAAGTTGATTATATTTCTAAATTGTGCTCAAACCGTTTGATCAAGTGAAGAGATGTATTAGAAAATTATTGTGGGTATTTAATAATCTTTCGATTGTTACGTTAAACTAAATATTTGGAGCATCCGTTCACAAGATATGGGCTAAAGAGTAAACAAACTAGAGCAAATTGGATTTTAACCCTTTACAATTCAGTGGCGTGACAGATAGTTTTTTAATATTTTTTTTTCATGTTTTAGACCAAACTACATCCGAAAAACATAGTGGCGTTCTTAGAACAAAAGATTTTTTTTAATTTGTTGCTCAGTGTAATTATCTGTAAATGTCTACTTAACTGGAGCAAAGCGGCGAGATTGCTACGCCCAGTTTTGTCCCACCCATACAAAAGCTTGATCGACGTCTACCCGTCTACCCACTTTCGATCTTGATGAAATGAATGACTGAAATTTGCTATGCGGCTTCTTATTCTCAAACCCCAGTCACTGATTAAGACAAGGGTGATTTTGTCACGCCCATTTTGCATCGTCCTATACAAAAGTTGGTCGGCGCCTGGTTGTTCGGTAGGAGAACTCTGGCAAAACGAACCAACATTTACGATATTTTTTGCTAGACAATATTTAGTCAAATGTCACTCTCTTATGGAAAATGAGTGCTGTTGCCATACCCATTCTGGTACCTTCCATAAAACAGTTGGGCGAATGACCGGTTGATCAACACAATAACTCTCCTATATCTTAATGAAATTTGGTACTAGCTAATCTGTTGCTAAAAGCGACTGTGTAATTAAAAATGTACTACTGTGCCGTGCCCATTTCCGTACCTCCTATACAAAAGTTGGGAGGCCGGTTCCATAGCTCCCGTAATCCACAACAGATCTTAGTCTCAATCTGAGACTGATCGGTCCCAATTTGATTCTGATCATTATTTTCCCAAAAGCGACAGCGTAGTAACAAATGAACAACTTCGCCAAGCACATTTTTGTATATCCCATATAAATATTGGGTAGACAATTGGGCCCGATAAATCCCCAAAACCACTTAGGATCCTAATTAAATTGGGCAAGAAATAAGGTTTAATGCAATGACACTCTGTTTTGAATATGGGCACATTTGCCAAACTCATCCGTTCAACGCCCTTTTTGTATATACCTCGGGTTGTTTAATATAACTCGGTCGTGTAATGGATTGGATATGTTTAAGTCGGTTCACCTGACTGAATTTATGGTACTGGCTTTTTTTTAAAGCGAAAAATATAGTTTTTGGTTAATGTATTCATACTACAAGCTTAGAAGTCATGAACATTTTTCTAATTGGAAATATTAGACAATTCAGTTCAACACACACTCACTGGCATGACTAGTTTCGAACTCCGTGACAAGTTCATCATCAGATGCCTAACTACTGTGCCTGAATTGATACCATCGGTTGATCATCAATCGTATATGTATATACAAGATGGCGCAAAAGTAATCCTCCTATCAGAAAATGCTATAAATTTTGCGATTGGCCCCTAATGGCAGTTCTGTTTTGACATTTGCACGAAATACATGCGAAATACACGTTAATAATCAATGTTACGCTACACTGCTCCAGAACGCGGAATATTGCTGACTATTTATTTGACCAATAATCGGTCGGTGACTTTAGCACAACGTGAATTTCGTCGCAGATTTCTTGGCCGTCCAACGCCTACTGGTGAAACACTGCGACGTTTAGCCGCTTGCCTCGAAGAGACTGGCACAACACGAGATGCTGCCAGGCGTGACAGACCCCGGAGTAGCCGTTCTGCAGAGAATATTGCTGCTGTAGCCGAGGATGTCATGGAAGCGCCGTCGACATCGACCAGACGACGTGCCACGCTACAGAGCAACGAGTTCTTTTTGCCGCAACTTGATGAATTGGGATTGGAAAATATGTGGTTCCAACAGGACGGTGCAACGGCACACACTGCACGTGCCACAACCGATATGCTGAAGGATGCATTTCCCGGGCGCCTAATCTCCCGTTTTGGCAATTTGCACTGGCCAGCACGATCGCCTGATTTGACCGCTCCAGACTTCTTTTTGTGGGGCTTTTTGAAGTCGCGGGTTTATGTCAACAAGCCTCAGACTCTTGCAGCTCTTAAAGACAATATCCGTCAAGAATGTGAGGACCTATCGCCGGAAGTTTTGGCCAAAGTGATGGAAAATGCCATAAAAAGGGCTCAAATGACAATCAACTGTGGCGGCGGCCATTTACATGACATCATATTCTCGACTTGATGTAAAAAAAATTAAAAGACCAAATAAAAATAATCCACAAGAACAATCAAAGTTTTTCATTTTTTTTAAATTACAGCCAAAAAACATCGGAAGTTTACTTTTGCGCCTCCTTGTACAAATTCAATTCTGCAATTCACATGTACGAATTAGTATCGATCGAAGATCCCTAAGTATCAACATCACTGAAAGGCCTATAATTCCAACAACAAGAACAGACAGAATTTTTCCACCATTTTCTTCTTTTCCTCATGCATTCTCGCATTGTTGCAGTGCTTTGAGGTGAGTTTTAATCTATATCACAGAGTTGTATTTTTCCGTGGTATAGCATTTTTGATGGCCGGTTGCTTTATATGCTCTGAGTCTAATGTTATATAGATGTCATTTTAGATTGAAACTGACCTTATTGTCCTTCAAAATACGAGTATATCCCTTATGTAATCTAAACACTTTTGCATGCGGTTGAACCACTTGTCATAGCATTTTTCTTATTCCGCTTGAAATACCTCAAAAACATGAATTAGCAAAGCATCAACGGCTTCATCTGCAGACGATCATCGTTGTCTTCGTAGTTTATGTTTGCGATAGGGCAAGAAGAAAAATGCATTGTGTGTCAAATGAGAGGCTGAATGATCGCAACTGTGTTGTATATTAATCTTTTAAATAGGCAATATAATAGGAACTTTTAAAAATATTGTACTGATGAAATCTTATAGGACAATTAACTTGATACATATAACTATTTCATAAGATTAGAATCCCGTTTCCGTTTAATGGCGATTCCCAACCCGGGTTACGATACGAAACTTCTTCACTTCTGTCAAACAAATGGTGTTGTAACTTTAAAAATTAAGTTACAAGTTAGTTAATGTAATTTTTGCCACAAGCACAGATTCCCCAAAAAACGAGCACTACTCACCTGTTTCGAAGTGCTTCGAGCGGGAACAACTTTTGACGAGTCTGGTTCGTCATGAAACACTCATACAGACCACTACTGTTCAGTTTCAGGCTGATACCCATTGGTCCATGATTCGTCATTTGTAATATTCTTACACACGTCTTTTGAAGCACCACTCTTGTATTTCTTGAGCATTTGTTTACACCAATCGACACGAGCTACTTTTTCAGCTTTTGTCAAATAATGTGGGGCCAACGAGAACAAATCTTTTTTCAAGGCTAGCCAGTTAGTTAGTTTGAAAAGAGGGATGCGATGTTGAATGTTCAAAAGAGAGCACTCTAATCCTTCCCATGTCAGAAGACATAAGTGTATGATTCGACCTGTTCAAGGCTAAATGATGATGCAATATGTTATGTATGCTGGCGGAACTACTGCCTAAGGTTGCTTAAATGTCATAGTATATTGCATGTCGATTTTGCATTATCAGTATGTGAGACACACACAATAACTGAGTTTGCACGACAGTGGCTAAGAATGTGGCTTCATCGCGAAAAGTTTATGTTCGCACCCGTGGCTTGATAATCCACATTAAAAATTGTTTTTTTTTTGCTTGCACAAAATTTTTAAGATTGGGTAAACAACACAAGCGCATTCAAATGACAAAAATTTCTGAATGTGATTGTGGCCAAATATGCCAAACTCTCCATGGAAAATGTTAGCTGCCACCTAACAATAGGTCGGAGTTGCCAATGCTCACAGTATAAATTGTTACCCAACTCAACTAATTTATAGCAGCGTCAGCTGGTAATATAAAATTCTAACAACACCAAGAGAAGTGAATTTCAATGACTTCCAAACCTTGGATTTTTGTCCAAATATGGGTAAAATTTAAATATATAATAAATAAAGGTTGGGTCATATACAAATTAGGATTTTATTTTTAAGAACCATCAGAAACATTTATGAATGAAGCACAACATCGCTTGCTTTACTGCACCTCACTCGATCTAGACAATTTTCAGCACATTTTCGATTGTGTGGTCCTCTATATCGTGAACGCCAGCATCTTTTTAGTAATTTGTGGCTTTAATGAACTGTAAACTCGAGATGGTTTGGGTAAAACGTGCGCTTCTCACGGCGCCCCAGAGATAACAGTCTACCGAGACTACGTACTTCCAAGTTTCAGCCGATTATGCGGTATTCGAATACAGTGCCCAAAATATCGATAGTAACGTTGGCTGTATGGCACGTGGCGCCGTCGTGGTGAAACCATGTATCGTCCATGTCAGCCTTTTCAACATTTGGGAACCAACAATTTCTGAGTATGGCACGGTAACGCTCGCCATGGACGATAGCGGCAGTTTCTTGCTCTACTACGTTGATTGCACTCAATTCCTATCGAATTTATTTCGTGGATTTCCCATTGACCCATTTTGTAAATTACTAACATTTTACTAATACTCTGTCACTTATAAATAATTTCTGCTTTGAAAAACTGGGGGTTCATATTCCACATTTTAAATTGCCTGCCCTTTATTTGACACAAAACTGTACGCACAAAAACCTTGTAGTGTGAAATTCTCTTATATTATCGCCAGTACAATAAAATAAACGTGAATCTGCATACTTGTATACAACTTTATGTCAATTTGTTAATTTTGGAATTTTGTTCATGTGGGCTAACTAAGTTCAGCCAATATGACTATCGGCAAACACTGGAGAAAATATCTCGACGTGCAACGCTGCCTCGTGATTTCTTTAACCTAATTCTGATATCTACATGTGTACCAACAAAGATCGCCGAAAAGCTAAGCTAGCTAGTAACGAATGTGGAAAGTTCCTAAAATTTTCTATGGATTCCTAGAAGCGCTTGAAACCTATTCAAAAATATTATCAATAAAAGCAAAATTCAAAACGTTATAAAAGTTCAATCAATCCTATGACGTCCATGGCGTTGCAATATATCAATTTTTCTATCGCTACACCTCAGCCATACCACTATGATATTTGAGCTTGATCCGTCTTGCCATTTCAAATGGCTGAATTATTCACATTTTTTATGAGGAATATTTCCGCTATGCGGAAATTGTTTTTTGATTTAAACTATTTGTTGAAAAGATGTTAATTAATATTATTGTATTTGTTTTAATTTATATTTACGATATAGTTTTCCATATAACCAAGCTTTGATTATGATTATCGTACAAATGTCTGAATAACACAAATCGAAAATACTAATGTAAGTGCATAACAAATGTAGGTTAAGGTACGGTCAGATTGGGCAAATATTACTCAAAATATGTTTCATCAGCTCAAAATGTTGTCAAATCAATACAGGGTTGATTTTGTGTTCACACTATGCACATTTATTTGGCCCTTTTTGTTTGATCAAACAGGTATCAAATAGCATCAAATAAACAGTAGGGCAAATACATTTGCCCTGTGGTCACACTTGAACAAATATTTGCAACAAATAATTGTTTGATCAACCTGCCAGAAAACGCAAATTTGTTTTCTGAAAAGTTTTAAAGAAATTGGCAGTAAATAAAGGGTCCGCCATCTAACGTTTTTTTTCAACTAGTGCTTATTTCGTGAATGGTAACACTTAGCTCATGTCTGATTTGACAGATAATTAGTTTTATCCTTCCGCTGAACGAATATGGTTGTGTATACGCTTGAACAACGCTGGGAAATATTGCGACATTACTTTGAAAATCATGGTAATTTTGCAGAATGTGTGCGAAAATTGCGTACGGATCAAAATCAAAAAAATCATATTTTCAGATGAAGCTCACTTTGGTCTTGGCGGGTATGTAAACAAGCAAAATTGTCGCATTTGGGGCACAGAAAACCCGCACGCATACATTGAAAAAACGATGCACCCAAAACGAGTCACTGTTTGGTGCGGATTTTGGTCCAGAGGCATAATTGGGCCATTTTTCTTCGAAAATGAGCAAGGAGTGGCCGTTACAGTCAATGGCGATCGTTATCGGGCCATGTTGAACGAATTTTTGTTCACAAAAATTGAAGAGGAGGATGCTGGCAACATTTGGTTTCAACAGGACGGCGCTACGTGCCACAGACGAAGCTACACTTGATGTTTTGCGCCCTGTTTTTGAAGACCGCATTATCAGCCGCAGAGCTGATGTCGTTTGGCCACCTCGGAGCTGCGACTTGACACCGTTGGACTATTATTTGTGGGGTGCCCTCAAAGATAAGTGTTACGCCGACAAGCCAGAGACAATTGACGCTTTAAAGGACAATATTCGTGAAGCCATTTGTGAAATACAGCTGCAAATAATCGATAATGTGCTTAAAAATTGGACCGATCGTGTAGGCTACTGCATGGCTAGCCGAGGCATCCATTTGAAATTATTTTCCATTATTAATCGGAAGGATTGTTCTTTCAAATAAAAAAAGAAATTTGAGAAAATATGCAGTAGTTTTTTTTATAGCATTTAAAAAAAAAATTAATGTGAGTCCGTTCACAGGGGAGATGTGTAAACATCTAGTAATGAAAATTTTCTTTTAAGTTGGAAGTACTTATGCTTTTAGTATATTTTTTTAATTAATCAATTAAAAGTATCAAAACTTTTAATATTGTAAATACATAGGAATTTGCTGGTTTTTGTTTGTTTTATTTAACTTATTGGGTTAGTAAATGGGCACACTGGAGTATATACATATGTACTGCATTAAAAATTACAGTAAGCAGTAAATTTACTGATTACTGAAAAAATTCAGTAAATTTTTACTGATAATGAAATTTAATTTGCATTACCAGTCAGATCATAGGGCCGTATTCATAATAGTCAGTAATCGGGCATTACTGATTACTAAAAATTCAATGCACCTCATCGTAATCATGTAGGCACTTTATAAAAATTGCTGAAAAAAATTTTAGTAATCAGTAAAAATTTACTAGTTAAAGAATTATTTTTACTGAAATTTTAGTAGTACTGCAAAGTGCCCATCTATGGTAAATGCCTTAAGTACAAATAGTTAATATTGGCTTATGGTAACTAAAATAAGATATATAAATTTTTGACTCGATTGTATTTAAAAATCTATGGAAAACTGCATCTATAGTAGTGGAATTGTTAGCTGTGGGGGTTTGTGGAGAATTGCTCACATGCAAGTGGAAAACGTCAAATAAAAATTTTGATAAAGCTTGCGACTGTGGGTTTGCACAATTTGTATTAAAATCTCCACCCATAATAATTGGCATGAGATGGAGATTGTTACCCAATTGTCGTGCACCAGCTTCAGTGTAAGGCAACAGTACGTACTGAAGATATGTTATAATCTTAATTTATATTGGAATCTAATAGAAATTTTGTTAGAATTAACATTACCTCCATTCAGCTTTGATACACTTTGTGTTGTTTTATGTTCTGAGTTATAATTTTTTTGGTGTTTTGTAAAATATTTTATTATTTTGTATTTCTTGCGGTTGACAAGTTATTAATCAGCTGTTTACTGAAATGTAATGCATGTAGTTATTTTACAGCATAGATAAAGGAAATAAGTAGATATCGCACAGGTGTTGTCAAGTACTACCACTAGTTTCTCATAACTTTCATTGACGTTTGTTCAACACTGTGGGAAATTTGATACATACAAAAAAAGTATCATTTTCCAGGTTGTGTTATTCGAACAACTAACTTCATTTTTTTATATCATTTTGTTCCCCACTTTCAAGTTAAAATTTTGCTATTTTGATTGTGTCTTTTTGTTTACTGTTATTGTTGGTGTTCGTTTGTGTTGAATTTCAGAGCAAAAACAAAATCCTTGTTGATGTTGCCTACCACACCTATTGTTAGCACCTGTTCTAAATACATCTTGCAAGGTATATTTTGTTCGGGATCAAACGTTGTAATTATTACATTCAGCTCCATCTAGAAAATATCCCATTGAACAACAAATTTCCCAAGGCATGTGCGATATCTAGTTAATTCCTTTACCTATGTTTTACAGCAATGGTTTTCGAAAATTAGTAGCTACTATTGCACACTAGATGGTGTTGAGTATATTGTATGCAGCGTATGATTACACTAATGCACTCATACATAGCTCACACCGATTTGATAATGCTTTACGATTGGTTAACGATTACATCCATAGAGTAAATTTATAGTAGAGCCGCCATTTGTCTCATCTGACGTTTCCTTTCACACTCTTCGTGATGCGGTCGGTGTGATAGAGAGATGTTTGACGAAAAGTGATATACACCAGGTGGAATTACAATAACTTCTTGCTTTAATTTTTCATGCCATTTTGGTGAAAAACGGTGAAATTTAAATGTGTTTTAAACTTTTTTATTGACTGTTATTGTTACCATACATTTGTGTTGTATTTAACACATTAATTTTAACACACAAAACGAAATGCCGTTGTTGTTATCTTGTTCGTTGTTTTGAACCATTGCCTCTATCTGGTATTAGTAAAGCAATTCTTTTCAACTTCAAACGTATACATCACACGAGGACAAATGTCAGAAATTTGGTGAGTGAAAGATTTACTCTACCCATATTTACTCTATGATTACATCGCACATCTTACTCTAAATTTGTGATTGTATTGTGAAAAAGATTTTTACCCCCAGCGTATAGATGTTTACACATCAAAAAAATTATTTGGCGGACCCGTTACAATTTTGTTTTTTCAAAAGTTTTAAACAAACTGCAAGAAAATATTTTAAATAAATATGATGCAGGAGGATGAATGTTTTATTGTTTTATGCTGTGGAGCGGCGACGGTGTTAATTTTTTTATGAAAAATTTTAAACAAATTAGTAGTAAATACGATTTCGTTTTTCTAAAAGTTTTAAACAAACTGCAAAAAATGTTTTAAATAACTATGATGCAGGAGGATGAATGTTTTCTTGTTTTATGCTGTGGAGAGGCGACGGAGTTAGTTTTGGAAGAGGAGAAATCTTAAAAGCAAAATTGGGCAAGTTTAGCTCCCACTGGCATAGCCAAAAAAGCTCACTGGTTTGAGGTAGAAATCATTGTTTTAAGCAAAAAATTGTAAATGCCAATTTTGGTGACGGCCCGTATTTCCGGAGTTATGTGAGTTTAATGTTGGTGATTTTTTTTCATTTTATAATTTGAGACGAAAAAGCTGACAACAATGCTTATACCACCTGTTATTTACCATTGTTTGATTTTTGTTTTATCTTACAATTCTTTTGTAAGCTCTAAGAAATGTTTGCTCAAAAAAGAGAAAACTATTTGCTCGTTAGTGGTCACACTGTGGTCACATTGAGCACATTTTTATTTGATGGCAAATAATTTTGTTTGACCAAAATCAGCTGTTTTGTTGTTTGCCACACAAAAATATGTTGTGGTCAGATTGGGGCTAGATTACGTGTTTGTGGCAGTCGATTAACCCTAGAAAGATAGCCTTATTTTTTCATACATAAAAGATAACCATACGTCTTAAAGACGTATGCTAGTTTGAGGTCTAATTAGTAAAGGTTCCAAAATGTTTTAAAATAAAATTAGTTTCAAATTAATAAGATTAAGTCATGCTCTATAAAAAAATGTTATCTAAAGAAAAGCCATCAAATTTTAAACTGCAAAACCAGCTAACAGTATTCCCCTTAAAAATCAAAGAAATAAATAAATGCTTATTTTTCATACGTCTCAAAGACGTACGTTATCTCACTAGGGATAACGATTCAGTTACACTTTGTAGTCCATTGTGATACCAAGGGCTGTGAAATTAAGTGCTTAAGCCACCAGCAAACCATTTAGTATGAAACTGTGTTTTTTAATATGTACATTATACTAGCAGCGTAAATCTTATAAATATATCCAATTTTCGCCATGACATCTACATTTTCAGCTTCTTTAATAAAGAAGTGTTGTAAATTCTAGTACTTAAATTTATATTATTTATCAAATGTAATGCAATTAATTATTTATTCACACATTTCGCTATACTACGGCATTTAATGGTAAATAGTAAGTGCAGATATGCAGCCCTAATGAACTAAAGTGTGAGACATGGAATGTAAAGTTTGTGTTTACTCAGCGGGAGGCGAACATTTTAAATATTTCCCTTGCGAGCGAAAAACTTAATGTCTACCAAAAAATGCGCACAATTAGAGACGAAATTTGTGTAAATACCAGAGGTAGAATGAGTAACATACTAAAATTATACGCGCATTCCCTGAAAAAGGGATATCGTACATTAAAATTTGTTTTAATATGAACCTAAGTACTTAGAAGCCACTATTGTGGTAAATGTAGGAATATTTTTTTTTAATAACTTATGTTGCCAGTCAAAAAATGTATACATACCCAGCAAAAAAAGAGTATACCAAGAAGTAGAATTTGCACCACAACTACTTGGTAAGATGTAGTGCTAATTTAGGTGCAGAAGTACTTCTTTTAATATGCGTTGTCCAACGCAGCACTACTTCTTATTTGACTGTTTGGAAGTACAGTTTATGCTATCATTTTACATTGCTTTATTTAGTCAATCTGTAAAAGTAAATTTTCTGTAGGTACCAAAGTATAGATTTAAGTGTAATACCTTTGTACCTATGCACAAGCCGCTTTTTGGCAGTGGATTTTGAAGCTAAATTTGTTACCCCACTTGTAGCCCTGTATTACTACTTTTATTTAAAACAAAATGCAAATAATTGAAATAATCGTTTTGATTTATTTTATAAAAATTATTATCTAACGACGTCATTGTTATAAAAGTAAAATAAAAAATGCAGTTTAAAAAAATTATAAAATTAAAAAACAAACTTAACGTTAAGAACAGAAAACAAGGGCATTCATTTTAGCTTTTTCAAAAAATTCTACATATATACTTATATGTACGTAAAATAAATTGAACAGAAAACAAGTAAATTCGTTTAAGTAAATATACATAAAAAAGAGAAAATTCATTTTAGGTTTTTATGTAATGTAAAATGAATAGCAAAAACAATAAAATTCATTTAAAATATTATAAATAATGCTACTTATACATATGAAAAATTAATCATTCTAATAAGCTGGTCAAAGTTTTTTCTACCGAAGTATTTGCTGATGTTCCCTGCTCTTTGGTTTTAGCTTTGTCCTTAAAAAAGCGAATTTTTCCAATTTTCATGCCCAATCTTAGCTCAGATTTGAAGGAGTTTTCGTTCATCATCTCATCGCTCGACGCCACTAAAATATTTGAATAATTATTAAGAGATAATATTTTAGATAATGGTAATTTTCGCCAACTTACCACACAGAACATCACAAAGTTTTTTAAAGTTTAAAAAGCGAACTTTGTTGTGAATGCCGTTCACATTGCATTTTTCCAGCACACTTGAACATACAATATGTGAAAGCCCCTTCTTCAAGCCCCGATTGCCAATAATTACTTTTATTGATGAGATCTGAAATAAAATTAATAAAAATATAAATAGTGTAAAAAAAAATCTGTTTTAAAATATATTGGCAGAAATTTACTTACAATTTCTTTTTCGCTGTTCTCATCAATATTTCTATCAAAATTTTCCAAGTCTTCCATCGATTTTATGGGAAACATTTTCTTATACTTTGATGTTGGCAATTTTAAATTATTTCGAAGGGCCACAGTGTTTTCCCCAAGATCATCAAGTATCATCGCATTATTGCAAGATATATTTTGTAACGCATCTAAAAAAATAAATGATATTAGCACAGTGACTCTTTAATTACTACAATTTTTGAAATACCTGTAACAAAAGTCTTAAAGTTGTTTACATTTTCTGAATAAAATTTAATTAACAAGAATTACTATTTTATATACCTTTTAATAATATTTTAACTTACCATTTAAATCATAAATTTTTTTGGAAATGGTTTCGAGTTTGGCGCCCAATCCATTTTCATAGGCTTCGGTGGTAACTTTTCTTTTTGACATTTTTATGGACTAACTATGTAGTATGAAAATAAAATTATAAATTTTTAATTAAGTAATGGGATAAGTACAGCTCCTTCATTATAAGGAAGGTACTGCACTTTGCAACATTCTTTCAAGTCATAAGTTTCTTCAGTTTTCTCCGTTAATATATTTTTAACAAGTGCTATACCAATATCTAAAGAACAAAGTGGCACTTCAAAGAAGTTTGTTAAATTTCGAAATTTTTTTCCTTAAATTCGTCCGTCATCGTATAATTTAGTTATTTCAATAAAAGTAGTATTATCTATGCTGCAAATATTATTGGGAAATTTGGTAGTAAATGAAAAGCCATTACTTTTGAAACATTTTACCGTCCCATCTTTTCGAAATTTGGGTCCGTTTGCCTTGACTGGTAAAATAATTGATTTATCTTTAAATTGGTTGAAAATTTGTGTTTCTAAATGACGAGGCATTTTTATGCTACCTTTTAACTTTTTCAAAAAGTTTTCGAAATCGTATGCTGCAAAATTCATTAAATTTCCGAACTGATTATAACAATCACCAACGTGAATCATGTTGTGGATATTGTATGAGAGATTTTCTAATGCATAAAAGCATGAAAAATCGCTAACAAATTGTTTGAACATGTTTTGACCAACTTCCTGAGATACGTTGTTATATGTTTTGGAATTTATAAAGATTCTGTAACCTATCACAAATAATAAGAAATGATTATAAAAATGTTCATCAACGAAATCTTTTAAAAGTACAAGGCCCGCATACAATGCAAATTGTCTATATTCGACAGATTTCCATCTTGGCATCTCATCTATTGTTCTTGGTTTTCTGACGAATTCCTGAACAATATAAGGAGAATAAGAGCCCAAAAGACTTGAAATTCTTGCTTTGATTGATGGAGTAATTTTTTGAGCCGTTTTATTACTCAAAAGAAGTGATAGCAATTTCTTTGTTACGCCCAGATCTAATAGGTGCATACAATCTGTTGGAAATTGGGTTACCATTCCAATTCCTAAAGACTCTAGTCCTAAGTCTGTCTCTAAATACATGTTTTTATGGTACGAAGGATCAGATCGATTTTTAAAATCCATATCAGTTCTTGGCAATTCGCCCTTTTCTGAAAATATGGTTCTATAATTACTTCGAATTCCTTTTTGGTAGCACCTATGACAACCGTTCAAAGCATTGTGACCTTTCGTGCCAGTAATAAAAGCCCTGGCTGGGGTATCACATATGAAAACTCTTACCTGTATGTAAAATGTTTTGCCATCACCCCAATTTTAAAGTTGTCAACTCTTCTACTAGATCATGGAGATACTCATTGACATCGTTCGGTTTACTCTTTCCTACATATGATCCTATTATAAAAACATAAAGCCTTGGTTCATTAACCCTAGCTTTGGCACCAATCATTTACTACGAAACCTGGCACTATTTACATTTGTAAATATTTTTATTTTCATATGTTTTGTATGGAAAATTTTCACGTATGTTGTTTTTTCGCATTCCAACATTGATATTTCGTTTTATTCTTTATATCTTTCTTTCTTCCTTTTTTTTCGCATTCCAACATTGATATTTGTTGTTATTCTTTACATCTTTCTTTTTTTTGGGAAATGCCGTTATAATTTTGTTTCTATTTGATGGAATGGAAAACTCGTTTGTTACTCTTTTTTAGTGCTCTTTAGACTTCATTGTATGTAATTACAGTTTACAGTTGATTAGTTCTGTGTGATAATGGCAAGTAATGGAAAAAAAACTAAAATTTTAAATGCTTCTTCTGTGGCTCGGTAAGAATATTTTAAGTTTTTAGCCGCCGAAGAGAATAAATTCAAGGATTAATGTTTTAGGCTAACATATGACATACAGTTAAAGTACTTTGAAAATCTTGTTGCCAATATCGACTCTGATGAGGACGAATTTTCAGCAGAACCAAATTCATGTAATGTGTTGGATAGCGGTGATGGGACTTTGATATTGCAGGAGGTAGATGTAGAAGCATCTGACGCTGAACTCGATTCACATCCTATTGAGCTGGGACACGGAGGTGACACTGAAAACGAGCCGGATTTTGTTATTGAAGCAGAACAAGAAGATACAGTACAGGATGAGCCTGGTAATCAAGGAGAAATTTATTTCTATGGAAAGGACGGTACAAAATGGAGTAAAACACGTCGAGGATTACAACGCATACGTCAGCAAAATATATTTCGGGAACCACGATATATCGGCCCTAACCCTACTACGAGGAGCTTGAGCGATGTGGACACTTTTTTTGCTCTTATGCACCCGACAATTCAATCGATAATTTGTCGAAACACAAATAGGAAGGGCAAAGCAGAGTACGAAAAGCTGGAGTTAGCTCGAAATGCAAACACAAGCGAAAAAACCTCAAGGTTACTATATTTTAGAAATGTTTTAGATTTATGCTTGAATACCAGTAAATATTCCTAAGCTCAATCTTTTTTCCTCTGCAGAAAATATATTTGGGAGGCTGTTACTGAGGAAGAGTTAGGGGCATATTTTGGCATATTATTAGTAATGGGAAGTCATAATTCCAACAAAGAAAGACTAGAATCCCTTTGGCAAATGAATGCCTTTCCTCTATATAGAGCGACAATGTCTGCAAAACGATTTTCGAACATTTCACGGTTTATTCGCTTTGATCAGCAGAACACGAGGGAAGAAAGAAGCGCGACAGACAAAGCCGCACCTGTCTCTGAAATTTTTCAAATGTTGAATGGAAATTTGCGTTAGAACTACAGGCCAGGTGAAAACATCATGGTAGACGAACAGCTGTTTCCTTTTAGAGGTCGTACTAAGTTCACGCAATACATACCGTCGAAACCAGCTAAATATGGTATCAAGTTGTGGTGGGTGTGCGATGCAAAATCGTACTATCCACTCACTGGACAAATATATACTGGCAAAACAAACGGTACTAGAGATATAAACCAGGGAGAAAGGGTAGTAAAGGAGTTAGTGCAGCAATATACAAATACAGGACGGAATATAACTTGCGACAATTTCTTCACAAGCCATTCTTTGGCTAATACTCTTACAAGTTGGCGATTATCTCTGATTGGAACGATGAAAAAAAATAAAGCATATTTGCCAACAGAGTTTAAAGCCTCACCTCTAAGACAAGAGCTCTCGACTGTCTTCGGCTATGGGGAAAACACAACCATTTGCTCTTATGTTCCTAAAAAGAATAAAGCTGTTGTTTTGCTTTCCACAATGCCATGTGACGATTCAAATTCCGACGTGAGGTAAAAGCCCAATATGATATTATTTTATAACAGTACAAAGGGAGGCGTTGATGTAATGGACCAAATGTTGGGGAAATATACAACGAAACGGAAAACAAATCGCTGGCCATTGGCGTTTTTTTATAATATGCTAGATGTATCAGCTCTTGCAGCTTACATAATTTATTCCGATAATAACCCGTCGCATATTACAACAAAAAAAGGTATTATTTTTTTTTATGAATCACTAGATATATAATACTAAATACATATCTATATTTATTATCATTTTCTATCTACTAATTTAGGTGGGCGTCGTCTGCTCCTTCAACAGTTGGGGGAGCATTTGTGCATGCCTATGATATTGAAGAGATCTCAAATACCAAGAGTGATATCATACTTTCCAACTAAAAATGCAATTGAATGTATTTTGGGAGCAAGTATTGAATCCATGAATAGGTCAAAAGCTCATAACTTCGTTGCTGATGAAGACGACCGTGGGCATTCGAAAGTGAAAGGTGCTTGCTATATGTGTTACCATGAGGAAAGTAAAAAAAAAACGGTCAACTCGGAAGATATGCATACAATGCAAAAAACCAGTCTGTGTTGAGCATAGCCAAGTTCAAACAAAATGTAATAGTTGCTTCAAAAATTAATTTTGTAATTTGTTACTCTATACAAATAAATGCGTTTACAAAATATACTATTCCTGTCATTCCAATGGCACAAACATTTTTTATATCAAACCAAACTACAAAAATAATATAATATTTACAAATGTAAATAGTGCCAGATTATGAAGAAAACTTGAAAAAACGTTAAAAAGTAACGGTAAACTATTTTCTAACAATTTTTTTTGATATTTTCTAAAACCAAATGAAATATTAGTCACTGAGTATAAAGGATATTTAGTTTAGATTACAAATAAAGAAGTTACAGCATATTAAAAATTGCAATATTTACATATGTAAATAGTGCCAAAGCTAGGGTTAACTACCCTTCCTAAAATTGGCCATAATCCTACTGAGGAACTTTTATATAATGGAAGACCATCGATTCCAATATCTAAAAGAATTTGTGAAGAGAAACGTTGTATAAGTATGTCCTTGGCTTTTATTAATTGACTTTGTAATCCAATGGGTATATACCGGCCTGGTCCTACGGTTCTTACACCGCTAAGTTCTTGTCTTTTCAGTAGACCGCCAATGCAAATGGGAACATCTAAATTTTCTGACTTTAAAATTTTTAGCAAACTGTTGCAACATTCAACAGATGGGCCAAATTGTAAGAACCAGTTTTTAAGCTTTTCACGCAAACATGTAGAAGATTCTTCGTTGTTATTAAAAACACCAAAGATATTGGATTCATCTTTAGAATCTTGAGATTCGACTCTCACTAAAGAAGACGATCCTAAACCTGCTAAATCCATAGAAGCAACTGAAGAATTTGCTCCAGGCTCGAAAGTCACACTTGAATTTAGCAATCCAGACTTAAGACTCTGTACTTTCTTTCTTAAAATGTCCCTCTCCAGTGCCACTTTTCTTTTATAAGTCTTTTTGCTGTACATTATAATTTATTAAGTGTATACCAATTGTTAACTTTACTTTTTTATTAAGTTAAGTTTATTTCACTTTTTAACTTCACTTTTTTACCAACTTTTCTCCGATTACAAAATGCACGTCCTTTTGCTTATTACAATTTTTCACTTTGCCGGTATACAAGATGCGCGTCTTTTTGATTCTCAGAATTTTACACTTGCAAATTAGTTCTCGGAATTTTACAGAAATTTTTGAAGTAACCGAGCAACAAATACCCGTTACCCGCACGTCATAACAACTACAAAATTGTAAGCATTATTTGATTTTAATGTTCAAATTAGTTACAATTCATTCAACTTTTTAGTTGTTTATAGATAAATATCATAAATTAACATAGTATTAACATAACTTAATTGGTAATTACTTATATTTTACACCACTGCTGTGAGTACCCAAATTGAATGCTAGAAATATAATCGGTTACGTACAACTCTAATGGCCATACATGATCAGCTGTTTACTCACAAAATTGGAGCCATGGTTGCATACCGATCAGCTGTGCTGTTATTTATGTGGTTGCATTTCAATCAGCTGTGCTATCACTGATTTACAAAGCAATTGCTTTTGTTTTATAATTGCACAAATCCATCAAAATTAATTTGTTTGCTATGGTGTATTGTAGATTCAATTAATAACTTGTATGTTAACTAAAGTTGTGGTGAGTATGTGTGTATGTGTCTAAAGAAAACGTAAAAATATATCCTGCATATAGATCAGTTTTGTCCGTGTCATCCATCCTATCAAATCAGCCAGACCGAAGAGATCAGTGCGAGTGTACGCATATCACGGGCAGTTTGGATAATGTGCGTCATGTGAACAAGGATGGAGAGGTAACATGAAATGAATTTAAATTATTCTCTCTTAATCTTTTGTTATATCTTTTATTTTACCAAGATTGATTGCAACAACTTTACAATGATGAAGGCCTTTATATCTCGTCCAGAACCAGCTGTACACGATTATTTCCCGAACACATGACCGAATCTTTTGTGCCACATTCAAACTTTTTGGTATATGTATGTATATTCAATTCTCACTTGAACTCAGATGCTTTTGAACAATTGATAATTTTGCAATTTTAAATCTGCAATTTCTGAAATTTGATTCTTGAAGCATCAATTCACAGTTTCCTTCCTGGTCATAAACCCTTCAAATATTATGTGTTCAGTCAAACATTTTGGCAATTGTTCAATTATCATCTAAATTGAGATTATTTTGAACAATTAATAATTTCCCAATTTTATGAAAATTGAATACATTGAAAACCTCATTATTTTCAATATTTTATTAATGACATAAGAAACGAATACCATAAAAAGAATAAATGTATGTAAAGATAAAAGAAGAGTTATACATTTTGTTTCATTACTGTGTACATTAAGTTGTTTGTTCGAAGTTAAGGTACCAAAAATTTAATCTAACGAAATAACGTTTCTTAATGCTCTTTTTTGTTCGATATAAAATTATACGATTTTAGAGATTTAGGTACATTACAAAAAACAATGACTGCAAAATTTCAACCGCATAATGGCTTCAGACTATCCAAGATAATCTATGAAAATTTCGTCCGCAAACAAGCATCCAAAACTATTATTTCAAAAATTTTTAAATTTCTTCTCATTCGAAACTTGGCAACAAGTGATATAGATACTATTAAAAAGTTATGACTTTAAGCTACAACTTTAGGTCTTAACTTTTTAACCATTTATATAACTAATTATTTGATTAATTGACCTTTTATTAGTTCTCCAAAAGCTTCTGTCAACAGGTGAAAAAGAAAGGAAATGAAAGGAAAGTAAATACAAATTAAAAACACGTAATATATTTAGGCATCTTTGCACTTGTCCACTATCTCTTTACCGCTTTTATAAATTTTCATCATAATACTCATAATGGATGTAATGCAAGTGTAGATTTTTTGGAGTTGTTTTTGATCAGCATCAAAATTGCTTTAAATATGCACCTAGTGTTGCAAAAGATGTACAAAAATAATAACTTCTACTAGAACTACTTCATTTTATTTTTGCTGGGTATACACGTATTTAACACATAGTTGAAAAGGGTTGTCTGTACACTTTTTCATGATGCCATTCAGAGGCCACGAGTTACGTCAATCTTCCTTCTTTCCTTTTCTTTAAAATGCAACAAAACGCATAAACGTTAATTTAACGACAATGAGGGCAACGAAGAGTTTTCTGTCATTCTTGTACCAAGTGCGCAACTGCGTCTGTGACTACAAACTTGTGTAACAACAGCTACAAGCACTTTAAAGCATGCAATTTAGTAATAGAAATTATTAAGGACACCAGTGAAATCAAAATTAGTATGATGCCATCTCCATTGCCAGTGTTGGCATCCCTTAAAGCAAACCGTACACGGTTAATTTAATATGCTCTTCCAGTAGTTGAATTAACAGAAACAAAACCATATTAGACTAACACTTACTGCTGAATTGTATTTTAATGATTACTCTTTCTTGTTGCACTATTTATTATAATGTTTCCGCAATTAGAGATGCATAACATTTTAACGCATGCCTTTGTTTGATCTACAGGGCGGTTCTGTTACGACTGGACAAATTTTATGAAAATATGTCTCTCTACGACCATCCCCGAAAATGCAAGGGGGCGAAATGGCAGCGGTTTGAAAATTGTCGGATTGTTGGTCGGAGGCTACTAGGGTAAAATTGCTAACTTCTGAACCAGTGGTCGGATTTTATTTATTTTTGGGCTTGTTGGAAATACCTTTAAGAGACCTTTCAGAATCACTAAAAAAAGTGAAATCGCCGAGATACAAGCTTTCAAAAAAAAAAAAATTGAAAAAAAGACATAAGAACGTGCATATAACCTAAATTTTCTCATCTAGATGGCAGATAACAACTCTAATACTAACAACTCAAGCCCCACCTCTTACCTTTCCAAAACTACCTAAACGAAGCCCAGAGGTCTTACCATTCCAAAGTTATGAATATTTGACGAAGCCCAATTCACGAGAGACGGCATAACTAATTTCCATAATTTGCATGAATGGCCCCACGACAATCCCCACTACAAGAAAGAATCATCGACAACACCTTGATTGGGCCAAAAGTACTTCCGCCCAGGTTAACTAGGCAAAATTATTTTGATTTGTAAGAAATCATACCAGAACTTCTCTAGGAAGTACCCATTGCGGTACGAAATCATATTTTCAACCAACAAGATGGTGTTCCAGCGCATTACGGGCTTATTGTACTAGATTGGCTGAAAACCAATTTCCCTCAACTTTGCACGCATTGAGGAAGTTGCGGTGAAATTTCGTGAAAAGATGACCAAATTAAACATGTCCGATGTGGTTCGGCTGCAATTGTGTTTAGTAGAAAAAGGGGCACCACATTGAAAACTTCCTTTAACATCAAATGGTTTTTTCCTTTGTGTTTTTTTTCCGTCGGTGGTGCAATGGCTAGTGTGCGCGGCTCTTGTACATGAGATCCTTGTTTCGAACCCTGCTCTGACCACCTTCAAACGGCAGGACCGATATGTATGAAATTTTCTGTGCATACCGGGTAGGTCTGAGAATCGGCCAACATCTATTTTTCATACCCCTTAATGATAAGGGTAAACCAGGCCGTGCCACGCCCCCTTTTCAAAAATCGCTCTGACGGCTTTTCTAATATATCGATTGCGGTACTGATGACCTGCTGACAATCCTTGGCTATATTTGGAAATGTTTGGATAAAGGGGCGTGGCACCGTCCATACAACTTGAAATTTAAAATGGTATTTAGTATCTCATGAACTATCAGAGGTAAGAAGATGAGATTTTGTAAATATGTTGTTGGTACTGTATGAATTACAGCCAGGCTCTAAATGTACCGATTCTAATGTACCGATTGTTATGAAAATTTCACAATGTGGTACTAATGATCTACTAATAGTCCTTGGCTATATTTGGTAGTGATTGGATAAAGCAGCGTGGCACCGCCCATACCATTTGAAATTTAAAATGGATATATCTCATGAATTATCAGAGGTATGAAGATGGCATTTGGTATATATGTTGTTGATACATTATGAATTACAGTCAGGGTGGTAGTAGGATGTACCAGGCCCCTTTTAAAATAAACTGTTATTTATTTATTGGCCGAGAGGCTTAAAATTACAAGTGTGAATAAATAAATAAATAAATAAATAATAGTTTGATCGTCCTGAAAATTTCACAGTATGTTGATGTTGGCCTACATATACGAACAGGCTATTTGGAACCAAGTTGGCAAAAAGAGCCGAGGTGCTGCCCACACGCGTCAATATTTGACTATTACATATACTATAACAAACAATTGTCCGTAAAGCAGGAATTTGACAACAGATTTCAATGTACATATCTCAAAAAATATATGGCCGATTCGATTTAAATCAATTTTTTTAAAGTTCAATGCTTCTAACTTTTAAAAAAATATTCGAATCAAATCGGCCATATATCTTTTGAGATACATTGAAATACTGCCTGGTGTGCAGACAATTGTTTGATACAGTGTAGGAATGTGACTTTCAGTACATATACTACTGATATGATGCACATTTCTTTTTGGGGAAAACCAATGAAAATACGGCTATTAAAAAGGTCAGACTATGAAGCTAAGAAAGTAGCCACATGCACGAATGAAAATGAAAATCATAGAGGTCAGTTTCGAGGGCATCCTAAATATCGTTATCCCAAAATGCATTAAAAAAAACTGCAGAATAATCTCATAGAGGCTACTATAATCACTGGAAATTATAAAGGACCCGATGTCCTTATTCCACGCATTCCCATGATACCTACAGACATGCCCATCGATTTCAAAAGATTGCTGTTTCCGATTCGGTTTCCATTTGCCATGATCACTAATAAAGCACAAGGGTAGTCGCTTAAAGTCTGTGGCTTAAATTTGACAAATCCGTGTTTTCCCACGGGCAATATATGTGGCATGTTCACGTGTAGTGATTCATTAAAATTATAATTCAGGGGTAGCGAAGCGCAACGGGTACAGCTATTATCGTATAATGAGAAGCTTTTTAGACAAATCCGCAAACGATCGAAATCTAAACAAATACTTCTACCAAATAGTTATTTTACATTCTATAGGTTTATTTGCCCATTGTCAACTAAACGTGGCATTATCCCGTATCGGAACGCCAGCAGATATATTCATTTACTGCAAATATAATGGAACAAAATAATTTTGTTCACCCTTGGGCATTACAAAAACTTTGAAGGCAAAACGATATATGTATACTTATATATGTATAGATATATAGATAGATATTGATTACAGGCGCTTCCCATTAAACAAGAATTTTCCCTCCATATGTTAGTCTAGACACAAACCAAAGCAAAAGTATCCAATATAGTTGATAATACTGGGATGTAATAAAGTTGATAAAAAAAAGTTGTTTAATTTTTTTCATTAAGCCCATAACTTCGTTCCAAAAAAAACATCGAAAAATATCTATGCATTCCCGTTTTACGCACACTTTTGTGATGATGTGTTTTCCTATTTAAAATGTGTGAATTCATTTGTGGTCATGACATCATTGAATACTTTTTCTCGGCAGGGCGAAGTCTGCCGGGTCAGCTAGTACAAATACAAATTGGATTTGCTTGGCAATCACAATTGTTGCGGAAAATTGTGATGGCGGACACATTAAATATAATCTTGAGTGTTGACTGCCTGAACTTGTACAAGTTAATGAAATATTTATTTGCATCGCTAAATCAAGGCTTAACATTCGCTCCTTAATGTCATGAAAATGTTGCCACCGATACTCTTCACGTGGTCCATTCTGAAAGTCCAATTTTGGTACACATTTTCCAACATTTCGACCGGTATCTCACGAATCACACGTGCAATGCTGTCTTCCAAGGCCGAAGTTGTGGCTGGATTGTCCCTGTAAACGAGAGACTTCACGTTGCCCCACGAAAAGTAGTCTAATGGGGTCAAATCTAACTAACGAGGCGACCAATTGATAGCTCCACAACGTGAGATGTATTCCTCACCAACCTCGCCTCTCAGTTGGTTTAGGGTATACGTACAGTGTGGCATATAGCACCATCCATGCCAGCCAATTCTAATTTATATATTTTAGGCAAAAACAAAAGTCTGTTCTCATCGAGCTGTTCCTTGCTCCATTGTTCGTAACGTTGCGGCCATCATCCTCTTTGAAGAAGTTCGCTCCAATTATACCACCGGCCCTTAAACCGCACAAAACTGTTAATTTTTCAGGGTGCGTTGGCTGCTCTTGATCACCCTGTGGCTGCTCCTCGGGCCAAATTCAGCAATTCTGTTTATTGAGCCAATAATTAACCTTGTCGCCGAAGACAATTGAATACATTTTTGACAAAGCATGCATTTTGATAATAAAACTCAATGATTTGCAAGCGTTGTTTGTTTTTAAATCTATTCAGAGTGAAATGACAAGGAAAACTGCATATTTTTGAATTTTACACATGTCACGAAACACGCGTAAACTATGAAAATCTTGTCGGTGGAAAACTAAGCAGCAAAAATATCACATTTTACTGTGTAGATGTTCGATGAATTCAAAATACGGGTCGAAACCAATTGTGCTACAGTACGAAATGAGAGTAACTTTTTTTAAACAATGTATTTAATTTATTTTTTATTTGCATTGTATAGAAAATGCAATTTTATTTTATATAACTAATTGGTTTTGGTGGCCGTCGGTGGTGCAATGGTAGTGTGCGCGGCTCTTGTGCATGAGGACGTGGGTTCGATCCCTACTCTGACCACCTTAAATTTCTTTCGACGGCGGTCACCTCGCTTAGTGACGGCCACACTATCGAATATTAAGCCATGAAAAAGCTTCTCAAAATACCGTTCGGAACCGGTGAAAAACTGTAGGTGCCAATCAGTGAGTGTAAAACTGGAACGCGCACACCTCACTGGTTGTGAGAAGCTCTCCCTAATCCCTTCATGGGATGTAACGAAAAACCATTTATTTATTTAATTGGTTTTGATAGATCGTAAATGACATTCCTGCTCATCCACGCATACGCGACACCTGAACAGAAAATTATTCATTGCGGCCTGAAGGGTCGAAGTAGGGATCGTCTCAATTATAGTTTTAATGGACGACTTCAATTCAGACAAATTCCTTGGTTTCGTTTTATACACCTCTTGCTTGACATGACCCCATAAAAATAAGCCTGGTTCAGTCAGCTCAGGCAACCTTGGGGGCCAGCGGAAACTGGAATATTTGGATATTAATTTGTTTGGGAATTGTTATTGCAGGTCCGCCATAACCGGTATGGCTATGTTTGCAGTTACAATATCTGGCTGGAACCAAATGCTGTTCAAACGGACGCGTCTTCGGCGCAGTTCCTCGCTTATTGACGGCGACACTATCGAGTACTTAGCCAAGAAAAAACTTCTCAAAATACCGTTCGGAGCCGGGGAAAAACTGTAAATTAGAAAGCGCACAGCTCACTGGTTGTGAGAAGCTCTCCCCAATCCACACGGGTTTTTAAAGAGATCGTATATGGTAGCTTTCTGCATAAAATGATCACTTGTCGGCATGAAGCTTTTCTAAACTCTTAGAATAATCAAACCGTAATATAAAATGATTGTTAACATTGTAATATTACTTTGATATTGTGCGGATTCAAATGTTTGTTGAGCCAAAAAGTTTAAACATTTTTATTGAAACAATATTGTCATTGACTTTTTCATTTCATCACCACTGCCCACTGTGCGCTTATGCCATTAACTTCGCAGCTAAAACTAATTCCAATTTAAACCTTCATAAATTGTCAACAATACTTTTTAAATATATTTTGGTTTTATAATACTTCAGTATTTTATGTTTTCAACCTAAAAACGTAATGACAATCACATCGTAACGAAATTGAAATGACTGAATATTTATTGTCTAAAATGTCATAAAACCGCGGGTGATTTGTTCCGGGAGCGGGCTTTATATGATTTTCAGCAGAAGCCAACGCTAAATGCTGGGTAGGGGATCCTTTAATTATTTGTAATAAATTGTGGTTGAAACAAAACTATAAAACTGCGGGATTTTCAACTGACATGAAGTTATTTCATAAAATTTAATTACTTTCTACAAAATTTCAATCAAAAACAAATTGAAAAAATACTTGGGGGAAAGAGGGATTAGTGCTTGTGGATGTTTTCTTATAAGAGATTGAGGGTGGTGCACCAATTATGCTACAATAAGAAATTCAAATGATTTTTTCTAATCAATGTATTTAATTTGTTTTTATTGTATAGAAAATGCAATATTATTTTATATACTTTATATTTCATTATTCAAGCTTACGAACATCTATATCTCTATATATGTATATACAGATATAGTTTTATAAAATAGAATCTATTTAGCAAATGCATCCTCATGATTCCTAGCAAACCGTGTAGCCATTTCAGATCTAGCCATAGATCTTCATCTGCGGTTGTTTGAAATGATGCTTTTGAAAAATTCATCAAACTAAATGCAATCAAAAACTCATCTGAATTGAGAATTTTCCACTATGCATGTGTTCGAAAAATATCGCAAGCAAAACTCACAAGAAAACATTTGCAAACAACTTCTTTCCATCTCCAGAGAATCATCGGTCCCTATTAGAAATGACTTTTGTTGTTGTCTAAGAGACAACACAATGTTTACAGACAATTGAAGCCCTTGGTGGAAGAAGGTGTTAACTCACTTTTTTCAAAAACAATATTTTCCTTCTTTTAATGTTTCCATGGTATCTGATTTAAATAAAAATTAAAAAACAAAATTTTTTAAATTTAATTTTAATAATTTAAATATCAGATGCTGACTTTTTACATATCTAAAATATAATCAGTTACCATGGAAACATAAAAAGAAGAAGGAATATTGTTTTTGAAAAAAAGTGAGTTAACACCTTCTTCCACCAAGGGCTTCAATTGTTATTGCCTGTTGTTTCGTCGTACTCTACGTTCATCAGGGATATTTTTTTTATTAATTCGGTCTTTTTATTATTTATGTAATTATAATTTTTTATATTATTTTGTATAATTAATTGGTTTCGACGATGATAGACAGTAAACGACCTACATGCTCATCCAAGCATATACGACACCTGATCAGAAAATTATTCGCTGCGGCCTGAAGGGTTGAAGTCGGGATCGCCTCAATTATTGTTTTAATGGACTGCTTCAATTCAGTCAAACTCCTTGGTTTCGTTTTGTAAACATCTTGCTTCATATACCTCATAAAAAAAGTATAGTGCAGTCAGGTCAGGTGACCTTGAGGGCCAGCGGAAAGTGGAGTTTGTGGATATTAATTTCTTTGGATATTATCGCTGGAGGTCTATGGCTATGTGTGCAGTTGATCCATCTTACTGGAACCAAATGCTGTTCAAACGGACGCGTCTTCGGCGCAGTTCTGGGTAAAAAAAACTCCTTCAGCATCTTAAAATAACGGTCCCCATTGACAGTTACTGTTACACCGTTTTCTACAAAGAAGTATGACCCACAATGAACCTTGGTGAAATTGCGTACCACACAGTGACTCGTTCTAGGTGCAGTTCCGTCTCGTGGAGTAATTCTGGATTACACTCACTCCACATATGACAATTTTGCTTGTTTACATTGCCGTTTAGATTGAAATGGGCCTGATCAGTCATACGCAAGCAATTTATCAAGTAGTTGTCTTCTTCCGTCATTTCAATCACGTTTTGGCAAATTGCCAGGCGAATAGGCAAATCCGGAGGGTTTAACTTGCTTGTAATTAGGATGTTGTGCGGAAACAAGTTTAAGTCATCATGTAATGACTGTGTACTAACTCCAATTTGAGCCAATAAGTTTCGAGTCGAAACGCTTGTATTTGCCTAAATAGATGATGATGCCGCGGTTTTGGTATTGGTCCCATGCTTCCATTTTCGGCAAAAATGTTTACCTACCTCGCAGTGATCCAAAACTTCCGCTTAAATTAAGGACTGCAAAGCATGGTACCGCTGCACTATCCAAATCCTCGTAGAAACAAAAGTGCACACAAAGAAAAACACGTTTCTTGCTCGGTTGCCTCAACAATACTTTGATTGATTTGTATTAATTTATTAATCACAACCGTTTATATAGTTCTCCAAAATAAGTTCATATATCGCAAATGTGTATCACATTGTTACAAAGGAGTTCTCGTTTGCATCAAACGGGTACAATAACATTTGCTGCAAGTTTAAAAACCATTTGCGATAACTGAAATTCGCCATTTTTCTAATGAGATCACAGATTACGAAGAGCGTAATTTCTCTCATTCTGTCGACTGTATACACAGTATTATCCACTTTTTTGGCATACACACTCACGCATACACATTAAAGTGATCACACACTCTAATGCCCATATTGTCAATATATCTTGGATGGGCAATTGAGGCGTTGTAGTTTGCCGCGCTCTTAGTTGTTATTTGAATACAAAGCGAGACAGTCGTGTAGGTATACAGTGGAAAAATATACAAAAATTCCAGCTTTTTTACAAAAAACTTTAAGGGTAAAACCAAAATCATAAAAGCTGGAAATTTAAACAAAAAAGAGCTTATGGAAGCCATAAATACAAGTTTTAATTACAACTCGGTGGCTGTAACCGAAAGAACATTTGGTGGCACCGTTTTTCGTTTCTCGCAAACGTTTTTTCAACTTTACGTTTTCATAACTCGTTTACTGCAAACGTTTTTCAGTTCTCGCAATCGTTTTTTTTAGTTAGGATCAACTATAACTCGGTTGCTGTAACCGAAACAATAGTTGGCGGAACCGTTTTCCGTTTCTCGCAAACGTTTTTTTCAGGTTATGTTTTTTTATAACTCGTTTGCTGCAAACATTTTTCGGTTCTCCCAAACGAAATGACATTACCCAATTCTCCCAATTACAGTCCCCAAACGAACTTCAGTTATCTGAGATTTCGTTTGGGAGTAACGAGTTTTTTCTTTGCGTGTGTGACGTCTACTGAATCATCTCCTCAATGCCCATCTTTGGAGACCTCCTTCCTCCAAAAAAAAGTATACTGTTCAGAATGACAACTATGGAAAGCTGGAGAACATAAGTCTTGAAGAATTTTAACTTTGTATAAAGATCCTAGTAACTGCCGTAATAGTGCGTATGGGTAGGAATTTGCATCCAAATCGACCCCTGCGAAAGGTAAAATTAACTTTTGGACGACTAACTCAAAATTTCAGCATCAGAACGTGCTTAGTTGCCGCATACAATCTTCATTTAAAAATAACTTATGTCGAGATTGGCCTTTTACTATTGCCTCTACCAGTAAGCTTCTACCAGACTTATACAAAGCCCGCAAAATTTGTTATATCGGAGTCCTTACGATAATAAATTTAATTTATGATACTCAAAACCGGAACTAACGAAGATGGTTTAGGGCCCCCTTCTTTAAAGACAAGGACGGATATCTCATTGCAAATGTGCAGAGCATGTTGGGAATATAGAGAGATAATTTCTCCGCGCTACTGGTACCTAAGATATACAATGACGAGGAGACAATCGATTATAATTTGAACGACGACGTCGATTGCCCCCACCTAACTAAGACGTGGTCATACTAGGTATTGCCCGGCTAAAGAAAACAAAGTCTCAGTAGCCTATGGATTCCGGGCGGAGCTGTTTAAAGTGGGTAGAGATGAGCTGATAAGGTGCATACATCAGCTCATTAGCAAAATTTGGTTAGATGAATGCATGCTCGGCGTTTGGGGTCTCAGTGTACTACCCTCCATGTTTAAAAAAGGTGGCCAAACGCCGTGGAAAGGACGTTTTATCCATAGCATATAAGGTTCCATCAAGTATAATGTGCGAAAGACTAAAACCAATTATCGCTGGGCTGATTGGACCATAGCAGTGTGGCTTTAGACCTGAAAAATCTAGACTGACCAGATTTTCACGCTACGCTAAAGCCTGGAGAAGACCCACGAAAAACAAAACTATCATCTATTTGTCCAGTATAAGGCGACCTTCGATAGTCCAATACATGATATAATTTCCAAAACAATATCTGAGCTTCGCATTCTTGCAAAACTCATGCCACTTTACAGGATGAACTTGACAAACACCAAATCCGTAATGAAAGTTGGTAAGGATCTTACCAAACCTTTTGAAACTAAGTCAGGCCTCAGGCAAGGCGACACCCTATCGTGCGATCTATTTAACATCGTAATGGAGATCATTATGAGAAAAGTTGCAGTCAACATGAATAAAACCATCAGCAGCAAAAGTCACATGCTTTGGCTACACAATTAGAGAAGTTACTGCTGTGTTTTCGAGAATTGAGATGGAGTCAGCAAAAGTAGGTCTGGCAGTAAATAAGGACACGACAACGAGAAGGACTTCCATGCGATTACAGCAAAGCGTGAACGTTGATAACCGTTATAATTTCGAGGTAGTGGAGGAATTTATATACCGTAAACAAAAGCAACAACGTCATCCTTGAGAAACAACGGGGCATTGTGCTTGCGAATAGATGTTATTTTGGGCTAAGCAAGCACTTTAGAGATAAAGCCCCCTCTCGAGTATCAAAAGTCCAGCTATACCAGACTCCTGGGTCTTATCGCAGGCAGACGACTCATCTCTAGGATCCTTCGAGAGAAAATAACGCGATTGCGCTTGCTAAGCCAGTAGAGTGGATGAAGACGAACTGTCGCAAAGGGTTTTCGAAACCGAACTCCACGGAAGGCGAAAAATATGAAGAACAAGACTCCCCTGGAGAGATCAAGTTGGCGAATCACTGCGTACACTTGGTATTGTCAGTTGGAGACGTAAAGCAAAAGATCGAACTGTTTGGCGAAATATGTTATCTTCATTTTGTAATGCCCCTGAGCCCCCGGGGGTTTCGAGACCGGATAAGTAAGTAAAGCGGAAACCATTGAGAGAGATTTGGTTTTCTCGAACCATGCATTTTTTATATTGTTTGGGTAAAGATATTACCAGATGAAGACCTATATCTCTTGTTGAAGAAGATACTTAGTATTTTCATATCATTGATAGATGATATCTCTAGATATCTTTAGATCTATCTACAGTTGCGTTTTCTGCCTATATGTGGACGTTTGCATTGTCTTAAAGATAAATTGGCACCTGAATATGAGCGCATTGATGGTATTCCTTAAATTAGGATATTTAGACTTGCTGTCTGATGTTTCGGTTTGCTAACTTTTTTATGTCAAAAAAGTTATCTACAAGTGAAATGAAGTCAATATTTTTATGTAATGAGATCATAGACGAAAGCTTGCTGTAGGCCATTAAAAATACAATAGCAGACAATGGCGACCCGTGAGGCGTTAAAAAAGTTAAGTCACATTACAGCCCCATGTTAAATGCTAGATCAACAAAAGTTGCACTATCTTAATATGTATTTTGTGACTAACAAATTCCATTTAAAATTTATTATGTACATAAGTGGAAAGCGAACAGAATTATATGCTTTTTCAAAACATCTCAGTTCTTTGTAATTTTTTGTTAATTGAAAATATCAAGGTTTCTTCTCAGAAGAGAAGCTTTTCGTCAGAGAATTTGGGAAACTCAGTAAACGTTTTTCTGTACGAACATATATCAAGTTTTACTAACACATCCCGAACTTCAAAATATTGTTTTAAGTAAACTCAATTGTTGGCCTCATGCACGGGTTATTCGAATTTATGGCCACCAAATAAGAATTTTTACAAAATTTAGAAAATTAGACAACTCAGTTTTTGTTAAACGAAACTTTTGCCTACAACCCGCTACAGCATCCATTTCTTTACAATTCTAAAAAGTTTTGTAACATCACATACTGAGTAAAGTTCGATATATATCTCTCGAAGACGATTTTTGAAAAATTCAATTGCTAACTAATAAAGGGTCTGGTAGCAGATTTCTATTTTCAAACTAAAATAAAAAACATAATAATTGACACAAGGTTTTCTTAAGAGCATTAAACGATAGAATGGAAATGCGGATTTTTATTTTTTCACTGTTCAAAACGAAGCCTTCTGTTCTGCAGTAAACTTGGTTCAATTGAGCTGATTTCTCGACGAATATTTTCCTTTAAAGCCACAAGAGATTGGGGATTGTCATTATTGTCATATTGTCTCTCTTTGAGGTAGCCCCATAAAAAATATCCATGGGGGTTAGATCGGGCGACCTCGGTGGCCATGGGATGTCCCCAAAGCGACTGATCAGTTTTTGGGGGAAATTTTCCCGAAGCAAATTCATCGAAGCTCTGGCTGTGTGTGCAGTCGCCCCATCCTGTTGAAACTACGTGTGTGAAAAGTACGATGGATGTGGCTGGCAGGTTTGGCAAAAATAATTCCGTAATCATGCGTCGATAATTTTCACCGTTGACATTCGTCGCCTGGCGTGGAGTATTTTCGAAAAAAAATGGTCCAATTATCTCATGCGTGGATAAGGCACACCAAACAGATACCCTGGGGTAATGCAATGGATTTTGATCTTTCAATAGAGGGTTGCGGGTTCATGGAGGCCAGTAACGGCAGTTTTGCTTGTTGGCGTAGCTGTTTAAGAGATAATTAGCCTTGTCGCTACAAAAAATGGGATTTACAGTGCAAAAACGCTCCAACATTGTTTCACAAAAATTTTTGCGTAAATCAAAGTAACTTTCTTTCAGTTCTTGAACAATTTGAATTTTAAAAGGATGGAACTTCAGATCCTCCTTTAAAATTGCATGCATAATCGCTCTTGGAAGTCACAGTGAGGCTGTTCTTTTCCGTATTGAAAGTCGCGGATTTTCACGTAAACTGCTTTCAACAAGTTCAATGTTTTCGGGAGCCCTTGAAGATCGACTGGGCCCTGGCCGTGGGACATTCATAGACGAAGGAATCTCTGCACCCACGATCGAATTAAATTTACACTCGGTCCATCACTTATTCACCGAATACCGAACTTTGAACAAAATTGTCGACGAGCAATTACGTAAGAATCATTACTCTTAAAAAATGTCTCCACAGCGAACGCACGATGCTCACTCGACGACTGTCACATCGTGACTGACAAATCCGCACAATCGATAATTCAAACGGCGCCACCCTCCCTCCGCACAGTTTATTACTTTTTGAAATAATCGTATGTAAAAATATAAATTTTCCACCAGACACCCTGTATAAGTAATTGTTTTATTTAGGACATGATACTACTTTTCTTTCTGAATCGTATTTATTTTTTTGGAATCGTATTCTAGAAAGAATTCCCATAGCCACACATCAATGGAATATGGAAAAAAAAATCCGTTTTAAACAAAAATTGACAAGGAGAATTGAAAATTTGGCTATGTAGAGCAGAAACATTTTTGTAATCGGCTAATAAATTACAGTGTTATTGAATTTTTGTCAACAAAAAAATCCCCCACTTTGGAACCACTGTGTGCGCAAAGAGGCAGACACCGATCTATCTACTGCACACATACATTATACAAACAAATACAGACATTAACTCACAATACCATAAAGATTCCGTATTTCAAAACACCAAAACATGAAACAGACCTAAATTGGGTTGACTCGCATTACGAGTATAAATGAACTGAATACACATTTTTGTACACTTAGGCGGATAATTATTCACAAATTGTTGCTACGGCCACAATGTGGACGTAATTCTTGGAATGCTTAAAGGCAACAGGATCCCGAAAACTTCGCACGCCTTTATAGACGTAGAAACTTTCGGCTTTTGCCTGATGTTTGTAATTATTAAACATCCTTTGTTATGCGACTGCCACTAATGACAAAGTACTGTATTGTTGGATGAATAAAGTGGTGGTTGTTCTGAGCGGTGTAATTAATTTGATTTAGAAATTGATGGAGGATTTTGTAATGATGTGAAATTAATTTCCTAAATGTTGTGTATTTGTCTGTCTGGGTATTTGTCTACATTTTTGTCTTAATGATTTTATGGCTTGATAGGAGGGTAAAAGAGGATACCTAGACAGCTCGCACAGATAACCTATTATCTTGAATTTAGATTACCATGAATAATGGAAGAGAGGAATAGAAACATAGGTTATATGAAAAAACTAGTTTTAAAAAATCGGAATCAAAGACCACGCCCCTCTAGTTTGTTTTTCGTACGTTTTAGTGTCAAATGGTAAATTTAACATATTTCCAGTGTTTAGTTTACATTAAATTACATGCCTAAAATCAGAGAGCCCCACCGATTCAGTGGCATGGAGTTTGTTGGTCAGTTTTGATACATACGTTGATGAAGATCTAAGCCTAGAGTTTATATTGTTTGAACTGCGTGACAATCAGCTGTTTTAAAAACGAACAAGGTTTCACGACATATTTTAGCTTAACTCAAGACCACTTTTCCCAATTTGGTTAAGTAAACAAGTACAGAAATTTCAATCAGGTGAACCGACTTAAACATACTCTCACCCGAAGTCATCCATTGCGCCCGAGTTCTATTGAATATTGGCACATTTGCATTGCGCTAAATATTATCCAATGCTGAACTTAATTACGCTCCTAAGTAGTTATGGGGAGTTATCTAATTGTCTGCCCAATATTTATATGGGAGTTACAAAGATGGGCATGGCGAATTTGTTCATCTTTTTTTACACACTATTGCACAAAATATTGAACAGTAGCAAATTTTGTTAAGATCGGTTGTGGTATACGGAGATTTCGAGTCGGCCATCAAGAAAGCCGCCAAACTTTTTTATGGAAGGTACGAAAATGGGCGCGCACAGTAGTTTATCTTTAATTTTTAGGAAAACATTGCCGAGTATCGAATTTCATTAAGGTCGCTTGTAGTCTACGAGAGTTATCGTGTCGAACAACCGGTAATCTGCCTACCTTTGGTGTGTATTTGAGTACATTTTTCTAGTACCAGACTTCATAAAAATTGGTTCGGTTTAGCGGTTCGGGGTTTTTGGAACAACCACCCGGCCGTATAACTTTTCTTGGTAGGGTATGGCAAAATCACCCTTGTCTTAATCGATGACTGGCGTTTGATGACACGAAGCCTATAACCTAATTTCATTATGATCGGAAGTGTTCCACTCGACTAATCTCTTTGACAACCCTGACTACCACCAAGATTTTTGTATGGGAGGTACCCGAATGGGCGTGGCAAAACCACTCATTTTCCATAGAAGAATGTTATTTAATAACATTTTGTCTAGTACTAAATTACATAAGGATTGGTTCGGTTTTGCGGCAGTTATCTTGCCGAACAACCAGCCGGCCGAACAACATATGTATGGGTGGCACCAACATGGGCGTGGAAGAAATCACCTTTGTCTTACTTGGTGACTCGCGTTAGATGCCATGAAGCCTATAACCTAATTTCATTAAGATCGGAAGTATTTCACGCGACTAATCGCGTTGACAACCCGGGGGACCACCAAGCTTTTGTATGGGAGGTACCAGAATGGGCGTGGTAATCTCTTCAATTTTCTCCAGTTAAGTAGACATTTGCAGATTATTAACCAATGGTTGAGTTGAAGCTAATCACATCCACCAGAAAAAAGTTTTAGGAAAAATATGATTTTGTACTAAATGTGTCGATTTGTATGAAAGGTACCAGAAGGGGCGTATCCAAACCGTCCATTTTCAACCCGAACCGAAGATTGGTTAAATGGTGGTTACTAACAAAATATTATTGTGATCGACAACGATTTACGGGCGTTATCTGACCGAGCAGGCAGCCGGCCGAACAACTTTTGTATGGGATGTACCAAAATGGGCGCGGCAAAACAGAATTTGTCTTAAACAGTGATTGGCGTGAATTGACATGAAGCCTAATACCCAATTTCATTAAGATCGGAAGTGTTTCACGCGACTTATCGCATTGACAACACGGACGACCACCAAGCTTTTGCATGGGAGGTACCAGAATGGACGTGGCGACTTCGTCCATTTTCCCAAATTAAGTCTAATCTCATCTACCAGAAAAAGTTTTTAGAAGAAACATGATTTCGTACTAAATGTGTCGATTTGTGTGGGAGGTACCAGAAGGGGCGTTGCCAAAACGTCAATTTTCAATCCCAAACTAACCATGGAGAAATAATAGTCATTGACAATCGATATATATTTGCTGTGATCGATATATATTTGCGGCAGTTATCGTGTTGAACAGCCGGACAGACATACAGACGGATATGGCTCAATCGTCTTAGAAAGTTCCAAAACGGATTTCGTCCAAAGATACTGAGGGTATAATATTTTTTTACGTATGAAATGAAATATACCCCCAGCCTATGGGTGACGGTATAAAAATTTAACAATCCGCAGCTAAATTACCTCCAAATTACCCCCACACCGTTCTTTAATGAGCTCAATAGATTCGGAAGTTTTCTGAAAGTTTTTCCTAGAAACCAACGTGTTTCTTTTACTCTTGACGCCATAAGTTCATCTGATTTCTTCGATAAATTAAGTCATTCAGCTCACCTTGTGAAAACCATTGAACTGCATTCTTCAAACATAAAATTCATACATATTACAGGTATCACGTTAGCAGTTTTTTTTAGGTACCATCACTAAATCGCGAATTAAACCAAAACTTGTCTATTGATTTTAATGACATATGGCTTCCTTTTTATGGGTATACAGGGTGATTCAGGAAGTTCCGGACAAATTTGTCCAGCGTATTCCTGGGCTCATTTCATGAAGAAAAGTCCACTAGGACCATGTCCGAAAATGCAAGGGTGCGAAATGGAAAAAAAGGTTTTTGGGCTTGTTGGAAAGGTCTTTAAGAGGCTTTTCAAAATCAATAAAAAAAAGTAGTAAAAAGTCAAATCGCCGAGATTAAGAGCTTTCGGGAAAAAATGGAAAAAAATTCACATAACCTCAATTTGCTCAGCCAGATGGCAGGTAACTTATGTTTTTTTTCTGTTGAAAGATACCTTTACCTTACCTAAACGAAGCCCAGAGGTCTTACCGTTCCAAAGTTATGACGATTTTACTGAAATGCAAAAATGTTTGTTTGTTTTTGGAAGCGAAATAACAGCACACCTTTATTTGTTTTTGTAAATTAACACGTTTAAGATTTTATTTTAGTGACATTTTCAGAATCAATAAAAAAAAGTAGAAAAAAGTCAAATCACCGAGATACAGAGCTTTCGGGGAAAAAATTCACATAACCTCAATTTTATCAGCCAGATGGCAGGTAACATATATTTTCTGTTGAAAGATAGCCAAACCTCTTACCTTTCCAAAATGACCTAAAGGAAGTCCAGAGGTCTTACCGTTCCAAAGTTATGACCATTTACAAATCCGACAGCTGACTCAGAAGTTAGCAACTTTACCCTACTACTCTCCGACCGCCAATCCGAAAATTTTGAACCCGCTGCCATTTCGCACCTTTGCATTTTCGGACATGGTCCTTGTGGACTTTTCTTCATGAAATGAGCCAAGGAATACGCTGGAAAAATTTGTCCGGAACTTCCTGAATCACCCTGTATATACATTTAGAACGGAAGAAAAAAATGTTTGTTTTGGAAAATATTTGTGAATATTTTCTAAACTATTGAGCTACGGAAGAAACAGTGTACAGATAACTTGGAGTTAAGTAAGATGCGGATTTTCGAATTTTTTTTATTCAGCCACATCGGGAGAATTGGTTTGGAGTTATGACAAGTTATATGGTGTAATCTCCTTTATTTTTAAAAATAGCTCCTTATCACGAGAGCCTGCATGAAAAAGTGCACCCTACCGAATAATGTCAAATGGACTACAACACAATTTTGTACAAAAGCTCCAGATTACTTACTAAATATAACCACAAAATCAAATGGCTTTATGGCTGAACATTTTATAAGTAGGTATTATGTTTTCGAGCATACTTTCCATGATTGATTAAAAAATCTGAAATTTGATCCACAATGTTTTAATGATCAAAACAGAACGCTTTTGAACTGTCTTTTGAAATATAAAACAGCAACAGCATTATTAACAGTTGCATAAGAATTATGGAAAATGTAAATTTACTCATAAACCAATAAAATTTAGGAACTTGTGGATTTACAAACTCGAATTATTTTGGTTATAACCCTGGCTTTAACATAATTCTTTTTTGTTCTCCTTTTTCATTCTTTATTTAAAGTTACATTTACTGTGATACAATTTCATATAAATATATAAATCATTTTTATTATAACAGAGTTTGGACAACCTAATAATATCTTAAGCCAGGAAATTTCTAGACAGTGTTAGATGAAAATTTATGGATAAATAAATGAACTTTGCACTGGCGACAGCAGACAATGATACTATTATACTGGCCGATGTAACCAAGAAGTTTCACGATACAGTTGTTGCAACATATAACAACTAAATCTAAACATTTTGTATAAAAACATAGATCATCAATCAACAAAAAATATGACGTTTTATGTCTTCCTTTTTACTTGTTTCACATATCTTTCGCCAGTTGGATGAAGGATTAGAAAAAATAAAGATAAAGCACACAAAATTGTATTTCCTCTTTCTGACCTCGATGGAGAAAATACCGCGCTATCACCGATGCCAAATAAAGGTGAAAGATATTAGGCATTGCTTTGTTGGTAGTCACTTAGGGAATAGTAGGAGTTACACTCCCGTTGCCTTAATTAATAATGTTTTTGTTCTCAGTTATTAGTGTGTGTGTGTAAATACTAATACATTTATTTGGCAAAATTTAACATACAGAAATAAAATATTTAAATATTTAAATTTTAAATAAAAATGAAAATAAGCAAAACCAAAAATAAAACTAAAAATATAAATAAAAATAATACAAAAATATTGACATAAAAATATTTCCAAATAAACTCTACTCTCTCCATTTGAATTTGAAAATAAATTCCAAATTAAAATCAGAATTTCTAATACAAATTCTGACACTCACAAAAGGCATTGAAAAAATCTATGTGTGCATAATTTGGAAAAATTACAAATCAATCACAGACTTTTTATTTTAAAATGAATGAAAATTAAAAGGAATTGGAATTCTTCATCTTAAAAATTTAAATCCTCATATGGAGTAAAGGAATTTTGTGATGGAATTAAAAATGTTATATTTTCAAACTAAAACAAACTCGAAAAGAGCTAAGAAATTGTAATTGAAATCGCTCTTTACTATTTAAAACTGGAATTGAAGTTTCTGATTTGATTTCTTTAAAATTTAAAGCAATATGGATGTTTCCAGTTTAAGTTCCATAAAGTTCGAAAAGAAGCAAACAGTTTTACTTTTAAAATATGTAATTACAGTCAGCATACGCGACCAGCATGTGACTTTTGCTGCTGATGGTTTTATTTATGTTGACTGCAGGATTTGGCGTAGCGTGAAAATCTGATCAGTTGTCGATTCTCCAGGCCTAAGGCCGTTTTAGTCTTTCGCACATTATACTTGATAGAGCCTTATATGCTATGGATAAAAGGCTTATTCCACGGTAGTTGACACAGATACTCGGGTCACCTTTTTTAAATATGGGACATAGTATACTGAGACTCCAATCGCCGGGCATGCATTCATAAAAAAAATAAATGGTTTCCCATTGCATCCCATGAAGGGATAGGGGAGAGCTTCTCACAATCACTGAGCTGTGCGCTTTCCAGTTTTCACTCACTGATTGCGACCTACAGTTTTACACCGATTCCGAACGATATTTTAAGAAGCTTCTTCATGGCTATATACTCGATAGTGTCGCCGTCACTATGCGAGGTGACCGCTGCCGAAAGGAATTTTAAGGTGGTCAGAGCAGGGTTCGCACCCTGCATCTCACCTACATGAGGCGCGCACACTAACCATTGCACCACCGACGGCATGCATTCATCTAACCAAATTGTGTTAATGAGCTGATGCATGCACCTTATCAGCTCATCGCCGCCAGCCTTAAACAGTTCCTCCGGTAATCCATCGGCTCCTGCGGCTTTGTTTTTCATAAGCTGGGCAATAGCTGTTCTGACCTCGTTTTGGTTAGGAGGGGGCAGTCGACGTCGTCATCCATATTGGGATCGATTGTCCCATCGTCATTGGATGTCTCAGGTACTAGTAGCGCGGAGAAATGATATCTCCATATTCCCAACATGCTCTGCACATCGGCGATGTCTTTACAGAAGGAGGGCCCTGATCCATGTCCATCAGTACCGTTTTCGACTTTTTGTACAATTTCCGGGCTTCGTTCTTCCTTCTGTATGTCTCAATTTTTTCACTCTCGCGCTTTCTCCACTGCTGTTTCTTACGCCTAAGGAGACGGTTTACCTCCTTTCCCTTCTCCCTATACCGCTCAGTTCCAGCTTGCGTTGCAATTGACTGAAGCATTGCCATTCGTCATTTGCAATGCGACACTCTTCCTCGTACCATGGTGTATTGCGAAGCGGTTTTTCGAAACCAAGCACGGTTGTTGCGGCAGTTTTTATAGAGTCGGAAATGGGTTTCCACTGCGCATCAGGATCGTCGTCTGGAGGGAGTGGATTCTGTGCCAAAAGTTGCGAGAGCTTCCTTGAGTACGCTGTGGCTACCTCTGGTAATTGCAGCTTTCCGATGTCCAGCTTCCTCTGCGTCTGGTTGCGTACGATTTTCGCTCTACTTAATCTTGTGCGAACCTTTGCTGCAACCAGGTAATGATCAGAATCGATGTTAGCTCCTCTGATCACTCGTACGTCCATTACAGTGGATGTACAAAAAAATACAATATTGTCATTCACTTCTTTACACTTCCACGACATTTCAAAAATTTTTACGTTTGTAGAGAAAGGGAAAATAATTTTTCAAACAAAATATTTAAAAAACTTTACAAAATATCTATTTTTTAATTTTCGGTAAACGCATGATGTAGTCGCCTTCAGATACATTTGGTAGAAGCCCTGAAATTAAATAAACGGTCCCACGAAACCTACGACTTGGTACATTTCGCTGATCCCATTGACATCAAAACTGGTTGTTACGACCATTATGTGCTGTATTGAAAATATGTGCAAACTCTGTGAATTATCAATTAATATTCTTGCCGAAGACATGCCAGTGAAATGAAAACGGACGGAAACAAGTTGACTCCCTTGATGGACCTAGATGATTGGAAGTGCAGAAATCCGTGAAAGCCTGTACATATTGCTTTATTTATTTTCCCATTTTTATTTTGTCGAAAGGTGAAATATGTAGTTGATTTCCGAAGGGTTCAGCCATCCGTTATCGATTTAAGATCAAGGCACATAGCTCCCCTAAACCGCTCTACCTTGGGTGTCATAAACTATAGTGACAGTTGGTAAATTGGATGCTGCTTGGTGCGCACAGTTCAAGAAAAATGTTGCGAAATAAACTAAAGAAAATGAATAATTCATCTGCGAAATGTATGCCGTCTGTTGAGAAGGCAGGTAGGCCGGAGCTAGTGATTTCCTCGGGGATTTTGAATAAAACACTGATTGCGTAATAAATGGCTTGATTTATTCCACAAAATGTATTTATATTAAAATTCCTATACATATAACAAACAAAATATAAGAATTTGAAATGAAAAAATTGTATATAAATTATCACCTACTTTTTGGTATGAAAACCACTAGAAATTGTTTTTAAAATTGGAACTAGCTATTTGTCCCTGAGGCACCGCGTATTTAGCCAACTTGTTTAAAGTACTTTTATGTTGAAAATGGCGAAGCCTTAGGTACGCTAATTGACATTTAAAAGGTTTCGTTAAAAAATAATGAATTGACAATCTGAAAAATTTATATTTATAAAAGTGATCTGGCAACACTATGGGGATTTTGGAGGTGGCGCTAACACCGTCTATATTACTTTTTATTAACTGAATAATTTAAAAGATTGTTCTTAGATATATGACTTTCCGCTCTGTTTCGCTTACGTTATTCTCTTATTATTCATAATATCTTCAAGGTATTCATTCCCTTCGTTTCAGCTTTGTCCTGTTTCTAGCATAGTCATATGTGAAAACAAACAAATAACTTATAACTTTGACGTTGAATATTATTTGACTGTCATGTGACATAAATATTGAATGATGCCAAGTTAATTCTTTCCAACGGCTATTCGTTTTTTTCCTAACAGGTTGTATTAACTTATATAAGTTACGAAAAAAACGCCCCTATTAATAAATAATATATAGTATTATACAGAATGTTGAATCGGTTTGAAATTAGATAATAATATTCTTTAGTTTATTGTCACGCAGCACCTCAGCATAGTGTTGTCTTCATCACGTTTGGTGTCTATGGATGTCTGACACATCTAACGTATTCAAAGTCTCTCAATTGTATATTTTTTATATAAATTACACTCCGGTTCACTTATTTAAAGGCACTAAACATTACATATTCAGCAGCCTGTATCTTTTGCAATTTTAAAATGGGAATGGAAGCTAGAAATCTTGAGATATAAAAAAATCATAACAATAGTGGTTTCTTAACTAAAGAACTTTCTTTGAGCAATTTATAAAAAGAGTCAAAGTTATAAAGCGTTATATTTTTTTGGTTCACTTGAAAAAAGGCAATGCAAAAATGGCAAAAAGTTTATAATATTTCTAGTTTCATACAATGTGTAAAAAAGCATTAAACTGGTATAACTCTGGAACCGTAACTGCAATTTCAAAATTTTACAAAAATTAAAAAATTTCTTGGAATTTATCAGTCTTTTAAAGTGCATCCTTAGTTTTTTAAATTTTCATAGAAATTTTAAAAGTTATAAAGCGTTATTTATAAATTTATTTATATTTTACGAAAAAATTTAATACATGGTACCATATTGAGCAAAATCTTTTTGTGGTTTATGGATTTATAATGAAAGTCTGCACGTGTTGCTTTAAAAATGTTCACTTACAAACTAAGAAAATCGTGGTTGTTGATCGAGTTTTAAGTAAAATTTGAAAATCATCCGGAATACCCAATTTTTAGGGTAAATTCGACACGCGCCACATCTAAACCCTTTCCCCTTTTCAAAAATACTATACCTTAAACGCTTTCCAATTGAACACGAGCAACCATTAAAATCGAAATAGAACAAAGTTTTGGGACCCTAATGTATACCTTTTATTCACTTTGGTTGCAAAAAAAAGTCTGTCCAAATATTGTTTATTTGGAGGTCAAATGAACTAAACAATTGTAGCAGGACAGCTATGATGTTAAGTTGGCATCCATACCATTCGTATGTATAATATGTTATTTATCTATTTACATTTATTCAAAAGCTGTACGTATATGTATGTAAGCAATTAAGCAATTATGTTAACTACCACTGTTATTCACAAACGGTCTAACATAAGCTGTGGTATTATCTTAAGTCAGTCGATTGTCAACCACCAACCAATAAAGTCGAACATTGAATAAAGTCTTTGATCCTGTTGTATTTTATATATTCTCCTAAGGTCTAAGGTCTCCTACACAATGTAGTGCTGCAACATTAACTGTATTTGATTATTTCTGAAGGTTTCTGAAGTTTAGTTAATTTTTGCTTCAAATTAGTTCTTAACTTAAATTAGAATTTCTAATTTTAATCATAAATTAACTAAAATTGACCACATGGCTAAATTTATATTAATTTTGAACTCAAATTTAGGATATGCTTTTTTTTGAGTGTAGCTTTGCATGTATTAATGGAAGACAATGAAAGGTTAACACCAGAGCGAAAATTAAATTCGAAAACATTTAAATAACTATGTTGCAAATATTGAAAAGTAATCGAAAAGGACTGGCTTGTGTCTAAGATTGTTGACCACCCAATTCACTTGTAGATGCAGGAGATCGAACTGAATATAGGAATAGAAGCACAGGCAAACGGCGAGATGACCTAAGCCCTTATTGCGCTTAGTATATCTGGAGGAGCGGAACCTGAACTATGTCCCATATTACTTTGTGACACGATTTTATGTTCACTAAAATAACATTGCGAGTCATTTGAAATCTTCTGAGTAAAAACAAAAAATGTCTAAAATTGCTTAAAAAAATCTACCTAAGGCGATTATCGTCAATAGCAATAATATTAATTGATGTCCATGAGCATTAAATGCAAAAATACTATTCACGAAAAAGCACTTAGCATTAGGAGAGGATTCGAAACTAACACTGACTAAATTTAGTAGATATTTGGTAGATACGAATGAATGTAATGATAAGCCTTTAATAGGCTTTGGGAAAGAAACTCTCCGAAAATAGTTAATATTTAATGTAAATTATTTGCAGCTTGGCAGTTTGTAGTATGAACTTCTCATGCATGACCTAAAGAAGAAACGAAATCGATTATAGAGTTCAAATTGTGACAATTTAGTTTTATAATTTTCAGCGTTCGATTAGCCTAACTCGTCCAGAACATTTCCTATGTATTCAAATTCAAAGATAATAATTCATCATGTCATATTCAAAGATAATAAAGATGAGACATTGGAAAATGAACAGTTTATAATAGCAAATTATGTGAAATTAGAAAATTTTTATTGTAGTTCGAGATGTTTATAACAAAACAAATTCCATAATTGAACTCCATTACACAAAATAATTCAACGTACTTTTTTATTAAGGCGATCGCAGTCTATAACATGTTAAGCAAAATGTTACTTCATTATTTTAATTTCCTTCAATTATGAATGAATGAATTATGAATGAATACCCAGAATTTATGCAATTTTTGTAAGTGGTTTTAGGAATTTTCCTCCCTGCTTCTAAATAGTTTTTTTTTCTGTTATAAAGGTTCTTACGTGTTCAATTCGCAATTCAATTTTAAGAGTCAATCTGCTGTATTATTGGGAAAATTTGCCACACCCATTTAAATAACAGCGGGTTAGTCGGCAGCAAATTGTGTATAACAAATATGTCTTAATCTCTTAAATTATGTTGAAATGTGGAGTAACACTATAAAATACTACTTGTTTCCTCTTACCGAAATTTCAGTTCTGGATTAAGCGCGTTTAATTTCTGGTGGACGATCACAACGAGGATATGTCTTGTTTTTTTTTGCAGAAGATATAACGAATGACGTGATGCTATAGTGAACAACACAAATTCATCGGTATTCGCTTCTTATGTTTACGTATTTCAAATTGGAATTATAAATTTGTCAGTGCTCTATTAAAATAGAGTGGATGTTGTGAACAGTTAATGGCTTTAATCCAAAGGACGTTCAGCAGCATTGAAGCTTATGAATCGGTGTAATCTAGAAGCAGCGGACTCTCTAAATTCGTATTTTATTCTTCTTTTCTCATCTCCGCTGATGTGGAAAATTACAACTGCATTCCGCATTCATTGTTTCCAACTTTAACTCTCAAATGGCTGTTGGCAATGCAAATAGAGTTTTAATAATTGTATAGATACTTCGAACATTGACAGATAGTGCCCTGGTAATCAGTTAAACCGAAAGAGATATCTGTGGCTTGGTGCTAAAAGGGCCAATGTCAATATTTTGCTTTTTTGAGTTACTTGATGCCTTTCATAATGCTAAAACAGCCAATGTCAAATTCAACCCAGAAGAGGTTAATAAATATAATGCTGGCCAATGTCATTCTGAACTCATCTATGAAATTTAAAGCTAAAAGGGCCAATGTCTACTTTGGCCCGTTTAGCAATCATTAATGTTATATATTTTTTAATAATCATTCGGCAAATGTCTACATTTGCTCTTTTTGCTTCAATCTTTAAGTACGCGTTCCGTTTAGTCATAACCTTTTGTATTTTTATTAGTATTTTTAATTCAAATTTTGGCAACGACCATTATTTTTTGTTATTATTCTGTTATCGGTCTTCGGCCTTCTGTCCTGTCTCCTGTACTGTACGTTTTTTAAACTGATTGTGGAATAAAGGAGATAATGAATAATTCAAGAATAATGAGGATTTTACAAATGTGTGACACTGACGAAAATTGTTGGTGATACATTAAAACATTAAGTTAAACTTTAATATGAATAACTATACAACCTTTTATCGTTACTTATATATTCCAAAATCAGCATGAGTCAGGGATGTTGAAGCCTCGCAACGTACAAATTCGAGCGATTCAGAACCGTTTGAAGAAATTGGTGGTGAATAGACAATAATTCGAACACTGACGAAAACCAACCAAACAACTCACGCAGAGGAAGAAACAAAAAACACAAGGATGATGCTACAAAAAAACGAAAGCGAAATTCTTCTAATTGGACCCGAAATATAAGAAAGCCATTGAAAACTCAAGGTAGGGAATATACGGCAGTGTCGGGGAATAAAACAATACCTGCCAAACAAGTGAAAGCAGCGGGCACATGCAAACAAAAGTGTGTAACAACCTTATTTCGCAGGTTGTACTTCCTCATAAATGAAAACACTTTTGCTTTTCAAAGGTTTCCAATATGTTTGGATTTTTTATTATTTCTTTCCGAAATCGTCAGAAGTTAACGTCTGGTACTTTATAAAAGTCTAGACAATGTAACTTGCTGGCGAAAGGCAGAAAGCTAACTGATCCGATAGCACAAGGGTTCTCTCTTTTATACACAAATTATATTAGACAAATCAAGTAACATTAGAATTAAACAAGTGACTAAATATCAACAGGTAGTTAGAATTTGTGTATTGTTTATAAGTAGTAAATATCAACATGTGGTTAGAAATTATGTATTGTTTATATGTAGTAAATGTCAACATGTGGTTATTTATATAATTTCATACTGTGTTCAAATAAAACAGGAACATATATGTATATGTATAATAGTATATATAATTGTGAACTGCTTCATTCTCCCCCTCTGATGCTGATAGCGTCCCGATGAGGCTGCAGCAAGAGTTTACTTTCTAGGGCGTCCTCTTCTTCGTAGCATTCGCATAGGTTGCACTGATTCACATACCATAATGTCCAGCAGTCTTGTCATTGTGATATTAATTTAGGATCTCCATTCTTTTATATTTAGGTACTACTAATTGAGCGTCTTCAGCGTCGTCGTTGTTGTAACAATATAGTACTCCTTCGTTTAATACATATCCTCTTTTTGCCCAAATTGGAATATCTTCGTTATTCCTCTCGAAGCATTCAATTACCTTCTTCAGTTCTGGGTCACTAAGCTGACGTTCCCTTATTTCACCTGCACTTTTCCTAGGCATTTCAATTGCAAAGGCACAAATTTCACATGAGTTTGTGGCATCATGAATATTTTCACAGGGTGGTCTGGATAATGTATCCGCGATGATGTTGGTTTTACCAGGTTTGTATTCAATTTTGATATTGAAAGGCTGCAACAAGAGCGCCCACCGAGCTAATCGACCAGTTGGTGACCTTATACCCATTTCAGCGGCTGATGATCGGTGACTAGCTTTACAGGGGATCCTTCAATGTAGCCTCGAGGGCCAATTTCGAGGGCTTCTCTCTCGATGGTGGAATAATTGCGTTCCGCGTTAGAAAGGAGTCTGCTTGCATACTCGATAGGGTGTTCGTTGGAACCCTCCCCCTGGAGTAAAACTGCCCCAAGAGCGTATCCACTAGCATCTGTTTTAATAATAAAGGGCTCGTTGTCTGCAGCTTGTCTCAATATAGGTGCCGAGGTAAGCAATAATTTCAGTTGATCGAAAGCTTGTTGTTGACTTGCAGTCCATGACCACACAGCATTCTTCTTAGACAAGGCTGATAATGGTTTTGACACATTAGCGAAAGATGGTATGAAACGGCGATACCAGGAACAGGTTTGCAGGAAGGAAAGCATTTCCTTCACATTATTGGGTTCTTTGCGATTTCGCAAAGCTGCAACCTTTTCTGGATCAGTCATAATTCCCTTCTGCGTCAATACATGGCCCAGATACTTGACCTCATTGCATGCGAATCGACATTTATCTCTGTTAACTTTAAGTCCAAATTGTCGCAGTCGTTGAAAAATTAATCGTAAATCGTCCAAATGTTGTGCAAAACCTGATGAACAACTTCAACAAAACAATCAACAACGTGAGAATTCAAAATTAAACCGAAACGAACATGCTAGTCAACCAATAGCACTACAGCAAAATGTGATTAAAAGGCCTACGTTTTCTTGTTATGGTTGTGATACTCCGGGGGTATACGGAGCAAATTGTTCAACGTATTGGAAGCCTTTGAAAAGCAAAAGTGTTTTCATTTATGAGGAAGTACAACCTGCGAAATAAGGTTGTTACAAGTGTTATGAAAAAATCACCTCTGAGGAGCGCCAACTTGTTTTTAAAAGTTTTTATAAGTTCCCTGGCTCTGGACAAAATCAGTTTGTGGCAAATTCCATACAGGAACATGAAAAACATGTGCAACGATTGTAACGGTAGACAAAACTTTAGTAGTAAGTAGTTTTTGACAAAAATACAACGGCGAAAAATTTGGGGTCTGTCAAACCATGTTTCTAAATACATTTGATTTAACTTTGAAAAAGGCTAGAGTAATTGTAGAAAAGAAACGATTTAGCGATAGCAAAATGTGTTGTGAAGTTAACGAGGGAAACATGAAAATCATCCTTCCAGAAAATGATAAATTCCTGATAAGAGAACATATAAACCTCTTTTTTTCGATTTATAGCCACCTTTTCATTTTAGCGATGCTTTTATTTTGGAGATTTTTCGAAAAAAAATTCTTCCATACAAATTGGACCACTTTATGAAAACCCCTTAGAAACCCGCAAAAATTGGTTATTTTTTCGATTGTACGCTCCGTTTCCGAAATATAAACATGAGGGCGTTTTAGCGTTTTTTTTTTTGTATGAAAAATTTTATTTTTAGCGATTTTTTTTTTTTAAAAAAAGTGATGCCATATTGAAGACACCCATTAGTTAAAGCCTCCGATGGAGGTAAATTTTTTATTATTTTTTCGATTGCACGCACCATTTTCGAGTTATAGGCACTTTTTTATTTTAGCGATTTTTTTTTGGCGATTTTTCGAAAAAAAAATTCTTCCATACGAATTGGACCACTTTATGAAACGCCCACAGAAACCCACAAAAATTGGTTATTTTTTCAATTGGACGCTCCGTTTCCGAGTTAAAGACATTTTTTCAAATTTTTTCATATTATCGATCAAAAATGGGGATGAGTTACCCTGATTAACCCATTGCCCATCGTCATGGGTAGCTACCCATTATTTTCCCCATTTCCCTGAGGGTAATGGGTAATTCCCCATTTCGTGGGTAGCTATCCATTATTTTCGCCATTGCCCTGAGGGTAATGGGTAATTCCCCATTTCGTGGGTAGCTACCCATTATTTTCCCCATTGCCCTGAGAGTAATGGGTAATCGTGATGGGTAATTCCTCATTTTCGTGGGAGCTACCCATTATTTTCCCCATACCCTGCGGGTAATGGGTAAACGTTCATTACACATTCCCCATAACGATGTATATGGGTTACTCATGGGGGGTAAATACGAACTCTGGTACAAATATTCCTTTGAGGGCGAGTATAAACAGACATATCAAGAAATCGCAAGAAACCGATCCAGTTCCTTTAAGTACAGAACAATTTAATGACTTAAAGGCACTGTTGCCACATAATACCAATACGAATCGTACATTAATTTCATGGAACAAATAACTACAACTGACAACTTCGTGGATTACATGGCAAATGAAGGTATGGAAGATGAATGTGAATTAACACAATAATGCTATTATTTCCTCAGTTTACTACTATATTTTGTTTTTATATCCTTTGATTACAATCAACTTTGTAACAACATAATAAACAACTGAAATACAATGGTTTTCTATTTGTTATTGTTCTTATTATAACGGCCAATGTCACAAAAAAAATAAAATAAAAACATAACTTTATCCTAAAAGGGCCAATGCCATTTTTTCTTCTAAATTTTCCAACTTTTAAAAAATTAATTTTACTATCGTATTCTATACAAATATATAATACATCTGAGCCAAAGTTGATGAGTGAAAATTGGAAGATTTGTCTGCTGAAGTTAAAATAATTTTTTGTAAAACATTCAAGTACAATTATCTCAAAAGTGAATATTCTGACATTGGCCCTTTTAGCACCAAGCCACAGATATGATAATGGAGAAGAATGAGAAGTATGGCGATTAAATGAATAAAAACCACTTTTTTGTTGAAATTTCGTGAAAGTTTTTATGGTTTGTTCTTGATGGTGACTATTTTACATCATGTGGTGGACTACATTTTTGCCTCACAAATCATATTTCAATATTGCCGGACCAAACTTGAACTTTTTCGACACTAGTCCGATAATGATGTCCCTGTAGTAGCCTATTTGCAGTTGTCGTTATCGTCTGTTGTGTTTCTGTATTAGTTGTTATTGTTAACTTGCTTAGTTTGTGGTACGAGATTTAAAATTGGCCCACACTACCACCACAGCAAGAACTTGTGCCAAAACCTGTTACTCACTAAGCCGAAAATAAACCATTCGTATTTTGAATATTTTACCTACAGTATTCATTCTTTACTTTGTTTCCTTCATTCTTAAAGTATTACGCCTAATCTATTTATTTTGAACCAATGTATTTTGTTTCCAACGAGTATTAAGCCTAACGGCATTGAAGCTCACTACGTGGGCACAGATTGGCTCTTGGCAGACACGTGCTAAAGTTAAAAAAATCTACATGAAAATGAAATGGAATTTGATTATTCCCAAATGAGATTACCTATTAAGCTGAAATAACTGAATGTGAAAAAGTGTTCCGTTTATTTAAATAGCATTAGCTAAGGGGCAGCGAAAACATGTTGATGTTCGGACTTGAAGGCCAGTGCTAAAGCACATAAATGTTAATTCTTAACGATGAGCCTGTATCAAGGAAACTGGATTGAGTACTTCAAATACAAAACAGTGTAAGAGAGAGGCTTTTATTTTTTGAAAGTGATTTAAAAATAAGTATGTTGGGTATTTGTACGACACAATGACAACACATCTCAGCTGTTGTTTGAAATAATAGTGATCGCTTAATGAATTTTCCAAATGTCATACAAAATTGAAATTGTTTGTAACCATTTTGAGTTAGCAGCGCAATGTTTCATATCATCGCACTGGGTATGGACGCTGAAAACTAATAACTAATTGCAGGAAACATGCATATGTTTGCAAGCACTGTTTCCACGTATTGATGATCTGCTGCCTCTTTGTTTCTTTGGTATCCTTCTTGTTTTTGTTTTTAGCGGTTTTCAACAAACAAAGCCACATTTGGATCTCAAAAAGATATATTATAGCCTATTAATCATTGTGTCCCAAACATGTTATATTGAATAGCAAACAATATGTTTTTGGGCACAAGTATAGTATATTTGCAACAAGCTACAAACACGATATATGTATTTGCATCCAATCATTAAAAAACGACAGATTTTTTAGCGTGTGAGCATTCTTGGAGCAAATGAAAGAACATTGCAAATGCACAAAGAAGTAAGGTTGTAGAACGATGTGGCTGGCTGCGATGTTAAGCTTTATATTTCAACTTATAGTTTGCATTAAGAGTATCTTTTGGTACGGTGGCTATTACTTATGTATACACATTAGCAAGAATCCACTGGGTAATATTTGGATTTTTTAATTAGCATTATTCTATTTAATGCAAATGCAAAAATAATCACCATTGTTTGCAATTACAATTCAAAAATAGTACATTTGCATTTGCTCAGCTAATGCAATTTCCATAGTTGTAATAAAATGTGTAATTGCTTTCGATACTTATGAATTTTTTTCAAATAAATAAATTAAATGGTTCCCGATTATATCCCATGAAGGAATTGGGGTGAGCTTCTCACAAACCAGTAAGCTGTGCGCTTTCTAGCTGTTTATTCACTGATTGGGGCCTAGAGTTTTAGTCCGGTTCCGAACGGTATTTGCAGAAGCTTTTTCATGGCTAAATACTCGATAGTGTCGCAGTCGCTATGCGAGGTGACCGCCGCCAAAAGAAATTTAAGGTGATCTGAGCAGGGATCGAACGCAGGATCTCAGGTACAAGACGCGCGCACACATCCATTGCACCACCGACGGCCACATGAAATAAAATGAATTTTTTTCGCTGCTGGTAATTCTGTTTTTAAAGTATTTTAGTATTTTATATACATACTAGCTGACCCGGCAAACTTCGTTTTGCCCAAAATCGGGTTTTTATAAAGCCGAAACTAATCCTGATTCAGATTAGAGGTGTGCGCGTGACACGATATTGTCATGACACGTGTGACTCACGCGTGACCGTGAGTAAGATACAAATCAATCACGTGATCGTGAGTGTAATAAAATGTTGAAAAGTTTAGGCAAAAAATTTTTTTTTAATACAGGTCGCTAGTGACCGTGCGTGATCATTTTTTTGATGACGTGAACGTGCATGATCGTGAGTAACAAAAATTTTAACGCGCGTGATTGTTCGTGATTGCTATCTTGTCAACCGTGAGCGTGCGTGACCGTGACTAAAAATTTACTCACGTGCACATCTCTAATCCAGATGCGCCATCAGCACATACACACCATTTCCTACTGTACCATTATGTACTGCCATTGCGTACAGTGATATTTAGCCGAGGCACGAACCAAGAATAACGAAATAAGAATAAGAACCAACTAACGAATGCAGGACCACGCCGACTTAATATATCCCAAAATTAAAGTACCCTGTTCTCACAACCGACACCACAGCTGCATTCTGTGAAAATTTAAAAAAAGATCGCACCATCCGCTTTGGCGTCTATACGGTACTAAAAATGCAAATAATCAATCAAACAAACAATCAAGCAATCAAACAATCAAACAAAAACAAACTTATTTTTATATATATGCACCAAAAGTATATTTTTTGAAAAAATTTGGAAAATAGTAAAAAGTAATAATAAAATTCTTTATTCTAACGCTAAAGTATGAACAATATTTTTTGTCTCTCCATTTCCTGCAAAAACAAATAAATCGTTGGGTTTACCAACGCGTGAACATGCTACATAAAGCTGTCCGTGTGAGAAACATGTATTTTGTAAATCCAAGCCGCAGATTTGCATAGACTGGCCTTGCGCCTTATTGATAGTCATGGCAAATGCTAATCTAATCGGAAACTGTAATCTTTTGAATTGAATTGGCGAATCTGTTGGTATCATGGGAATTCTTGGTAACAAAATGTGTTCGCCTTTGTACTTTTCAGTAATAATAGTTGCTTCGATGACGTTTGCCAAAATTGTCTTAACTATTAGTCTTGTTCCATTGCATAGTTTCGGTGCATTAAGGTTTCGCAATAAAATTATGGGTGATCCAATTTTTAATTGTAGATGATGTGGAGGTAAGCCAGGTAAATCCAAAGAATTCAAAAATTCGGCTGGAAAGTTTACACCTTCATTCTCGTCTAGCACTGTATCAATTGATTTGAAAGAAAACGATGTACCTTCTAGAATATTTTGAATTTGTAAATTGATGGCGTCAACATCAGCATTTTTGGCAGCTAAAATCGCACGTTCACTCAACCATGTATGGTTTTTGTGGTTATCTGTAATATTTGGAAAAACGTTTTCCATTAAAGCATCTCTTGATGGCATTAAGTGACAAAAATCGTCCGGAAATTTTATTGTTTGAGTTTTTGGATTGATAGTAATTTTACCATCACCAATGTCGAGCAACTGTTTCGAAAATCGTTCAGCAGACGGATCATTTTGAATTAGCACACGCATGTTAGTTGTTAGTTTCAATTTATGAACGTTGCGCCATAATGTTGATGCTTTGAAACATGGATTTATTTCGTCTGCAAACGTTGAACGTGGAATAATTGGCAAGGTTTGGCGAAAATCTCCAGATAGTAAAATTAGAGTACCACCAAAAAGTCTGTCATTGTTTTTTAAATCCTTCAATGTCCGATTTAGCGCTTCCAATGAATGTTTGTGAGCCATTGTACATTCATCCCAGACAATGATATGACATTTTTGAAGAACTTTGCCCATACCGGAATGTTTTTTAACGTTGCAAATATCATTTTCATTGTTCTGGATGTTCAAAGGTAATTTCAATGCTGAATGCGCTGTTCTGCCTCCATCCAATAACGTTGCAGCAATTCCAGATGACGCTATGGCTAATGCAATGTTTCCTTGTGAACGTATTTGTGCTAGTATAAGCGAAATTAAGAAAGTCTTTCCTTAATTTTATCAAAAATTAATTTTTGTTCAGGTACCAATTTTGGTATATTTGCTTGAACGTATTCATTGAGATCATCAAAATTAAATGTTTGTTCTCGCTGCATGTCACGATTAAATAAGTCACTCGCTGGACGATTAGGCGATGGCATTCCTAATTGCAAGAGTGTTTGATTCGAAATTATCATACATAGATCTTCCAGTTTTGTCAATGCTTCATTATAAATTTCTGGATAGAAATTTACATGAGCATCTCCATGAGTTGTTTGCATTGCGTACAGAATATCTTCACTCATAGAGTCTTTATATTTTTCCCATAGTTCTGCTGGGTTTGTTGGAAAACATGTGGTCAACAAAATAATGTAATGAAATGAGAGCTGCATCCGCTAGAGTTTTATCCCAATGTGAATTACCTTCCAACAATTGTAATGCTAGGCATGCATCATGATAAGTCGCATGTGACAAACCATTGACTGTTTTTAAAAAAGAGAATGATGTTGCTCCTGGAACATTTATCAGCAACAATCGCAAGTAAAAGCATTCATGCTGTTTAGGATGTACGGTATACAATCGACCTAATGCATTACTCGAAAAAATACCTGGATGCCCTGCAACTGGTTTTCCTCTTTTTCGAAACTCCCATGCTTTTCTTGATTTGTTCCAAGTGAAATAAGTCGGAAGTTCAGAGTATAATAATGTTCTGGCAAATCTTCCATGCACAGTTTGTTGTTGACACAAATAGAAGAACTCTGTTAATGTTGTTTTCGGTGGTGTAAGTGCGCGTTCAGATACGTTTTGTTCTGTGAAGTAAACACGTTGTCCGTTCTCAAGATGTATTGCCAAATGAATAACTGCAGGATCTCTTTCATGAATTGGAAATGAAAGGATTCGCCAGACAGCTTCATTGCTGCTTATATACCTGCCCATTTGGTAACGGGTAACTTCATCATTTACATTTACATCTTGAACGGCGAAGACGGCCATGTCGCTACCTTTGTGAACGTATTTGCATATGTGCTTTATCGATTTAACGGAACTGCATAATTCCACGTTGATGTGTGCATTGTAGGTTTTAGATAATAGTGGAGAATATGGAACAACCCATCGATTATCTATTTCAATTTCATCGCATTGATTCCTCGCGGCTAACATAAATGAATTACCTCCACATTCAGTTGATCGGCGTCGATACAATGGGTAACCATCAATGCCAGTAATTGTATCGGATAATAAATTCTTAGGGAAACGTTTCGTACATTTTCCGTTATCCATACATGGTGAATTAGGATTTATTGAACCGCAAGGACCATGGATCATATTCTTACTAACAATTTGGAATAGATCTGGATCTACATCTGGATCAGGTATTTCTGCAGATATAATTTGATCTATTTCTTCTGGTCTTATTTTGTTTATTAACCAAATTAATATATGCGCATGGGGCAATCCTCGTTTTTGCCACTCGATTGAATACATCCAGCACTGCGTTTCTCCGAAAATGTGATGTTTGACTATTAAATCTATTAAAGATTTTAGTTTGTGCTTAAAAACGCGTGCTGTGATGTCGTGACGGTCACTTGGTGATTGGCCAGATATTAATAGTTTTTTAATTTCATCCCATTGGGGAATACATGTAAAAGTAATAAAAAAATCTGGCCTTCGATATGCTCGTACATACGCCATAGCATCTTGCATGTATTCCTTCATATGCCGAGGGCTACCTGTGAACGACGAAGGCAGAATGCACATTTGACCTATATTGTTGATATTTAAATTTGCATCCACATTATTGTTGATGGAATCACGCAAATGTATATATTCCTCGGTTCTAAGCTTAGACTGATTAAATCGGATATAACGAAGGCGTTCACTTTCAATCTTTGCGTACATGTCCACAATGAATTGGTGATATAAGTTACGACATTTTAAAATATGATTGTCCTCGTTTTTTCGAATCATAATTCTATGGGCATAGAAGTTCATTGCGCTCACTTTCTTATTTTTTTCTTGTCCTAGAACGCAATGAAATTTTTTTGTAAATAATAATAATATGTGTAAATATTTAAAGTGAAAAGTGTACCTGTTGATGGATCTGTTTGTTTTATATTGATGTGATATCCATCCTCGCCTTCCCAAAACATTAAAGGGTATTGAAATGCATCGTATGAACGATGGGTGTCTTGAATAACTTGTAGAGTGTTATTTCGGCGCATGATTCGAATATCTCTCTGTTCAAATGCATCACCAACCATAACAATGCCCACTTCATTAACAGTGGGAGCATTGAAACGACGCGCATGTTCACCCACTGGAACTTTGTCAGCTTTTATGACAATCATGTAATTGTCGTTTTGTAATCGTCCTGACACTTGTTTGAACACTTGAATGAGCTGATTCTTTTCAGATAAAAAACTTTCTAATGTTGAAACAATTGCTCGCTCTTGTACTCGCTCTATGTGATTATATTGACACCGTATATTAACTTGTTGCTCCTCATCTCCAACGAAATAGATTTGCAAAAATTTTGGCGGTTCATTTGGCAAAGGAAGCAGGGATCCAATGTGATGGTACACTTGGCCCTGTATTTTGAATGTGGAATCGAAATTGCGACCTTGTCCGTCTGTGTTTGAAATGATTTTGGCAGCAAAAGATGTCATTTGAAAGCAGGAGTTAAACTTACGAATTTTTTTCAAAAACAATTTGGAGTCTGCGTTGTTGCCTTCCATAAGCGATTTTAATGGCTCTGGTGGTTGGTTCAAAGTAGGCAACACAACTTTTCCCGAAGAACAGCACATTCCTGCTGCCTCATTTTTGAATGTTAGCGCGTGACAATGCGTACATTCTTTATCCATATTGCCAATAATGATTTTTGAGTGTGTACTGTATTCTATATCGGGATCATACTCGAAAGCAATTCGATTGAATGAAGATAGCGCCAATGCTCTGCTTGCTTGCATTCTTGATCTATTTGCGGATCGAGTTATATTTCTGGACGCATCATTTGCATTATTGCGTGATCTTCTTGCTGAATTTCGCAAATCAGCTAAACGCGCAGTTCGATGATCTTCAGATTCAACCGAACGGGCGGCCGCAGTTTGTGTTCGTACCATTTCTGCTGTTTCAGCTCTCTGTTCTTGCGTTAAATTTGCGCGGCTTCTTTGCCTATTTAAGGAACGGCGACTATATCTACCAATGTTTGCTCTTCGTGGTGGAGGAGACATGATTAAACTGCAATATTTAACTTAGATTAAACAATAACATTCACAAAATTAACAAAACTTTGCTTTCACCTTAGCAATAAATATTAACTTTTTATATAAAAACGTCCGTGCATATGTTTGTGACACCATCAGATCTGAACGATAAAAGCAATAGAATACATATTCACACCATAGGTTCTATGCAATGTTGTCAATTGTGCTGGCATTAAACCGGTTTTTTACATTTCTTAGTCCGCTTTTACATTGGGCAATTGTAAATGGCAATTCTGCATTTTTGTAGTTGAGTGAGGTGAGAAGAATAGAAGGGGGAAATTGCTATACCGTACTTGGCAAGTCGTTTTGTTCTTTTCATTTGTATTTTTAAAGAGAGAGTAATTTTGCCTTTCCTCTCTATATTGTGAGACAAATTTTTTTCTTGGTAAAGCCGACAGAATTGTCAAACTGATTTGCCTTGTGTAAAAACGAATGGCAATAACAAAAGCGAATCACAACAATTTTTGCAATTCGACTTGCCCTGTGTAAAAGCAGACTTATTGTCTTTTTGTTTTCAAGCCGCAAGTGGAGTGGGAGGAATATTAGAAAATATGTGGTGTGGGAATGAACGTTGATTTTTTTTCTTCTTATTGTGTGTGAATGTCAAAATAATGGATTTTTAATGTGTGATTTGGGTAGGAGGTACCACGCGCCTTTGTCCACTCTGCCCACATTTCCAGCAGAACTTATAATATGTACACCGGACCTTCGTACCAAATTTTATTCAAATACCATTAACAGGAGCAGAAATAATGGATTTTTAATTTGTAGTTTGTATGGGAGGTACCACGCCCAGTCCAAAATTCCGGGTCAAAACTACATATACACCTATTCGGGCACCAACCGAACCTATGGTGTGAATATGTTTCTTATTGCTCTTATCGTTTAGATCTGATGGTGTGACAAACATACGTTTTTATATATATAGATATTCAGATATGCCTTTTTGATTGATGTTGCCTTATAGACCATGATATTTGGAATTTCAAACGCGGGGGGTCGCTAAAGATTTGTATTGTATTACAGGATGGTACGTATAGTCCCATACCGGCCGTTGAAGAGTGGCTACTTAGTGTATTTTGGCAAAATATATTTTATTTGGCCAATATAGGGCTCAAACGACGTATCATAATGAGCATATCAATAAAAATATATTCTAAACATGTTGATGGAGTATTGTTTTCACGGCGGCATTTTCAAATCATGATCAAGGCTACATTTTATTCCCAATCTTTCAATTAAACTATCAATTTAATTTGTTTTACGACTGAATTTATTCCATACAACTGAAGGAAGGTTGAAGCAACATTGTTTCATAATAGTTGCAGTTGCGACAACTGAATGTTCAATTATATTCGTTCTCCCAACTAAATTTTCTATAATTTCGAAGCAACATTAAATATTGGTACCAAGTTAGGATATAATAACTGTAAGTGGCATCAATTCAGGTCCAAAAACCAAGTTAAATTTTCAATTTACTATATTTTTTATTTTACCTGAAAATACTGTCAAATATGTAGAATAAATATGATTAAAAGCCAATACACGAAATACATCGAGAAAAGCCTGAAGAATCGGGAACATATCCTTGACCTGGACTTCAAAATAATACCGTGAAACAAGTGCTCTATCAAAATTTTGGAAATATATTTCTCTAATTTTGCTTGTCATGACACGTCGTTTGAGCCTCATTTTGCAGAAACACTATAAGAATTTTTTTGTGAAAATACATTAACAATCTGATCTTACCCTCCTGTACCCTCACATACAGTGGCGCAACATTATAATGGGACACTAACCCACATAATAAAATATATATTAGTTTTAAAATATGGTCACGGAATTTTGACTTTATTTTTATGATTTCATACTGCCACGTTAGTGTTTATTATTTAAGGAAATAATTGCTGCCTTATAATCAATTGAAATACATTTATAAGCATTCATTCACAATAATACACATCACGACCCTCAAAGTAATAATGGGACCAAATGTTTTTTTTTTGACTGATACTTTTAAGAGAACTCTATATAGAATATTTCAGTCAGTTGTGTTATAAATATCCATCATGGCGCCACGTCGTTCCCAAACATCGCCAGAGCTAAGGAGATTAATAATTACCCACTCAATGTCTGGAAAATCTGTGCGAGATATCGCGGAAATAGTAAACCGACCAAAGTCTACAGTGTTTAATATTATTAAAAGATAAAAACTCAGAAAATTTTGAAAACATTGGGAAACCGAGCAAGCGAAAAATATTTTCGGATTCAGACGAGCGTTGGCTCTTACAGCAAATAAAGAAACGCCCACATCTTAGCGCACCTAAAGTGGCGGCTGAAGCAGAAATATTCTTGGGGAAAAATGAAAATCCCGGAACCATAAGAAATATTTTACGAAAGCATCAATACAACGGTCGAGTAGCTAGGTAGAAGCCTCATATCAGTAAAGTCAACCAGCTGAAACGACTATCATTTGCAAAAGAGCACAGAGGAAAAGGTTTTTCGTTTTGGAGCAAAGTGATTTTTACTGGTGAAAGTGAATTTAATATTTTCCGGTCAGATGGGCAGTCAGACGTATGGAGAAAGCCGAACGAAGAGCTGCGCGAAAGAACTTTACGACCGACTGTGAAGCACGGGTCAGGGTCAGTAATGGTATGGGGTGCAATTTCGGCAGCTGGTCCTGGGAATCTTCATATTATTGAAGGAATTATGGACCACAAGTACTACCTAAACATTTTACGATACAACCTTTCAGAAACATCCGAAAAATTAGGCCTTTCCAACGAGTACTATTTCTACCAGGACAATGATCCAAAGCATAAGGCTTACTATGTTCGGAATTGGTTGCTCTATAATTGCCCACATGTACTCGAAACACCACCACAATCGCCGGATTTAAACCCCATTGAGCACGTGTGGAGTTATTTGGAACAAAAATTAAAAAATCACCAAATTAACAACAAAACCACACTTACACTTGCTCTTAAGGAAGAATGGGAAAAACTATCACCTAACTATTGCAGAAAGCTGGTTGAATCGATACCGCAACGTTTAAAAGCGGTAATACAACAAAAGGGCCTCCCAACAAAATATTCAAGTTTTGAATATGATACCTTATTTACTTATTTTTTAATTCGTGTCCCATTATAACTTTGACCCTAATACTATGAATTACTTTACTTTTTTTTGTTTCTTACTATTTGTACTAATGAAATTGACTTCTGTTTATATTTTCAATAAACTTATCGCATTAGCATTAAAACGTTATATAAATTTGTTTTCTTAAGTTAGTTAGTTCAGTAGAATATAGGGAACATAAGTAATATTAATAGGTGTCCCGTTTTAATTTTGAGCCACTGTAAAAACAAGTTTTACGTTCTCGTAATCTGCTCTTAAACCAACATGCATCTGTTGAGATAACAAAAGTTATCTAAGATAAAAGTCGGAATTTAAGTGAGAAGTACAAATTACGCTTAATATCGCTTAGCTGCTCCGTACAAATTACGCTCTAATTGCATTAGCGGGGTAAAAAAACACACTTATTTTATATTTACGCAACAGATCGGTCAATATAAGAAACACTCATCTGCAATTTACACACGCATTCAGGAATATTTATGAATCACTGACTGAACGAATAAAGGCTCGTTCACAATGATAGTAACAAATTCAACAGGCGTTCACAATGCAAGCATCAAATTTGTTCGAATAAGTTCGAAAAAACAGCTGTCTGGCAACATTGTTTACATTATACAGCAGTATACATATTTGGGGATTGAAAACCATGGAGAATTGCAATACAAACGAAAAAGCAAACAGTAAAAACTAGAAAAATTAAATGTGAGACACGGACCTCAGATTTGTACCACTACCCGGAGCAAAAAGTATTAAGTGTTTTTCTTTAGAAAACTTTTAAAATTTTTCTATAGAAGAGTTTTAAAATTTTTCCATAGAAAAGTTGTCAAATTTTTCTATAGATATGTTTTAAAATTTTTCTTTAGAAAAGTTTTAAAATTTTTCTATAGAAATGATTTAAAATTTTCTATAGAAAAATTGTAAAATTTTATAGAAACCTTTTAAAATTTTTCTATAGAATTGTTTTAAAATTATTCTATAGAAAAGTTTTAAAATTTTTCTATAAAAATGTTTTTAAATTTTTCTATAGAAATCTTCTCAAATTTTTCTATAGAAATATTCTCAAATTCTTCTATTGAAAAGTTTTAAAATTTTTCTATAGAAATGTTTTAAAATTTTTCTTTAGAAAAGTTTTAAAATTTTTCTATAGAAATGTTTTAAAATTTTTATATAGAAAAATTGTAAAATTTTATAGAAATCTTCTAAAATTTTTCTATAGAATTGTTTTAAAATTATTCTATAGAAATTTTTTGAAATTTGTCTATAGAAATGTTCTCATATTTTTCTATAGCAATGTTTTAAAATTATTCTTCAGAAAACTTTTAAAATTGTTCTATAGAAATGTTTTCAAATTTTTCTATAGAAAAATTGTAAAATTTTATAGAAATCTTTTAAAATTTTTCTATAGAATTGTTTTAAAATTATTCTCTAGAAATTTTTTGAAATTTTTCTAAAGAAATGTTCTCAAATTTTTCTATAGAAAAGTTTTAAAATTTTTCTAGAAATGTTTTAAAATTTTTCTTTAGAAAAGTTTTTAAAAGTGTTCTATAGAAATGTTTTCAAATTTTTCTATAGAAATCTTCTCAAATTTTTCTATAGAAATATTCTCAACTTTTTCTATAAAAAAGTTTTAAAATTTTTCTATAGAAAAGTTTTAAAATTTTTCTATAGAAATATTTTAAAATTTTTCTATAGAAATATTTTCAAATTTTTCTTTAGAAATATTTTAAAATTTTTCTATAGAAAAAGTTGAGAATATATCTATAGAAAAATTTGAGAAGATTTCTATAGAAAAATTTGAAAACATTTCTGTACAACACTTTTAAAAACTTTTCTAAAGAAAAATTTTAAAACATGTCTAGAAAAATTTTAAAACTTTTCTATAGAAAAATTTGAGAACATTTCTATAGAAAATTTCAAAAAATTTCTATAGAATAATTGTAAAACAATTCTATAGAAAAATTTTAAAAGATTTCTATAAAATTTTACAATTTTTCTATAGAAAAATTTGAAAACATTTCTATAGAACAATTTTAAAACTTTTCTAAAGAATAATTGTTTTCAAATTTTTCTATAGAAATGTTTAGAAACTTATGTTCCATAATATGTCATGGCCTTGGACGGTTTCGATAAACCTGAAAATTTCAGCTTTTTTTAAACTTTTTTCCTTTGTTTATTAATAAAATTGGCGCGAACTACACTTACTACAAACAACTACACATTTCACATTTGCATCAGCTGATTTGTTCGAAAGCCAGCGACAGTGTTGTATTCTTGGTAATAAAAAATTATAATTATATGCGAAATTATTGTTATTGGCAGATTCTACAGAGAATATTATTTATTGAAATGTTTGTTTTGAGACAAAATGTTTACATTTTCATTCATACTTTCAAGTTTTAAAACAAAATTCGAAGTAAAGCGCCCCTAGCGGTCAGTAGAATAAACTGATTCGAATAAATTCCAATTTGAAGTAGAAGTAGATCCTACTTCTATGACAAATTTGAATTCCAATTTCTCGAAAAACATGAGAGGGCATTATATGCAATACTGTGAGTGGGAACGAGAAGGCTTGAATTTCATATCGTTGCTGCCATTGTGAACGCTACTTAATGCAAAAACGCCGTTACATATTTACAACAACATTAACTTAGGCTGAGGATAGTCTCTATTTGCCCATTATGAATATTGTTGCTCTCGACAGAGCATAAATAAATCAATAACCACCGTAGTATTTGTACCACAAACAAAGTTGTATGTGGGTAACGAACACGTATAACGAAACATATTAATGATTTCATCTACAGCATGCAATGTTGAATATCAAACACATTATGTTTGGACACAAGTATGCTATATATAAAAAAAAACAATGAGTGTTTGAACTCACGTGCGATGTGTTGACACCTTTTAGTTACACGGTACCTGTTCCATTTCTATGAACACATTAGTAAATGTTACATTGGATAACAAAAAAGAATAGTTTTTGTGTTGAAGGCTCGTTTGCTATTGCACTTTCTTTTTTCTTACATCTGCTTTAACATTAGATGTAATATTGTTAAAATAAATAAAGTAATATTTAGGTCACTGAAATAATTGTTTTTGTTTGGTCAAAAACAGAGGGACGACTACCTGCTTGTTTGAACGCTGGCATACAACTGAATAAAAATCAAAAGAGAGTCTGAGTAAAAGACCATAAACGAGTCTTATTACCTTTATAGAATATTTCAATATAAACGCACCATTTCGATAATGTTATTACATAAAACAATACAAAAGAATAAATGTTTCAAAAGGCATCAATGTTTCACGTCAAAATTATGAATGTACCAAGTTATGACAAAAACAGAGTAATGCGTTTTGAATTATTCACCAGATGTCGCCAGTGCTTTTGAGTCATACAATTCGTTCCATGAGTTCTCTATACTATTCAAAACTCTTTGGCGACGACGACCTGCTTGTTTGTTCGCTGCCGCTACATCAATACCATCATCCTTATTTTCAGGCAGAGACTATTGTTGTACAACAACCACATATGTAATGCTAACTCTGTGTGTTATTTCCATGTGCTCACTTTTCAGTGTGTAGCCACAAAGCAAAATTTCAAGAGTTTTGATATCACATGATCCAGGATGCCAATTAACCGGGTCGATGCATGAGATTAACTTTTACACTCATTGATCTCGCAATCGGGATCTCTGGCTGGCCTCGTGTTCTGAAGAAACATCCCCTAGCTTATAAACCACACTAAACCGCTGCTTCATCTGGATCTAATGACTGCTCTTCTTCTCGGAAGCGACAGTTTTTCTTGTTGATGTAGTCATTAAGCCGGAAATGATTAGCAGGTCTTCTTTAGAGTACAGGTGAATAATATGTAGAGTCAGAGCTGGGCAAAGTCTTGCCAATGTTAAATGGCAACAATAATTTGTCGTAATATCCCAACTCGAAAAGGTACTTGCAATTGAACCACCCGAACAGAAATAATTGTTGCCTTCGTTGGCCTGCTGTAATTTGAATTGATGCTATTTTATGCGATATTAATAAGCATTTGATAACATTCTGTACACTCTTAAAAATTTGATTTATTTTTTCATTTGGATGCAATTATAACGTGCTTGTAGCTTTTCGCAAACATAGTATACTTGCCTCCAAACACATTATGTTTGCTATTCAATATAATATGTTTGAGACACAATGATCAATAGGTTATAATATATGTATTTGTGACCCAACTTATGCTTTGTTTAATGAAAACTGCTGAAAATAAAAACGTGGCAAGCAATAAAGAATCAAAAGGCAGCAGATCTTCTATTGATGAAAACAATGATTGCAAAACATGTACATGGTTCCTTCAATATGTTGCTGGGGTCGTTATTTTTCAGAGTGTAGTTATGTACACTGTGAAAACTGTTACTAGTTACATTTACCATTTTACTAATTTGGTTTAAGTTTCTCAAAATTAATATGGAATGTGGAAACCAATTTGTGATAGTCAGAACTGCAATGAGAAAAATAAATTAAATACTTCTGAAGATATGTAATACAAATTATTTAATTAAATGAAATAATGAAAATAGAAAATTACCATGCTGTATAAACCGAAATTCAATATGAAAGAAATCATTGCATACCTGTTGATATATAAATACAATGTAGCTCGGCAGCATAACTTTAAGGGCCTTATGCAAAACAAAATTCATACACTGCTTCATTTGAGTTTCGGTTCTCTAATATTAAAACCAATACAGAAATTTCAGTCTGGTGGACCGACTTAAATATACCCTCACCCGAAGTCCTATTGAATATTGGTAAATATGCCAATATTCAATAGCAGAGTGGCATTGCGCTAAATATTATTCAATACCCAACTAAATTGCGATCCAAAGTGATTATGGGGAGTTATCGTGACTACCAGCCAATTGTCCTCCCAATATTTATATGGTAGTTACACAAATGGGCATGGCGAAGTTGTTCATGTGTTTTCCATAATATTACTCAAAATAGTGATCAGTACCAAATTTTGTTAAGATCGGTTGGGGTATACGGGAGATATCGATTCGGCCAGCCAGAAAGCCGCCCAACTTTTGTTTTGCGGGAGTTATTTCGCCGAACAGCCAGCTGGCCGAACAACTTTTGTATGGGAGGTAAAAAAATGGGCGTGGCAAAACTACCTTTGTCGTAAACGGTGATTGGCGTTTATTGACATGAAGCTTAGTACCCAATTTCATTAATATAAATAAAATAAAATAATAAATAAATAATGTTTCACGCAACTTATCGCATTGACAACGCGGACGACCACCAAGCTTTCGTATGGGAGGTACGAGAATGGGCCTGGCGACTTCACCCATTTTCGTCAATTAAGGAGATATTTACAGATTATTAACTAGCGTTTGATGATTTCGTACTAAATGTGTCGAATTGAATGGGAGGTACCAGAAGGGGCGTGGCAAAAAAGCCCATACGGATTGACGGCAGTTATCGTGGTGAGCAGCCAGCCAGCCAGCAATGCAGACGGACAGACGGTCATGGCTCAATCGTCTTAAAAAGTCCCAAAACGAATTTCGTCCAAAGATACTGGTAATATGGCTTCTTCTATATGTTAGATTTTCTTCCGTAATAAATGATATATACCCCCATCCTATGGGTGAGGGTACAACTATTACATTTCAACCACTATACTTATGTATAAATGAACAAAGGTAGAAAAAGACCCTAAACACTGTAGTAAAACTAGGAAAATGACATTTTCAACAGAAAACTGAACAAGCATGCCTTACTTTGAGGGCTATACACGAGGGCTGTACATATGGCCACATAAACGAAATCTACATAATATTGAGTATAGCAATTTACGTCGCTGTAAAAATAAATGCAAGTAAGAAGGAATAATGGACCAGCAAAAAACAATGGAATCATGAATTAAGAATTTTACGGAAAGCACGGAAAGAAATATGTATATCTGTTATACCGGTTCAGTTAATGAAAAATATAAAACAAATATAATAATAAATAAATATGATATTAGAAAAACACTTTTTCTTAATATGATTTTTATTAAAAAGCAAACTTTTAAATTCAATTTAAGTTACTTACTTACTTATCCGGTCTCGGACAACCCCGGGGGGTCAGGGACCTTACAAAACGAAGATAACATATTTCGCCAACCAGTTCGATCTTTTGCTTTATCTCTCCAGTTGGCAATACCAAGTGTACGCAGGGATTCGTCAACCTGATCCCTCCAGCGGAGTCTTGGTCTTCCTATTTTTCGTCTTCCTTCGAGTTCGGTTTCGAAAAGCCTTCGCGCTGGTTCATCTTCATCCATTCTACTGACATGGCCTAGCCAGCGCAATCGCGTTATCTTGATCCGCTTAACTATGTCAATGTCAGGATAAAGCTCATACAGCTCATGATTCATGCGTCGCCGATACTCGCCGTTGCGCACTATAGGGCCATACATTTTTCGGAGTATTTTTCTCTCGAAGACTCCTACAGATGTTTCGTCTGCTTGCGATAGGACCCAGGATTCTGCGCCATAAAGCAAGACAGGTTGAATGAGAGTCTGGTACAGCTGGACTTTTGTTACTCGAGAGAGGGCTTTATCTCTAAAGTGCTTGCTTAGCCCAAAATAACATCTATTCGCAAGCACAATTCTCCGTTTGATCTCAAGGCTGACGTTGTTGTTTTTGTTCACGGCAGATCCGAGGTATATAAATTCGTCCACTACCTCGAAGTTATAACGGTTATCAACGTTCACGCTTTGGTCTAATCGCGTGGAGGCCCTGTTCGTTGAAACCATTAATTTTGTCTTGTCCTCATTCACCGTCAGACCCACTTTTGCTGACTCCTTCTCAATTCTCGAAAAAACCGCAGTAACTTCTCTAATTGTGCGCCCAATGATATCTATATCATCAGCATACGCGAGCAGCATGTGACTTTTGCTGCTGATGGTTTTATTCATATTGACTGCAGCTTTTCTCATAATGATCTCCATTAAGATGTTAAAGAGATCGCACGATAGGGTGTCGCCTTGCCTGAGGCCTCGCTTAGTTTCGAAAGGTTCGGTAAGATCCTTACCAACTTTCACTGCGGATTTGGTGTTCGTCAAGGTCATCCTGCAAAGGCGTATGAGTTTTGCAGGAATACCAAGCTCAGACATTGCTTCATAGAGTTTCTCCCGTATCGGACTATCGAAGGCTGCTTTATAATCGATAAATAGATGATAGGTGTCGATTTGTTTTTCGTGTGTCTTCTCCAGGATTTGGCGTAGCGTGAAAATCTGGTCAGTTGTCGATTTTCCAGGCCTAAAGCCACACTGGTATGGTCCAATCAGGTCAGCGATAATTGGTTTTAGGCTTTCGCACATTATACTTGATAGAACCTTATATGCTATGGGTAAAAGGCTTATTCCACGGTAGTTGGCACAAATACTCGGGTCACCTTTTTTAAATATGGGACATAGTACACTGAGACTCCAATCGCCGGGCGTGCATTCATCTAACCAAATTTTGCTAATGAGCTGATGCATGCACCTTATCAGCTCATCGCCGCCAGCCTTAAACAGCTCCGCCGGTAATCCATCGGCTCCTGCGGCTTTGTTGTTCTTAAGCCGGGCAATAGCTGTTCTGACCTCGTCTTGGTTAGGATGGGGGCAATCGACGTCGTCGTCCATATTGTGATCGATTGTCCCATCGTCATCGGATATCTCAGGTACTAGTAGCGCGGAGAAATGCTCTCTCCATATTCCCAACATGCTCTGCACATCTGCGACGAGATTTCCGTCCTTGTCTTTACAGAAGGGGGGCCCTGAACCATGTCCATTAGTTCCGTTTTTAACTTTTTGGTAGAATTTTCGGGCTTCGTTCTTCCTTTTGTACGTCTCAACAGCGGCAGTTTTTATAGAGTCGGAAATGGGTTTCCACTGCGCATCAGGATCGTCATCGGGAGGGGGTGGGTTCTGTGCCAAAAGTTGCGTGAGCTTCCTTGAGTATGCTGTGGCTACCTCTGGTAATTGCAGCTTTCCGATGTCCAGCTTCCTCTGCGTCTGGTTTCGTACGATTTTCGCTCTACTTAATCTTGTGCGAACCTTTGCTGCTACCACGTAGTGATCAGAATCGATGTTAGCTCCTCTGATCACTCGTACGTCCATTACAATGGATGAGTGCCTTCCATCAATCAGGGGATACCCAAGTAGCCTTGTGGATGTCTTTATGCTGGATTCTTGTGCCACTGATGACCGTGTTTTTTGCCGCGGCAAAGTCAGTCAGTCTCATACCGTTGTCGGAACTGTCAGCATGAAGACTGAAATTGCCAATAGTTGGATTAAACACATTCTCCCTTCCTACTTTGGCATTAAAATCTCCTAGTACAATCTTAATGTCATGGCCAGGGCAGCGGTCATACGTTTCCTCTAGGAGCTCATAGAATATGTCTTTGGCATCATCATCTTTCTCTTCTGTCGGGGCGTGCACACAAATTAGGGAAATATAAAACTATTTCGCTTTTATGCGGATTGTGGTTATACGTTCACTCACAGGATTGAACCTAGAGACTAGATGTCGCAGTCTTTTGCCAACTACAAATCCGCAACCAAATTCATGGTTTTTTTTTCATGGCAACTGTAGTATATATCGTAGTTTCTTTTTCTTGTGCAGCCATGCCCTGTCCATCTCATTTCCAGGATAGCGGTAATGTCGGCCTTATAACTTTCGAGGACATCTGCCAGTTGGATACTTGCACAGGATCTATATATTACATTCCAAGTGCATATCCGTAAATAGTGGTCCTTATAACGTTTGCGGGGGTCGTCAACAAATAGGGGTTGTTTATGTTTTCTAGTTCGTTTACGTATTTTCACTGCCATTATGAACGGTGGCGGGAGGCATACCCAGCCCACCGGGCTTTTGCATTTTACCTACTGCCAGGATATTTGATTGCAGCCGCCCATTATGGATCAGACGCTGACCAGGATGCGATATGTTGAACCTGGATTTTCTTCTTTTAGTTTCTATCCGCCGTTGGCCCGTATATTTGGCTCATCCGCCTTCTAAGGACAAAAGAATATGCCCGATTGTTTGATGAGCTTCAGTGACATCAGTCACCTACTAAACCTGATTTGACGCTCATTTGTTTCGCCTTCTCACTCTAGCTGGCTAACGGAGGTTTCCGAAAAGCCATTGCCCAGGACATACTGCGTGGAAGTAGTGAGCTGCTTGGACTGCCCAATGAAGGAGTCATTTCTGGCCACTCCCAAGTGAATGGCAATCAGAAACTTTCCACATCCACGGACAGTCCCATGTCCCATGTTTAAGTTAAATCATTTAATACTACATTTATAAATAAATAAAATGAATTATTTCCCATTACATCCCATGAAGGGACTGGGGAGAACTTCTCACAATCACTGAGCTGTGCGCTTTCCAGTTTTCACTCACTGATTGGGACCTACAGTTTTACACCGATTCCGAACGGTAATTTGAGAAGCTTTTTCATGGCTAGATACTCGATAGTGTCGCCGTCACTATGCGAGGTAACCGCCGCCGAAAGAAATTATAGTAAATGTAAATCACTTAGACACATCTGTCACACCTAGTATTTTTTATTTCTGTAGAAAGCATTATGTGAGGTATATAATGAATGTCATTGTAGCTCTCCTGACAACGAAATATACAGACTTGAAGAAAACATTGTTGTCCCACTTTAGGGATTGTGCAGAAACTGTGAGTTGGAGGATGAATTAATTTACAAATATTTCACCACATAAACTAGAACAAATAATGATGTTATTGTTGTGTATCTGCCATCTTTGTTTTCTACTTGTTCAATATTTTAATAGTTGTTTCAATACATACAAGCCTTTATGTTTCCGTCGGATATTGTAGACAATATACAACATGGTACATTGAAATATTTATTACTACAAAGCCATTGTAGCTTAAGTATTCATTTAATTTGTCTTGTCTTTTAAAATGTATTTCTACTTATATCGTCATTTTGTTTTAATGCAGTTTAATATAAACTCTGATAAAACAATTTTATTGTTTTGGTTGATTTTGAGTTGCATCATTAATCATAAAGTTTATATATTTCGTAAAATTTTCTTATAATTTGAATTCTTTGTAATACTTGATTCGCAGAAAATTAAACGAATGCAAATATGCAAAAAAAAGTTGTGGAATAATTCATCAATTTAGTAGGAAGCATCTAATATCATGACATCCGTTTGAGTGTTCTAGTGATAGTAATCTAAAATCATATATGGGGCAAATTAATTATGTGACAATTATAATTTGTAGTTTAATTTGAATTTCGTCTACAAAGGCAAATGCAAACAAATTTATGTACCTTTGATAATTGTACTTATTTTCAAACCATTTTCTTCAATCTGGTAGTTTTGGTTTTCAAATATGGTATATGCACAGGTTTATGAATTAGAAAGTACCAATCGACGTCACAAACCTATACATAAAATATTTCAAAGACAGAATTGCCAACAGTCAAACAAATTTAAAATAATGAAAATCGTTCATATAGTATTTCATTACAATTGACGAAATTTAAATGCAAAATTTACAATTGATCAAATGGAAATTCGAAATTTTTTAATTGTAATAGCGAAAAATTGTAATTCTTTTGCATTTCCATTAGATAAAGAATAATCCTGCAGAGGTATAAACTGGTTGGAATACCAGCAGGTTACAGACCGTGCCACATCCGGACAGTCCTGTTACCGAACAGATTTTTCTTATAATTTGTCATTCAATCTATTCTAAATCACATGAAATACTGGTGCGAATTTCGGAAAATCTCGGTTGAATATCCTGACCTCTGGAATAATGTCACGATTTCTAATCAAACACACGGCCTTAAAATAAATATAAATCGACGACGCACAACTCTAATTTTGGTGACATTTTTAGGATATACTAGAGCGTTGCCGGTACGTAAGTTCTAAACGCTGAAAAACCGCGGCGTCTCTAACATATTTTCCCAAACATATTCTGCAGGAACCATGTATATGTTTGGAACACACCTCAAATATTCATATGTTGGCAAGTCCCAAATTTCCTAGTATTTATATGCAAACAGTATCATGTTTACTGACAACATGTATATCTTTACGTGGAAACATATGCGTTCTTCATTCCAAACATCCATATACTTACGTGGAAGCATTCGCGTGTTTCCCCCAAAACCTACATATACTTACGTGGAAACATATGCGAATTTCCTCCAAAATATAATAATATTTAGAAACGAATTATTCTTCGATTTCAATGTATATGTATGTATTATTTATTATAATTAATTTTAACAATATAAATCCACATTTATAAATAATTAATACAAAAAATTAATAGATTTAAAACGGCCCATTATACATTTATTTCCATTGAAAGCATTATTTGTTTTTTTTCATGAAATGATAACCTCCTTTCTTTGCTGTCTCTCACGTTTTTGTGTTCGGAAGATTTCAGCTATGCGTTGGTTATCACTATGCGTTGGTATACAAACAAGGTATTTGATTAATGTATGAGAAATTCATACTACAAGTTTACAAGTCATGAACATTTTTCTAATTGAAAAATGGTTGATTTTTGTTGGAAATAATAGACAATTCAGATGCCTAACTACTGTGCCTGAATTGATACCATCGGTTGATCATCAATCGTATATATACAAACTAAATTCTGCAATTCACATGTGCGAATTAGTATCGATCGAAGATCCCTAAGTATCAACATCACTGAAAGGCCTATAATTTCAACAACAAGAACAGACAGAACTTGTCCACCATGTTCTTCTTTTCCTCAAGCGTTTTCGCATTGTTGCAGAGCTTTGAGGTGAGTTTTTAATCTATGTCACAGAGTTGTATTTTTCCGTGGTATAGCATTTTTGAAGACTGTGCTAGTGTCAGTTACGTTTTCTCATACATTAACCAAAAAAATCGGTCATAAAAATTCAAATTAACAAACAAGATATTTATATACAAATCCAGTTCATGCAAGCCAAGCGTGGATTAATTACTTGTGTTTTTTATTACACATATTTCACAAATGGTCCGCCGTTCCGATTTTCTCAGTAAAGGCTCGGACAGACAAAGGGCTTCACGATGTTGCCCTTTTCAGTTTCTTTCCTCAAAATCATTTTTCACTTTGGTTGCGCACATTCACAGAAACCAAAGTAACATTTAACTGTCCGAGCCTTCGCTTATTCTTTTTTCGCTGATCAAGCGCTTGTGATATCCTCTGCCCGATGAACCATTGCAGACGGAATACATGAAGCTAAAACGCAATACATCACGCAAAATAAGAAACACTTTATCTGCAATTTACACGCACATTCAGGAATATTTATGGCTCACTGTCTGAGAGAATAGTGCAAAAATACAGATCCACACAATAGACTCTATCGTTGTCCCTCTTTTATTATAATTATCTTGCTCTCGAGAGAACATAGAAAGTGAAACAAACAAAGCTGTCTTTGTATCACAAACATAAACATATGTAACATGTTAATCGTTGTGTCTCAAACATGTAATATTGAATAGCAAAAAGAATGTGTTTGGACACAAGTATATTATATTTGTGACAAGCTCCAAACACACTTTATATTTGCATCCAAACAATAAAAAAAAAACAGATTTTCAGCGTGTATCTTTATGTTACAATTTTACTGCATTTTAAGATTGTGGGTTTCGATCTCTGCATTTCTTTCCATCTTACATTTCTTTCGACTGCGGTCATCTTGCTTAGTAACGGCGACACTATTGAGTATTTAGCCATGACAAAGTTTGTTAAAATACCGTTCGGAAGTGGTATAAAACTTTAAGTCAAAATCAGTGAGTCTAAAACCCGTACATAGGTTTCAGTCGGGTGAACCGACTTAATCACACCCTCACCACTAACACATCCATTGCGTGGGACTTTTGTTAAATACTAAAAACACCCATACTCAAAACTGACCATATTCAATTCCAGATTGATATTGCGCTAAATATTATTGAATACCCAAATTTCTATGCGAGGTACAAAAATTGGGCATGGCAAGTTGTTGCCAAAATTTATTTTGATCAGTACCAAATTTTATAAAGATCGGTTATAATTTATTGGAGATATCGAGTCGGCAAACCGCAAATACGCCCAACTTTTGTATTGGAGGTACGAAACTTAATACTTACACAATAGCTTTTAGCAAAATATTCCCTAGTACCGAATTTTATTTTATGTAGTTTACGGGAGTTATCGTGTTGACCAACCGGTCATCCGAGCAACGTTTATATGGGAGGTGTGACAAAATTGCTAATTTTCTATAGTAGAGTTTTATATGATTAAATATTGGCTAGTACAAACTTTCATAAAGATTGGTTCGGTTTTGCGGTACTTCTCGTGCCGAACAACCAGACGGCCAAACAACTTTTGTATGGGAGGTACCACAATGGGCGTGACAAAATCACCCTTGTTTAATTAATGATAACGTGAAGCCTTATGCCTAATTTCATTAAGGTCGGAAGTGTTTCACGAGATTTATCGGATTGACAACCCGGACGAACACCCTGTTTTGTAAGGGAGGTACCAGAATGGGCATGACAATCTCGCCCATTTCCTCCAGGTAAGTAGGCATTTACAGATTATTATCCGATGTGTGAGTCGAAGCTAATCACATCTACCAGAAGAAAGGTTTGAAAGAAATATGATTTTCTGCTAAATGTGTGGATTTGTATGGAAGGTACCAGAAGGGGCGTGGCCAAATCGCCCATTTTCAATCACAAACTCAGTATTGACAAATAATAGTTACTGACAAAAATGTGAGAAGCTCTGCCCAGTCATTTCATTGGATTAATTGGAAACCATTTTCTTCTAGTAATGTGTAAAACGAGATTGTAGTGACAGCAAATTCAGCTGTTGCAACCGAATTGCCGTTGCTGAAACCGAATTGAGATCCATCCCAACTGAAGTTAGGTTGAATAAAGCTCCTTTCATAATTTGTTCGGTTGTGACAACTGAATTATCAATCGTATTCGTTCTGTCAGCTAAATTTTCTATAATTTCGGTTTCAACAACCGAATTGGTAATTAATTGGAATGCAACAACCGAAATTTTAGAATTCATTCGGTTGTAGTTATCAAACTTGGTATCAATTCGGGCGTAATAACCGGATTTAGCCTTACGTCGGTTACAAGGACCAACTTAGAAGTTAATTCGGTTGCTGTAGGGTTTCTCATGAATTCTTCTACCATAACATAACTTTATGTTTTGCACATTGAAAACCTCTTATTCGGCTGTGACAACCTCTAATTCGACCTTTAGATTCTATTACGGCTAATTCAGCTGTCTCCACCGAATTTTTCTGTGGGTGTATTCACGAAGGATATCAGTTTGTGCGACGTATCTCCCACACCACTTCAAAAAGTCTGGGCACTTGAATGCTTCATCGGACACTTCGTCGCTGGCAATCATTGTATAAATCGCACAGTCCACTGATTGTTAAAAACCCTTCAAAAACTGCGACTGCTCTTTACGTGCTATTCGAATAATGGCTACGTTTCCTCCGACTGGATTGTTTGCGTTGGATTCTTCCTATTTAAAAACTTACTGATTTAGAACTACACTTTTACATCGATTCCTAATAGTTTTTGGAAAGTGTTTCATGCCAAGTTAGACGACAGTGTTGTCATTAATAAGCGATATGACCGTCGTAGAAGGAACAGGGGATCAGCGTGAGAATTAAGGAGAGAATTATTATATCCAAGACCTATGCACCACCAAAGCACAGTGCGTTAAATGCTCGAGCTATTGAAAGTGGAAATGTTACAAAACGTTACAAATAGTATGGTTATGCACCTCAGATCTCTTAACAGGATCAGGTATTTTAATGCACGCAGATCTCTGAATAGGATGTCGCAGCAGTACGATGTTCATCTGGTATGGTTATAAGGGCATTAGGACATTCCGGGCTAATCAGAGCGCATGAGGTTACGACATTTAAGCATATACTGCAAAACGCTTTTATAAACGATAGTAACGAGGTGACAAGAGATACAGGTTGTCTACGCACATGAAGCTTCTCTGGCCGAGCTCAGTTATGACGGCTCACTTACTGATTGGTAGATATTGCGGCTAGACAAATGAATCCTTCTCGGAATAACGTTGTAATCAAAATTTTTTGGAAAAGTGTTTTTGTTTTCGTTGATTCCTGTTCGAATTATTTCCCGGAATTATAAAAAAGCAAACCTGAATAACAACAAATATATGTGTCTGATATTTTAAATCCGCCTCAAAGTGAAAAACGCCGCATGTAAAAGCATGTTATCACCCCATTAGATTTGAACGTAAAACATTATAATTTAATGTTTTAGTTAATATCATTTTCTGTTTAATGTTAATAAAAGTGGATATTAATCCAATACTTAAAGAGACAAACAAAACCTAAGTGTCCACTAGCTTAAATTGATTTTTGTCTTGGGTGAACAATTTACAGTTTGTCGTCTAGAACGTTATTCTCGAAAAGGCTTCAAATGTTCAAGGCAAATGGCTTCTGTATAAACTATAACCATGAGGATGAGGAAGAATCCTCTAAACACTTGCTCTGCATGTATCCAGCAGCAGCGCCTCCTAGGCGATCCAAATGATTTAAGGACTTTAGAGTCTTGGAGTAAATTAGACTTTGCGTTAGATTATGGTATCAGAATGTACTAATAAGTCTAAGTGAATCATTCGTCGACTGCCACAAACACTAATACGTCTCGTCTCAGATTGACCATGACATTACTTGGAAACTCCGAAGGCCAGTATTAGAACTCTGCTTGTAAATTACAATGATTCAATGAAAATTTAAAACGACGAAAAATATTTGCTCTGCGTACATGCAGAAACATCTTAGAAAATAATTCGTAAAACTGATGAGGCTTTTTAAAACTCTTGTTGTATTTTACTGGGGAAAGCAGAATACATCGAAGGACTCCCGACGAATTACGGCTAATGCAATTTTGAATTGGCAAACATATCGCCAAGATTTGTCTGAAAAGGTGTTTTAATTCCCACATCGCCCTCTATGTCGGAGTTTCAAAGAATACGATATTGCTACATCTAAATAAATTCTAGACTGGTGGTTGGTTAATACATAAACGAAGAAGGAAACTAAGCAAAAATAATGGTCCAATATAAATTATTGCCAAAGCCACAAACACAAGGCTCAAAAGGGGAATGTAAGAATGTTTGTAAGTTGTTCACTGTTTTGCAATATGATGTGTTTTAATATTTGGCAGGTGACTAAAGACAAACAAAAACTAATATATTTAATTTCCTGCTTATGTACATGTGTAACAATAGATTTCCCGTAGGATTATTAAATACAAAAGTCTAAAACATGTACACACAATTATCCTTATACACGTACCCATGTCAGATGGGGGCTTGTAATGGCACAGGGCTTGTATTCGACATAAAACTAAACCCTGATGGGTATGTGACTGAATTTTGCAGTAGCTAGTATCTGTTTATAAGGATGACGAAGGTTAGTAAAGATTTATATGAGTGCTGACCTTAAAGGCTATTATGTGGTCATTAGTAGTTTTGGTAATTATTGATTGTACTATTTCTACTTATTACGTTTAAATTTATTAGATTTGTGTACAATTTGTTTCCTTACGAAGGCAGCTTCAAAATTCCGTGAGTTATTACATAAAGGTTATTTTTTCGGCAATGAAACATTTTATTAACAACGTAGTCTCCTTTCAGCTCGATATAATTAATGCATCGACTTTCTAATTGTTGTATTCCTATTTTCTAATTGTTGTATTCCTACTTATAATAGGTTTTCCTAAGACTTTAAAATATGCATTTGTTGCAATGATGGCCCTTTCATTCGACCCAAATCTCTTACCGACGAGTCATTTCTTCAGATTTGGGAAAATATAACGGATAAAGATCAAGTCGAGGAAGCAATTCGTAGCCCCATTTATGGCGTATTGCCTTGGAGACAACACACCTGCACTAAATGAGGTCGCTGATACGTTAACATAATATCGAATCTGAGCAACACCTGTGAATAATATTCACTGGGTTTCGTTTTAGCCTTTTCAAGGTAACTAATGTGAATGGCACCGTATGCATTCCAAAAAACTGTCGCCATGACCTTGATGGCCGACAGGCTCACCCAGGCATTTTTGTGTTGTAATGGATTCATTGGTCGTCCTTCCGAATTTCGCCAAACGCTCTTTTGAAGTGGTCACTCGGTAGCGCTTATGGTCGAGTGTGACTTATCGCGGCAGCCATCCCGTTAATAGATTTGTCATGGAGAAATGCATATAAATTTTGATGTACCCACTCAGTTGAGATCAGTTTTCATATTTCGTGGCCATTTGTTATCCAGGGTTACCGTGGCTAACCCGTTAACCATAGTCGTGGGGAACGACTGCATAACCCAGCACGATTATCCATTACCCACAGGGTATGGAGAAATAATAGGTTATTACCCACGGCGATGGGGGTATTATCCATCACGATTACCAATTACCAACAGGGTATGGATAAGCAGAATTTACACATTACCCATGGTGATGAGGACTGAGCTACCCACGATAACTCATCTGTATTTTAATCGAAAATATAAAGTATTTAAAAAAAAACACGTCTATATCTCAAAAACCTAAACAATTTTTAACGGTTTAAAAAGTGATCCAATTCGTCTGAAAGAATTTTCTTTCACAAAGTCGCCAAAATAAAAATAATCCAATGAGTGTTCGAACTCACGGGCGATGTGTTAACACCTTTTTGTTACACGGTACCTGTTCGATTTCTATGAATACAGTAGTAAATGTTACACTGTAAAAAAAAAACAGCGTTCAATCATATTACATTTAAATAATATTTAAAATAATATTAATACTTTAAATTATTTAAAGATTTATGTATCATTATTTCCTTGCTTAATCCTATTTGTTTTATTCTCACAAAAAACAGAGAATGCAAAGCAACCACACATGAACATACATACATTGTTGTGTTCGTACATACGCTACACAAGTTCACACAATTTTCGTTGCTCTCTTGCTCTCTCTTTTTTATATACGTATAAAACGTCATTATTCTCTTTGCTCTGAGAGTGCTCCGCACCCAAACTTTATTTATAATTTATAATAAAAAAAAACCGACCCGTAAAAAAACATAGTTTTTGACAATAAATTCTTTATATATGACCACGTCCCTTTGTCCAATCCCGCCCATATTTTTTTTTTTTTTTTTTTGTTTAAATGGTTAAAAATCAATCCAAAGATTTTTCGGTATGCATACATGCATACAGACAGGTGAAGTTAATATAAAAAATTTAAAAAGGCGTTCGATCATATGATGACGTTTCACTTAAATAATATTAATACTTAATAAAACTTACAAATATTTAAAGACAAGTGTCATTATTTTCTTGCTTAATACTTTTTATTTTATACCCACAAAAAACCAAGAGAATTCAAAGCAATAGACGCATGTAAATACATAAATTGTTATGTTCGTATATACGCTACACTGGTTCACACAATTTTCGTTCCTCTCTTGCTATCTCATTTTTATATAGGTATACCTATTCTCTGTGCTCTGAGAGTGCACAATACAACTATTCGCTGCCGCTACATCAGTGTATGTTTTTTTTTCGCAGTCTCACAATCCGTGTTTCGCAGTCGGACAAATCTGTGTTCCATATAGGGGTGGGTCACCCTTATCATTTAGGGGTGTGAAAAATAGATGTTGGCCGAGTCTGAGACCTACCCGATATGCATACAAAATTTCATACAAATCGGCCCAGCCGTTTCGGGGGAGTTAAACTGCAAACAATGTTTGATCGCAGTCGGACAATCTGTGTGATCGCAGTCTGACAATCTGTGTGATCGCAGTCGGACAAACTGTTTTTGGATGTATTCCATTTGTGAATTTAGGCCGTACTCGCGCCTGTAGATGTTAACACATCAAAAAAAAGCTAAAATAAAAATATGGCTATATGTGGGAAACGGTGCGACCAATATCAGAGACTTTATGCAGTTGATGACTGTCATATGAAATAAGTTGTTTAATCGCTAAAACTAAATCTTGCTCAAACAACTTACCTCGGAAAAGGTGCGTCCAAAAGTAAAAATTATAAAGTTTTGACATTCAGCGGAGGCTTGAAGCAGCGAATGTCTGTAATATGGCATGTGTTTTTTTTTTTTTAAATCGCATAATGTAATATTTATATTTTAGCGATTTTCATATTTTGGCGACGTTTGGAGAAAAGTTGTTTCTACTTTGACTACTTTTTGAAAAACACTTACGATCTCAACATAATTTGGAATTTATTTCAAATCTACCCTCTGTTTCCGAAATAGAGGCATATAAATTAATTATTTACTTAATTTTGCGTTTACCGTTTTATTCATCGATTTTCTTATTTTGGAGATTATTTGAAAACAAGCCCTTCGTTTGGAATTGGACCACATTATTAATACTCCGTACAAAGCTGCAAAACTTGGTTATTACATGTTTCCGATCATGTAATCATGACGGGTAATTCCCAGTCGTCGTGGGTGACCAGCCATTATTTTCCCCATACCCAGTGGGTAATGAATAGGTAATCGTGATTGGTAATTCCCCATCATCGTGGGTAACTGCCCTTTTTTCACCTGTACAGTGTGCGTAATGAGTAATCCCTCACCGTCAGGGGCAATTACATATAAATTTCCTTATACCCTCTGGGTAATGGGTAAGCGATTGATACTTTCCCATGCCGATGTGTTTGGCTTGATATGCCTGCAGCTGAACCACGATTTCTGGCGTGACAGCCACTTTTTGGCGACCTCCCCGTTCGGCAACACTTGCGCTGTTGCTGAAACGGAATTCCATAAAACAATTTTTAACTACATTATTTAACAAGTCTTTCCTTTCCACGAAACTAAATTTTTTTAATAAAAAAAAAAAAATAAATGGTTTCCCATTACATCCCATGAAGGGACTGGGGAGAACTTCTCACAATCACTGAGCTGTGCGCTTTCCAGTTTTCACTCACTGATTGGGACCTACAGTTTTACACCTCGATACTCGATAGTGTCGTGGTCAGAGCCGGGTTCGAACCCAGGATCTCATGTACAAGAGCCGCGCACACTAACCATTGCACCACCGACGGCCACGAAAATTTTTTAATATTCATCGTAATTAACGATGTCATTTGCTTTAAGTGGCTGTCAAACACAAAGTAAATGACGCAGCTTGCTTCCAGTTTTGCAGTAGTCTAGTAACAGATGGTAGTTGGCGGGAGTAGTATTGTTTTTTTGTTATTAACTACGCGGCAGATTGAAAGATTACTTTTCGTTCATAAAGAAATCTTAGGATTTACTTATTGAAAAATAAGCAACTGGAAAAATCTCTTATATGCATTTTATGTGGTATTTTACGTGCGAAGCTACTGTATTAATTTAGATAAGTAAAATGTTATTGTAACACTACTTCCGCATATATAGCAGTCCAATGGAGCAAGTTTCCTGGTGGTACTTTCGAATATAGGGGTTATCGTGTTATTATAAACTCAATTTCTTCGAAAGAGCCAATTGGTGGCTAATTAGAGAGGATAATGCAATTATGCCAATCAACCCGAGATGGAATACAAGACAGTTGCAATTTCGATGCAGTCTTGCGCGTTAGATTCGGTATTTCTGTCGGCAAAGGTCCCCGCTCCTGGAGGCAGAGACACTGTTGATTAATATTCCACGATAATGACTCATAAAAGCGTAATCGTTCCAAATCGGTATAACAACAGTAGGTACTAGTCACTAGCCCACGTATAACTGATTGCAGGAGCTTCTATTCAAGCCATCATGTGAATTGATATGAAACTATGTGAAGTTATAATTGTGAATACATTACAAATGCTATATTTTTAGTAACTTCATCGATCTGTCAGACCGCAACTTTACTGCTACAGTATTTCTCACAATATTTTGAGTCAGGAATAGGAGGAAGATCAAGACAATTTTACGGGAAAATGGCTTTCCATCGAGGACTGTACGGGTTCTATTACTTCGTGCGGGCTACTGGTAATCGATTAGAGCAGGAAATAGCATTACGGGGCACACCCCCGATTTTTCCAACGTCGATATCCGCGCAGAGTTTCTCTCCACGTTTTACACACGAAATGTTGCACATTGTTGATGTTCCGATGGAGGAAAGGCTCAATTAGGAGACTGACGTAGATGGATGCGCTCAACTATATCGACATACGATAAACAAACACAAGATAAGACGTATCAAGTTGACGAGCACTTGCATACCGCATAGGACTAAATGCTATTTTCTTTTTGTTGTTTGATTTTATGAAACATTTAAATAATGATAATTGTTATTGTGTTCATGATTCGTTATTAATGTTTAATAAACATGTGTACATACTTATAGAACCACTGAAGTTGATTAGCGGTGCTTATCGAAATAGTGCGAATTAATGAATAAATGATATAAAACATTGGAATCAACCGAATTTGCCTTTTCTGACTTTGAGCCAAACAAAATAGACCTACATATTAAATATACAGGGTGTTCCAAAAACTTTCCGAAAAAATTAAATGCGCGATAGCTTGGATCAATATGAATGTTTTTTGTTCTAGCACCACTTTTCTAACCCCTACCGTATTCGAGTTATTGCAACTCAAAGATAAATGCATTTGCTGAAAGCCCCTTGTTCTGTCACCCCCCCTTGCATTTATTAACGCAACCTGTCTCACGAAGGCGATCAAACGTACTGTTGAAGACAGTGTGGTGGGGAACATTTCTTTGGGGGAAAGCCTCAGCATACATACGCTGCGCTGCCAATGAATTCCCATCAGCTTTGCCATAATAAAAAACGAAATCCGCATACACAGAATTTGAAAATTTCATCGCGAATCGAATTTAAAGGTACACACACGAAAACAAAGAAAAATGGACAAAAAATTTCACAATTTTTTGTTTTGACACATAACTCAGATAAAAATGTTTAAAAAAAAACTAAGTTGTTTTAAAATGAATTAAGTGCATTTCGAAATGCATTATTGTTTGAGACGCTATAGCTCGAAAACGGTAGCCGTTAGAACAGTGGTGCTAGAACAAAAAAAATTCATATTGATCCAAGCTATCGCGCGTTTAATTTTACGGAAAGTTTCTGGAACACCCTGTTCATCTAACGGGTCTCCCACTAAAAGTTCACGAATGGCGAATGGCATTCGTTACAGGAACATGATAACGAGTGGTATCAAATGTCCTAACAAAATCCGAAGTGTTCGCATTGGGAGTTTTCCTGATTTGATTGAAAGTCAACGCGCATTGACGAGGTAGTGTTACTACGACAGCAAACATACCAGCCTACAATAATAAGCATTTCTCTGTGTCTGGTATTTTTCCTTAATAAAATTCTGCACAAATGTATTCGAAAAATAAAATGAAACAAAAAAGTATAAAAAATGTATATTTGAGAAACAATAAATAACTAAGAAATTACAAAAGTAAATAACTCGGCTATTCTATTTAGTAGTACCACCACATCAATGCGCCTCGAATGAAATGGTTGTAAACAAACGTACTATTCGTGCGTAGTGTGAGATAAAACAGTGTTGCATAAAGCAAATGAAGCATTTTTTCCTGATTCTCAGTCAAAACATATGGGAAATCGAGAAAGTTTTCTTGATTTTTGCTTAAAATCAACCAAAGTGGCAAAATCAAGACAATCGATGCCAGTGGGATTGCTGTATTAAATTGTAATAGTGTGTTGTTGCCTATTGTGACCCATAATGTCCATGTAAAATTTGGGTTCTGGGAATAAAATTTATTCTGCCCCCACCCCCTCCCACAACTACCTTGAAATTAGCCAAAATCGTCTAAAATTAAAATTTTATGGATATTTTGAGAAGTATTAACACATTAGTATTTTAATTTGTAATAGCGCGAAAAGTTGCACATTGTGACCAATAATGACCATGTGTATCAGAGAGACCATGTGCATCTGATAGATCCGCTGCAGCAATTGCTTCTCCGGTTTTGCAGGATATTGGTATCGTTACAATTGAAGACAAATCTAAAGTTATTGACCGGAGCAAAATTAGAAAAGAACGCCAGGAAAACTGGTCCAATTTTCAGGATGACGGACTTGATGTACTTTCTACTAACATGCTGACCGGGACTGGGCTCTACTTCGACGGGCGTAAAGATAAAATACTGCTCCAAGTTAAGAAGGGCAAGACGTACTATAGTCAAACAATTGTAGACGAACATTTATCAATGGTTCAAGAGCCAGGCGGGATATATGTTGGACACGTTTCACCGGCAAATGGTACAGCAGAGGTGATCACGAAAAGTATTACAGAGTTTCTAACAGAACATTCTAATGACATTTGCTAGAACCCA